>CM076689.1:112455436-113142936 GCA_038501925.1 Xenopus petersii
GATAATTGTTTCTGGATCACTGATCCCACACCTGTAGTAATAAGTGTGGTTTCATCAAGGTTTTGCAATTTGCATGGGAAGAGAAGTGGCTAAAGGAGAGCCATTGTCAGCAGCACATGTTCTAAGGCTGCTGTTTATTAATAGGGAATTGAAAGATTTATAGGGAATTTCCAATGATGCCCAGCCATGCAGAACTGGGGTCATCCTTGCAGGAGGGGGAGAAACTGGTGATTTGTGCGGCAAATCAGATTCTGTGTTGATAATTGGATGGTTAAACAGTAGACGGTTAAAATATGCAGACTATTTATGTGCTTAACGGCACTAAGACAGTAGAATTCTTGATAGAGAAGGACCTTGGAATACTTGTGGATAATAAACTTAAGCTGTAGCGAAAAAATGGCAGTCAGCAGCAAGGGCCTTAAATATGTTGTCTAATATTTAAAGGGTTATAAAGTCAAAGAAGGAAAGTGTAAATGCCTCATCTTGAGTAGCAGGTCAGTTGTCCACAATACGGTAATTGCTCAACCAAACTCTCTTATTTGCAGCTGGAGGCAACATGCTGGGAGTTGCTGACTACAGGGGTGGAACCATGTAATGACTGCAGGGGGGTCTGGTTAAAGGAGGGGTCCTGGACACCACTGCCTGCAGTAACTGGCTAATGACAGCATGAGTCTGCAGTTTACAGTGCAATACTGGCAAATCGCATGGTTGGGCTGCTTCTATGAGAACAAAGGATGTTTACGAAAACATAGTAATGAGCCATTTATAGCTCAAAAAACTACAAGATATAAACAGTAAAACTACTGATTTATTGGATTGATGGGGTTTTTATTGGGGGCCCTTTACTACAAAGACTTTTATAGAACGCAGAAATGGATTTGCACTTATTCGCGTCAATTCGAGTTGATAAATGTCTGCGTTCTTCATGGGGGCTATTATGAACAGAGAAGAGTATGTACACATGAATGTATACACTTATAATCAGGGCAGCCATCAGGGGGGGACAGGGGGGAGAGTTGTAGGGGGCCCCCGAGGGTAAGGGGGGCCTGGCCACGCCACACTTACTTGATTAGCCGGGCCCCCCATCTTTCTGAGAGCTGCTGACTTCAGGAAGGCATGAACTTTAAGGGGCCCTGGCCACCAATTTTTTTTTTCTCATGTGGGGTCCTAGCCACCAATACTTTTTTATTTGGGAGCCCTGGCCACAAATGTTTTTTTTTATGGAGGGCCCTGACCACCAATATCTTTTAATTTTTTCTTAACATTTGGGGACCCTAGCAACCAATATTTTTTTTTGTTTTTTTTTACTGTGTGGTGACGGCGGACCTGTAGGCGGGGCTTGCGGTGGGCGCAGCCCAGGGGGCCCAGGAAATTTTGTCGTATGGGGCCCTGTGATTTCTGATGGCGGTCCTGCTTATAATGTACTGACTAAGGCAGTGGGCCCTAACTGTGGGGCTGATCCACCTGGGGGCCCTGCTACATATGGTAGAAGATGAGCTTGAAGGTTGTTTAGGATGAGATTGGAGGTTGTTTAGGATGAGATTGCATAGAATAGGTGCACACCTATTGGCTATGCAAATGGCAATGTTATGAGACATTGGGAGGTCCTGATCACATATGACACCTTGAACTCCAGGATCCCCAACCTAATTTTTTTTTTACCTGTGAGCCACATTCAAATGTAAAAAGAGTTGGGTAGCAACTTAATCATGCAAAATGTCCCTGAGGTTGCCAAATAAGGTCTGTGATTTGCTATTTGGCAGCCTCTATGTGGACTGGCAGTTTACAGGAGACTCTGTTTGGCAGTACACCTGATTTTTATGCACCAAAACCTGCCTCCAAACCAGGAATTCAAAAATAAGCCCTTGCTTTGAGGCCACTGGGAGCAACAACCATGGGGTCGGTGAGCAGCATGTTGCTCAGGGGCTACTGGTTGGGGATCACTGCCTTGAACTATGCCTGGAGCCACCTGGTCTAAGGGAAACCTAGACTGGATTTAAAGGAGAAGGAAAGGCTTGCAGCACTTGGGGTGCCAAATGTTAGGCACCCCCCAAATGATTGTAGTTACTTACCAGCCCGGGAGTATACCAGTGAGAACCACAAAGCAATCCACTTCTGTCTTCAAATTTCCCGGGGCAGACGCATGCGCAGTTGAACGAAATAGCCAACGTTTTAGTTAAAGTTCGGCTTTACGTTCTACTGTGCATGCACAGCTGCGTGAAGAAGGAGGAAGACAACAGAAGATCGCTCCGTGGTGCTCATTGGTATAACCCTAGGCTGGTGCAGTTTTCTGCTGATAGGAGCACCGGCCCGGGGTTTCAGGTAAGTAAATACATTCACTTGGGGGTGTCTAACATTTGGCACCCCCAAGTACTGCAAGCCTTTCCTTCTGCTTTAATACTCTTATTAATTCTCCTGCTTTAATACTCTTATTAACTCTTTATTGATCTTTTATTATGGGAAAATTGTCCCCATCCCATAATGCCGAGTCTAAATATCCGAAATGTATTCTAGTGGTGGCCTCTGGAGTATTCCTGGGTCTCAATGATGACGGCCCATCAGTGTTAAAATACAGTCACATATGGAAAGATACTTCCTACAAAAAAAATTCCCAGATGCAGTGACAGAATTAAAAATGGAAATGTCCCAGAAGGAGGAGGAACAGACAAGATCAGCAGGGGCCAGCACCGTCGAGCAAATAGGAATCCATGCACTTGAGCCAAACTGATAGGGAACTGAAATGTCACAAAGTCACCATGAAAAGGAAAAAAAATGCTGGGATACTAAAAATATACCAGAATACCAAAACAGAACGTCATGGGAGCAGAGCAGTTCTCATACGTTTTGTGGCATCTGATGTTGCGTATGCAAATTCTACTCTTGTCCTGATAATGGCAGTCAAGTAAATCTGGATTTCGTCTTACCCCTTCTGTGCCCCAACCGAGGCAACGTTATTTTGGCGATATGGTGACAAGAAAGGCCTTATTTACTCAATTCAGCTTTGGACGATAGACTATGTATTGACCCATATTGTGACGGAGACACAAAGCTCAGCTCTTTGGACAAATGAGAGTCCAAGATGCCATTGACCAGGCCTTACAGTAAATTGTGTAGTTTCTTGCATGCTGATTGGCTGCTATGGGTTATATTGAGCTTCTACTCTCTACTGCTACATAAGGATCACTACTAGAGTTTGGGGACACCAAGAATGTCAGAGCGGATTGGCTGCTCAGCAGTGGGCCTAGTCAAGAGCTCCCTTTTCCAACAAGCATCTAGGCCACCCTATTTTCTAAAATGCTATTCTTTATCTGCAGACTTTGACAGACTAAACCAGGCAATTCAAATGCCCATGTGGCCCCAGACTAATGCAAGGAACATGACATGAACATGCTTGCAGAAGATTTCAGTCAAAAAGAAGGCCAACTATAGATGACTTTAGATCAGCAATACATTGAACAACTTCATCCTTCTTGCAATGAGATCCCTACAGGCCCAAGCACAGGAAGAACAATGGTGATGGTTGGGGTGAATCAGAGAAGGGCAAAGAGATCTATGAAATAAGGCAACATGTCAAGAGACAATAATCAGGAGGCTATCTCCCTTTGTTTAGCGGTAAAGCCAAAGCCAAATCAGATGTCTCTCCAGTTCTACTAACTGTCAGCTAATTAAATGTCAGAAGGAAGAAGCATGTCTATTTCTCTTTATTAAGACACGGTCCAAAGCACCCAGCAGTATCTGAGAACAAATGTGACTGAGAGGCCAAGCAGAAGTCAACTTTGACTTACAGGTGAATTCACTGCTGCTGAGTAGAGACCATCTTGGGGCACACGTGATTTCTTTTTTTTACATTTGTTCTGCGGTCTTAAATGTCAGCTGACCTACAGAATGTCATTCCAGCAGTTTTCGTTTATTAAAAAAGAGAAGCAAACTCAATAGGCTATATAACATATACAGAACTTCTTCTGAACTTGGAATTTAGGGAAGTGGTAGTTACAGTTTAATTCTATAAATGCCTTCATTATGCCACTTCCCTACCAAATAAATTCTGATATTCGTATGATGATAAAGAAGATATGTGTTTCTCATCATGAGTCCTCTAGACCTTTATAAACATTATAATGATATGGTTGGCAGCTGCCTCCCTCTAATGACAGCAAACCATGTTTTACCCTCCAACCCAGGCTATAAGAACCTGGTGCGGAAAGTGGTTGGGCAGGAACACAATCGCAACACAATATGTCACTTACAGGTACAGATAAGAGAAGCATACACGGTTCCAATAGAAGACAAATGTATGATTCTACAATATGAGCTTATCTAATTTCTAATTCCCAAATAACTGATCCCTGTGGATAAAAGTGCTATGAAATGTCTGGTTGACACCTCTGCATATGGACTCAAGTAAAAAATACTAGGACAGTGTCGGACTGTGCCTAGTAGGGCCCATAAGAGTATCTGACATTGAGGGCCCATAAGAGTATCTGACATTGAGGGCCCATAAGAGTATCTTGACATTGAGGGCCCATAAGAGTATCTGACATTGAGGGCCCATAAGAGTATCTTGACATTGAGGGCCCATAAGAGTATCTTGACATTGAGGGCCCATAAGAGTATCTGACATTGAGGGCCTATAAGAGTATCTGACATTGAGGGCCCATAAGAGTATCTGAAATTGAGGGCCCATAAAAGAGTATCTGACATTGAGGGCCCATAAGAAAAACTGACATTGAGGGCGCATAAGAGAAACTGACACTGAGGACCCATCAGAGAAACTGACATTGAGGGCCAGTCAGAGAAACTGACATTGAGGGCCCGTCAGAGAAACGGACATTGAGGGCCCGTCAGAGAAACGGACATTGAGGGCCCATCAGAGAAACGGACATTGAGGGTCCATCAGAGAAATGGACATTAAGGGCCCATCAGAGAAACGGACATTGAGGGCCCATAAGAGAAAGGACATTGAGGGCCCATAAGAGAAACTGACATTGAGGGCCCATAAGAGAAACGGACATTGAGGGCCCATAAGAGAAACGGACATTGAGGGCCCATAAGAGAAACTGACACTGAGGGCCCATAAGAGAAACTGACACTGAGGACCCATAAGAGAAACTGACACTGAGGACCCAGAAGAGAAACTGACATTGAGGGCCCATAAGAGAAACTGACATTGAGGGCCCATAAGAGAAACTGACATTGAGGGCCCATAAGAGAAACTGACACTGAGGACCCATAAGAGAAACTGACATTGAGGACCCATAAGAGAAACTGAGTATATGACATAAGAGTATATGACATTGAGAACCTTCTACAATATTTCCACCACTGACATATGAAGAAAGTGCTGATGGAAAGTGTCCATGGCCAAGGCCTACCAGGAGACCTTCTGATATTCTGCCAGGCAAACCCTCCTCATCGCTATGAGGCACAGGGGCTTGACAGAAAGTACCATGGATCAGGCTTGGGTACTGACTAATCTGGCCTGTTCTGAGAAGACTGGATTAAAATCCTCTAGTTCTTCCTGTTTAATCGCTCTGAGATAATTGCAGCTGCGTGTTATTTTCAATAGACAAATATAAACAGTTTTGAATGACTGTATTATGGTTCAGTTAATCTGCATGTTGGGAATGCAAAAGAACTGCTAATTGCAATCAGGAGACGTATCCTGTTTGGTTGGAGAAGAAAAAACTGACTCCAGTGCCATTTTTCTTTTACTTGGTGGATATTGTTTATGAGCAAAGTTTTACCGTGTTCACTGAACGCGTAGTCAGCTGACCTAGATTTGTTTGGCTTCCATCCCAACGCATTTTCCTTTTACAGGAACAGTGTGGTTATCTAGCATTCGTTGAGTGCCAAGTTCATAGTCTAACCTTTAATTGAAACATTGAATAATATGGTTGCTGCACTTTGGGTTGTCTTTGAGGAGGGAGAAGGTCTGTACTTTGGCTTTTGGTAGGTCCTCCTGCTCTGCTTTATGTGCTATTCCTCAATCTTCTTACTTCCAGCTTCTTCTCTGCAGAGCAACCTACCCTGTTTGAACCTCCCTGTAAACAACAGTCTCCAAAACACTCCAGATGTACCTCAACCACAAACTTTCTTTCCAACACACTGAAATGCTAGAGCCAAGTTGCTGGATAAGTATAAGACATTAGCAGAACTGGCAATGGGAAGGGTCACTGCTAGGGAAGGGGGAATTTAACCCATTTCGCTTCTTCAAAAATTCGCCTCCAGCTAAAATTAGCCGAAGGGCGACAATTTTATTTTCTTTTTTTGCAAATTTTTTTTCTCCCATTGAAGTCAATGCATGCCATTTCCGTGGCAAAACATAGAAATTTGCTCATCCCTAGCCACTGCAGAGGCCGAACTACCAGGGGTGCAGTGGTGTGACTGCACCAGGGCCTGCACCCCACTCGGGCCCGCCGGCTGTTTGCACAATTGTGAATCAGTGGCGATCTCCGCTTCTGGAGGGGCCCAGCTGCAAATAGCCTGAACCTAGGCCTCGCACCTCGTAGTTCTGTTGCTGGGTCACTATTATTACTTCTATACGTATCTGCTCATTCAGGCCACTAGACAAATTAACAGATCAGCTCTGGCTGGCAATCATGGAGCCATTTATAATGAAAATCATGAAAGCAGTACCTCTTGTGTAATGTGAGCAAAGTCTTAACATAGTTCAGTTGCAAGTTCTATTCCCTGCAGAGGGTAACGTGCAATTAGTAGTTTCGCAAATTTATTCGCCTTCCTATTCCCATCCTATTCTAATGCATTTCAATTGGTGCATTTCCTGGATTTTACATTTCTCGGCATTTTAAGTAATTTTTTAAATGTATACCAATTTTACAGTCAAACCACAACTTAACCCCCGATTTTATAGTTTCAAGCATTATGGGGGGGTTGTGTTGCTCGGATTTGTGGTGAGGCCACAAAGGCCTGGGCCTAGGACTGCAAAAATTTAGGGGCAGCATTCCGCCCAGCCGCATCTCTATGGAGCACTGGGGACTCAAAGCTCCCAAGGTGCTTGAAAGTGCGCACTTTCATGCATGCATAGCCGGTGCTAGGACTATGCGCCGGTGTCGGGGGGGGGGACATGCGTGCCAGAAGAGGCTGGTGCTGGGACCATGCTGTCTTGGGACGAGGCTACCCGAAATCCAGCCCTGTATGTCACACAAAGGGAGTTATTTATTAAAGTCCAAATGCAAAAAACTTAAAACATTCATGTTTTTTTACTCAAAAATACGAAAAACTGAAGGTTTATTATAACCCAAAGAAGAAAAAATCTGGCATCTCAGACCTACAGAGATTGTATTCTGTATAAGTCAATGGGAGAGTTCCATATCCTATTTGGAAGTTTCTGTGGTCTGCGCTGGAATTAGCACGAAAATCCGACTATTTTGGAATTTTTGGGCAAAAATCTGAAATATTCTGGCTTTTCAGGGAAAAAAACATACAATTTGATTTATGCGTGATTTTTCCGTGTTTGTTAGGGATGCCACCTTTTCTGCTGGCTGTGACGCAGAGAGAGGCCGTGACGTCGGGGGCGTGGTTATGATGCGCGATAGTCAATTGCCAGATCACCGTGTCAAACACGGGGAAACCCCTCAAATTACTGGGCTGTCCAGGTCAAAACCAGATATGTAGCAACCCTAGTGTTTGCCCCTGATCCGATTTAAATCGTGCTTATTAATTAATAATAAATACGCTCCAATCGTAGATTCTAGTTTGGTTGGGCTTTATTAAAATAGAGTGATCAGGAAAATTTGGATTTTGATAAATAAGGCCCAAAGTGCAAATGAACATATTGAGAGGGATCATTGCACAACTGAGCCCTTTTCATTGGAGAAAGACTTAAGTAAATATGGGCCATTATTGTTTTAGAAAGGCTGAAAATGTGAGAACAGGAGTAAATGTAAATGCATCGACATACGGGAAGATTTGTCGCCCGTGTTTTAAAACAAAGGGACTTGTTGCTTATGTTGTACTGTTTCAGTGTGAGGTATTTTCCTTTTGTATCACTATATTTGTGTGGCTTAATAAACAGATAAAGTTTAAGATAAAAATCTGTCAGCAAACGTGATTGTAGTTACCCTTTAACCCTCTCTGCACACTGGAGCTACAAGCACAGGTCAGGCGAATCCTATACTCCCAGACATGATGGAAAATCTCCAAGAGAACGAATAAGATTTCACTGTGAACCAAAGAACTGCCCTGTTGTACCTAAACGGAGACGCCTTATTCATGGAGAGCAATACAGTCGTATATAACGGGGTGCGAAAATGTCATTATCAAACATTATCAAATCCTGGCGGGGAGATCAGAAAGAGGGCAAATTCTAAAAATCTTATGATTAATATCCGAGGGTCATATATTCGACTGCAGCTTCTCGGCTGACTGCATTGCTGCAATGTTATCTGACCATATTGCAGCTCCCATTTGTGTCTATTCAAGGGTAAATACACCCTATTTGTAAGAATGGTTTGCCTTCCCCTAGAATGTCCCTGCAGGTTTATAATTGCCTACGAAGTAGTGATACACTAATTTGGATTCAGCAAAACCTCCGAATCCTTCGCGAAAAATTTGGCCGAATACCGTACCGAATCCTAATTTGCATATGAATATTAGGGGTTGGATGGGGAAAATATTTTTACTTCCTTGTTTTGTGTCAAAAAGTCACTCAATTTCCCTCCCCGCACCTAATTTGCATATGCAAATTAGGATTCGGATTTGGTTCAGCTGGGCAGAAGGATTTGGCCGAATCCTAATCCTGCTGAAAAGGCAGAATCCCGAATCGAATCCTGGATTTGGTGCATCCCTATTACGAAGACTTGAAAATCCCTCCCATAGCCCTCCTATTATGTTATAATCTCTTTACACTGCAAGTAGGGGGCATAACCCGGTAGCTCGGTGTCATGTTTGGACATCGATTGTGTTTTGTTACGCCATATAATGCAACAAATCCAGCAGTATTTGTAACAAACAACCAGGGGTATAACTACAGCATACCTCCCAACTGTCCCGTTTTTAGAGGGACAGTCCCTCTTTTGATGGCTTAATCTGCGGTCCCTCGTTTGTACTGGAAAGTCCCGATGTCTGCTTTGAACAGCCAGAAAAAAAAACAATGTTTCTAACTTAACTGGCTTTTGGCAGAACAGCCACAGAAGCAGATAAGATACTTTTGTAACAATGTTGAGTTAAGCAAATGAGTAATTGTAACAATATAAGATAATAGGTCCCTTAGGAGAAGTTAGACTCACAGTTTAAAAGCCAATTTGCCTTCATTAGCAATAACTGAAAATAAACCCAGAAATATGTTCAAACTTTCATAACCTGCCAAATTTTGTAAAATGAACATGGTAATTAGGGTGTGTGGCCACAAAAATGGACATGGACAGTTTCAATAAATATTGGAAAAACAGGTCAACCGCTAAACATTTTGGGGGCCTGAAAAATAATTTGCTGTGGGGTCCAGCGATATCTATTACACCATTGCATCCACTAGCTAAATGTAACATTCTAACAATAAAATCAAACTTCTGATTGGATGTAATCGGCCTATTGGAGTCTTCCGGACAATCTCTCCCTTCTCAGCATAAAATGTTACCGTGTTTTGTGTTATAATATATAGCAATGTAAAGATTTCATTCTGAAACACTCATAAAAAAAAAAAAAAGCTGTGGGTTAATAGTTAAACCATAAGTGATTCATATATGTGTGGACACCCGTCTGCTAAATGATGTTTATATGAGCAAAAATGGCATTTCAGGTTATTTTATTGAAATAACCCCTTTGTAAAGGTTGAGGTGGCAGACAATGAGTCTATAACAACGCTGCACATATTAGGGGAAGAAGTGCAAGAGAATTAAGGTGCAAAAAGACCTATAACTTCATAGGGAGTCTAAAGTGGAAATTTATGTGTTTCTTGCAACGTCCCCTATAAATAAAAAAAATAATATCGGGGCTGCAGGATTCTCACCACCCCATACCCTTGTGATTTTATTCATTTTAAAGGCAAAGATGTTATTAACAAGCTCTGAAGGTAACATCAGAAAAGCGATGGATTATAGGATTGGCCTTTATTGCCCTAACATTCCTTTTGAGCGAGCGACAATCAATATAGCCGGGCCAAAGGTTCCTGTTGCCCTTTAAACAAAGAGAAAAACAAGGTTCTTCAAGGAGACTCCTAAAATAACTCAGACACATTGGCTGTAGATAGTGAGTTGGAGGATAGTGAGTTGGAGGCAGGTCCAGACTGAGAATTAAAATAGGCCCTGGCATTTCAGGTACACAGAGGCCCAAACAGGCCCCACCAGCCCACTAAATAGTGACTTTCTATGGCACCTTATAGCAGCCCCTCTGGCATTTGCCAGAACCCACAGATTGCCAGTCCGGGCCTGGTTGGAGGATAGTTGTGATGTTGGTGGTACAATAGGATTTCCACATGGAAGTGAGGGAAACAACAAGAGTCTCATTGGCCGGGAACTGCTCCAATAGGAACACTAGATGATCAGACTGGCATATGCAGCCAAAAACATCTGGACTCTTTGGGTTCAAGTCAATCCTTGTTGACCAATATTTGGGCAAGGCCACCTAACAGTTGTCATGATATAAATTATTATTTCGACGATATAGAGGCTTTGATTTTCTTTTGCCCTGGTCTTTCATGACTATCTACAATAACCCATAAGAATTAAGAGGAAACTATGCCACCACCAAGTGCCTTCACCAGGTTCTTCTGGTTGGTAAAACATCCGGCAGCCTCGGAAACAGTGTAAAGTGATCTAGAAATTCTAGTAGACAGTGTTTTATTTAAGACCCGGCAGGGCTTTGGTAGACAAGCTGCCATTGAGCCACTATGTAACGAGTATTATTGTGAGATCAGCCGGTAATCGAGTCTCTATAGCCAGTCAATAGTTACATAGTTAAATCGGGTTAAAAAAAGACAAAGTCCATCAAGTCCAACCCCTCCAAATGAAAACCCAGCCCCATACACACACCCATCCCTACTTTCACATAAATTCTATATACCCATATCTATACTAACTATAGAGTTTAGTATCATGATAGCCTTTGATATTATGTCTGTCCAGGACAGACATTGGGATCCGTCATCCGAAAACCGGTTACCCAGAAAGATCCTAATTACGGAAAGTCCGACTCCCGTAGACTCCATTATAATCAAATAATCTAAATCTTTAAAAATGATTTCCCTTCTCTCTGTAATAATAAAACAGTAGCTTGTACTTGATCCCAACTAAGATATAATTAATCCTTATTGGAAACAAAGCCAGCCTATTGGCTTTATTTCATGTTTTTCTAGTAGACTAAAGGTATGAATATTAAAATTATGGAAAGACCCGTTACCGGGAAAGGTCCAAACATTCTGGATAAGAGGTCCCATACCTGTATTTTAATGCAAAGAAAATAATGTTAACGTGCTCCAAAATCACTGTATCCTCCCAGGAACCCATAGAGTGGATATTATAATGCTGATTTGGCCATTGACTAGGGATGCACCGAATCCACTATTTTGGATTGGATCAGGGATCTGTCAATGGTAGGGATTTGCTGAATCCAGGATTCGGTTCGGGATTCAGCCTTTTACAGCAGGATTCGGTTCGGCCGGGCAGAAGGTTTTCGGCCGAATCCGAATCCTGCTGAAAAAGGCAGAATCCCGAACCGAATCCTGGATTCAGCAAATCCCTACCATTGACAGATCCCTGGTCCAATCCTGGCAGCAGAACAAAGTTTGATCAAATATCAATGAGCAAAAGCTGAAAATCATGGAGGTCAAAGGTTTTCCCCATGTAGTCTGTGGGCAGTAGCATTTTCCTGGCTCCCCATCATGTCATAAATCTAAATAAACCAAATAAACTCATTCTAGAGGTTGTTTTGGGTAGAAATCATCTTGCTGGTGACCTGGCCGCATTGGCTGCTCTTCATGTAACTTTATTCCACTGAAATTGTTACTGTATATAAATATTTTATGCCGGGGGAAATGATGTTTATTGATGTTCCTTATCATGTTGCATTGCTGGCTCCTGTAATGGAAGACGTATGGTATGTGCGGGTATTTAGTAAGCAGCCGTTATTAGAGGCTGAAAGCCTTGGTAGAAAATTACTGTAGAAAATGCCTGCGGTATTTAATTTCCTGTTCCTTGTAATGAAGTGAGAAGCCACAGCAAAGGGATTTCCTTGTTCCCCTCTGAGCTGCTCTCTCATTCTCATTTAGTAGTTAAATTGTGCTTAGTACAGGGAATACCTATGCTGCCATAGTTGTATGGGATCTCTCTGTACAGACTATGAGCAAACTTAGGGGGCTGTTCCTGCTTAATTGTGCTTAGTACAGGGAATACCTATGCTGCCATAGTTTTATGGGACCTCTCTGTACAGGCTATGAGCAAACTTAGGGGGCTGTTCCTGCTGAATTGTGCTTAATACAGGGGAATACCTATGCTGCCATAGTTTTATGGGATCTCTCTGTACAGACTATGAGCAAACTTAGGGGCTGTTCCTGCTGAATTGTGCTTAGTACAGGGAATACCTATGCTGCCATAGTATTATGGGATCTCTCTGTACAGACTATGAGCAAACTTAGGGGACTGTTCCTGCTGAATTGTGCTTAGTACAGGGAATACCTATGCTGCCATAGTTTTATGGGATCTCTCTGTACAGACTATGAGCAAACTTAAGGACTGTTCCTGCTGAATTGTGCTTAGTACAGGGAATACCTATGCTGCCATAGTTTTATGGGATCTCTCTGTACAGACTATGAGCAAACTTAGGGACTGTTCCTGCTGAATTGTGCTTAGTACAGGGGAATACCTATGCTGCCATAGTTTTATGGGATCTCTCTGTACAGACTATGAGCAAACGTAGGGGTTGTATTTATGGCTCTATATAAAGCATTATTCTATATTGGCCACTTCTAAAGGGATGATAACAAAACCGGAAGACAATGGAAAGGGAAACATTTGATTGTGGCTATCCAGCTTGAGACAAAAAACAATTTAGGCAAGACTGAAGCTGTAAGGTGAGCCAGTAACGTATCCATAGAAGAAACAAAGTGATGAATATTTCTATTTTACTTTCCATTGCATAGAATATAAATAAGAAAGCTGTGAAGGATATAGTAAGAATACAGACATGCCTGTACCATTTGATACTGTGAATAGTTTTGCAGGTATTACCCAGTATTTGATTACTCCTCTATGACTTGTTGGGTAGGAAAACATCCGCTATTCTCTCCCATAGATCCTGGACAAGATATTAATCACAAGTATCCTGTTGACCAGAGTGTGACTTCATAGCAAAAATCTTTTTTGGAAAATTACAATAGAACTTTCCCTTTACTGGGGAATAAACTGCCCCCTCAGGTACAATAAAATGTTCTGAATCTGGGCCCAAACAAAGACCTCGGAAAAAGCAGCCAGAAAAACGTAATTACTTTCACAGGAAAAAGTGACAGCGACCCAAGGGGAAAATACAGCACAACATACACCAGGAGGAAATAATGTAGTATCAGATCTAAACTCCCTTCCACCCTCTGTGTGAATAAGTAACAACTACTCTGCAGGCCGGATACAATGAAATTATGTCCCACCTCTAATGCTGGAAGGCTTTATCTGGTCACATAGCTGCCCAGTACTTCTAATATCCTTATCATTTACAGTAGGGGGTACATTATCCCTTATAATACATGAGTGATGCTCAGAGTTCTCTGTATAACTCAGCCTGCAGCCTTGTGCCTTTATATGGTCACAGAACAACCCCTCAGTGACTTCTAATATCCTTATCATTTACAGTAGGGGGTACATTATTCCTTATAATACATGAGTGATACTCAGAGTTCCCTGTATAACTCAGCCTGCAGCCTTGTGTCTTTATATGGTCACAGAACAACCCCCCAGTGACTTCTAATATCCTTATCATTTACAGTAGGGGGTACATTATCCCTTATAATACGAGTGATACTCAGAGTTCCCTGTATAACTCAGCCTGCAGCCTTGTGCCTTTATATGGTCACAGAACAACCCCTCAGTGACTTCTAATATCCTTATCATTTACAGTAGGGGGTACATTATCCCTTATAATACATGAGTGATACTCAGAATTCCCTGTATAACTCAGCCTGCAGCCTTGTGTCTTTATATGGTCACAGAACAACCCCTCAGTGACTTCTAATATCCTTATTATTTACAGTAGGGGGTACATTATCCCTTATAATACATGAGTGATACTCAGAGTTCTCTGTATAACTCAGCCTTGTGCAGATCATGTAATGCTGTTCCCTTTACCCGAGAAAGTGAGACATTATCATAAGGACATAGTGACACATCTAATAAATGACTTCACAGCATTGGCAGTTTATCTCACATTTACCCTTAACCATTAGTTCTTTGCTGATCTAAACCTCAGTGATAAGGAAAATGCTGAGCTACAGTTGGATCCAGCAGCAATGCCCCCTGCCCCAAAGAATTCCTCTCCTGGTGCGGCAGAGTATGTATCACAGTTGACTATTTTGCTCTATTATAAGGGTGTCATTCATTATGATGGGACCTTTGCAGGACCTACAGTAATTACTTTTTGAGCTGCCCAAGTGTCAGCTCTTGTTGCATTACAACCACCAGCACCAACTTAATGGCTGCAACTTGGGCAACACCAATACAAAGTGTTATGGCCACCATCACCCTGATGCCCTGCTATTGCCAACTTGCTCTATTGCTCTACGATATTCAGATGTAAAAAGAGTTAAGGAGCAACACAAGCATGAAAAATGTTCCTGTGATTGCCTATTGGTAGCCTCTATGCAGGGCCGCCATCAGGGGTGCACAAGGGGTACAAGTGTACCGGGGCCTGATGGGGTGCCCGGCAGTGCTGAACCCCCTTGATAGCGTCAAAGCCATGCTGCCCTTCCGAACACCCGAAATGCGGAAGTGCCGAAAAGTTGAACAGCTGAAGTCCCAAATCGGCAAAAAGATCCCCTAGCCACCAATGTATTATTTTAATACTCTATAGGCCCCTTCTACCAATGTTTTTCTTTAAAAAATATTCTCTGGGGCCCCAATTTTTTTTCAACTTGTAGGGGGGGCATGGCGCAAATTTTTTTTTTTTTTTTTTTTTTTTTTTTTTTTAACTTGTAAGTGGGGCCCAGACCATCAATAGCTTTTTTTTATACAACCAAAACTTTCTTCCAAGCCTGGAATTCAAAAATAAGCTCCTGCTTTGAGGCCACTGGGAGCAACAAACAAGGGGCTGGTGAGTAACATGTTACTCATGAGCTACTGGTTGGGGATCACGGGTCTACTCTCACTATCTTGCTGGTAGAACTCCCATTCTTCCCATTGCAACTACTGCTTTGTATGTCTTTGAGTCCCGATGAGAATGTTTCCCCTTTGCTCCTCCAGTTAAGTCAATGCTCCTATTATGGACTCGGGAAGGTTAAACTGTTAAATCAGCAGCACGAGCCCATCAAAAACAACTGAAGTCAGCTGAACAGTCAGCTGAAAACATAAACCACATTACAGTTACTGCTGAGTTGAACAGATGTCTGAAGGCATATAGAATACGGCTACTACAAGAGAGTTATTTCATGTCATCCGGGGGGGACGTTCAACTAGCGAATACAGAAAACATGTATTTCTAGCTCAAACCACAACAATCGGAGAAAATGTCTCTTCTTTACCCCCCCAACCAGTTATCTTGTCTTTTTCCCCCAATTATCTCCGTTCCCTAAATGTATAGGGTAAAGTATGTAGTAAAGAAGTTTTTTGGGGGGGTCTTATTCTGCTCCTGGGCAAATTTAATGTATAGAATAAAGGGGCCATGTGCAACATAGATTTTTTTTGGTATATCGGAAGATTAATTAATAACAGGAAACTGATCATTCATGGGAAAGAATGGTTGGCACATTCACAAGCTGTGTAAAGAAACACAGATATTGTGTGCTTGAGACAAACCAAACCTCAAACAAGCAATATCAAAGGTACAAGGATGTCTATTCTTATCATTTGTTGGACAAACACAGCTTGAAAATCCCATGAAACCCTCCTATCTAACAAGTTCCATATGATGTTGGGCTAGTGCAGGTTTCTGTTATTCTAAGTGCTATTTGGGTTACTGATGGTGACCATGTTCATGAGGACACCACACTTTCACATGGGCAGGAGGTCCTCTGATGAAGTTCCTCCATTGGCCTAGTTCAACCAGTGGCTCTCAAGTAACATGTTGCTCCCCAGCCCCTCGTATGTTACTCTCAGTGGCCTCTAGGCAGGTGCTTATTTTTAGATTCCAGGCTTAGAAGCAAATATTAGTTGCATAAAAACCTGGTGTACTGCCAAACAGAAGCTCATGTAGGCTGCCAATTCACATAGGGGCTACCAATAGCCAACCACAGCCCTTATTTGGCATCCCAAGGGACTTTTTCCATGCTTATTTGGTTGCCCAAATTTTTTTTACATTTGAATGTGGCTCACTGGTTGGGGACTACTGGCCCAGGGAGTGGGTTGAGAGACAGGGTTCAAACAATGAATTATTGACCAGGCAGATGGAAGTTCATTGTTATGGGACTCCGGGTGAAGCCTTCACTGGTAGAAGTTTCTAGGCGAGAAGCCAGAAAAATCTTAGTGTTGGCATAACGATAGTTAGGCTAGAGATTAGGAACAGGAAGGTATGAACAAGGCCAAAATATGGTGGTTTATTCATTCAATGAAGGCAAGAGATGAATAAACTTCAATGTTCTCAACATTTCCTCTCTTTACAGGTGGAACTCCATGTTCACCTCGATGGAAGCATCAAACCAGAAACTATAATACATTTTGCAAAGTAAGTACGGCACTTCTCCCATTACTGCAGCTGTAATGTATTTATGTAAATAATACTCTTGTGAGAAGTGGGACATTGTTTTGGACATGTGCACATACTCATAAGACGTTGTTTAGTCTTACCTTTCTATTTCTTCCAGAAAAAGACAAATCAAACTCCCCGCAGACACAGTAGAAGGCCTCCTAGAGCACGTTTCTTACAAAGAACCTCTGAGTCTGACCGAATTCCTCCAAAAATTCAATCATTACATGCCGGCAATTGCGTAAGTAACCTGACTGCCAGTTCCTGCACGACTCTGTGCCAGCAGCCAATGCCAACCAGTGCCCAGCTCACATGTGATGTTAATCAGATATGAAGATAAGGGAGCCTTGCGTTTCTCACACAATCATTAGGGTGAAGCTGTTAACACACAGATTGTGTCAGGTAAATTAATTGCTTTGAACAAACTAAACCAGGGAATGGGCACCCTGCCAGCTTTCTTGTTAAAGGCCAACTGTCATCAGAAAGTGTTTGTGTTGCCTGAAAGCAATGACTTAGTTCTGCATATTTCCTAGTACACCCGGGTGTATTTTATAATCATGTAACTCTAAAGGTGGCCCAGTTTGGCTGGATACTGTGTCCACATGGGTGCATGGCCACCTTCTATTATTGGCTCCTCTTCATTTTATCTTCCGCTGATACAGAATTGTCTGATGAAGCTCAAACGCAACTTGACATTCTCAACTGGACATAGATAGTTGGGTAGCATGATCAGAACTGGCCTAACTAAAGTTACACATGTATGGCCATTGAACTTACTCTCAGATAGTGTCAGACTAGGTTGTCCAGGGTTTGACCAGGGTCCACCACTTCCCAAGTCCTAACACCAGAGCAATTGAGGGCCCCCAAGTACCAACATCTGAGCCATTGAGAGCCCCAAGTCCCAACACCTGAGCCATTGAGGGCCCCCAAGTCCCAACACCTGAGCCATTGAGAGCCCCCAAGTCCCAACACCTGAGCCATTGAGGGCCCCAAGTCCCATCACCTGAGCCATTGAGGGCCCCCAAGTCCCAGCACCTGAGTCATTGAGGGCCCCCAAGTCCCAACAACTGAACCATTGAGAGCCCCCAAGTCCCAACACCTGAGCCATTGAGGGCCCGAAGTCCCATCACCTGAGCCATTGAGGGCCCGAAGTCCCATCACCTGAGCCATTGAGGGCCCCAAGTCCCATCACCTGAGCCATTGAGGGCCCCCAAGTCCCAGCACCTGAGCCATTGATGCCACGCAAGTCCCAGCACTTGAATCATTGAGGGCCCCCAAGTCCCAACACCTGAGCCATTGAGGTCCCAACCCCAAGTCCCAACACCTGAGCCATTGAGGTCCCAACCCCAAGTCCCAACACCTGAGCCATTGTGAGCCCCCAAGTCCCAACATCTGAACCATTGAGGACCCCCAAGTATAAAAACCTGAGCCATTAAGGGCCCCCAATTTACACAGTGACCCCCACGTGTCTCCCCACCCCGTACCTCCATAAACGACCAACACAAACCCATCCATCCCAGACAGGCTTTCAGTCTACACTTCAATGAAAATAACTCCCTCATTAATAATCTTTTTTTTTTTCTTTATTCACATAGAGGTGACAGAGAAGCTATAAAGAGAATCGCCTATGAATTTGTGGAAATGAAAGCCAAAGAAGGGGTGATTTATGTAGAAGTCAGATACAGCCCCCATTTCCTAGCTAACTCCAAAGTGGATCCCATTCCATGGGGCCAGAAAGAGTAAGTCACTGGTTATTCTTCTTTAATGTCAAGCCGTTTGGACGAGGGTCTCGCCTACCTGCGGTGCTTTGCCTTTAGTTTTGGGTAACTTGGTTTTCCTCCATATCCAGATCTCGGCCATAAACTGAGACCTTCTCTGCCCAATTTCACTGCAATGGATGGGTAGAGATCCAGTACCGGTCTCTTTATGGGCTCCTAGAACATTCATAGGAGAAGACCAACCTATTTATAACATATGAATATTCACTAACCTATAACTAGTCAGTGCATTAGAATATTCACAGAGCTGGACCAATCCAGGGATTGGACTGTAGCCAATCAGAGTTTTCAACTATTCACTAGTCTACAGCAGTCTAATCTAGAACAAATAGAGTCAGCAACCAATATAGAATCACCTTTATAGAATCACTATTTCTAAGCAACTTTTCAATTGGCCTTCTATAATTATTATTTTTATAGTTTTTGAGCTATTTGCCGTCTGACTCTTTCCAGCTTTCAAATGGGGGTCACTGACCCCATCTAAAAACCAAATGCTCCTTAAGGCTACAAATGTATTGTTATTGCTACTCATCTTTCAATCAGACCCTCTTCTGTTGATTGTTCAGCCTCTCATTCAAATCAGTGCATGGTGGCTTGTGAGGCAACTTTGGGAAAACGAAGTGCACCGGTTGCCATCCCGCCGGCGATTTACATTCTAGCCGGCGGGAGGCAGTTCTGGGAGGTTAGTCGCCCCGAAGAAGAGGGGATTTATCGCCAGGCGACTAAATCTCCCCGAATCTGAGTGCGTGTCTCTGCCCTTAGTATGTTATGGAATGACTTATTCTAATCAACTTTTCAATTGGTCTTCATTATTTATTTTTTATAGTTTGTTTAATTATTCACCTTCTTCTTCTGACTCTTTCCAGCTCTCAAATGGGGGTCACCGACCCAATCTTAAAAACCAAGTGCTTTGTAAGGCTACAAATGTATTATTGCTACTTTTTATTACTCATCTTTCTATTCAGGCCTCTCCCATTCATATCCCAGTCTCTTATTCAAATCAGTGCATGGTTGCTAGGGTTATTTGGACCTTAGTAACCAGATGGCTGAAATTGCAAACTGCAGAGCTGCAGAATAAAAAGCTAAATAACTCAAAAACCACCAGTAATAAAAAATGAAAACCAATTGCAAATTTTCTCAGACTCTCTACGTCATACTAAAAGCTCATTTAAAGGTGAACAACCCCCTGTAGCTGGTTATTAATAAAGGGTGGAGTGATCATTACACTGAGGGGCACATTTACTTAGCTCGAGTGAAGGAATAGAAGAATACTTCGAATTTCGAAGTATTTTTTTGGCTACTTCGACCTTCGACTACGACTTCAAATCGACCGATTCAAACTAAAAATCGTTCGACTATTCCACCATTCGATAGTCGAAGTACTGTATCTTTAAAGAAAACTTCGACCCCCTAGTTCGCCACCTAAAACCTACCGAACCTCAATGTTAGCCTATGGGGAAGGTCTTGGCTTTCTAGCCAATTTATGATCGAAGGAAAATTGCTCGATGGATTAAAATCGAACGATTATTCCTTTGAATGTTTGATCGAACGAATAGCGCTAAATCCTTCGACTTCGATATTCGAAGTCGAAGGATTTAACTTCGACAGTCTAATATCGAGGGATAATTAACCCTCGATATTCGACCCTAAGTAAATGTGGCCCTAAGTCTATAAGATATGCCAACGTAGAATTGCCCCCATTGTTGGCAAAGTCCATTAGGTGGTGCAGGGGTTTGATTGTCCCTTTTATATTGACTTCTCCTTCTCTCGCTTCCCAGAGGTGACATTACGCCCGATGAAGTGGTTGATCTGGTTAACCAGGGATTACGGAAGGGAGAGAAAATGTTCAACATCAAAGCCAGGTCTATTCTATGCTGCATGCGACACATGCCAAGTAATGTATATACCAGCTCCCCCCCCCCCGACACTACCTCTTAGGCTCCGACAATAACTCCTATTAATTGCTCATTTAGTAACTCTAATGCCAAGTTCCATATGAATCCACTATTAATAACCTCGATTTCTATTTGTCCATCTGCATGTGTCTGTCTCTCTCATACTTCAAACCAAAAGAGCGTATGAACCGCTGAGTAGTATTCTTTCTATATGTTTCTGGTATTGGTCACAGTGATTGGCTGAGAGGAGAAAACTGTATTTCTATAGGCCCCAACACTAAGCCAATGGGACGAGTAAGTTTGGAATATAGAGTTAAACGGCAGACACACATTTCATGCAATTATGAGATCAGTATTTAGCTGTGCATCAGATTCGCAACCAATAAGTGCAGCTTTTTTAATATAAACTGTTTAATACATCAAGTCAGACACCATCGCCCTCTGTGTATCATTGGGCAATGCTGGGACAGCACTTAACTTTGCTCATAGTCTGTACAGAGAGATCCCATAAAACTATGGCAGCATAGGTATTCCCTGTACTAAGCACAATTCAGCAGGAACAGCCCCCTAAGTTTGCTCATAGTCTGTACAGAGAGATCCCATAAAACTATGGCAGCATAGGTATTCCCTGTACTAAGCACAATTCAGCAGGAACAGCCCCCTAAGTTTGCTCATAGTCTGTACAGAGAGATCCCATAAAACTATGGCAGCATAGGTATTCCCTGTACTAAGCACAATTCAGCAGGAACAGTCCCTAAGTTTGCTCATAGTCTGTACAGAGAGATCCCATAAAACTATGGCAGCATAAGGCCTTTAAATAAATGTTGACATTTCATTAAATGTATAATTCTGTCAACAGTCAACTTTAGTTTGTCCTCTTGCAGCAAATCAAGGCACTTGGTTAGGGTCAGTCAAATAGGACAGGTTTGATATCACTGTAAAACAGCCTGTACTGTACAAGATTTTGCTTATTTTGTGGATAACCATACAATGACTTGTGCTACATGTTTAGCCTGACAGAATATTCTGGTGTTTTGTTACTTTTGTACAGTTGGTTTTAGAATATTAGAAACATATGCAAAAAAGAACATACTGTGATACTGCGAAAGAAAAGAATTTTAGGCATTTACAAGCATGGAAAAGAGAGCGAGAAAATGGTTGCAAAGTTATGTAATGTAGAGACATTTGTAGTTTTAATCAAACAATGTCAGCAGATCTAAACGAATGTATTGGATAACTCAGTAACTTCCAATCAGCACTTCCAAGTCCCGGTGCAAAAGCAAAACAATCTATTTTACCATTGAGCAAACTCAATACCGACCTCTTCAACAGTGATCCTGGGAGCTGTCGCGGCCCTTCCCATTTTGTTCTGCCTATATGAATTTTAACCAATTCCTTTAGAAATACCTTTTTTTTTTTTTTTTGTTCTCAATAAAAGTTAAAGGGCATGTAAAGGCAAAAAAATAAAATCCCATTTTTACTTTCTTTAATGAAAAATAAAACTATCTCCAATATACTTTAAATAAAAAATGTGTACTGTTTTTATAAGAAACCTGACTGTATGCAGTGAAACTCTCCCTTCATTTACTGCTGTGGATAGGAATTGTCAGACGGTCCCTAACTGCTCTGCAGGGAAACAATCATACTTATGAACAGCAGGGGGAGCCCACGCCTTACTTCCCAGCCATACAGAACTCAAGCAGCTTTGTTTGTTTCCCTGTAGAGCAGTCGGCGACTATGTAGAGATTTGTATTGGATTTTATTTTTGCCTTTACATCCCCTTTACTGTTTCCAACTCCAGCTGCAGGGACAAAGATCATGGAGCCAGATTTAAACAGATAAACTGGGATTCAATTTGGAGGATTATTTTGCTGCAGCCACTGGTTCTGCAGAGTTGGAGAAAGTTTGTATTAAACAATACAAAAACTATAAAATCCACATTAGATTACATGACAACACAGGACCCAGTGCAGTCTGTATATTCTGATTATTAATCAGTCTTGTTGTATCGGCTTCTGGCAGATATTATTTGACTTGTGCTGTTTTGATCATTTATGACGATCCCTAAGCAGCCCAGACCACACTGAGCATGTGCACAGTCTTGGTCTTGCAAAGATGTATAACAAAGTTACAAGATGGTGACCCCCTGTGGCCAACTTTGAAAGCATAAATCATTTGTTTGATTAGGCTTGTGGTGCAGTAAGTTCATGTTTATGTTTAGTATACAAAATACAGCATTTCTAGCCTTATTCTATTTTTTACACTTTACTTCCCCTTTAAGCCTTAACTCATACAAAAGAGAATGAGGGATAGCTTGGGTGGGAAGGTGCAACCTAGATGGGTCATTCTTTCTTTTTATTTTTCTCCACTTATTTATTATAAACTACTTGACCCTGCACACCACTCCATGCTTCTCTTTGATGGAAAGTGCTCCCAACCATTACTTATCATACCTAAGATTAAGTTACCCTGCACCCTTGGTCAAAATGAGAGGTTAACATAATATTGTGACTTCAGCTCTTTTTCACTAGTGATACAGCATTAAGCATTAATAACCTGCTAAATATATCCTTATACACAATGCTTAGTGATGTCATCAGTTATAACTGGAGCTCAGTGATGTCACTGACTGTATATTAGGCAAGAGTAAAAACTGAGAATAGTAGTAGTCTCCTTGGAGCTCCATGGCCTATATAACAACCTTGTGTGGACCTTGGAACTCCTTGGTGAGTTCTAGTATCCTTATCATTTGCAACAGGGGGTGTGTTATTCCCTATATAAATTTTCGCTGAATGTTGGTGTTGAATTCTGTCTTGAACAGATTGGTCCTCGGAGGTGATTGAACTCTGCAAAAAGTACCAAAATGACACTGTTGTTGCCATAGACTTGGCCGGGGATGAATTGCTCAACTGTGAGTCGTACCCCGGGCACAGGAAGGCGTATGAGGTGGGTCACTTGTTTTCTTTTACCTTGTCTTGTATTATAAGGGATAACGTACCCCCCTACTGTAAATAAGGATATTAGAAGTCACTGAGGGGTTGTTCTGTTACCATATAAAGGCACAAGGCTGCAGGCTGAGTTATACAGTGAACTCTGAGTATCACTCATGTATTATAAGGGATAATGTACCCCCTACTGTAAATGATAAGGATATTAGAAGTCACTGAGGGGTTGTTCTGTGACCATATAAAGGCACAAGGCTGCAGGCTGAGTTATACAGGGAACTCTGAGTATCACTCATGTATTATAAGGGATAATGTACCCCCTACTGTAAATTATAAGGATATTAGAAGTGAACGAGGGGTTGTTCTGTGACCATATAAAGGCACAAGGCTACAGGCTGAGTTTTTAAATTATTTATCTTTTTCTTATTGTGGGGAATGGGAGTCCTGTTGTTTGGGGATTTGGGTTCAGCAGTGCAGAAAGGGACAAACAAATACTGCAATAAGTGCAATTACATTGGGGAATAACTTTAAAACCATTGGAATTTTTAAATAACTGTTTATTTTTGACATTCACTTCTAAACCGAACAGCAGGTCTTTTTTTATGCTGTGGCGCCATCTAGTGGCAGATACATAAAACTAAGGACCCAAACCTATGGCTCTCTGGGTTCACTATACCTATAGCCCATGTCTCTGCACATATGTATATTATTCATCACTGCTATTAGATTTGCATTTATTTTACTTCTTTCTGTGCACAGTGGGATACATGGAAAGTGCAACACTGAGCAGAAAGTGTTCCGTGAACCCTGACCCCCCTGCGTGTACCTTCGTGCAGTCCTACTTATTGCACTACGGAATATGTTGGTGCATTATAAATACATGTTAATAATAATAATATCTCAGCACACAGAGACTACCATGGTCTTGGCCCTGCGATGTCATTGCCTGACATAGCCAGTCCTGCTAAATATCGTTATTAACTGTATTTCTATAACCCCAACATGCAGCACTGTGCAAAGAGATTCTTTGTTTATTATCAGTCCCTGCCCTGGTGTAGCTTATAATCCAAGGTCCCTATCACATTCACTCAATACAGACAAACTAGGGTCTATTTAAGCCATTCTATGAATATGTTTTTAGAGATGCGATAGAAACTGGGGATCCCAGAGGAAACAGGACTAGTGCCAAGGTCAGAATCAAACTCAGGGCCCCATCACTATAAAGAAGCTCTGCTAACTCCTGAATCATGGTGCTTCTAATAACATTTCTTCTCCAAAAAGCATAAGAGACCACAGCACCTATACATTGAAATCTCAATTTTACATTGACTCTTCCCCTTTGTGATCCCAACAATTTATAATGCAAAATATATTTCCTGGATACATTTCCTAGATCTTACACCGTTTTTTATCAGGGCTGTGTTGTATAAGCATTGCCTATAGTAGCATTGAGGATTATATAACGGCAGCACCAATCATATCAGTAGGAATATTAGAATTAGCATTGGTGATATTGGTGGCAGCCAAAACACTGACACTATAGCTGTATATTAGACCGTATCCAGGCCTGTTGGTGTCTATAAAGTGCAATAAAGGAGATAAGTTAGTGTCTGGGTCGGCACAATTTGTTATTGTAGAATTTTATTGTAGTGCAGTTATACAAGGTCGCAGAAGGATATTAGTGTATTCCATACTTGATATAGTTAATGTTAATCAGGTTCCTTTACTATTGAAGATGCAGAGCAGTAATACGGCTAATATGTACCTTTGATCAATATTAATGAAGGTAGACTATTGCACATGAATACTAAAATATATAGATTATACACACAGGGGTGGTTGGTTTATGTAAAGATGTGAATGACATGTTCTGGGGATGAATGGTTGATAAGACGAAAGTCTATGACAAGTTTAAATGGAAGACTGAGAATGACAAGATCTGGGCATGGATGAGGAAAGGAAGTTAATTAGGTGATGGTTGTTTGAAGGATGAGAATGGCATGATCTGGAAACATATGATCTGGAAACATATGATTGATGGATGCAGAGACATGGCAAGATCTGGAGATGTATGTCTGATAGAATGATGTGGATATATGGCAAAATAAGGATATATAGGGGATGGTTATTTGATGGAAGGATGAGAATGGCATGATCTGGGAATGGATGGCTTTTAGAAAAATGTCAATGTCTTTATTGGATGATGATTGGAAGGATGTTGAAGAAAAGATCTTGGGTAGATGGTTTATAGGAGCATGTAGCTTGTGAATGGCATGATCTGTGGAATGGGCATGAATGGTTGATAGAAGAAAGACAATGCAAAGGATGTGAGTGACCTGATCTGGGAATGGATGGCTGATATAAGAATGTCAGTGTCAACAATGAGCAGTTAAAGGCATATTATTGTTGATGAAAGGATGTGAATGACAAGATCTGGGCATGGATGAATATGGAAGGATGGTTGGATGATGAGTGGATGAGAATGGCATGATCTGGGAAAGGATGGTTGATGGAAGGAGATACATAGCAAGATGGAGATGTATGTCTTATAGAATGATGTGGATATATTAGGGGAGGGCTGTTTGATTGAAGGATGGGCATGGAATGATCTGGGAATGGATGGCTTTTAGAAGATAGACAAAGAGAGTGGATTCAACCAGACTGTTCAATCACTGTGCTTCCGTCCAAGCGCACATAGGAAAAGTAGTGATGAACTTTAGTCAGACGCAGTGGATTGCTGCAAAATAAGTGCTGTTATTGAACACTACATGTTTCAAGCATACTGTAGCTCTTTAAAAGCCCACTACTTTTCCTATGGGTTTTTAGAAGATGTCTTTGGGTGATGATTGATGGAAGGACGTTAAAGATCTTGGGTGGATGGTTTATAGGAGCATGTAGATTGCAAGATCTGGAGATGGATGGTTGATGGAAGGACATGGATAGCAAGAGCTGGAGATGGATTGTTGATGGAAGGATGTATAAGTAAAGATCTGGACATGGACAGTTGCCAGAAGGAGTTGTTTCATAAAACAGATCGAGAGATGAGCCTATTTAAGAACATTTAAATGGACACATCCATAGATACATTTATGAACTGAATAAATCTAAAACATGTACCTTTGTTAAACTTCCAGGACTTTTTTCATCTGTTCTGTTGTAGGAGGCAGTCAAATGTGGAATCCATCGAACTGTTCATGCTGGAGAAGTGGGACCTCCCAGTGTGGTGAAGGAGGTAAAGTACAATCTCATGGCACTAGTGATGGTTTAGCATTGGGGCCGGAAAGCTTAACTTACCTAGTGGTTGGGGTCCCACTAACCCTAGAAGCAAAGCAGGAAAAAAAACTGGCAGGAAAATAATAAAATGACACTTTCCATTGCTTAATGTCAATGGGGTCCTCAGGAGGTCCTGTCTGATAAATATTGATCAGGTGGGTTTTAAAAATTATATTGGGCAAGGGCAGCGTCATTGTGTTGATTGAGTAGTCTTTCAATTGGCCTCCTCAGGCCGCCAATATGATCAAAATGTTGTCCCAGGATAATCTCTCTAGGCCACCATACCATGCACTCTATGCCCGGTTAATTTTTGCATCTTACAGACTTGGTTAGATCAGTGCAAATACAAGGTCTTTTGTATTCCAGGCTGTGGAGGTGCTAAAGGCTGAAAGGATTGGACATGGCTACCACACTACTGAAGACCCAAATCTATATAAAGAGCTTTTGGAAAATAATATGCACTTTGAGGTACGTCTCTTGGGGGTTGAGAAACTGACCTACACCACCCAAAAAGGCAAGGTTCTCATCATTGTAGGGGTAATGTGGCTGAGCACTATAAAAATAAATGATTAAATCAGTCACCAAATGTTGGATCAGTCATGAGAGTGGAAGAGTTTAAGGACAGTTTAGGTCCCCTGGCACAACAGCAAAGTTCTCTATCCTTTGATTGAGACAAGAGCAGTTAGAGACATATTGTTGTTTTCATCTGCTTACTAAAGATGTAAATACAGAGCACAACCGGTAAAACCCATTAATATATCATTATCTGATTATCATGTGTATTGAGTCCTTATGTTTTACCAGAAAATATCCTTTCATGTTCCGTGCAGGTGTGTCCGTGGTCAAGCTTTCTAACTAGCGCGTGTCACCCAGATTTTACCAAACACCCGGCCACACAGTAAGTTATTACTTGCCTAAATACAAGGATAAACATAAACATTATTTTATCTGTCATATCCCCAAGAATACCCTTACTATAAATGGGCTTCCAGGAGTCCCCTAAATGTTACCATAACTGGCCATCAAACTGCACCACAGCAGTCACCAGCCCCATAGTTTTTGGAACCAATTGTCTAAACAAAGTCCAGACTCCCTTCAACCTTACACTTTTCACTTGATAGATTTAGGAAAGACAAAGCCAACTTCTCACTGAACACAGATGACCCTTTGATATTTGGATCTACTCTGGACGTTGATTATTCAATTGCACTGCAACACATGGGCTTCACTGAAGACGAGTTTAAGCGAGTGGTAAGATCCCTCTTTTTGTATTTTCTACGCGCTGCTCCTGTTATCAGAGAAGATTCCTTCTAGAATTGTGCTCCTTTAGTTACAACTGTGATTAAAGTCATACAGATGCCTTTAAACTATCTGGATATCATAAGTATGTTGGTGGGTAGAACTACATTTCTGCAGTCTGCCTCTGATAAATTGTGGCCTGATTGTTTGGTCCCCAGGACAGCAGCTGATCTTAACAGGGGGCTGTATCAGAAATCCATGTAATTAACTTTAAGGTATCTGTATTTTCTCGGTAGACATTAAATATGCACCATTGAAGGGCAATAAACCGGCAAGGATACTCTGTCATTTATCAGGGTCTAGGCCAGTGATCCCCAACCAGTAGCTTGTGAGTAACATGTTGCTCTCTAACCCCTTGGATGTTGCTCCCAGTGGCCTCAAAGCAGGAGCTTATTTTTGAATTCCAGGCTTGGAGCAAGTTTTAGTTGTATAAATACCAGGTGTACTGCCAAACAGAGCCTCCATGTAGGTTGACAATCCATATATGGGCTACTAAATGGCCAATCACAGTCTTTATTTGGCACCCCAAGAACATTTTTTATGCTAGTGTTGCTCCCCAACTCCTTTTACTTCTGAATGTTGCTCACGGCTTCTAAAGGTTCCGGTCTAGGCAATATGTGAAACATAACATCCATCAACGCTCAAAAGGTGGCCCACAAACTTGTAGCAACTGGTGCTTCTAAACACAAGTTGAATGGAACCAAACACTTTTTAAGAGATTGTGCCTTGGTAGAAAGAGGTAAATAAATGTCCATCTTGTTTCTGTATGGTGGTCCTGTGCTTCTAAATGACTTATTCTTGGAAAAAGGTGAAGAAGAAGCAATTGTCTTGAACTCAGGCCTACATACAGTCAAGCCAACCAAAGAAGTGTCTAATTGACCTTTCTGGAGGAGAAGAGTTTAATTTTTTAAATCATCTCAGCCAATGTAAACCTAAGATATCAGTTCATCTAATATAGTAATCTTATTCACCTTTATTATTATTTTAGAACATCAACGCTGCCAAATCAAGCTTTCTACCCGACAATGAAAAGAAAGAGCTGCTGTATAAACTGTATGAAGCCTACGGCATGATCCTGTCCACAGGACTCTGAAATTACAAAAGAATATACCAAATTCATTTAAACACTCCCTGGGCAGAAGAGGCTTTTCCAAGTATTCGGAATGCACCATAACCAGGATAAACAGCCAACTGGGTTACATATTGCGGCAAACCTAGCATGGCTCGGCTGTATTATGGGAAAAGATCTTTGTTCTGCAATTTGTTTACTCAACATAATCAGCATACTGAAGTCTCGGTCTTATATATTTCCCTTATTAATTATATACTGTATATCTCAGGTTCAGGTTTCTTCACGCTAATCCCATAAAGCCTGAGCACCACCTTAACCACCACTATTAGTATTAAGAGAAGCACAGTCTGGAGCCGATGCCTGGAGCAAGGAGGAAACACGCACAAAAATTAAAATACTTATTTCTGGTTTTTGTTCATAAATGTTAACACCACTCAAATGTATTGGACATCCAAAGGTATTCACATGAATGTGCAAGGAATACAAAAAAAATAAATACATGATTTTCTACCCATACATTACCCAAGTGTTCCCCAGAAATGCAAAAGCTATCCCTAGCCTTATCACCTATCCCCTACATCTAACATATCACTTGGAGCCTTTGGTTTGCAGTTCAGATTGGTTAAAATACTTTACATGTAAGCTTAAGTTGTCCTACAATAGCAAAGTTAAATGACCAAAGGACTTGTTTCACAGTCAATCAAAAGTAGTGTCCTCTCTACATTGCATTGTATTTCTGATTTTATATGGATAGTCTATAGAATGTTTCTTGACATGCCAATAAGCTTAACTAAAGGATTCTTTTTTGACAATTCAACAGACAAAGGCACATTGGTGGCAATAATCAACATTCCATAAATTAAATGATAGAAAAAAAGTATCAAAGGAATAGGTGACCTAACTTACAAAGAAAGCCTGATAAATTAGTCCTCTAGAAAGGTTTGTCAATTTCTTTAGTTAAAATTCCTCCTTGGAGGTCCAGCCATTGGTCAGATCCCCCACTTAGCTCATTACAAGGTTACAGATATATAGAAACATTGGGGTAACAGTCACCCTGCTATAGTTCCAGGGGTACCCAGGACACAAATAAGCACTCACCCCAAATCTCCCCCTAACTGGCCTTCAGGCTGGGCCCCCTTAGCTCATAACAAGGTTACAGATATATAGAAACATTGGGGTAACAGTCACTCTGCTATAGTTATAGGGGTACCCAGGGTACAAATAAGCACTCCCCCAAATCTCCCCCTAACTGGCCTTCAGGCTGGGCCCCCTTAGCTCATAACAAGGTTACAGATATATAGAAACATTGGGCTAACAGTCACCCTGCTATAGTTCCAGGGGTACCCAGGGTACAAATAAGCACTCCCCCCAAATCTCCCCCTAACTGGCCTTCAGACTGGGCCCCCTTAGATCATAACAAGGTTACAGATATATAGACATATTGGGGTAACAGTCACCTTGCTATAGTTCCAGGGGTACCCAGGGTACAAATAAGCACTCACCCCAAAACACAGCCTAACAGGTTGCATACCTTTCCTCTGCGCAGCAGATTTATTTGCTTTTATCTAGATCATCCTTCCAAGGCTTCTAGAGTTATGATATTTGATGGACGAGTCAACCTCTCTAATTACAACTGGCATTGTGTACAGAATCATCAGAGGGACTTTCTTTATCTCAATGGTGCTTTATTCAATGATTTGTTCACACAAAGAAAACTACCACTTCTTTATCCATGAAGAAAAAAAAAAGTATTATAAAAACACCATTCATTCCTTTGCAAGTAATTAAATATCTGTATATGTAGAATATATGTTTGGTTCTACATAAAAATAGTAAATAAACCTTTGGATTTAAAAAAAAAAAAAAAAAAAAAGAAACAATTGTGATTGGCAGTTTGTGGTTGACAGATGCATGGTACATGGGTGCTTGGTAGTGTTTGGTCCACTCAGATCCAATAAGGCAGTGCTTAAACACAGCTGGGATGTGTGGGTAGTGGTTCCAATTAGGATTCTGTCTTTAAGATCCAAGTTTGGGATCTTCCCCTGCAAGTTATATCTATCTGCCAAGTTCCTGATAATCCAAAATTAGCTCCATCCCGTTATATTTCTCCATGGTTTTATAGCCATCCTGCAACTTCTCTATGCTTTCATAGCCATGGAATTCTATTGTTGCATTATTGTGGGTGTAGAGGCCATCCATGCCAAGTTTCGGATAATTTAGTGTTAGCTCCATCCCATATCTTCTCTATTGTTTTCAAAGTATTAGAAATATATCATTGCATAAACTGTGAATGTAGTGGCCTCCCCTGCCAAGTTCTTGATAATCCAATGTTAGCACTATCCCGTATTATCTCCATGGTTTCATAGCTATAGAGATCTATTGTAAAATCACAGAGTGCAGTGGCCTCCATTGTTAAGTTCCTGATGATCCAATATCAGTTCCATGTTGTCTCTTCTCCATGGCTTCCTAGTAAATGCTGAATAAATAATTGTTTAACATTTACAAGATAAAGGGGGCAACAAAAGTACCTTTAGGAAAATATCATTATAATTGCATATGGTTTCTTTTTCAGAAAAGGAAAAATAACGCTAAGGCAAGTTTGGGTCAAGTAGATCTTCAAGAGATGCATCTTACATGTCTATCACCAGAGTTCGGCAACATTTGCCCCTCCATAGGCAACTGTATACATATGCCTTTTGCATACAATAGTTTCTTTCTGTAAAAAAAAAAAAAAATAGTTCATGTAGAGGTTGGCGAGACATATAGAGCTCACGATGGCGAGCTTCCATCTTGTGCTTTTGGAGTTTGCACTTGCCCACTGTCTGAAGATGTTGCCCCTTCTTTGTTCTCTGAAATGTCAAACAAAAAGTCATTAAGTGAATGATCATCCAGTTAAAAACCTGGCTACTCTGTGTGATAAGAATTTTGGGTTCAATTCCAGCCAGGGCACCATCTGCAAGGAGTTTGTATGTTCTGCCCATAGGCAATTTTAATAATTCAATAAATGTGCAGGGCATTGTAATTTGCATATAGTTGTTTTGCACGTGATTTTCCCCTAAAAGCCTAAATTTTGCACTGCTGTTCTAGTCGGTTCTGTCCTTTATTTGTGAACTGCAGTAGAGTCCTGCATCAGGTCAGGTACCCGCAGAATACCCGCAAAGTGGTTGGGTTGTGCGCAAAAAGTCCCTGATTCCTTGGCCATGCGGGCAGTCGCCGGGTAACCTGGCTGGGTACTCAGCAAAGTATGGGCTCGATCCCTCCCACCCTTATTATTAGTGATACTCCTGCGAAAATTCAACAGTGTAAAAAAAATTGACGCATGTCCGAAAAGTCGCTAGCGTCAAAATCGCTGCGCACCAACACTATTCGGATGCCCATTGACTAACGCCATTGTCAAAATTGAAGCGAGCAACTTTTTGGACACGCGTCCAACATTGACGCCTATCCCCTAAAAGCCTACATTTTGCACTGCTGTTCTAGTCTTTCCATTATTTGTGAACTGCAGTAGAGTCCTGCATCAGGTGGGGTACCTGCAAAGTGATTGGGTTTTGGGCACAAAGTCCCTGATTCCTTGGCTGGGTAACCTGGCTGGGTACTCGAGTCGACAAAGTATGGGCTTGATCCCTCCCACCCTTGTGGTTCTTCCAGTTTTTATATTTCTTTGGGAAGATTCGGCACCTGAGTGACATCACTTCCTGGCAAATGTGACAATTTCCGGTTCCACGTGTCCCCCAGGTCGCAAGGTTATTTGGCTTATTGCTGGTCTGGTAGCGGGAACATGTGGTTAAAATTGCAGGTTTGGGTTGCGGGTATGGGTATTAAAAAAAAAAATGGACCGGCACAGGACTCTAAAGTGCAGTATAAATCGCACTGTGCACAATTATGTGCACATGAGATTGCGTGAATGCGGCCAATGTGCATGTTCATTATGTGCGAATGAAACATCGACGGTGGTTTAAGAGTGCGAAGTTTAGAAATGAGCCCCTTTGTCTCCCCAAACCAACACCAGTGAATTTGCTAAAAGCCATAGGACGGATATATATTATACATAGAGCTGGCACTTTATCTATCCAGCCGTGTCTCCTTAGAGGTAATTGTTCATGGAGTTGGCACCGTGTTTGTATTATTGCCATGTGTTCGGGGGGTATTATACACAACATTGGCTTTGCTTTATGCTGGAGTGTGTTCTGGGGTATCATTTATGGAACCAACTGTATTTATCTATCATGTTCTTGGCCTGGCAAGCAAACCTTTGACATACCTGCCCCCTGAATGGCCAACTCCCCCATGTTCTCCGACAACTCCCCTATTTGGCCTTTGCCTTCTTCCCCTTTGAGGTCCGGGACGGCGTTCCTTCTGCCGGTTCGGTCGCAGGATATGAATTCAGAGTATGCAGACTCGACATCCATCATTTCCAATTTCATATCAAATCAAATCGGTCTGAAACGAGAAGAAAAAACAACAAGGGAGGGGTCAATAAGAGCAGACTTGGAATTCCTTGGATAAGCCATTCTCTGTGTGCAAAGGAACTAGTGGGGGTGCAGTTTGGTGGTGTAAATGGGTTGTTCACCTTTAAATTAATATTTAGTATGATGTAGAGAGGGGTATTCTGAGACTATCTGCAATTTGTTTTTTTTTTTTTTTAGTTATTTAGCTTTTTTTAAAAAAACTTCATAGGGATGCACCGAATCCAATATTTTTAATTCGTGAAAGCTTCGGCCAAATACCGAACCAAATTTGAATCCTAATTTACATATGCAAATTACAGGTGGGAAGGGGAAAATATTTTTTACTTGTTATGTGACAAAAAGTCATGTGATTTCCCTCCCGCTTCTAATTTGCAGATTTGGATTTGGTTCTGCCGGGCAGAAGGATTTGTCAGAATCCGAATCCTGCTGAAAAATGCAGAATCCCGAACCAAATCCTGGATTCGGTGCATCCCTAAAAGATCAGCAACTCTCCAGTTTGCAATTTTTGCACTCTGGTAGCTAGGGTCCAAATTACCCTAGCAACCATGCACTGATTTGAATAAGAGACTGGGGTATAAATAGGAGAGGCCTGAACAGAAGGATAAGGAATAAAAACAAGCAATAACAATACATTTGTAGCCTTACAGAGCATTTGTTTTTCAGATGGGGTCAGCGACCCCCATTTGAAAGCTGGTAAGAGTCAGAAGAAGAAGGCAAATCATTTAAAAATTATAAAATAATATTAATCATGAACATTGCTTAGAATTAGTCATTATATAACATGCTAAACGTTAACTTAAAGGTGAACCATCCCTTTTAAACGCCATTATGGAATGCTGAACAAACGGGCAGATGGGAGAAACTGTCATTAATGTAATGATTAACTTGAAGGCACCAATAAATATAATGCTTAACCCAAGCCTTACAATAATGCAGGCAGACTGTTACACAAAGAAACCCTTGGTTGTTCAGTTACATACCTCCCAACATTTTGGAAACAAAGTAGGACAAAAAAAATTTGCCGCTCTTTGCATGGCATTTTTTGACCACACCCATTTTGTCACCACACCCCCTAATTACCATGTCCATTTTACAATATTTGGCAGGTTATGAAAGTTTGAACACATTTCTGTGGATTTTTTGAGTTATTACAGTTTTGCTAATGAAGGTGAATTAAGTTCTCCCAAGAGACCTGCTTATCTTAAATTGTTACAAAAGTATCTATTCTGGGCTTACTGCCAAAAGCCATTTAAGTTAGACACGTATCTTTTTCTGGCTGTTCAGTGGAGGAGATCAAAGAAAAAGTTGGGACGTTTCAGTAAGAAATCCGGGACTGCGTGTTGAACTGTCAAAAATCGGGACTGTCCTGCAAAAACTGGACATTTGGGAGGTATGCAGTTACAGGAACATACATGACAAGACTTGTTTTCCCCCTGCAGCCAATGATGTCCAAAAATTTACTTTACCTACAGCAGAGGGCAGCAGATACTGATAGAGAACTTGGACAAACCATTTAGGATATCAGACAGAAGAGGGACAGACATAAATGTAGCCTCTATATTTCAAATATTCATAATAGGACTGGGTAAAATGTACATGCAATGTATTTTTCAATTTCAAAAGAGAGTAAGGTGTGCGTGAGGGGGCAAAAGGGCTGGTGGTGGGTGAGCAGGAACATATATGGTCACAGAACAACCCCTCAGTGACTTCTAATATCCTTATCATTTACAGTAGGGGGTACATTATCCCTTATAATGCATGAGTGATACTCAGAGTTCCCTGTATAACTCAGCCTGCAGCCTTGTGCCTTTATATGGTCACAGAACAACCCCTCAGTGACTTCTAATATCCTTATCATTTACAGTAGGGGGTACATTATCCCTTATAATACATGAGTGATACTCAGAGTTCCCTGTATAACTCAGCCTGCAGCCTTGTGTCTTTATATGGTCACAGAACAACCCCTCAGTGACTTCTAATATCCTTATCATTTACAGTAGGGGGTACATTATCCCTTATAATACATGAGTGATACTCAAGAGTTCCCTGTATAACTCAGCCTGCAGCCTTGTGTCTTTATATGGTCACAGAACAACCCCTCAGTGACTTCTAATATCCTTATCATTTACAGTAGGGGGTACATTATCCCTTATAATACATGAGTGATACTCAGAGTTCCCTGTATAACTCAGCCTGCAGCCTTGTGCCTTTATATGGTCACAGAACAACCCCTCAGTGACTTCTAATATCCTTATCATTTAGAGTAGGGGGTACATTATCCCTTATAATACATGAGTGATACTCAGAGTTCCCTGTATAACTCAGCCTGCAGCCTTGTGCCTTTATATGGTCACAGAACAACCCCTCAGTGACTTCTAATATCCTTATCATTTACAGTAGGGGGTACATTATCCCTTATAATACATGAGTGATACTCAGAGTTCCCTGTATAACTCAGCGTGTGTGTGTGTATTATCTGATGTCTAACATAACTCTGTTACCAAAACACTGCAGTGAAATGACTCTGTAGCTAACGAGAGAAGTGTCATAAGGAACAGGCAGTGATTAAGTTCACATTGAGCTGAACCCAATCAATGAGAGGGCAAGTGGAGTTCAGTCATCTAGAAGCCGAGCGCTGCACTTTACAACCTATTTATGGTGACAAAAAAGGCTTCCGTGGCCTTGAATTTATTACAGATTTCCACTTTGCATTCGGGAAAACAAAAGCTGTAACATTGCAGAGATGCGCCATATTGGAAATACAATAAAACCCCAGATAACGACTCTTAGGGAACAACCCATCATTGCTGTGAGACCGTGCGCCTATCATTTAACCCTTTGAGCACCGATAGCGGTGATGGAGCTTCCACCTCGTTCAACAGTCTGACAGCACCCAAAGGGTTAAAGTGACATTCCTTATAAAGGGATAGTGTCATGGGAAATCATGTTTTTTCCACAACACATCAGTTAATAGTGCTGCTCCAGCAGAAATCTGCACTGAAATCCATGTCTCATAAGAGCAAACATTTTTTTATATTTAATTTTGAAATCTGACATGTTGCCAGTTTCTCAGCTGCCACATTCATGTGACTTGTGCTCTGATAAACTTCAGTCACTCTTTACTGCAAGTTGGAGTGATATCAGCCCCTCCCAATAGGAAGGTAATGAGATAGCAGCTCCCTAATACAAGATAACAGCTGCCTGGTAGATCTAAGAACAGCACTCAATAGTAAAATCCAGGTCCCACTGAGACACATTCAGTTACATTGAGTAGGAGAAACAACAGCCTGCCAGAAAGCAGTTCCATCCTAAAGTGCTGGCTCTTTCTGAAATCACATGACCAGGCAAAATAACCTGAGATGCACCTACACATCAATATTACAACTAAATACACTTGCTGGTTCAGGAATAACATTTTATATTGTACAGTGAATTATTTGCAGGCTAAAAAGTGTAAATTAGAAATAAAAACGACACCATTAGTGATGGGCGAATAAATTTGCGAAACTGTAGAAAAAATTCGCTAGTGAAAGATCAGCCTCGGCAAAAAAATTTGGGAATAGTCGATTGCATAAAAACTTTCGCGCGTCCAAAATTATTCAGACGCCCATTGACTTTGGACAAAATAGGCACACTTATAAAACTTGGCTTCAATGCGTTTCGCAAAATTCTCACGGGAAATTCGTGAAAATGTTTTTGGGAGGGATCAAGTTCCCTTCTTTTAGCCAAAATGTATTCCCGTTAGGGATGCACTGAATCCAGGATTTGGTTCAGGAGTTCGGCCAGGAATCAGCCGTTTTCAGCAGGATTCGGCCGAACCGAATCTGAATCCTAATTACCGGCGAATCGAAACAGGACAAATTCTCCCATGAGAGAATCCCTTTAAGGAACAGTTAATGACAGTTAATTACAGAGTAATTACAGGTAGCAGTGCATTTAATACAGTAGCATCATGAATATAAAAATTTACTGGATGTTGGTTCCATTTGGGGAATAACATGAGTGACACCACATTAGAGGAAGAGAAAACACGGGTTTCTAATCGTATAAAGGCCCTTTTGTGCCTCCAGAACCAGCAGGGAAACACAATAGTCTGCAATTACGAGTGTCCTTGGTCTTTTGGCTTCCTCTGAGGTTACAAAAGGGAAATCCTATTGAGTTTATTTCATTCTCGGCTCTCTCTTTCATTCCCAGGGCGGAGGGAAGAATGACAAGATTGGACGTCTGTAAATGACAGTAACGAGGGGAAGAAACCGGTCGCAACACAATAACGCAGATTCAAGGGAACAAGTACAGGTGAGTAACTATAGAAGCAGAAACTGCTAGTGATGGGCGAATAAATTCGCCAGTTTCGAATTTGCAGTGAATTTCTGAGTTTCGCCGGCAGCGAATAAATTTGCAACACTGCCACAAAAATGTTAGACAATCGTCAGAAAAGTCGATCGCGTCAACATTACTCGGACGGCCATTGACTTTAACGCAGGCATCACAAATGTAGTTTCGCAAATTTTTAAACATTTCTCAAATTTCGCAGGAAATTCGCTAATTTTTCTGCGTTACAGGACAAATTCGCCTATCACTAGACCCTGCAGCTGCCCCCAGGAAATTCAATGGGGGGGGGAGGGGGGTCAAGTTCCCCCTCTTTCAGCCAAAATATATTCCAGTTAGGGATGCACCGAATCCCGGATTCGGTTCGGGATTCAGCAAAGATTCAACTCTGATGTTCTGCTTAGGAAAGATTTGAGAAAGGTTTCTAATTGTTTTTCCTAAGCAGAAAAACCATCAGAGCAGCCTCTTTCTTTCTCCTGACAACTTCCTTGACTACTTGGTGGTCAGACTGGTGGGAAACTGACCAGCAGGTGGCGCTGTTGTAACATAATTAATTCATATTAACAGTACATGTATCATATTAACAGCACATCCGTTAATATCTTGGAATAAAAAAATAAATAAATGATGAATGTAAATGACAAAAGTGCTTAAAATAGCCCCCCTCATCAATTTTACATTCACTTATGTTTACTTATCCTTTAAGTCTCCTAGCATATCATGTAAACATTAAATAATCCCAATAGGCTGATTTTGCTTCCAATAAGGATTAATTATATCTTAGTTGGGATCAAGTACAAGCGACTCTTTTATTATTACACAGAAAAAGGATAAAATGGAGTCTATGGGGCATGGCCTTTCCGTAATTCTGGATAACGGATCCCATACCTGTATGTGGTTTTATCTATACGATAGTTTTGTGTAATATTCGATAGTGGCCCTATTACCACCAGGGGAGCCGATCAGTTCTATAATTTGGTTTATATTTGTATTTGAGCCGACGCTGAGAGAACAATAGGAGGGTCCATTTCTTTTATACGAGATACGAGCCGATCAGTTCTATAATTTGGTTTATATTTGTATTTGAGCCGACGCTGAGAGAACAATAGGAAGGTCCATTTCTTTTATACAATGATATATACACATATTTGTTAGAGCTGCTATACAGACAGTAAATCAGTAAATAGATTCACTTCATGTGCCACCTTGTTGCCCCCCTATTGTGGATGGTTCCAAATGTAAAATGTGTTTCATAATCCACATCTTGGCTGATACCGGACCCATCCCAGCCTAATATACAAGCTCTGTCTAGTGCAGCAGATAATGATTCCCCCACCTTTTTATACTTCGAACATCTATAAAACACTGAGTTACAATGAAACCGGATCCTCTGCAGTCCTCTCTATAGAGTAAGTCTTATTATTGACCAGAGCGCTGAATGCAATCGTTTCCCAGAAGCTTAAACAGAGACTAAGCACATCTTATATCCAGCCTTCAGTGAAAATCCTCCTAGGAAATCTTAATTACCTGCTATAGAGCTTAGTCATCAGATCTAGGCAAGAAATACGCTCAGACAAGTCGAGGAGGACAGAAATGTCAATGAGCCAACAATGATGGTCCTCTAAGGATTTAGCATCAAATCCACAGAAATAAAAAAAAAAACAAAGTAGCCTTAAAGGGCTTGTTCAGCTTTAAATTAACTTTTAGTATAATGTAGAGCAGTGATCCCCCAACCAGCGACACTCAAGCACAATTCAGCAGGAACAGTCCCCTAAATTTGTCATAGTCCGCACAGAGAGATCCCATAAAACTATGGCAGCATAGAAATTCCCCTGTACTAAGCACAATTCAGCAGGAACAGTCCCCTAAATTTGTCATAGTCCGCACAGAGAGATCCCATAAAACTATGGCAGCATAGGTATTCCCTGTACTAAGCACAATTCAGCAGGAACAGTCCTCATAGTTTGCTCATAGTCTGTACAGAGAGATCCCATAAAACTATGGCAGCATAGGTATTCCCTGTACTAAGCACAATTCAGCAGGAACAGTCCCTAGTTTGCGCATATCCTGTACAGAGAGATCCCATAAAACTATGGCAGCATAGGTATTCCCTGTACTAAGCACAATTCAGCAGGAACAGCCCCCTAAGTTTGCTCATAGTCTGTACAGAGAGATCCCATAAAACTATGGCAGCATATGTATTCCCTGTACTAAGCACAATTCAGCAGGAACAGCCCCCTAAGTTTGCTCATAGTCTGTACAGAGAGAACCCATAAAACTATGGCATCATAGGTATTCCCTGTACTAAGCACAATTCAGCAGGAACAGCCCCCTAACTTTGCACATAGTCTGTTCAGAGAGATCCCATAAGACTATGGCAGCATAGGTATTCCCCTGTACTAAGCACAATTCAGCAGGAACAGCCCCTAAGTTTGCACATAGTCTGTACAGAGAGATCCCATAAGAATGTGGCAGCATAGGTATTCCCTGTACTAAGCACAATTCAGCAGGAACAGCCCTCTAAATTTGCTCATAGTCTGTACCGAGAGATCCCATAAAACTATGGCAGCATAGGTATTCCCTGTACTAAGCACAATTCAGCAGGAACAGTCCCTAAGTTTGCTCATAGTCTGTACAGAGAGATCCCATAAAACTATGGCAGCATAGGTATTCCCTGTACTAAGCACAATTCAGCAGGAACAGCCCCTAAGTTTGCTCATAGTCTGTACAGAGAGATCCCATAAAACTATGGCATCATAGGTATTCCCTGTACTAAGCACAATTCAGCAGGAACAGTCCCTAAGTTTGCTCATACTGTAGTCTGTACAGAGAGATCCCATAAACCTATGGCAGAATATTCCTTGTACAAAGCATCACTTCAGTATGTAATTAGTATTGAAGAGGCAGCCAATATGAGGATGAGTGACTCTTGAAAGAGTTAAGAGAAATCTAAACATGGAGACACTGGAGCTTAGACGGTTCATATTTCATGGGACACGCATGGGCGACAGGGTTTATTTGTAATACAGTCACTTTACAGGCTCTTGTGTTTCTGCCATAGACAGGCCTATTCATTTTCTTCAGCATCTGTTTGCACAGCTGAACGCTTCAGAACCCCCAGATTCAGCAGGACCCGGCTCTGGAGAGGAATCAATAGAACAGAATTAACATTCCGACGTGTCACTAGGCAAAGGGAAAAGCTTGAGGGGGTTTTATCTTTTTCAATAGAACATTCTCCGCCTTATTTTCCAAGACTGCAGTTCAGTTCCTCCAGGGCCCCGGGGATTATTTATATCTGGTGTCAGTACCCCTGAGTGTGCCTTGCACAGACCTCCCTGTCACTACACTGTAATAACTGTTTTATTATATTTTATTATATTTATGTCACAATGTTTTATTCCTGCACTGCAGCACCCCGACATTTGGCAGAGTTAGTTCTAAAGAATTTCTTATCGGGATGTACCAAACCCGTATTTCAGCTGTAGGCTGAATCCCGCAATCCAGGGGTACAGATTCGGCTGAATATCGAACGGAATCCAAACCCCTTTTCTGCTCCGGAAAAGCTCCGGAAATACCCAATGTTATAAAGGTATGGGATCTGTTATCCATAATGCTCGGGACCTGGGGTTTTCTGGATAACAGATCTTTCAATAATTTGGATCTTCATACCTTAAGTCTACTAGAAAATCATGTAAACATTAAATAAACCCAATAGGCAGGTTTTGCCTCCAATAAGGATTAATTATATCTTAGTTGGGATCAAATACAAACTGTTTTATTATTACACAGAAAAAGGAAATCATTTTGAAAAAGTTGGATTATGTTTTTATAATGGAATCTATGAGAGACAGCCATTCCATAATTCAGAGCTTTCTGGATAATGGGTTTCCAGATAACAGATCCCATACCTGTACAAGGTACGGTTTTATTATTACAGAGAAAAGGAAATAATTTTTAAAAAAATTCAGACTGTTTAGATAAAACGGAGTCCAGGGAAGATGGCCATTTTGTAATTCGGAGCATTCTGGATAACAGATTTCCATAATTCTGAGCTTTCTGGATAATGGGTTTCCAGATAACAGATCCCATACCTGTACAAGGTACTGTTTTATTATTACAGAGAAAAAGGAAATAATTTTAGTAAATTCTGACTATTTCGATAAAACGGAGTGCATGGAAGATAATTTGCAGCTTTATGGATAAAAGGTTTTCGGATAACAGATCAGCAGAGGTATTCCCCTGTACAACTAACAGCTAAACTATAACCCTTGAACAATCTAGGTTTAAATTATTAAAATCAGACCCTATAGCCCAACCTTAAAGTTAACTTTTAGTATGTTATAGAATGGCTAATTCTAAGTAATTATCCATTATTTTATTTTTTTATAGTTTTTTTATTATCTGCCTTTTAATTGCCTTTCACTTCGGACTCTTTCCAGCTTCCAAATCGGGGTCACTGACCCCCCTCTAAAAACAAATGCTCTGTAAAGCTACAAATGTATTGTTTTTGCTACTTTTCATTCCTCATCTTTCTATTCAGGCCTCTCCTATTGCTATTCCAGTATCTTATTTAAATCAGTGCATGGTTGCTAGGATAATCTGTACCCTAGCAACCAGAGGGCTGAAATTACAAACTGGTGAGCTGCTGAATAAAAAGCTAAATAACTCGAAATCCACAAATAATAAAAAATGAAAACCAACTGCAAATTGTCTCAGAATATCCCTCTCTATATCAGGACACTGCGGAGATTAGAGTGCAAGGCTGAAACTGACAGAGAGATGCTGTTCACTATGTTGAAACTTGCACAACAAATTCTTACAGGAAAATCAGCCCAGTCGATTATATTTGATCAGTAAATCTCTGGGTATTTGCATATAGTTCCAGTAGCAAAAGAACTGTCTCTGGATTGTTTTAGTGCTTCATTTCACATGTTCTATAATTAGAATATCCATGCAGACAATATGTACATTAACCCAGCTGTGACCTCACAATACAAGTATTCATAGTATGTGGCTCTGCTAAATCTCATTTACTTGAATGTAATGGGGGGAAGGATTTGTTTTTTTATATAATACTGCAGCAGTGCAAGAGTCAACATTCATGGAGCATAAAATAAACTCTCACACTGAATTCTGATTGGAACAATCTGCTCCCCATATATTCAAGATAAAATCCTCTGCTAAAACAGCACATACTTAAATACACAGCCACCATGAGGATTACAAGACTATTTCAAATACTGTCTGGCAGAGTTAGGGGGCCAAATGAAGGAGACTTTCATTGGCCCTACAAAGAATAAACTGTAGATTAGCTGTGGGATAGCAGATATAGTAGTTAATATAAATATATAGATAATAGTCTCTGGGTAGGGAGTGTGACTGTGGGATAGCAGGTATAGTAGGGAGAGATGGTGCCTATAGTAACAGTGGGATAATAGTCTCTGGGAAGGGAGTGTGACTGTGGGATAGCAGGTATAGTAGGGAGAGATGGTGCCTATAGTAACAGTGGGATAATAGTCTCTGGGAAGGGAGTGTGACTGTGAGATAACAGGTATAGTAGGGAGAGATGGTGTCTATAGTAACAGTGGATAATAGTCTCTGGGAAGGGAGTGTGTCTGTGGGATAGCAGGTATAGTAGGGAGAGATGGTGCCTATAGTAACAGTGGATAATAGTCTCTGGGAAGGGAGTGTGACTGTGGGATAGCAGGTATAGTAGGGAGAGATGGTGCCTATAGTAACAGTGGATAATAGTCTCTGGGAAGGGAGTGTGACTGTGGGATAGCAGGTATAGTAGGGAGAGATGGTGTCTATAGTAACAGTGGGATAGTAGTCTCTGGGAAGGGAGTGTGACTGTGGGATAGCAGGTATAGTAGGGAGAGATGGTGTCTATAGTAACAGTGGATAATAGTCTCTGGGAAGGGAGTGTGACTGTGGGATAGCAGGTATAGTAGGGAGAGATGGTGCCTTTAGTAATAGTCGGTTAATAGTCTCTGGGATAGTCTCATACTGTACAGTCTATGGAATCAATGTGGCAAATCCCTGGTATATACAAAAGGCCAAACAGTTTGCACACACAATGCGCTGTTTGTAGTTGGAATATACAGAGGCCTGTTCTTGAAGTAGTAGAGACAGTGCTGGAGACAAAAGGAGACGTATTAGAAGAAGGAGAAGTATTATTCTACCAACATTACTGCAGCTTCTGCTTGTGCACCAATTTGTGAGCCAAATGCAAATTCAGAGTTTGAAATGCAAATCCTTTGGCTCAGCTCTAATTACAAGCTTCCAATCCCTTCAAAGAAATCTGTTATTATGTGATACCCAAGGACCAAAATACGCCGCTTTCTTATCTTTTCTCTCCTTTCGGAAAGTGCTGGAAGCTCGTGAAAGCTCCAGAAAGTCCAATTCTGAGCAGGGAAACCAATGGAGGAGTAACGTAATTAGTGAAAATTAGTAATTACAGAATTTATAGAACTCTTGCCCACAGCAACTTGATACAGAAATCCCAGCGTGCAGGGAATAGGGCATTGGCCCAGGTCATTAGGAGCAAAATTACTGATCTATTTAATGAAGGAAAGGCTAAAATTAAGTAACTTTATCAGAAAAGTCTATATAAATACACCAGTAAACAATCAAAGTAACGCTGCTCTAAGTCCTCTGTCAAAAGAAACAGCACATTTCTTTCCGTCTATTGTGTACTCATGGGCTTCTGTATCAGACTTCCTGTTTTCAGCTTAAACCTCCAGGGCTAGGGCTTGAGCATGCTCAGTTTGTTCCTCTCCCCTCCCTTCTCTGCTGTAATCCAGAGCTATGAGTGAGCAGAGAGAGACTCAGGCAGGAAGTGATGTCACAACAAGCTAATATGGCAGCTGCTATCCTAAACAAACAGAGAGCTTCTAGAGCGGTTTACTCAGGTATGGTAAAGCATTCTACAGAATAAATATAGCATTCTTGCTTACACTATTGTGGTTAATCTATTGGCAATACACTGCCTCCGTAGCTTTCCTTCTCCTTTAACACACAGCAATGGGAGGTCTGCAACTAAAAGGGGTTGACATTAATTAATATTTATTTGCTAGGGACCATGGCTGTCCAACTGTTTGGACCAACCTTGACTTGGATATAAGGCTGGACATGTGAATGACCAGACATCACTTAAGAGTATTCAACCTCTACATTCTGAGGGTTGTGGTTTCTGTTTCTCACAAGCTGATGAAAGTGATTGGCCAAGAGGATTTCCAGTCCGGAGCAGCCAATCACAATATAGCCGAACACAGCTGCTGTACTGAAAACCTTAATAAATGTTTCAAGTAGCGCATCCCACATTTAAGGAGATCAGGTGAATTACCATCACAAGAATCACAAGGCAACTACTTTTATTTCTTTCAGTTGGTGCTTTTATTGAGAAGATCAGGAAGTCAACTTGGTTAATATTTTGGCAAATCTTATATTTTACAGTAGCGGGCACATTATCCCTTATAATACATGAGTGATACTCAGAGTTCCCTGTATAACTCAGCCTGCAGCCTTGTGCCTTTATATGGTCACAGAACAACCCCTCAGTGACTTCTAATATCCTTATCATTTACAGTAGGGGGTACATTATCCCTTATAATACATGAGTGATACTCAGAGTTCCCTGTATAACTCAGCCTGCAGCCTTGTGCCTTTATATGGTCACAGAACAACCCCTCAGTGACTTCTAATATCCTTATCATTTACAGTAGGGGGTACATTATCCCTTATAATACATGAGTGATACTCAGAGTTCCCTGTATAACTCAGCCTGCAGCCTTATGCCTTTATATGGTCACAGACCAAACCCCTCAGTGACTTCTAATATCCTTATCATTTACAGTAGAGAATTTGGGAGCCCATGGCCTGGGAAGGGGGGGGGGGGTGAGAGGAAATTGTGGCATGGCCTTGGACAGCAATACCCCCTGGCCCAGATCTGACACTCAGCTACTAAGTCAACCTCATTACCTCAGCCATAGCCACTGGTGGGGACTAGCCAGCTACATCCTCCTAATGGCCACACTCATCTAATGTCTCATAATTCCAAACATAATTCAACACAGAACACCAGACAAGAGCCCCCATTGTATCATTTGTCTTTTATATTAATGGTTACGTCAGTGCTATCATTGCTACAGCAATCAGAACTATTTCACCTTTTTGGTCCCATGAGAATCTTGGGGCAGAAATAGCTTCCTGTTCAGGGACTCGCGAGTGACGTTACAATGAGCTGACTTGATGTTCCCTCATTCCTGAAGGTGATTGTGACCTCATCGCTCATGAGAAGGAATTCTGTCCTACTATTCTACCAATTTCTGGGTCATGTGAATCAGGAAGCACATTCTGCGGCAAGGATAAACAATATATACATTGTGTATATATATATATATATATATATATATATATATATATATATATATATATATATATATATATATATATATATACACACATACATTTTCCGAAGTCGCCTCACGAGGAAACTAATGGTTGACTTTGGAAAACTAAGTGCTCAGAGTGCCATCCTGCTGGCGATTTACATTCTAGCCGGCGGTAGCGGGTTCGGGGAGATTAGTCGCCGGGAAGAAGAGGAGATTTGTCGCCGGGCGACTAATCTCCCCGAACCCGAGTGTGTTCCCTGCCCCTTAATGATTACTCAGCAGCAATAAAGGATTCCGAATACTCATGTGATGGCTGGTTACTGCTGCCTGTGACAGTCGGCACCACTCAAGAACCTTCATTTTTTCTTTTTTATAGTTTAATCATTTTCCTTCTTCTTCTGACCATTTCCAGCTTTCAAGTGGGGATCACTGACCCCATCTAAAAAGAATAGCTCTGTAAGGCTACAGATTTATATTTATTGCTACTTTTTATTACTCATCTTTCTATTCAGGCCTCTCCTATTCGTCTTCCATTCTCTTATTCAAATCAATGCATGGTTGCTAGGGCAATTTGGACCCTAGCAACCAGATTGCTGCAATTGCAAACTGGAGAGCTGCTGAACAAAAAGCTAAATAAAACATAAAAAGTGAAAACCAATTGCAAATTGTCTCAGAATATCACTCTGTACCTCATACTAAAAGTTCATTTAAAGGCGAACAACCCCTTTTGCAACAATGGCGCTGTCCAAGGACTTCAGGTTCACTGCATGCTCCACCTAATGGCAGAATGCAGAAGTCTATTAATGTTTCCAAACTGTTGCTTTAAAGGAGAAGGAAAGCTACGGAGGCATTTTATTGCCAATAGATTAGCTGCAACAGTGTAAGCTAGAATGCTATATTTATTCTGTAGAAAACTTTACCATACCTGAGTAAAAAGCTCTAGAAACGCTCTGTTTGTTTAGGAAAGCAGCTGCCATATTAGCTTGGTGTGACATCACTTCCTGCCTGAGTCTCTCCCTGCTCGCTCATAGCTCTGGGCTCAGATTACAGCAGAGAAGGGGAGGAAGAGGAGAAAACTGAGCATGCTCAAGCCCTAGCCCTGGAGGTTTAAGCTGAAAACAGGAAGTCTGATACAGAAGCCCATGAGTACACAATAGAAGGAAAGAAATGTGCTGTTTCTTTTGACAGAGGACTCAGAGCAGCATTACTTTGAGGGTTTACTGGTGTATTTATATAGACCTTTCTGATAAAGTTACTTAATTTTAGCCTTTCCTTCTCCTTTAAAATATGAAAATGAAGCACCAAATAGTATGAAAAAACAATATATAACCATACCTTTACTTTCCTTACTTATGGTCACAAATGATGCTGTAACAATGGATTGGAAAAGAGTATTGATCAAAAAAGGTAAGTAAAAATAAACATGAGAAATGAAGAAATGGGGCTTGGATTTTATTTTTTTATTTATTTTTTTACTGAACTACATTAATTGTGTTCCCCGGGCAGTTAGTCTGTGTTTGTTTAGCCAGGGTTTGGCCACTTAATTCAGGTTTTATTGAATGGTCTCATCTCCCTGGGTCATGAATTAATGAAACTAACCCAGGAAGCCCTTCTGCCTATAAGGGTCTCGTTGCAGCTTTCCCAGAAGGAATATCCTGTGGTTTAAGAATTCAAGGGGAACTTAAACCAAATAAAAATGTTTTTGCAAACTGTGCATTACAAGCAATCTATTGGCGTTGGTTTAAGGAGGCTTAGCCTTCATTAACGTCAGCCAGCATTTGTTTATGCCTTTTATATACTGTATATTTTATACAGTGTCTGTTTACAGAAGCTTTTAGGGGTCTGGGTGATTAAAAATGGAGCCATGCGGGTGCCTGCTGGCTCCAGCTGCTTTCAAAGCATGGCATGCTGGGAGTTTTATGGAGTCCGAACAACACATAGTTAAAATAAAAAAAAAAAAAGAACGGAGCAGCAAACAGCTGCCGATGGTTTATCTGTTCCAATTGTGAGCTGGAACTCATCGCCTGCAGTAAATCAAATGACGTGGCTGGAGTCACCCCATGTATAGAAGGCATCTGCCTAAAGGGTTTTCAATGTTATTTTATCATTATAAAATAATGTGAGAGAGGGGGGGAATTAGTAGGACAATGCATTGAAAGAAAAAAAAAAGCTTATTACACAGTCTCTGTAAAGCATCCATGTAAATAAATTCAATTGCAGTGTTTCAGCTGGCATCCACATGAATGGTAATCGCCTTTCCTCGCGGTGATTCGTGGCGATGCTTTGCGTCTGCAAAGATTATTTTTCTTTCCGTCTTATCTTTTTTTTTTTTTATTATTCTGCTTGTAAACGTAAACCAGAGAGCAAAAGTGGAATAACATCCATGTGTGATTTATACAGAGGAGATAGAAATGAGCCATCTCTGGCCATGCTAAGCATGCTGGGACAATAATCATTTACCCCAAATATATATCTGGAACAAGGTTACAGATATATAGAAACTTTGGGGTAACAGTCACCCTACTATAGTTCCAGGGGTACCCAGGGCACAAATAATCACTCACCCCAAATCTCCCCCTAACTGGCCTTCAGGCTGGGCCCCCTTAGCTCATAACAAGGTTACAGATATATAAAAACATTGGGGTAACAGTCACCCTGCTATAGTTCCAGGGGTACCCAGGGCACAAATAAGCACCCACCCAAACCTCCCCCTAACTGACCTTCAGACTGGGCCCCCTTAGCTCATAACAAGGTTACAGATATATAGAAACATTGGGGTAACAGTCACCCTGCTATAGTTCTAGGGGTACCCAGGGCACAAATAATCACTCACCCCAAATCTCCCCCTAACTGGCCTTCAGGCTGGGCCCCCTTAGCTCATAAAAAGGTTACAGATATATAAAAACATTGGGGTAACAGTCACCCTGCTATAGTTCCAGGGGTACCCAGGGTACAAATAAGCATTTACCCCAAATCTCCCCCTAACTGGCCTTCAGGCTGGGTCCCCTTAGCTCATAACAAGGTTACAGATATATAGAAACATTGGGGTAACAGTCACCCTGCTATAGTTCCAGGGGTACCCAGGGTACAAATAAACACTCACCCCAAATCTCCCCCTAACTGACCTTCAGGTTGGGCCCCCTTAGCTCATAACAAGGTTACAGATATATAGAAACATTGGGGTAATTGACCCTGCTAATAGTTCCAGGGGTACCCAGGGCACAAATAAACACTCACCCCAAATCTCTCCCCTAACTGGCCTTCAGGCTGGGCCCCCTACGGACTCAAATTGGCAAGTTAGAAATATAAACGGGCAGAGACTTTCAGTTCATCATTACAAAACAAAGTGCTATTTTTATGGGCAAGTGAGACATTCCCTAAGGAAGTATCAGAAAAAATATTAAGGTTTAGTTCCCCCTTTGAAACAAACAAATGAAAAACCAACCAAATTGTTCGCACACAATCCTTCCCCCGTTTGTTCAGTTCAGCTTCCCCAAATCGAGGTTATAGGAAAAACACAAGATACTAATTAGAGTGATTTACAGCACGACAATATTAACTGTAACAGTTGGAACATTTTGGGTCCATATTCCGCTTTGTGCACAACAAAACGGCCTTTGTGAATGAAACATCTGCAATTTGCTAATCTGATTAACGGCAACCACCACGAATGCTTTACTGGCCATCTGCTGCTGGCAACCTTCTTTAACCCTTTCACGGCCACCCCCAAGGGTTAATTCTATTGATGGCTAAATTAGGTTTAAAAGCCCCAAAGTATTTTATCAGGAAGGGGTTAGGGGCAGGGCTGCCTTTATAATGAGGCTAAATTTAGCTGGCGAAGGGTCATGGGAGTTGTTTTTGACCAGCTGATGCCTGGATATCCCTATTCTACAATATGACACTAATTAGCAGCTCGATTCCCATGAGGCCTGTAGGTCAGGCTCACAGCAGCCAGAGCTCTGAATTCAAAAAGAACCAACCTGTGGAACCTATCAGAGTAAAGCTTCTCCATAGACATCAGTGAAACAGTGCCCCCCAGTGGCAACATTACTGTGAAAATCGCTTGCTTAGCTTTCTTGAAAGACTGTTTTCACTTTCAAACACTATAGTCATAAAAACATCTCCATTTATATTTCAATGTCCTTTTTATAAGTATTGAATTGATCCATGCTTGCACTGGGAGAGAGAGTGGAAATCAATAATTTCTAATTATGTTAGCGTGCCGGCACTAATTCTGATTTAGGGTCTCCAACACACTTTTTAAAAAGTAAATGTAGCTCACACAGACCCAAACTGTTTTGGACCTTATCATGCCTGGGAATCCATGCTGGCCATCCAAAACTTTTTTACAGATAAGCAAGTGCCATCGTCAGTCACATTCATTTAGGCCAGTGATCCCCAACCAGTGGCTTGTGAGTAACATGTTGCTCTCCAACCCCTTGGATGTTGCTCCCAGTGGCCTCAAAGCAGGAGCTTATTTTTGAATTCCAGGCTTGGAGGAAAGTTTTGGTTGTATAAAAACCAGTTGCACTGCCAAACAGAGTCTCAATGTAGATGACAATCCACATAGGGGCTACCAAATAGCCAATCACAGCCCTTATATGGCACCCCAAGAACATATCTCATGCTAGTGTTGCTCACAACTCCTTTTACTTCTGAATGTTGCTCATGGGTTTAGACCATGATCCCAGTATACCCATCTACAATCTGTTATTCCAATACATTCCCCTCATCCAAACTAACCCCCCATGTTTCCAGTAAGGACTGCCCCACTTTCATTTTTGTTCATCAGGGCTGTACTTCCTGACCAATAGAAGAAAAGTGCAGGTACGAGCTGGTCGGACAGGGTGCAGGTGGCTGCCGAGGGGGGCCTTGAGTGGGTGCGTGCCCCTCATTTGGCAGTAATCAGTAGTGATGGACGAATTTCTCCCGTTCACAAAACTCGCCCGCGTCATTTTTGGACGCATGTCCGAAACGTCAGTTTTGACGCCAGCGCTATAGTCAATGGGCGTACGAATATTGTTGACGCGAGGGACTTTTTTGACGCGCGTACAAATTTTTTTGATGCCATCAAATTTTCGCACGAGTTTCACGAATTTATTCGCCGGCGGCGAAACTCGGAAATTTGTCTTGAATACGCGCCAGGTAAATGTATTCGCCCATCACTTGTAATCAGTGCAACAGACAGACAGACACAAGTCAAGGGGTCCTGAAAATCCAGCAAACACAACCCAATTAAAGGGGAACTAAACCCTAAAAAAGGAATGCGGCTAAAAATGGCATATTTTATATAATGAACTTATTGTACAAGGTTAAAGTTTCAGCTTGTCAATAGCAGCAATGAGCCAGGATTTCAAACTTGTCACAGGGGGTCACCATCTTGGAAAGTGTCTGTGACACTCACATGCTCAGTGGGCTCTGATTGGCTGTTGAGAAGCTAAGCTTAGGGCTCGTCACTAATTATCCAGCAGAAAATGAGCTTCCCTGGCTGTAATATAAGCTGATGCTACAGGTTTGCTGATTATTAAATTCTGATGCTAATTGCACTGGTTTCTGTGCTGCCATGTAGTAATTATCTGTATTAATTACTAATCAGTCTTATATTGTGACATTTCTATTCTATGTGTACTGTATATTGTGAGTGGCTCCCTAAGCTCAGTAAGTGACAGCAGCACAGAGCATGTGCAGTGAATCAGCAGAAAAGAAGATGGGGAGCTACTGGGGCATCTTTGGAGACACAGATCTTTACTGCTAAAGGGCTGTAGTTGCCTTGGGCTGGTACAGAAGTACAAACATAATATACAACATTTCTAGCTACTTCTTTAGTTAGGCTTTAGTTCTCCTTTAATCAGGACTTTGCCCTCCCAACCCTTTCCCTGCCAGTGTGCCCTGCAATAATGAATCCTTAGGGCCGTGGCTACAGTTAATCTCTTCTTCTGAGCCAGTAATCATTTTGCAACAAACTGTTCTTAGCTGCGCATGCAAGAGCGGTTTCTCCAAAATCCCAAAGGGCAAAATCTGGCCTGTTACTGTGGGTTTAATCTAAACCAGTGGAATGCTATAAGAGAAGGGGGTTGCTGGATGACTACTTCGCTGAATTACACATAATAATGCACGTTTTATCCAAAGAACATCAGAATAAAGAGCGTTGCTATTACTATCGGTAAACTTCAAAGCACAGAATATTCCTCAGAGCTGAATAAAGCTAAAGATAAATAGAATTCCCAGTAATAGAGGAATGTATTGTGTAACTCATGACCCTGCATGAAAGACTAGGCATTGAACAATACTCCTTTTGCTTTCTCTGCTGAATCCTTTTCCAGACACCTCTTGCTACAGCATAACTGTAACACATCAAACCACAACATTCCAGCAACCAGCACCTTGTGCTACAACATTTTCACACAAGCTCAAACTGGGACATTGCTAGAAGAGACACTTGAACTTACAACATCTCCACTCATGCTAGAATACCTTTGTAACAGCTAAAATGATCATTTTTTGCAACAGACACCTCATTCTACAACATCTCCACATTAGACACCTCATTCTACAACATCTCCACATTAGACACCTCAAGCTACAACATCTCCACAATAGACACCTCATGCTACAACATCTCCACATTAGACACCTCAAGCTACAACATCTCCACAACATCTCCACAACAACAGACACATGCTACAACATCTCCACAATAGACACTTCATGCTACATCTCCACAATAGACACCTCATGCTAAAACATCTCCACAATAGACAGCTAATACTACAACATATAAACATTAGACACCTCATGCTAGATCACCACAAGCTACAACATCTCTGTAACAGCTCAAATGGGACTGCTCAGGCAACAACATCTCCCCAAAAGATGGCTGCAACATTCACCTGAAGCTACAACATCTCCGCAACAGAGAACTCAAGCTACATCTTCACAGAGAACTCATGATACAACATCTTTGCAGATAACTCAAGCTAGAACTTTTCTGTAGCAGCTCAAGGTGAAACACTTGCGAGAGAGACATCATGCTACCAAATTCCACCAACCAATTCTTAAAACTCAACAGACACTACATCTCCTCTTTGCTCATGATCATGTCCCCAACCAATATCTCAAGTTATGTCATCTCTGTAAGGCCTAAAAAACAAACACGAGTGCATCGGTCACTGGATCAAAATTTCTGATTATGACAGAGGATGTTTTTTTGGGAACCTTGACCTTAAAAAAGGCCTTTCTTGACCTTAAAAAAAAGCCTTACATTTGGCCATTAGGAACCACCAACCCAAACCTAAACCTAAAACAATACAAAAGCATTGTAAATGTGTCTTGTAGGCGGCATTAGAACAAACATGGTCTAAAAATTCAAGGACTAAGACTCTCAACCTAGACTCTTCTCATGAACTGCGTCTCCCACCAAGACGTCCGCTGATGCAGCTGTCACACTGGGTTTGGAGGTGGTGCAAGCTCCAGGCCGTAGATAGTGTTACCATGGTTATCCAGCCTTTTGGATCTTGGTTCTGCCCTACACCCAGAGTGATAGCTGCAATCAAAGAAGGAGGTAAGAGGCTTAGTATAATATAAATTCAATAGAAATGTTTTTAATGCATTATGGTGGGCCAGATTCTGGAAGGAATCCATTGCAAGGGCTGGGTCGAGGTAATGGAAAAAGAGAGGACTAGGCTTGAGCCTCAAATCTCAAAAGAGGAAACCAAAAATGTCCAGCAGCTGTTAAGTATGACACTGCAGGTTCAACACCCCTAAGTTTAGTTGGGTGTTCATTATTCCATCCCCAGCCCATCACTTAAACACCAGCAATCTACCAACATTGCCAACCACAAAATACAATTTTCTACCATGAAGTAGTTCAAGGAACTTTTAACAATTAAAAAAATAACACTTAGAATAAAAACCAACTTAGGGAGAAATCAGGACGATAGCAGAACTCATTACCAATAGCAACCATCTGTTAATTACCGTTTGTTGTTACTCTGTAGTCAGGAACATAAAAGCAATCATCTAACTGAAGGATCAGCCTGAAACACGAAAAACTTGGCTCACGTGACTATATAATAAGGTCACTGATGAAAAGATCTAGGCCACAAATATGGTTTCATCCTAAATTTCACATTAGTTGACCTCGAAGCTGGGCCTTCTGCTTTATATAGGAGAGCAAGTAGGAATTCTCCCCAAATCTCACCCTAACTGGTCTTCTGGCTGAGCCCACCCTGCTACTATTCCCCAAGTCTCACAAGTCCTGCTGAACACAACCATCCATTGGCATAACTATATGTTATTGGGCCCCACAGCAAATTAATTTTAGGGCACCCCAAATATGCAGAGGTTGTCCCGTTTTACCAATACATATTAAAATGTAATTAGGGCTTTGCGGGCTCCTATACCTCCTGGGCCTCCTGGGCCCCCCGCGTACCGCTGCAACATCTCAATTGCTCAGCAGTTTATGGAGTTATTGATAAAATGGAGCAAAGGGCAAGAATATTACATTGTGATGTCAATTCACTGAACTGGACCTCAAATAAAAGGGTTCTGCCTGTTTTTTTTTCTTATCTTGAATCCTCTGCAATTATCCTGAACTCAGAACCAAACCAAATAATATAACCTATGTAATTTGAGGTCTCGAATGGCTTCTGTTCCCTGGCACCCCAAGGGATTACAGGCTTTCTACAACAACACCACAAGTATAATGACTGTACAAAAGCTTCATTTTGTCTGATTAAAGTTCAATGTGAAACGACAGGGTAACTAATTTTTAGCCTTGTCAGAATACCCCATGCAGAGCCCTAAATATTCATCCATTTTTTGCTCCACGTTTTTCTGCCTGCCTGGCTAATCCGGCTTTCTGTTTCTTGAAATCTTGTCGGGTCGGCATGTGACCAGGGCCAACTACTGAGAAGCACAATGTGAGCCTTTTCCTAGATGTGGCTTATTATCATTCATTTGCAACATAAAACCCTTGATCTGTAGAATGCACTTCATGTGATAGAACAAGGGTTTTTTTTTCTAGATTATCGTTAACACTTGCTTTATGGTTCAAGTGTTCTGTAACATATTGCCATGGCGAGTCCGATGGGTCTGCTTATTTGTATTTATTCATGTGTGGGAGTTTCCATACTGGTTGGCTGGATAATATGTCTAAAAATCAAACCTGTAGCCTTTCATTAACTGCTGCCCTCTAGTGAGCGACTAGTGATTAAACATGGCAACATGCAGCTGCATTTACTGAGCTACAACTCTATAAAGCTGAACATCTCCCAGGGATATGAGTCCCCCTTGTTTTAATTAGTAATAAAATCTATTTTTATGCCAATTAGGGCTGCAGGTAGGGGCAAATGAGTCCCAAAAATGTGCCCCATTCTACAGGGAAAGATACTACAATGGTTATACAATATATGTCACCTGTATCGCCTATCTTAACATCTGCATATCTAGATAGATAATTGAAGATAGATAGACAGAGGATAGATAGATGGATAGACAGAGGATAGATAGATGGATAGACAGAGCATAGATAGATAGATGGATAGATAGATAGATAGATAGATAGATAGATAGATAGATAGATAGATAGATAGATAGATAGATAGATAGATAGATAGATAGATAGATAGATAGATAGATAGGAGAGACAGACACAGAGAGAGAGAGAGAGAGAGAGAGAGAGAGAGAGAGAGAGAGTGAGAGAGTGTGAGAGAGAGTGTGAGTGAGAGAGAGAGTAAGAGAGAGAGAGAGAGAGAGAGAGAGAGAGAGTGTAAGTGAGAGTAAGAGAGAGAGTGTGAGTGAGAGAGAGTGTGAGTGAGAGAGAGAGTGAGAGAGAGTGTGAGTGAGAGAGAGAGTGAGAGAGAGTGTGAGTGAGAGAGAGAGTGAGAGAGAGTGTGAGTGAGAGAGAGAGTGAGAGAGAGTGTGAGTGAGAGAGAGAGTGAGAGAGAGTGTGAGTGAGAGATAGGACAGACAGAGGATTGATAGATGGATAGACAGACAGATGTTAGATAGATATTGATAGATAGATATTGATAGATAGATATTGATAGATAGATATTGATAGATGGAGATAGAAAGGTAGATGGAGATAGAAAGGTAGATGGAGATAGAAAGGTAGATGGAGATAGAAAGGTAGATGGAGATAGAAAGGTAGATGGAGATAGATAGAATATATATACAGTAGGTAGAGATATTCATTATATACATTCACTGGCAATTTTTAACTGGTTTTATGAATAACCTCTGGAAATGTGGACTTGATATATAGGAAGGTTGCATAGGGTTATGCATTCTTTCATTGTTCATTGAAAAGAAATTGGTTGCAGTTGCCCTTTAATGTGACAGGTGACAAAATATCCTCATTGCTCCGGGTGCAACAGTTCAGTGGATCCCATGGCACGTAGCAAAGTTTGCAAGCAATTGTAACTGACACTGCGGCTAGAAGGACGGCCAATGGAAAGACAAGGAATCTACCCAGGGAATAACGGGGGGGGGGGAGATTTTCTGTTTTCAAAATAGAAAATTTGAATCATGACCCCCCCCCCTCCAGTCACTGAGCAATAAAGGCTTCTCTAGCTGGAACAGCTGCTACAGCACAAAGGGAAGCCTTGGAAATAGCGGCCATAAATGAGTGTACTTACTGCGAGCTTGTTGTCTTCTACTGATTCCCAAAGGCAGAATCCAGGGGAAAGTCCTGCTGGGGAACCCTGTCATGGTTCAGGAAGGACGTGGTCATTGTGGGTGCTGAGGGTGCTGTGCTCAGACGGGCTGCTTCATCATACTGGGTGCTGGGCTTGAGTGGGAGTTCCACACCCCTGTGTAATCCAATGCTAGACTCAGTGATGTCACTGGCCTCTTTCTACTAAGCAGTGCAACAAAAGCCGTCTCTCCCAGGCACAATGGCACCACTTCAGCTTTGTGCTGGAGAATTTGTTTGAGGTCCCTGTCTGCCCACCACTTGTGACGGGCGAACAAATTCTGCAGGTTAGAATTTGCAGCGGATTTACACATTTCGGCATCAGTGAAAATTCAACGCATCAAAAAAAAATTTGAACGTTCGTTAGAAAAAAAATGGTCATGCGTCAAAATTATTCGGACGCCCATTGACTTTAATGCGGGCGTCAAATTTCGAGTTTCGAGAATTTTTAGCATTTCACAAGTTTCACAGGGAATTGGGACAAATTCGCCCATCATTACCCACCCCCTATCATAATTATTAGAGACTGTGATTTGTGTTTGAGGTTTTAAAGGGGTGGTTCACCTTTAAATTAACTTTTAGTACAGGTATGGGTCCAGAATGCTCAGGACCTGGGGTCATCCGGATAATGGATCTTTTTGGAATTTGGATCTTTCATACCTTACATCTACTAGAAAATCCTTTAAACATAGGAACCCAATTCAAACCCAATAGGCTGGTTTTGCCTCCAATAAGGATTAATTATATCTTAGTTGGGATCAAGTACAAGCGACTGTTTTATTATTACACAGAAAAAGGAAATTATTTTTTAAAAATTTGATAAAATGGAGTCTATGGGAGACTGTCATTCCGTAATTTTGAGCTTTCTAGTTTTCCGGATAATGGATCCCATACCTGTATGTTATATAATGGCTAATTCTGATGGCCTTTGTTTTCTCTTTTTTATAGTTTTTGAATTATTTGCCGCCTTCTTCCAACTCTTTCCAGGTTTCAAATGGGGGTCACTAAAAATTAAATGCTCTGTAAGGCTACACGTATTGTTATTGCTACTTTTTATTACTCATCTTTCCATTCAGCCCCTCTCCTATTCATAGCCCAGTCTCTTATTCAAATCAGCACAGGGTTGCTAGGGCAAGTTGGACCCCAGCAACCAGACTGCTGAAACTGCAAACTGGAGAGCTGCTGAATTAAAAGCCAAATAATCAAAAATGAAAACCAATTGCAAATTGTCTCAGAATATCCCTCTCTACATAATACTAAATGTTAATTTAAAGGTGAACAACCCCTTTAATATATGAATCAGCGATCAACATTCCCCCCACTCACTTTGCCTGACTACACCCACCATCATCACCGTGACTCTTACTAGTCGTTATACTAAGCTCGTCACAATGTAATCTCTGGGAACAAGTATGTCATTATTGTTATATTTACTTTTTTCGGCTCTGCTATAGTTTCAATAGGGCCTGCTCAAGGTTCTGTATAGAGTGCAACATAAAGGCAAAGATAAGCTCTTAGCATACTGGCTGATTCTGCACAACTTTCTAATTGATCTTAATTTTGTTACAGTATTTTTGTGTGTTTTGCTTCTCTCCAGGTTTACAGTGTTACCTTCATTCCAGGTTCAATCCCTCTGCAGGATATAGACAACATCCACAGCTACAATTAACAATATGGCAGCCTTCCGCCACACTTAAAGGGCACCTGTTACCCTAAAATACTTTCCCCCACCAAAAGAGAGGTCCAATACAGCCTGCATTCTGTCTGGGGGAAACACTTGGCTTTTTTTGTTTTGTTTTAATTGCCCCCACCAGCGAGGGACACCTCCCGGTGCAAGCAGCCATGTTTTACAGCATGCAAACGCATTATAATTGTCTGACATCACACATATTCGCATAATGAGCAGGTTGTGGCGCTCGCTTAGTATGTGCCCCAACATCACTGCTTGAACTGGGAGCTCCCCTCCTGGTATGGGTGTCCTAGCACTGGCGGGGGCAATTTAAAAAAACAAAATACTGTTTCCCTCAGCCAGATTATGGGCTCTATTTGCCCGTTCCTTTGAGGAGTAACGGGTGCCCTTTAAAGGACAAATAAAGAGATATTCAATGGGGGATGACAATCCCTTAGGTGCACCGCAGTAAATATAATCATTAACCTTAGAGGGATACTATCATGGCAAAAAATGTTTTGTTTTTTTTTAAAAAAAAAAAGTTAATAGTGCTGCTCCAGCAGAATTCTGCACTGAAATCCAATTCTCAAAAGAGCAAACAGATTTTTTTTATATTTAATTTTGCAATCTGACATGGGGCTAGATATGTTGTCAGTTTCCCAGCTGCCCCAAGTCATGTGACTTGTGCTCTGATAAACCTCAGTCACTCTTTACTGTTGTACTGCAAGTTGGAGTGATATCACCCCCCCCCCCAGCAGCCTAACAACATTACAATGGGAAGCTAACCAGATAGCAGCTCCCTAACACAAGATAACAGCTGCCTGGTAGATATAAGAACAACACTCAATAGTAAAATCCAGGTCCCACGTTGACACATTCAGTTACATTGAGTAGGAGAAACAACAGCCTGCCAGAAAGCAGTTCCATCCTAAAGTGCTGGCTCTTTCTGAAATCACATGATCAGGCAAAATGACCTGAGATGCACCTACACACCAATATTAAAAACTAAAATATACACTTGTTGGTTCAGGAATGAAATTTTATATTGTAGAGTGAATTATTTGCAGTGTAAACAGTGTCATTTAGAAATAAAAATTACACCATAAAAATCATAATAGAATCCCTTTAAACCCAAGGAAGGACATGCTGCCATCATTTCTTGATTCTTTGTGCTATTCCATATATAGCGTACATACACAATAGAGTAAAAATAGCAACTTCAACTATGCATGCTTGATGTCCACGTCACCAGAGAGAATCACTAGGACATAAGATGGTGGTGTGGTGCGCAATAGTACCCAAGGTGGGTGCACGTTTTAATAGACATGAGTGCTAGCCTATGGTCTATGATTTGCATTATAGACCACTAAGACATTGGCAACCCCAGTGAATATCACTTTAAAGTCCTTTAAGGTGGTCTTACAAGGGATGACAAAAGCTGCCAACTTGGCCCCTCCTGACCAAGTTGGCAGCTACCTGGCCTGTGTATGGGTTTCCCCCAAAGGCCTGCCTGAGAGAGAGGACCCCATATGTGTTTTGTGTGGAACTCTCCCAAAGGGTCTCCCTAGGTTCCCATTATGATCCCATCATTGGCCCAGGAACCAAACATCATTCTGATTTGGCCCAGTGTGTTTGGTGATCTCACAAAACAAGTAGAACTTTATGGCCAGTAAGGATACTAATATGACTATATGAGTATATTTCATCACAAGGACCCAAATGTTGTGAGATCAATGCTTATTTCTTTAGAAATTCAGCAAAACTGCTGTCCAAACTTCCAGACTCCATTCCCTTTACATGCAGAGGATATCAGTTTTCTGTATTCTCCTATACACAGACAGTAACCCAATTTCCTTTGAATCTAAAAATCACAGCGGAAAATTTGGCAGACTGCACCTCCAAAACTCATGTTATAAAAAAAGGAAATTTTCCCCCAGAAAATCAAGTCCTCGAAAGTGTCAGTTAATATTATATTTGGGTTCTCTCATATCACATATGCCATCTTGGTCACTGAGAAAGAGATCAACATTTGACATGACCAGTCCCTTCCATCAAACCTCTCAGCAAGAGGAGATGCAGGGATATCCATGAGGGTTAATGAAGACAGAGAAGAGAAAAACCCAAATCTCTGGGGTGATCAAACCAACCCCCACCAAAGCAATCATGGTTAATATTCAAAGCATTAAATCAATACTTATTGCCAAATCCTGTTACATAAATAACACTATTTGGAATGGGGCTCGACTACTTCAACAAAGCACAGTGGTCCTTCGAAGCATAAACTCAAAAATAAATCCCCATAGTACAACAGAGCCCAATATATTGATGACTATAAGGCTGATAATATTGTAGCTCAAACACTGTGTTGGTTCATGGGCCTTTGGGCATTAACCAACTCTCATGGTCTTCATTAAGTTTCCTTATTTGATTTGTTTAAGTATATCACATGAATCAGTGTCATTAGCAGCTTATAATTCTTCCTTTAAATTGTTTCAATCCCACTCTAGCTTTGCCCATCCTTCTAGAGCAGTAGTTGCCAAATTGAGGGGTTGCTCACCCTGATGGGGCTTGAAGAGGCAGCAGGTGGGTGAAGTCTGAATGCCATCTAGGGTGTTTTTACAATCAAATATGGACATTCAATGAAGTCCATCAGAGTTGGTGAATGTCCAAAGGTCATAAATCCAATTGGGCTTGTTATTAACATCTACTTTGGTGATGTATTTGTGGGTCTTTGCTTTGAAGGACCACTGAGGAGAATATCTATTTGCCGAATTAAAAACACCATCTTAGAGGCCAGTAAGTGAGACTGGAATGTGGTTAAAAAGACTGATACACCAATGTTTATATATGCCATCACCTTGTTATAAACTACGAGGGAACCTGAGCAAAGTTTGTCCTCCAAGAGGGGACTTGAGCAAAAACAAAGTCCATCAACCACGACTCAAGGGAAATGAGACCATAGAGATAATAGAGGAGAGGACAATGCTGCACCCACCCAAAGAAATAAAATCACAACTTGAGAGAGCGAGAGAGAGCGAGAGAGAGCGATTTTTATCTAAACATTCTAAAATGATCAGTTAATTGAGGCCGACCCTTACACTGGGTCAACAGAACATAAGGTTTTATATGGGAAGCCCTTTATAGGTTGTCATATTCAAGAACTATGCAACGTTCTTGAGAAAGGGTGAACATTGGAGTTGGAAAGGGGCTTGTGCAGATATTCCTGTATATAGAAGGACACATTAGCCACAGCAGAGCAGGAAGAGGAGTGAATATCATATTTAAGAAATGCTAAGGCTGACCCTTGAATTTCAGGAGTAAAATGATAGAGTTGGCCACCTGCTTCCCAAACTAGCCCTCAACAGGAAGCATCTGCCCATGGCACGATAGCTGGACACAACAAGTCAAGGAGCAAATGGAACCAAAAGAGGTGCGGTATCCTACCCAGACCACAGAGGAAGTATATGGACAGGAAAGCCATCCGAACGATGCTTAATTGTGGTTTATACAACACATTCTCAGGACAAAATAATGATGACCAATGGCCCCTGAAGCCCCAGGAATTACACTTCTGTTCTGAGGATACAAATGTCTGACATGGCAGGAAATTCCATGACATCATTACAAACGCTAAGTGACTTCATTAACTCGTTACTGGGTGGCATTAAAGGAACAGTAACACCAAAGAATTTGAATGTTTTCTATTTAATAATAATTTACTGTAACAAACTGCATGTTTGCTGCAGAGGTTCAAATATAGTGAGTATAAATAAGACTTTCAAGCGCTGAAATAGGGCAATAGGATGTATGTTTATATAGTGAATAAAGTACCCCCTATTGTAAAATATAAGGATATTATAAGTCACCGAGGAGTTTCATGACCATATAAAAACACCAGGCCGAAGGCCTCATATTTTCCAACAAGGGGTACTTTATTTATTATAATACACAAGTTTTAGTGAGTCATGTGACAAAAATGACATCACTACCCACCGTTTATAACATCAGTACTCACCGTTTATAAGGATATCATTTACAAGATATTCATGGCTTTTGTGTATTATGTAGCAATAATGTGACATGGGCAGTATATAATCACCAGGGGTCAAATGACAGGCATGGCTCTTTACAGAATTATAGGAGGGACAGGTATATGTTCCCAATCACCACCCCTACTGCTAATCTATGTTTGGGAAATATCCTAGTCATCTTGTGGCATGGTTTAATGTCTACAGGAGTTTTAGGAATTGTACTAAGCTATAACTGAAGCTCAATAGCAAACACTTCCTAGGTTTACTCATAGCCTGTACTGAATTATATCAAAACTACTGTATAACAAAAAATACTTTTTTTGTACTAAGCACAGAATTGGCACTACAGCCCCTAAATTTGCTCAAACCCTGTACAAGACAACGTCAAATGATGCAATTATAATGAAACCTTGCTCCATTACATGGTCACAGAACCCCTCAGTGACTTCTAATATCCTTATTTATAATAGGGGGTACATTATCCCTTATAATACATGAGTGATACTCAGAGTTCCCTGTATAACTCAGCCTGCAGCCTTGTGTCTTTATATGGTCACAGAACAACCCCTCAGTGACTTCTAATATCCTTATCATTTACAGTAGGGGGTACATTATCCCTTATAATACATGAGTGATACTCAGAGTTCCCTGTATAACTCACCCTGCAGCCTTGTGCCTTTATATGGTCACAGAACAACCCCTCAGTGACTTCTAATATCCTTATCATTTACAGTAGGGGGTACATTATCCCTTATAATACATGAGTGATACTCAGAGTTCCCTGTATAACTCAGCCTGCAGCCTTGTGTCTTTATATGGTCACAGAACAACCCCTCAGTGACTTCTAATATCCTTATCATTTACAGTAGGGGGTACATTATCCCTTATAATACATGAGTGATACTCAGAGTTCCCTGTATAACTCACCCTGCAGCCTTGTGCCTTTATATGGTCACAGAACAACCCCTCAGTGACTTCTAATATCCTTATCATTTACAGTAGGGGGTACATTATCCCTTATAATACATGAGTGATACTCAGAGTTCCCTGTATAACTCAGCCTGCAGCCTTGTGCCTTTATATGGTCACAGAACATCCCCGTAGTGACTTCTAATATCCTTATTTACAGTAGGGGGTACATTATCCCTTATAATACATGAGTGATACTCAGAGTTCCCTGTATAACTCAGCCTGTAGCCTTGTGCCTTTATATGGTCACAGAACAACCCCTCAGTGACTTCTAATATCCTTATCATTTACAGTAGGTGGTACATTATCCCTTATAATACATGAGTGATACTCAAGAGTTCCCTGTATAACTCACCCTGCAGCCTTGTGCCTTTATATGGTCACAGAACAACCCCTCAGTGACTTCTAATATCCTTATCATTTACAAGTATATAGGGAGTTTGGAGTATCACTCATGTATTTGGACAAAATAGAGACGGCCTTTCCGTAATTCAGTGCTTTCTGGATAATGGGTTTCCGGATAACAAATCCCATACATTAAACAAGTTTCCAAGCATTTTCCACAGAGAAACAATAAAACGGGAATACATAGTGAGTATGACTTCCCAGTGAGTTCCATTGCTGCCCTGTGATTGGTCCTTTCCATGCACACGTCTAACTAAGAAACTGGTCTGATATGGAACATGGAAATAGTAAAAATGTTCCCAACCTTTATTAAATAAGGGCCTCCAGCACAAGATGATGCTTCTCACATGTGATAGCAATAATGCAAGTCAAGATCCGCAGGCCTAACGGAGAAGAATGTCACTGCTTATCCATAGGGATAATGGGAGCAGAGTTATTTATAGAAGCATTTAAAGAATTTCCCCACAAGCTCCAACGTTCCTTTTGGAAGTTCCCGAGCCACAATGGAGTCCCAATAACATGAAAAGGTCACCTTGTCTAAACCAGACTCCATGCAAAATACTGGGCGAATTACATTTAGGATACAAATTGCCATACAGATAGATAGAGGTTGGGAAAGAAGAGTGTGGGGGTGTCTAAATCTGAATTTAAATTTGTACATAATCATAGACTAAGCCTGGAAATAGACTTTGTTGTTCTAGTTTGGAATATAAATGGTGATTGGTTGCCAGGGTATCGCCAAGCCTAGCAACCAGTCATTTTATATTGGAATGATAGTTAAGTAGGAGGGAGACTGGACAGACAAAGAAGCATTCAAACCCAATTTTCAAAAAAAATCTAGTCTCAGACTTGGAAATCACACAGGCTTTCAGCTTGTGACTTAAATGCCAGGCTGTCTCAGAAGTTATTACTAAGGTGAATGTGGCCTTTAAAGGGGAAGGTCCCCAGCAATGCAGGAAATTTAGTGGCCAACAAACACAAAATTATACATAACTGTGACCCTCCAGCTGATATTTAATTTCAATAAGTTTTTATTGGGGTTTTTTTCAAGTTAAATTACAGTTTTTGGTAAAAGCCTAATATATACTCTAAGTAAAAGTTTTTACATTAACACATAATGACATTAATAATCACATTAATTATTAAAATTTGTATAGAATTAGTCACAAACAATAAGTGGGATACCTTTAAAATAACTTTAATTATGTTATAGAATGGCCAATTCTAAGCAACTTTTCAGTTGCTTTTTATTATTTATTTGGTATAGTTTTTGAATTATATGACTTCTTCTTCTGACTCTTTCCAGCATTCAAATGGGAGTCACTGACCCCAGCAGCCAAAGAAAAACTATCGAACTATTGCTCTGTGGGGCTAGAGTTGTATTGTTGTTACTTCATATAACTTATTTTTCTATTCAGCTTCTCCATTAGTCACATGCTAGTCTCTCATTCAAACCACTCCCTGGTTACTAAGGTCTTTTGGACCCTAGCAACCAGATAGTTGCTGAAAAATCAAACTGGAAAACTGCTGAAATCATTAAAAAACACAAATAATAAAACATGTAGACCAACTGCAAATTGCAGAATATCCTTCTCTGCATCATAATATAAGTTAATTTGATCTCCAGCACTGAACAGCTAGAAAAAGTTTCAGAAACTTAATTGGCTTTTGGCAGAGAGCCCAGAATATGTGGCAGCGGCATTTAGATACATTTTTACAACATTTTCAGATAAGCAAAGAAACAATTGTAAAGATTTAAGATAAGCAGGTCTCTTGGGCAGGGGCGATCCAGGCCCCTCCGCCGCCTGAGGCAGCAGCAGTTGCTGCTGCCCCCCCTCCCCCGGAAATTCTCTCTTAAAGTACCAGGAGCAGCATTTTTGCTGCCCCTGGTACCCAGTGGGGCGCTGCCGCCTGAGGCAAAAGCCTCAACTTGCCTCATTGGCGAAGCACCCCTGCTCTTGGGGAAACTGTGACGTGCAGCTTAAAGGGCAATTCACCTTCATTAGCAAAACTGCAATAACACATAAAAACCACAGAAATGTGTTCCAACTTTCATAACCTGCCACATTTTGGGGTGTGGCCACAAAAATGGGCATGGTCAGACATTTTCAAATCCTTTTGTCCCTCTTTCTATTTCCAATATGTTGGGAGGTATGTATTAGTTGGGATCAGCGGGCCTCTTCCAGATCTGTTAGTCATGTGTCATGTTGCACTGTTTCAGGCAGTGGCGTAACTACCGGGGGAGCAGGGGGTGCGATTGGGCCAGGGCCCGCACCCCCTCAGGGCCCCCCCGGCAGCTCACGCGCCACGATTCCGGCAGTTTCCGGCAGTTTCCGGCTGTACGGAGGGGGGCGGGGCGCCCAGCAGCACGTCCCGCGCCAGGGCCCGCCCCCCTCTAGTTACGTCACTGCTTTCAGCAGTCAGCAGAGAACAAAATTTCATTTATGTTTTCAATTGATGCACAAAGAACAGTTTTTAGGAGGGCCTTCCCTTTAGGGCAGAGACACAAGCTCAGATTTGGGGAGATTAGTCGGCCAGCGACAAATCTCTTCTTCGGGGCGACTAATCTCCCTGAACTGCCTTCCACCAGCTAGAATCGAAATCACCAGCGGGATTCCAATCGGTGCTCTTCGTTTTCCGAAGTCGCCCCACGAGTCAACTTCGGAAAATGAAACGATCCGAGTACCAACCCGCCGGCGATTTAGATTCTAGCTGGTGAGAGGCAGTTCGGGGAGATTAGTTGCCCCGAAGAAGACGAGATTAATCGCCAGGCGGCTAAATCTCCCCGAATCTGAGTGTGTGTCTCTGCCCTGCTGAAACACCACTCAGGCGCACGTAGCAGCCGAAAGGAATTTATAATTAAAACACACAACTCCAAAAAGACTTCCTTTCCCCTCCACCATAAGTGCCGAAGATCCCTGGCAGAATATGAAAAAGCAGAATTGTGTAATTTATACTAATGCCAGGATGTAACTACAAATGCTCCCTGATATTACACCAATACCAGACAAACCCCCAGCCTCCAAACACTGATTCCAGTGATTCCAGCTTGCACTATTGCAGCTAATCTATTGGCAATAAAATGCCTTAGTAGCTTTCCTTTTCCTTTAAGGTGGCCATAGATGCACAGATAATATTGTACAAAATAAATTTTCTTGTGATATTCGGTGTGTTTATGGTGGGAAAAGTGCCAACCGATATCCCCTTTTAATACCTCTAGACTCGCCATCTCCCTCTAGTGACGGGGGAGTATATTGCATCCACACTTCTATTACCTTCTTACACCACCTAGTGGCCAATTTATCAGTTACACTGAACCCACTTTCACGTATCACACAGTTTCAACCAGCAATGTGCACTTAGTGATTTTCACTCACCAAAACATACATCACCCACTCTACCCCCTTACAAGTTGGTTTCGGATCAGCTTTTTGCCAGCCCGTACATAACTAAACCCACTCTATAACAAGGTGTGGTTAGGACTGTTGAAGTAGGATAACATTCTTATAAACATAGTTCTTGCATTTATTAGCCATTAATGGGGACCAGTTCTTATACTTAAGATATTAAAAATATTTATTCACAAATAGCTCCGCTTTTTGAATATTTAATGATAAATATAGATATTTAATGATAAATATAGATATTTAATGATTGGTGTGTTCCTCAACCTACTATTTTTTCCTGCTACAAATAAAGCACTTGTGCTATGAACTACATTTCAAGCAGATAAATGAGAAATTTGGAAATTAGATATCTGCAGCTGGGGAAAAAAATGTAAAGTTGAGGGATTGTACCAAGTAAATAATCTTGTGTATGACAACTAGTTAGTACGACAGCACAATAAAGCCTAATACAAGCAGAAACGGGTTTTTTTATCGCTATCCCAAGTTAAACTCATAATTCCACCCCTCCTCCTTTGATGTACGAGACTCGGCCTTTCTATTAATAAACTTAAAAAAGAAAAGTTGGACTTTCAAAGCACAAAACTTGTTTCAGTTCGCTGGAACACTGTCAATAAGCAAATTTTTGTCTCAGTGCCCTGAAATGATTCAATGGGAAAGGTTGAGAGGGAACCACAGTCATTATCCGAGTGTCTAACAAAATGGGTTAAGGGACAACTTTCTCCTTTCTTTACAATTTCATTACAAACAACATGTAAGATGAAACACTAGTTGAGGTACGTAGTCTGAGGTACGTTTAGATTGTTGGTTTGCCTTGGTGATTGAATGTGCAGATATATGGATGAAATAATTGAACATTATAAAAACTCCAATAATCCTTTAAACTGCCACCTGTTATCCCACAGTCACACTCCCTTCCCAGAGACTATTATCCCACTGTTACTATAGACACCATCTCTCCCTACTATACCTGCTATCCCACAGTCACACTCCCTTCCCAGAGACTATTATCCACTGTTACTATAGACACCATCTCTCCCTACTATACCTGCTATCCCACAGTCACACTCCCTTCCCAGAGACTAATATCCCACTGTTACTATAGACACCATCTCTCCCTACTATACCTGCTATCCCACAGTCACACTCCCTTCCCAGAGACTATTATCCACTGTTACTATAGACACCATCTCTCCCTACTATACCTGCTATCCCACAGTCACACTCCCTTCCCAGAGACTATTATCCCACTGTTACTATAGACACCATCTCTCCCTACTATACCTGCTATCCCACAGTCACACTCCCTTCCCAGAGACTATTATCCACTGTTACTATAGGCACCATCTCTCCCTACTATACCTGCTATCCCACAGTCACACTCCCTTCCCAGAGACTATTATCCACTGTTACTATAGACACCATCTCTCCCTACTATACCTGCTATCCCACAGTCACACTCCCTTCCCAGAGACTATTATCCACTGTTACTATAGACACCATCTCTCCCTACTATACCTGCTATCCCACAGTCACACTCCCTTCCCAGAGACTATTATCCACTGTTACTATAGGCACCATCTCTCCCTACTATACCTGCTATCCCACAGTCACACTCCCTTCCCAGAGACTATTATCCACTGTTACTATAGGCACCATCTCTCCCTACTATACCTGCTATCCCACAGTCACACTCCCTTCCCAGAGACTATTATCCCACTGTTACTATAGGCACCATCTCTTTTATTCCTATTCCTAGAGCTTTGACTGACGTAGGCTATGGCTTTATAATACTGTCAAGATGCATTTACCAATGATAAAAGAAGACATAAGCATCAAACATCAGACTGCATCACTAAAAGCCCATTTATAAACCTTCAATACAGAATTTCAGTCAAGGCTATTGATGATTTATAAATCCCAGCAGAAACACACGCAGTGTGGAAATCATGCTCCATTGCACATCAATGCCTCCATATTCCTGCTGTGCTCTCCAGCATGTATGTCTCTTGGGGACGATTAGCTGCCTTTATTTATCCATTGGCTGATTTATACTTTTAATATTCCTAATTACATCAAACTGATACACAGACACATATAAACAGAATATTAGTAACTACTGAAAGCCTAATGCGTATAGGGCATTTTTAGCATACAGACATCCCTATTGAACATACCGAACCCTTTCAATATTCTTCATGGCAAAGTCCTCAGGGATCACTTGGTCTGAGTTTTGCCAGACAGAAGCTCTAACAGAAGAGAGAACTAATAGTCCAATTGTAGTCTTATGACTTAAAGCATTTAAAGGGAAATTAAGTAGCTTTTTGAAAACTTGTTTCACTTGGTCACTAGGGTCCCACTTATTGTAGCAATCAGGCAGTGTTGTGAATGATGTTGCCATAAAAAGATAAAACATTTGAATCAAAGAATCAATCTGCTGTTTGGTTGCCAGGCATTGCTTACCCTAGCAACTTTACTGAACAGGATTCCAAATGCAATACTTGCTAAAAAAAATAAAAATAACATGAAAATGAGGGGTCATCTGATTTAGTGATTCCCTATAGATAAATAGGGAATTTAAGTCATGCAATTTATTTTTAGTGCAATTAACTATTCAAAGTTGACTTCAAAAAGGATTTTAGATATACACACACAGGTATGAGATCTGTTATCCAGATAGCTCTGAATTGCAAGCCATCTCCCCAGACAAATAATTCACAAATTTTAAAGCTATTTTACCCTTTTTTCTGTAACAATAAGACAGTAGCTTGTACTTGATCCCAACTAAGATCATATAAAGCATAAAGCTGAGCACATCACCACGCAGGGGTTAATCATTACATTGCATCCCCTGAACTCTAATTGTTTAATGGCCGATCAGCTTAATGGAGCAACATTTACACGGTGGCCATAAAACCCATCTGGCTGACTTTATGGCAGTTGCCAGTTCCCCATTACACAATATTTGGATGATACCTTTGGTCTCAGTAAGTAGATAGGAATGTCTCTTGGCCACCTGCTATTAACTCTGGGTGTGCTGCCTCCTCTCTCTGCTGGAAGGCAGGGTTTTATTGATTTTCCATCCACACTCGACCTTTCCTACAGGGATGTTGATGCCAAGAACGGGGCGCAAGTCATGCTGAATTGAGACGGTTGGACGGGGGTCAGCAGAATGCAGCAAACTGAGTAACCCATGCAGCTCAGGCCTCTCCAGCAGCACTGGGGAAGCAATTAGTAGCACAGGTGAAGGGGTCAAAATCACTGACACACCTGTTGCTGCTGTTAGAGTATTATTAAGGGCTCTCAGGGCTCTTACTGACGAGCGGTTGTAGCTGCGCTCCCCTGTGTTCCGTTTTTCTGCTTCAACCGCAGGGGATTGCAGGAATAGACGCATTACGTTTTTTCCAATGGGGCTGTACTCACACAGGCGCATGTAGGCGCCGAACACAGGAAAAATGCAGCATGTTGCATCTCAACCTGCGTTTGGCGCCTACAAGCACCTGTGTGAGTACAGCCCCATTGGAAAAAATGTAATGCGTCTATTCCTGCGATCCCCTGCGTCTGAACGCTGAAAAATGGAATGCAGGGGAGCGCAGCTTCAACCACTCGCCAGTAAGAGCCCTTACAGACAAGTGTTTTTAGGTGCGCTCCCCTGGGTTCCGGTTTCATGCGTTCAGCCGCAGGGGAGAGCAAGAGTAGAAGCACTGAATTCTTTTCAATTGCGCTATACTCACACAGACGCATGTAAGCGCCGAACACAGGAAAAATTCAACATGCTGCGTCCCAACCTACGTTCATGCGTCCGTGTGAGTACAGCCCCATTGAAAAGAATTCAAACCGGAAAGCCCTTACACACAGGCGGTTTTAAGGAGTAGACGCACTCGGTTATTGTCAAGGAGGCTGTACTCAAACAGACGCATGTATGAACCGAATGCAGGTGAAATGCAACATGCTGTGTCCCACCTGCGTTTGTCGCTTACGTGCGTCTGTGTGAGTACAGCCCCCTTGACAATAACTGAGTGTGTCTACTTCTGCACTCCCCTGCGGCTGAACGGAAGAAAGCAGAACGCAGGGGAGCGCAGCCCTTAGGCATATTGGGCTCAAGCAGAGACCTACATGACATTTGCTGGGAAACAAAATTCTATATGGTACAGGTATGGGACCTATAATCAAGAATGCCCTGGGGTTTCCTGTATAACAGATCTTTCCGTAACTTGGATCTTCATACCTTAAGTCTACTGGAAAATCATGTTAACATTAAATAAACCCAATAGACTGGTTTTGTTTCAAAAATGATTAATTATATCTTAGTTGGGGTCAAGTACAAGCTACTGAAAAAGGAAATCATTATTAAATATTTGGATAAAATGGAGCCTACCGGAGATGGTCTTTCCTTAATTCAGAGCTTTCTGGATAATCGGTTTCCAGATAACGGATCCTATACCAGTAAGTTTCTTTTGACTGCACAGCACTTGGTCTACAAACACTAAGCAGAGAAATAACCACATTTTTTTAGCCCCCAAGTGTACGGACACACAGGACAGATGGCAATTAGTTAACACTCACAATCACTGTGAGCAGTAAAGACTCTGAATTACGGAAAGGCTGTCTGCCATAGACTCCATTTTATCCAAATAATCAATATTTTTAAACATGATTTCCTTTTTCTCTTTAATACAGGTATTTTATCCATAATGCTCGGGACCTGGGATCTTTCTGTGATTCGGATCTTCATACCCTCATTCTACTAGAAATTCATGTAAACATTAAAACCCAATAGGCTGGTTTTGCTTCCAATAAGGATTAATTATATTTTAGTTGGGATCAAGTACAAGCTACTGTTTTATAATTACACAGAAAAAAGGAAATGTGAATTATTTGGATAAAATCGAGTATATGGGAGACGGCCTTTACTTAATTTGGAGCTTTCTGGATAACGGGTTTCCGGATAATGGATCTTATACCTGTAATAAACGTATGGCTACACAGCAGCTTGTTTATATAACCTATAGTTGTTTCTAAAGCAAACGCACCAGTTGCACCAGTGCAGGTAAACAGTTCATTATATTGTCATTCCTGTAAAACACTTTTATTTTGTTGTTACTGTTTCTTCTAAGTGCATGGTATCCATTAAATTGCAAGCCACTGCAGTTCCTATTATCCAATATTGTCCAATATGGCATCATCACTTGTTTAGGCTGTTCTGCTATGTCAAGTCATTTACTGTTTACATGAATCACTTCTAAATTTGCCCCTACTTTCTCCCCACACTTTCTCTCAGGCAGAAAATCTGGTCCTCTTTATGCATGACATATAGGGCCTAATAGAGCTGATCATCCCATACTAATAAGCAACCACCTGCATGGTTAAAGAACTGACATATCCCATAACCCACAGACAAAACAACTTAAGGCCATTAATGATTGATTTACAGCAATTCGTTAACACTTGCAGAGAACAATTTCTAAACTTTAAATATTTTATCACATTCCCAGCACCAAAGTATAATTGCTTTGCAACATAATCTTCCTTCAGCTGATGACATGGAACTTTACTTTTTTTTTGGTTTGTCGTAATTGCTTTGTAATTGAATCCTGCAAGGCAAGGCTATTTGAAACCAAAGCATAGATTTCCAGGTACGATCTACTGGGCTCATTCAACAACTTCTGCGTGGGATAGAATCTTAATGGAGTCTTTACCATTCATGCAACAAAACTCAGCCCTGCAGATGTTCCATTATTGTTATTTGTTTTTATTATGCCTATAATACCCTTGGAGGTGAAGGAAAGTGTGGATTATACAACAAATAAAGTCAAGGTTGTGCTTTATGAAAGATGGTGCCTATAGTGGCATAATAGTCTCTGGGAAGGGAGTGTGACTGTAGGAAAGCAGGTATAGTAGGGAGAGATGGTGCCTATAGTAACAGTGGGATAATAGTCTCTGGGAAGGGAGTGTGACTGTGGGATAGCGGGTAGAGTAGGGAGAGATGGTGCCTATAGTAACAGTGGATAATAGTCTCTGGGATGGGAGTGTGACTGTGGGATAGCAGGTATAGTAGGGAGAGATGGTGTCTATAGTAACAGTGGATAATAGTCTCTGGGAAGGGAGTGTGACTGTGGGATAGCAGGTATAGTAGGGAGAGATGGTGCCTATAGTAACAGTGGATAATAGTCTCTGGGAAGGGAGTGTGACTGTGGGATAGCAGGTATAGTAGGGAGAGATGGTGCCTATAGTAACAGTGGATAATAGTCTCTGGGAAGGGAGTGTGACTGTGGGATAGCAGGTATAGTAGGGAGAGATGGTGCCTATAGTAACAGTGGATAATAGTCTCTGGGAAGGGAGTGTGACTGTGGGATAGCAGGTATAGTAGGGAGAGATGGTGCCTATAGTAACAGTGGATAATAGTCTCTGGGAAGGGAGTGTGACTGTGGGATAGCAGGTATAGTAGGGAGAGATGGTGCCCATAGTAACAGTGGGATAATAGTCTCTGGGAAGGGAGTTTGTGAGATAACAGGTTTAGTAGGGAGATATGGTGTCTATAGTAACAGTGGGATAATAGTCTCTGGGAAGGGAGTGTGACTGTGGGATAGCAGGTATAGTAGGGAGCAGGCCCGGACTGGCAATCTGTGGGTTCTGGCAAATGCCAGAGGGGCTGCTGTATGGTGCCATAGAAAGTTACCATATAGTGGGCTGGTAGGGGGCTGTTTGGGCCTCTGTATACTTGGATTGGCAGGGCCTATTTTGACTCCCAGTCCAGGCCTGGTAGGGAGAGATGGTGCCTATAGTAACAGTGGGATAATAGTCTCTGGGAAGGGATTGTGACTGTGGGATATCAGGTATAGTAGGGAGAGATGGTGCCTATAGTAACAGAGGGATAATAGACTCTGGGAAGGGAGTGTGACTGTGAGATATCAGGTATAGTAGGGAGTGCATGGGAATTCCTATGCTGGCATAGTTTTATGGTAGGTTTCTGTCTACAGTCTATGAGAAAACTTAAATACTACAATTAGATGCATTGTACAGAAAATTACCAACCCCAAGGGTCTTTTCCTTATAAATTGTTCTTATTTAAGTCAGTGCATTATTTCTAGGATAATTTAGACCCTAACCAGACTGCTGAAATTGCAAACTGGAATGCTAAATAATTAAATAACCAAAATGAATAAAAAAAATGAATTTCCAATTGAAAATCGTCTCAGAATATTTCTTTCTATATCATACTAAATTATAACGCAAAGGTGAACAACCCCTTTAATCTTTAGGAGGCATTTGAGTGAAAGATAAAGGATTAAAAGAAGACCTCATCTAGGGGCTACCTTGCCAAATGTGCGGCTCTTCACGAGTATTGTCCGTAAGAAAATCACGGGGCCCCGTACAACAACATTTTCTGGGCCCACGCCAACCCCAGCCCCCAAACCCCGCCCCTGATCCCGCCCACACCACAGTAAAAAGGCTACACAGACTTCAGCGCTAAAAACGGTAAACACACATACAAGTTATAAAAAGCCATTGGTGGTCAGGGCACCCCATACAAGTAAAAAAAAAAATAATTGGTGGTCAGGGCCCCCCTATAAGTAAAGGTTTTAAAAAGAAATTGGCGGTCGGGTCCCCCTACAAGTTAAAAAAAAATTTGACGGCCAGGATCTCCCATTTTTTAAAAACATTGGTGGCCATTGACACCCATAAAAGTTAAAAAAGATTAGCAGTGGCCATGGTTTAAAAAAATAAATTGAATTATATGGAACATGTCAATTTTTAAAAAAATAAATAAATAAATAAATATAAAAAAGACCATTGGTGTTCAGTGGAACTTACCTTTAAAGGTCTTCTTTATTCTCCTCTTCTTTGGGTCCAATCAGAGGCTTTCGGCCCTTTTCACGGCTTTCAGGTCCAATCGGAGGCTTTCTGTAACGTTCATGTTATCTGGAACCTTGAACAGTGTTGTGTACACTCACATGCACAATGTTCACTGACGCCTTTTGGGGCCCCGGGCTTTTTGCTGCGGAAACCAACTAGGAGTAAGTGCGTATACTAGTAACAAGTCCGTAAGTGAGGTACCGGCAAGGATTAGGCAAAATGTAGTCGAAGAACAGGCAAAAGGAATGAGGCAGGCGGCTTGAATCGCAAGTCAATAATAGGCAAATGTCAAGAACCAGGAAATTCAAATCAGGAGAAACGATTCGGCAGGATCTGTAAACAGAAGCCAGCTTGGGCACCGTCAAAATGGATAGGCCTTTTGGTGCAAAAAATTTGAATTCTGCACTGAAAGAAGCCGTAATGACGCCCGGTGTCAAGACGCCTGCGTCATTTCAATACTCGTGACCTCATCACTGGATGCGCCTGCTCCCTCAGCCGAGAAGAGACACAACGGGAGGTAGGAATCTCCCGCGCGTCTTATACTTTCGGCTTTTTCTTCGGCTTTCAGCTACAAATGGTGGCTTTCGCCTCTTTTTTCAGGCTTTTGGTTCTTTTCACTGCTTTTGGAGTTCGGCGGCTTTCGGAAACTTTTGGTTTTGGTGGTGCAAGGGGGGCCTGGCTAATTCAGGAAGTTCAGCGCGGCCGGGCCCCCGTTAAAGCACCGGGCACGATACAGTTGTGCCTCCCTGATGGCGGCCCTGAGGAAAATTGTTGATGATTGATGCTATTTGACCCATTGGAAGGTATAATATCATTGTCCCTCCTGGCTTCACAGTGGGCCTGCAGCCAGCTCAGTGGGAAAGAAAAGCTTGGCTTGACTGTCTGAAAGCCTTTCAAGATCTCATTCCCATCATAGACAAATGGAGAGTGGTGTTCATTTGAGCAAAGAGCAGTCATCACTACCAGAAGCTGGCCGCAGACATGCACAGGAAGCCTTTTATTGAGGTTAATTTACTTGGAATGTCCTGGGGCATTAATGTAAGCAATGAATTGTCAGCAAACAGGAAGCTATCTCTGTGATGAAAGCAAAATTCAGTCGATTTAGCTACTACGAATTCTTCCCATACACCCCCATGCCGGCTTTGGTAAATAGACACTACAGCTTAAATAAGTGTTACTGCTGGCACATAAGTATATGTTTCCATACTGTGATAGTGACGTGATACTGAATAATAATAATATATATCATATATTATTACACAGGATACAGGCACACTGAGGTGCATTTTATTGTATATATAACAGCATCATTGCTTGAGCTTCATTTGCTTGTAGGGATATTTCTGTCTTTAACTCTAATCTTTAATGTTGACTTTTGGTGAAGAATATGTCACCTTAAAGGATAAGTGAACCTTAAAAATAAGTAAATGTAAAATTGATGGGGTGCTATTCTAAGCACTTTTGCCATGTACATTCATTATTTTATTTTTTTTAATTCCAAGATATTAAAGGATACATGTACTGTTAACATGAATGAATTGTTATAACAGCGCCACCTGCTGGACATTCTAAACCAGTCTGACCATCAAGTAGTCAAGGAAGCTGTCAGGAGAAAGAAAGAGGCTGCTGCGGGGATGGGGGGTCAGGGAGCATGGGGTCGGCCCTCAGGTGCCTTTAGTCATTTTCTCCAATTAGATAGGAGAGGGATGTGCTTACGGCAGCCTTGCTGCTACTATAGGTGCTGCTGTTATTATTCCCACAGCAAATTAAGGGGAAGTCCCTTCTATCATCCATCCTGAAAGGCAAGTCCAATGAAAGAACTACATGTGTGTGGCCCATCTTTACTCTGCAAAATAATTGGCTTTATCTCCGTAATTATGTTTGTCAGCAAATATGAAATCAATACATTGAATACATGTATTGAATACAGCAACGGGACTGATAATGCAACGTTTTGAGCAGGAAAGATCCATAACTGCAATTAAGATTTGGGGGAAATATGTCAGGCAGAAAATATATTCAGACCTGTCTCAAAAAATAGTTCCTCCCACGGTCTGCATGATAAAACTGACGTGATACACGAGGTGCATCCTCCAATCTACCTGGGTGAAAAGAAAGTCCCGCCCCCCCCCGACATATTACAAAGCAGAAAGCACAACCTGCATGTAGTCCTGTCAAATCTGGGGCCATTTTTAAAATAAAACAAAACCTCATCCATTGCCAGACTGCACTTGTTCCAGGCTCCGTGACACTGGCATTCATAAAAACTCCATTCTTATAAGCACAACAGAACTTTGTCTAAACAGACTGTTCTTTATCATGGACTAAGTGGGAGTTTCTTAACAGTATTGTGTTTCTCATACAATTTTTAGAAACTGTCACATCCTGCCAAACTGCAAACTGGCGAAGCTTTTCCAAACATGTGACCGGACCACCAGCACATTGATCTGCTTAATATCAACTGCTGGAAAACTCAGCTCTCCTCAAAAGGGGCCCTTTCTGCTCTCTAATGTACGAATTTACTGTGCCAGAACTGTTAGATGTTTCTATATTAACATAAGGGCTGTCTCATCTGCCACACACCAGTTTTATAATAATTCCCAGAAGCCTCCACCAAGCTTAATGGGGTTCTACCCTTACTGCACTGTTATGGGGACAGTAAGGACCCCTTATTGCACCTCAAATTGACTTAAGGTGGACCTGGTGTTCTTGTCAATTTGTGATACAGGTATGGGACCTGTTATCCAGAATACTCGGGACCTGGGCTTTTCCGGATGATGGATCTTTCCATAGTTTGGGTCTTCATACCTTAAGCTAGAGTCCTGCGCGGGTCCATTTTTTGCAACCCGTACCCGACCAGTACCCGTAACCTGCAATCCACAACCTGGACCCGCATTCTAACCTGCTTGGACAACTGCCCAAGCTGCAAGTACCTTATCTGCAACCCGGACCCGCTGACCATGAAGAATCCGGAAGTGCTGTCATTGTAAACCGGAAGTGACATCATCGGAAGTCGGCGTGATCAGAAAAAATGGAGTAAAACAGGAAGTAGACATGAGGAGTAAAAATCGCTATTGAGAAGACCCGCGTCTATACCGGCACCCGGAACCTCTACCCGCAACCCGCAGGGTATCGCAGGTTTTTGCAGGTAACCCGCGGGTACCCGACTCGCTGCAGGACTCTATCTTAAGTCTACTAGAAAATCATTTAAACATAAAATAAACCCAATAGGCTGATTTTGCCTCCAATAAGGATAAATTATATCTCAGTTTGGATCAAGTACAAGCTACTGTACAGAGAAAAATAAAATCGTTTTAAAAAAATTTGGATTATTTCGATAAAATGGAGTCTATGAGAGACGGCTTTTCAGATCTTTCTGGATAACGGTTTCCCAGATAATGGATCCCATACGTGTATCAAGAAAAAAAATAACCAGGATTTTTTAGGTAAAAGCTTACCACAGTGGGTCTGGATGCACATGCCTCAGGCATTCAGCAGAAGAAGTTTGCTCCAGAAAGGCTGGGACATACCAGACCAATGTAGAAGAAAACCAGGATAATCATTAAAAAAAGGTTTTCCATTTATTTTCCATTATGGTTAAATCAAAAAGTCTTACGTGTTTCGTGTCACCAGAGGACACTTAATCCTCTGCTATCACTTCTGGTCCTTATTCTGTCCTGCTCCGAAATACTGGCATCGCTTGCTATCTACAGACACGTTTGGCAGGGAGTGGGACAGGTTTAGGATGCAATTTCTTCAGGCGGGTTCAGGTAGGAAAATATACCAGACGCAACAAGGAAGAGTGAGTTTGAGTTGGATCAGGAAGTGCGGGTCCAGGTCAGGTGCAGGTCTGTAAAAACAAACCCATGCAGGACCGTACCCCAAATCAGTACCATGTCTATGCTCTAAATCCTCCGAATGACACTGGATCTATCCACATGAGTCCAGGCATATGGAATGTTTTGAGCAGAAGGAAACCCCTACTTTGTGGCCCATCCAGTTTCCAGCCTCATCGAATTCTGACATACGATTCTGCAGTGACACCTTAGACGTTTGTTTTCCAGCACCATCAGCAAAACATCAACAAATAGAATTTCACATTCCCCCAGCAGTGTCCCACGCACATGCGGAATCTGTGCCCAGAAGCTTCCTGGGAGCCTCAATGTGGCTTTACCAAGAAGCCAAATGCTACGTGTAAGGAGAATCACTTCTAGTAACGCACTATATGCACATGAGTCCACAATAATGACCAATAAATTCCTTAAAAAAGGTTATGATCAAGCAGGAATGGAAAAAAATCAAAAAAGAGATAGGTGTAATACCGAGGGAAGAGTTATTAAAACAAACGAAAAAATCTAATAATAAGTCTGACCGGGTACCATTTGTTTCTACTTATGACACCAATTCTGTAGCCATTAAAAATATTATCCTTAAACATTGGATGATTTTAAAAAATGACCCCAAATTTGGTAAATTATTTTCTGTTCCTCCAATTTTTTCCTACAGGAGGGGGAGAAACATAGGTGACATGGTTAAGAACAAAAAAACCATGACTGGATCTGACAAGGTATCCCCTGGAACCTATCCTTGTCATAACTGCGGGCATTGTAACAGCATAATAAGGGGTGATTGTGTTACACACCCTTGTAAAGGCACACAACATCAGACAAAGGGATTCCACACTTGTAATTCCTTGAATGTTATTTATAGGGATGCACCGAATCCAGGATTCGGTTCGGGATTCGGTTCGGGATTCGGTCTTTTTCAGCAGGATTCGGATTCGGCCGAATCCTTCTGCCCGGCCGAACCGAATCCGAATCCTAATTTGCATAGGCAAATTAGGGGCGGGGAGGGCAATCGCGTGACTTTTTGTCACAAAACAAGGAAGTAAAATATGTTTTCCCCTTCCAATCCCTAATTTGCATATGCAAATTAGGGTTCGGATTCGATTCGTTATCCGGCCGAATCTTTCACAAAGGATTCGGGGGGTCAGCCGAATCCAAAATAGTGGATTCGGTGCATCCCTAGTTATTTATTACATTAAGGGGCCTATTCACTAAATTCGAGTGAAGGATTCGAAGCAAAAAAACTTCGAATTTCGAAGTGTTTTTTGGGCTACTTCGACCATCGAATGGGCTACTTCGACTACAACTATCGAAGGATTCGAACTAAAAATCGTTCGACTATTCGACCATTCGACAGTCGAAGTATTGTCTCTTAAAAAAAACCTTGACCCCCTAGTTCGGCAGATAAAAGCTACCGAAGTCAATGTTAGCCTATGGGGAAGGTCCCCATAGGCTTGCCTAAGTTTTTTTGATCGAAGGATATTCCTTCGATCGTTGGATTAAAATCCTTCAAATCATTCGATTCGAAGGATTTAATCGTTCGATCGAATGAATAATCCTTCGATCGTTCGATCGAATTTTCTGCGCTAAATCCTTCGACTTCAATATTCGAAGTCGAAGGATTTCAATTCCTAGTCGAATATCGAGGGTTAATTAACCCTCGATATTCGACCCTTGGTAAATCTGCCCCTAAATGTCCATGTGGATTAGCATACATTGGCCAAACAAGTAGACCAATTAAAACACGACTTAATGAGCACAAATCAGCAATACGAAATTTTCAACCTGCAACAGAAGATGAAAGAAATAAAAATAAATTGACTAAACATACTAAACACGAAACTACACCGGCTAAACCTTTTTTTGAAAAACAACATGGAGTTTCTCAACTACTTTGGCAGATCTTGGAAAGGGTGGAGGTGAGCAGTGGGCAAAATTTAAAACAAAAACTGTTACAACGTGAAAGTTATTGGATTTGGTTGTTACAAACACAAATGCCAAGGGGACTAAATGAAGAGTTCAATTTATCCTGCTACCTATAACTTTGGCAACAATCCACTATGTTTGCTACCTATAAATTTTGCAACAATCCACTATGTTTGTTTAGAATGTCCTAATATTGCTACCTAAAACTTTTGCAACAAATCACTATGGTGGTTACAAATGTTTCAATATTGCAGGAGATTGACAACTGACTATGTATCTTTTTACCTTTCAGATAAACTTCTGTGCATGATTATGATTTTTTCCTGTTGGTGGGAGGGCCTTTTAGGCTATTTAAGGGCTGTTTGTATAAGCTTGCCACATCACCTGACGAAGGGGCCTGCCCCCGAAACGTTGTGCTTGTTTGACACAATAAATCCATAGGGGTATATCCCCATTTGCAACTCTGTGTGCCGTTTCCTCAATTGCTTGTTTCCTATAGCCTCATGGTGGCCCCACAGCCTGTCGGCTGAATTTTAACACCTAATACAATGTGCCTATGGGAAAAAAAAAGAAAATGGAAACTACTGTATATCATAAAATATTAACTCATTTGTTCCCTATGTTTTTTTTTCCTGCTGGAAAAACACATCACTCAGGTGCCTTTCCTAGCCACCCCCTTGCTTTGCTTACTTGCCATTTTGCTAAATTGTTTTCAGCATTTCTGAGTTTTTAGAACAATTTAAGTTTATCTAACATTTTAGCATACAGTTGGTGGCTAAGTACAACACAATGGTTTGTGAACATACCGACCATAGTGTGTGTATATGTAATAGAACCCTTTATAAAGAGCCTCTTATACCCAACAGTGCAATATAAATAACAGATAATAATATCCACACATACATACATATATATATAATCTTGATGGACTGTTTTCTTTTTCCCACCCAATTAACTACGTGACTATGTAACATGGTGATTAAGATACTCAAACACAGAAGAATAAAACTAGCAAATAAAACGTTTTACTGCCATCTAGTGTTAGATAATTACCGCCATTGTATCCCCCTGCTCCTTATACACTACAGTGTATGTCAAATGAATATCTATATAGGGTAATAACAGTGTCACCAATGGAGGATTCAAAGGGGAAGCAACACCTATTTGCAGCCAGCTGATATGTTTTGAACCCAGGAAGACGCGTGGATAATATTTGCCCCAGTCTCAAAAGATATTTTACATTTGTTCTGTTGAATACAAGGTGATAGATGATACATAGATAGACAGATAGATAGATAGATAGATAGATAGATAGATAGATAGATAGACGGAGAGAGAGTGAAAGAAAGATAGATAGACAGAGAGAGAGAGAGAGAGAGAGAGAGAGAGAGAGAGAGAGATAGATAGATAGATAGATAGATAGATAGATAGATAGATAGATAGATAGATAGATAGATAGATGGAGAGAGAGCGAAAGAAAGATAGATAGACAGAGAGAGAGAAAGATAGATAGATCGATAGATAGACGGAGAGAGAGCAAAAGAAAGATAGATAGACAGAGAGAGAGAAAGATAGATAGATAGATCGATAGATGATAGATAGATAGATAGATAGATAGATAGATAGATAGATAATAGATAGATAGATAGATAGATAGATCGATAGATAGATAGATAGATGATAGATAGATAGATAGATAGATAGATAGATAGATAGATAGATAGATAGATAGATAGATCGATAGATAGATAGATGATAGATAGATAGATAGATAGATAGATCGATAGATAGTTGATAGATAGATAGATAGACAGACAGAAAGAGAGATAGATAGATAGATAGATAGATAGATGATAGATAGATAGATAGATAGATAGATAGATAGATAGATAGATAGATAATAGATAGATAGATAGATCGATAGATAGATGATAGATAGATAGATAGAAGATAGATGATAGATGATAGATAGATAGATAGATAGATAGATAGATAGATAGAAGATAGATGATAGATAGATAGATAGATAGATAGATAGATAGATAGATAGATAGATAGATAGATAGATAGATAGATCGATAGATAGATAGATGATAGATAGATAGATAGATAGATAGATAGATAGATAGATAGATCGATCGATAGATAGTTGATAGATAGATAGATAGACAGACAGAAAGAGAGATAGATAGATAGATAGATAGATAGATAGATGATAGATAGATAGATAGATAGATAGATCGATAGATAGATGATAGATAGATAGATAGATAGATAGATAGATAGATAGATAGATAGAAGATAGATGATAGATGATAGATGATAGATAGATAGATAGATAGATAGATAGATAGATAGATAGATAGATCGATAGATAGTTGATAGATAGATAGATAGATAGATAGATAGATAGATAGATAGATAGATAGATAGATAGGTAGATAGATAGATAGATAGACAGACAGAAAGAGAGATAGATAGATGGAAAAAGAGACAGATACAGAGAGACAAACAGATACCAAATCCGAATTTATATATGCAAATTAGGGATGGGAATGGGAAAACATTTTTTTCCTTGTTTTGTGACAAAAAAACATGCAATTTCCCTCTCAGCCCTAATTTGCATGTGCAAATTAGGATTTGGATTCGTTTCGGCCAAGATCACCAGGCAGTTGGCAGCAGATTTAGACCAAAGGGGCCAAATGGGTTTTTTCCGGCCAGTCCGACTGGCACGTGAGTTCATTAATTACGTTTGGCTTTTTTTTCTTGATTCAAACTTTTTTCTTATTTTCCGAAAAGGGATGCTTCACCTTAAAGGGATACTGTCATGGGAAATTATATTTTTTTTTTTCAAAATGAATCAGTTAATAGTGGTGCTCCAGCAGAATTCTGCACTGAAATTCATTTCTCAAAAGAGCAAACAGATTTTTTTATATTCAATTTTGAAATCTGACATGGGACTAGACATATTGTCAATTTCCCAGCTGCCCCAAGTCATGTGACTTGTGCTGTGATAAACTTCAATCACTCTTTACTGCTGTACTGCAAGTTGGAGTGATATCACCCCCCTCCCTTTTCCCCCCAGCAGCCAAACAAAAGAACAATGGGAAGGTAACCAAATAACAGATCTCTAACACAAGATAACAGCTGCCTGGTACATCTAAGAACAGCACTCAATAGTAAAATCCAGGTCCCACTGAGACACATTCAGTTACATTGAGAAGGAAAAACAGCAGCCTGCCAGAAAGCATTTCTCTCCTAAAGTGCAGGCACAAGTCACATGACTAGGGACAGCTGGGAAATTGGCAAAATGTGTAGCCCCATGTCAGATTTCAAAATGAAATATAAAAAAATCTGTTTGCTCTTTTGAGAATAGTGCTGGAGTAACACTATTCACTGATTTTGACAAGATCTCTTTAAGTTAACTTTTTGTATGTTATTGGGTGGCTAATTCTAAGCAACTTTTCAATTGGTCTTCATTCTTTATAGTTTTTTAATTAGTGACCTTCTTCTGACTCTTTCCAGCTTTCAAATGGGGGTCGCTGACCCCATCTAAAAACAAATACTCTGTAAGGCTACACATGTATTGTTATTGTTACTTTTTAGTACTCGTCTTTCTAGTCAGGCCTCTCCTGTTCATATTCCTGTCTCTTATTCAAATCACTGCATGGTTGCTAGGGGAATTTGGACCCTAGCAACCAGATTGCTGAAACTGCAGAGCTGCTGAATAAAAAGTTTCATAACTAATGAAATGAAAACCAATTGCAAATTGTCTCAGAATATCCCTCTTAATTTAAAGGTGAACAACCCTTTTAAAGGAAAAATAATAATAAAAAAAGTCACCAACATAAACTCAACAAGTAAAATGGCAAATGTCCCTGATATTTGAAATAAAAACATTTCAGTTTTCAGGCGTCAATAAAAGGAACACTGTCATTGTCGTGAATATGCCTGTGAGTGACAGTTGCCTCATGTACTGAGTCTGACTGAACTCTCTCATACCTATACACCAAGTAACAAGGACGTCGTGCGTCACCTGCGACTGACGTCACCGGAGACACTAGGAACTAGCAGCGAACGCGGCCTCAGGTCTTTGGTTGCCAGCATGGAAGAGGGGGCGTTACACAGCAACCAATCACATGACGTCCCCCAAGATGGCGGCGCAGTGCTGAGGTAGAGTTCTGACTTCCTGATGGGGTCGGGAACTGGCTCTCATAGTAACCCTCCCTTGAGTGTCAGAAGGCGCTGATTGAAGCCCCGAAGGCGGCCGGTTACGAAGGCGTAAGGCTGGCAGAGAGAGAGAGCTGAAGGGAGCTGCGGACCCCAGTGAGATGCACGAGAAGGAGGAAGGGGATAAGACGAAAAGCATGTTCCTGTCACGGGCCCTGGAGAAGATCCTGGCAGATAAGGATGTGAAGAAGGCCCAGAATTCCCAGCTCAGGAAGGCCTGTGAGGTGGCACTAGGTAAGGCTTGTTGCAGTGCCAGGCTGTGAGGTGCAGGGGAGGCCTCCTGGCTTGTCATTTAGTAGTGCTCCAGGAGAAAGCCTGTCAGTCACATTTCATTCTCTCTTCCTCTATTCCTTCTCTCTATTTATTCCTTCCCTCTATTCCTTCCTCTATTTATTCCTTCTCTCTATTCCTTCTCTCTATTTATTCCTTCTCTCTATTCCTTCCCTCTATTCCTTCCTCTATTTATTCCTTCTCTCTATTCCTTCTCTCTATTTATTCCTTCTCTCTATTCCTTCCTCTCTATTCCTTCCCTCTGTTCCTTCCCTCTGTTCCTTCCCTCTGTTCCTTCTCTCTGTTCCTTCTCCTTTTCCTTCCTCCTATTCCTTCTATTTGTTTCTTCTCTCTATTCCTTCTCTCTCTTTCTTCTCCTATTCCTTTTCTCTATTCCTTCCTCCTATTCCTTCCTCCTATTCCTTCCTCCTATTCCTTCCTCCTATTCCTTCTCTCTATTCCTTCTATTTATTTCTTCTCTCTATTCCTTCTCTCTATTCCTTCCCTCTATTCCTTCTATTTATTCCTTCCCTCTATTCTTCCTCTCTATTCCTTCTCTCTATTCTATATTCTAGTCATGTGATGTTTGTGCTACTAGTACAGGAGTAATGGGGGTGTCAGGCTCCTTCAGAGCCTCCTTACTGTGTATTTTTCGCAATATATAGCAGTGATTAGCAATCTCAGTGTCCCTGGACACCACAATACTAAAAAGAAGGAGCTCTTGCACACCCGTGCTTTATAAGTAAGTCCAAAGTTGCTTGGTGCCCAGTGATAGAGGTAACGGCAACCTCCAAATAACTGTAAGCACTACCTGCAACAGCAGTCTTGTGTGCCAGTCTGCTTACTTTCTACCTGGACTACAATACCCAGCATGCCTCAGCACTTGGCTGTATGGTGGAAGATGCTGCTGCACATTAACTCAGGGATTATCACTGTTACTGGGGTTGCAAATTCATTCCATCCAGGGCACAGTCTACCTGCTGTTATTATATTCCCCTTTGTGTAGGTTTCCTCTGTGTCTCTCTCTCCCACTCCAACAACACACATCCATGTTTATTGGCTCCTAAAAAGGTGGTAAGCTCACTGGGGCAGTGCCAATGTCACTGGTGAAAGTTTCTATAAAGTCAAGGATAGCACGTCTGTCTATATAAAGGCAATATAATAATAAAGCTGCGATTTCTTGTTGGCCGGCAGTAGCAGGTAATGGATGAGCTGAGGATAGAATGGACGGAGAATAGAATGGATAGAGGATAGATGGCTTCACTAGTCTGTCGCACCAGCTGGGGACATACAGCCACTTGCTCTAGGGCTGACATAACTGAACTTGATACCTGTGCCAGAGACTTCAGCTTTAGCCTGACTATTTAAGATTGCAAGCTCATTTGGGCACATCTGGGACCTTTGCATTTGTTTATGACACCTCCTGCATTATTGGGATCAAGAGGCAGTCAATCTTATCATGGTATTCTTTCACTGCTAACCTCATCCATTCCCTAAAAATCCATATGTCTTATAGTCAACAACCTTGTTCATATCAGTGGATTTTACCCAGAATATTCAAATATAAACTTCCATGTGACCGGAATGTCATTCTATAGCAGGGTGACTGTTACCCCAATGTTTCTATATATCTGTAACCTTGTTATGAGCTAAGGGGGCCCAGTCTGCACATCAGTGAGGGGGAGATTTGGGGTGAGTGTTTATTTGTGCCCTGGGTACCCCTGGAACTATAGCAGGGTGACTGTTACCCCAATGTTTCTATATATCTGTAACCTTGTTATGAGCTAAGGGGGCCCAGCCTGAAGGCCAGTTAGGGGGAGATTTGGGGTGAGTGTTTATTTGTACCCTGGGTACCCCTGGAACTATAGCAGGGTGACTGTTACCCCAATGTTTCTATATATCTGTAACCTTGTTATGAGCTAAGGGGACCCAGCCTGAAGGCCAGTTGTGGGGAGATTTGGGGTGAGTGCTTATTTGTACCCTGGGTACCGCCTGTACTTGCATTTTCCATTTGTTCTTTGTGTTAAGCAAGAAAGGAACATTTTTGGGAGTTGGGGAATATTTTTATACCAAATATCATAAGCAACGTAAAATAATTCTCCAGAATGAACTTGCTGTGTTTTCTTTTGCTTCTGGGGCTGCTGTGCCCTACCCTAAAGGCCATATAACCTGCTCTACTGCCTTTCACAGTTTATATATAAATGCAGCTAAGTTAGTTATCACTGTTTAGTGTCTGCTTTGCAGACAGTGTGGGATAATTGGGTAAATGATTTCTTTTTGATGACACTTTGCATATCGGCATTACCTGTTCTCAATCCTGTTTTTGCTTCATTAACAACCTGTAAATGCAGCTGTTGTAGTTGGGTGTCAAAGGGAAACTGGTTTTGTGGGAAGAATACTGTTATTGTTTTAATATGGTCGGTTGATCGTATAGAAGGGAAGCCACACATTGTTATAACTGCTGCATTTCTTTTGATTGTCAGTGGAATGCAATGTATCACCTTAAAAGGGGTGTTCCCCTTTAAATTAACTGTTAGTATGCTTTAGAGAGTGATATTCTGAGACCATTTGCAACTGGTTTTCATTTTTATTGTTTGTTTTGAGTTATTTAGCTTTTTATTCATCAGCTCTCCAGTTTGCACTTTCAGCAATCTTGTTGCCAGGACACATTACCCTAGCAACCATGCATTGATTTGAATCAAAGACTGGGATATGGATAGGAGATGATCTGATTAGAAAGGTGAATAATAAAAAGTTGCAATAAACGTTCATTTGTAGCCTTACAGAACATTTGTTTTTTGTTTTTTGATGGGGTCAGTGACCCCCCATTTGATTCAGAAGAAGAAAGCAAAAGATTCAAAATCAATAAACAATAAATAATGAAGACCAGTTGGAAAGTTACTTAGAATAGGCCATATAACATATACAAAGTTATCTTATAGGTGAACCACCTTTTTAATACACACATAGGATGGTTAAGGGGACTGAAAAGTATATGAGAGTCAGGTGAACAAGCTTTAGTAGAATAAAGAGCAAGTCCATCCCCAAAATTAAAATTTGCCTAGCAAAAGAAAACATAATTCTAAATAACTTGTAAAAACAATTGCTATTGAAAGCAGCAATTTCTGAAATCATGGTTGTTACTTTTTAAATAATGTTGCAAAACATTATTCCCCAGGGAAGACAGGTCTGTAATCAGCTTCCTTGTCTTACATTGTATCAACAGTCTGAGCCACCAGAAAACGTCAGGCAAAAAAAAAAATGCAACTGTTTTATTATTATTATAGAGAAAAAGGAAATCATTTTTAAAAATTTAGATAATTAGGATGGAGTCTATGGGAGACAGCCTTTTCATAATTCCGAGCTTTCTGCATAATGGGTTTCTGGATAACTGATCTCATACCTGTATAAAATAAACAAAGAAGTTAAAAACCATAGAAAATTTGTAATGAATGTATATTGCAAAATTACTTAGAATTACATTTTTTTAAAGGAGAACTCAAGCTTTAACTAAAGGAGTAAGGTAGAAATATTGTACAGGTATGGGATCCGTTAACCGGAAACCTGTTATACAGAAAGCTCAGAATTACGGAATGGCCATTTCCCATAAACTCCATTTTATCCAAATAAGCCAAGTTTTAAAAACTGATTAACTTTTTCTGTCTATTAATAAAACAGTAGCTTGTACTTGATCCCAACTAAGATATAATTAATCCTTATTGGAAGCAAAAACAGCCCATTGGGTTTATTTAATGTTTAAATGATTTTCTAGTAGACTTAAGGTATAAAGATCCAAATTATGGAAAGATCTGTTATTAAGAAAACCCCAGGTCCAGAGTATTCTGGATAACAGGTCCCATATCTGTACTCTTTAGCTATATATGTGTGTTTTAAGTTCCTATTAGGGTAAAGCCACACTGGGCGTTTTGGTGAGATTTGGTCACCTGGCGACTAATTGCCTCGTCTTTGCGGCGACCACATCTCCCCAAACACCTTCCCTCACTCTGCACCGGCTAAAATGAAAAAAAAAAAACGCCTGCGCTAATCACATGCAGCGATTCGTTTTTCGAAGTCACCTGAAGTTTCCTTGTGAGGCAACTTTGGAAAACGAACCGCCGGCATTTTTTTCATTTTAGCCGGCGCAGAGCGAGGGATGGCGTTTGGGGAGATTGGTCGCCGCAAAGATGAGGCGATTAGTCGCCAGGCGACCAAATCTCCCCAAAACGCCCATTGTGGCCTGACCCTAAGGGTAGGGACACACTGGACGATTTGTCGCCAACGTTTTAAAAAAGTAAATTGCGGCGACAAGACGATCGTCTTTTTTGAACAGACGATTCACAGCGACTATTGGCACAGAGCGATTTGTATCCCATTACTCTGTGCGGTACGTGCTCCACCCAAACCGGAATCGGTTTGTGCTTCCCGCTGTAACCTGGCGTCTTTGCGTTCTTGCGTCATTGCGTTCGCATTGTAATTTGAATACAATTGCTGCTACTTATCTGTATGTGTGTGCGTGTCTAGGAGATTTCAGTGCTTTTCTAAGTACACGCTATTTCTGATAAATCACTCGGAAAAGGGTCTCCGTGCGTTTTGGAGCTACAGGCGATTCACAAACGCGTTGTGGGCACAGGAGCTGGCGTCTTTCATTTGTTTTTGTTCAGAGACAAAACGAGTGATATGTCGCCGTGATTTGCTTTTTAAAAACGTTGGCGACAAATCGTCCTGTGTGTCCTTACCCTTAGAGATCACTGGTAGTTGAGATAGGATTGTTTGTGTAGCGCTGATTATTCTGCATTCTCAGTGCTTACTAATGGCTTGCTCAATGCATAGCCCAACCCTTTCATGTGCCGGCCATTAGCAGACGTTGTGAAAACGGTGTGTTGCAATGACCAGGAAAACCACTAACTCTCATGAGTGTGGTTTTAATTTAACTTTTGGTATGATGTAGAGAGGGATATTCTGAGACAATTTGCAATTGGTTTTCATTTTTTTATTATTTGTGGCTTTTTTATTCAGCAGCTCTACAGTTTGCCATTTCAGCCATCTGGTTGCTAGGGTCCAAATTACCCCTAGCTGCAGCCGGTTACCTGCAAAAATAGCAGGCACCCTGCGGAATGGGCAGGATTTATAGCTGCGGGTCGGTTTGCGGGTCTCATCTGAATTTCTTATCTTATGTAATATTGTCTTTATTTTACTCCTTTTAAAGTTTTACAAAACTTGTTTCTGTCCCGGCCATTTTTGATGAGGTCACTTCCGGTTTGCAGCACCATCACTTCCTGTTTGATTGTGGTCGGCGGTTTGGGTTGCGGATAAGGCAGTTGCGGGTCGGGTTATGGATCAAACTGGCTAAATACGCGGGTTTGGGTTGGGTCCGGGTCTTAGAAATTGGTTCCGCGCAGGACTCTATCCCTAGCAAGAATGCACTCATTTGAATACGAGATTGGAAAATGAATAGGAGAGGCCTGAATAGTAAATAAAAAGTTGCAATAACAAAAATTTTGCAGCCTTACAGAGCATTTGTTTTTAGATGGGGTCAGTGACCCCATCTGATAACTGGAAAGAGTCAAATGGAAAAGGCAAATAATTCTAAAAAAAAACTATAAAAAATAAATAACGAAGACCAATTGAAAAGTTGCTTAGAGACGTCCATTCTATAACATACTAAAAGTTACTGTAATTTAAAGGTGAAAATCATTATTTTGGTTTTTTTTACTATTTCCCCCCAGCCCCTTTCTGCAAGGAGTTGAGTTTGTACAGATATATATAATGATTATGAGTTACCACTTACCTCCCCCAATGTGTCTGTTTTGGCTTAAAGATGAGCAAAGTTCATTATGTAGGTCACAAAATCAAGGATTTTTCCATTTGCACTGCGATATCATAAACTATAGCATATTCCTCTAGTCTCCTGGCATGCATAAACTGAATATCGTACAAAACTTTGTTACGTTCGATATTATCAATGCATCTATGGCTGCCTTTAGAGGGACTTGTGGTTTCCGTAGGCAGTAGCCTTATATCAATTAATTAGCATTTTCATTATTAGTGACTTTTCCCTTTTTTGTTGCAGAGGAAATCAAGTCTGAGCTTATATCCCAGAAGTAAGTACAACCCCACATGTTTATTTGTGGTATGTATGAAAGTTTTACTAAGGAGCAGAAACGTTATAAGGGATACTGATGGTAGTATGATAATTCATTTACAAGTATGGGATCTGTTATTCCGAAAACCCGATATCCAGAAAGTTCAGAAATTACGGAAAGACTCCATTTCATCCAAAAAAATCCAAATGATTTCCTTTTTCTGTGTAATAATAAAACAGTAGCTTGTACTTGATCCCAACTAAGATATAATTAATCCTTATTGGAAGCAAAACCAGCCTATTGGGTTTATTTCATGTTACATGATTTTCTAGTAGAAATTATATTCTTACAGTCTGGAGATTCAAATTACAAAAAGATTCATTATCCAGGAAACTCCAGGTCCTGAGCATTCAGGATAACCGATCCCATACCTGTAGTAGAGTAGTTAGGATACTGGTTTATAAGGTGCATTTCTATTATACAAACTGTATTTTGTGAAGCTTTTTTTGAGCGTTAAATATGTAAATACATAAATAACTTTTACCTTTTTATATAAAACTAAAGTTGTGTTAATGTCCTTTATTCCAGGGAAGGAACTGCAACTCCATCCAAAGCTAAATTCATTGAGGCCGATAAGTATTTTCTCCCATTTGAGCTGGCCTGTCAGTTGAAATCCCCTCGAGTAGTTAGTACATCCCTGGACTGCTTGCAGGTAATTACTGTTTTCTGCTGCTGAAAAATGGTATTTAAATAGAAAAAAAATGGTATTTAGAAATATAAAACAGAGCTACTGGGTTAGTTAAAAAGGGGCGGTGCCAGTTAATAAAATAATTTATTAGCACCACCCCTCTTTAATTTGTCCAATAGATATGCCATTTAACTAATTTTAAAGAGGACCTGTCACCTACACTTAAAAAGCTGTATAATAAAAATCCTTTGCAAATTAAACATGGAACCTAAGTTATTTTTTTCATTAAAACATCCATACCTGTTATAAGGGTGTTAAATATCTTAGCTGTCAATCAAATATTACCTATGCCTGAGGCATAGAGGTGGGACAGGCACTTACTTTCACTTTGCATTCAGCAATTCCTAGAGGTCACTACCCTCCTCCTATTCCCTCTTTCCTCCTAATTGTGTAGTGCACTGCGCATGGGCATCCGGTTCCCCCATTCGGGTGCATACACAAGATTTTAGGGGGTGATGCACACTTTGTCTTAATGCTGTGATTGTGTAATTCCAAAACTGAATGAAACAACATGTAAACAATAAATATAGTGTAAAGTTCATTTTGCTCAGCTAATGTGATAGAAAAGAATTAGGAATTATTTCTTAGGATGATAGGTCCCCTTTAATATTTGCTTTGCCAGGTTCACTTTACTTTGGAAATATTCAGGGAGACTGTTTATCTCAGGCAATTAAATGATCTGTAGAATTAATAGACAACTTGATCAGTTGGATAGATCTGTGTGAGAGGAAAGAGATCATTGCTGCAGTCATGTTTTCTGAATTGTCCTATCTAAAAAGAAGCATAGACATTGACTGTTAAAATTATTCCTAGAAACTTATTGCCTATGGGCACATTACGGGCAATGCTCCGGATAAAGGAGCACCCGGCAAGCGCCTCATCGATCGGATTGTTGAAACCATCTGCAGCTGTTTCCAAGGCCCCCAAACTGACGAAGGAGTACAGTTACAAGTCATAAAGGTAATAAAAACCTTCTTCTTGAAGTGTTGCTATTGGCTTTCATCTCACTGTATGGAACCCTACACAACCTCTGGATCAATGCATTTAAAGAAGGGATGTACCGAATCCAGGATTCGGCCTTTTTCAGCAGGATTCAGATTCGGACGAATCCTTCTGCCTGGCCGAACCGTATCGGAATTTGCATATGCAAATTAGGGACAGGGAGGGAAATCGCGTGACTTTTTGTCACAAAACAAGGAAGTCAATTTTTTTTCTCCTTCGGTTTCAGTATTCGACCGAATCTTTCGCGAAGGATTCAGAGGTTCGTTTGAATTCAAAATAGCGAATCCCTAATTTAAAGTCCATTTTACTGAGCAGTTCTAACATTAAGTCTGCTTATGGAGTAATTAGCATTAAAACTGAGCAAATGAATGAAATGATGCCAACAGGGAAGGCAATGTGTTTCCTTAGTCTCGTGTTTTATTGCATGTAATATAGCTCCTGACTCCATGTCAGGTTTGTTTTTTGTTTACTGAGTGACAATGTCTTTTTATTGTCCCGCAGGCTCTGCTCACAGTTGTTACATGCCCCTTTGTTGAAATCCACGATGGAACCATCCTTCAGACGGTCAGGACATGTTACAATATCTATCTGGCAAGCAAAAACCTGGTAAATCAGACCACGGCCAAAGCCACACTGACCCAGATGCTCAACGTTATATTCATCAGAATGGAAAACCAAGCGGTAATTCATAAATGTGCATGTTGCATGTCTCTTTCTGTGTTTTCTAAACTCTACCCTCTTCTTGAATCAGTCACAGGCATATACAGCTGTTGGTGCTGTAAATGTAAACTAAATAGAAGGAAACCTACCGAAGCAGTTTATTGCCAATAGATTAGGCACAATACTGCAAGCTATAAAACTATATTTATTCTGCAGAATGCTTTACCATACCTGAGTAAACAGCTCTAGAAGCTCTCTGTTTGTTTAGGATAGCAGCTGCCATATTAGCTTGGTGTGACATCACTTCCTGCCTGAGTTTCTCCCTGCTCTCTCATAGCTCTGGGCTCAGATTACAGCAATAGTGTGAGGGGGAAAAGGGAGGGAGAGAGGAGCAAACTGAGCTTGCTTAAGCCCTAGCCCTGGAGGTTTAAGCTGAAAACAGGAAGTCTGATACAGAAGCCCATGAGTACACAATAGAAGGAAAGAAATGCTGGGTTTCTTTTGACACAGGCCACAGAGCAGCGTTACTATGAGGGTGTATTGGTGTATTTATATAGACATTTCTAATAAAGCTTACTTAATTGTAGCATTTCCTTTGCCATTAACTATGTTATGTGCTTCCTTCTATCTGCAGGAACAACAGGAATATGTGATACAGAATCAAAAAATGCATTCGCCTGCACCCAATAAAATAATGGGATCACCGCACCTCAAACATAGGAATGAAAACCATCTGCTAAATGAGCTTCCTGTGTCCGAAAATGGAAATGTGACAAACCGTGAACAAGACATGGAGGCTACAGAAGGAAATGAGCAAACACAGGCAACAGATGTAGAGCCTGAGTCTGAGCTCTCAGGTAATATACTTGACTATGTGTACGTGCATATAAATATGTATATAGCAGAGCATTAAACCATGAAACTTAACGATATGAATAAACATAAATCATGGAAAATACTGCTTGCTTTGCTGGAAAACCTATGCCAATATGTTTTCTGAAATGTTGATATTACTATATGGGGCCCAGGTGTAGTGCTCTGGGCTTTTATTTGGGGGAGCAGATCACCATGTAGTTTCTGCTCCAAAGCTTTTCAGCTCTCTAACTCTGAGTTAGTCAGCGACTTGAAGGGGGGCCACATGGGACATAACTGTTCAGTGAGTTTGCAATTGATCCTCAGCATTCAGCTCAGATTAAAAAGCAACAGATATGACCCATGTGCCCCCCCCCCTCAAGTCTCTGATTGGTTACTGAATGGTAACCAGTCAGTGTAAGCCAAGAGAGAGCTGCAAAGCAGGAAGTTGTGTTCTGGCGATTATGTTAGACATCCAGTCACTCCAGGCTTTATACAATTCCTTTAAAGCAGGGGTACCCCAAACTTTTTTACCCGTAAGACACATTAAAATGTAAAAAGAGTTAGGGAGCAACACAAGCATGAAAAAGTCCCTCGGGTGCCAAATAAGGGCTGTGTTTGGTAGCCCCTATGTGGTCTGGCAGCTTACATGAGGCTCTGCTTGGCAGTATACTTAGTTTTCATGCAACAGTACCTGCTTCCAAGCCTGGAATTCAAAAATAAGTGCCTGCTTTGAGGACACTGAGATCAACATCCAAGGAGTTGGAGAGGAACATGTTACTCAGGAGCTACTGGTTGGGGATTGCTGCCTTAATGGAATTGTTTAGCGTAAAAATAAAAACTGGGTAAATAGAAAGGCTGTGTAAAAATAAAAAGTGTTTCTAATATAGTTAGTTAGCCAAAACTGTAATGTATAAAGACTGGAGTGACTGGATGTGTAACATAATAGCCAGAACACTACTTCCTGCTTTTCCGCTCTCTTGGTTTACACTGATTGGTTACCAGGCAGTAACCAATCAGTAAGTTGAGGTTGGGGCACATGGGTCATAACTGTTGCTTTTGAATCTGAGCTGAATGCTGAGGATCAATTGCAAACTCACTAAACAGTAATGTCCCATGTGGCCCCCCTTATAGTCACTGACTAACTCAGCGTTAAGGCCCCCATACACTGGCCAATAAAAACTGCAGACAGACCAAGTTGGCAGCTTATTGGTCCGCATGTGGGGCCATCTGACGGGCTTCTGTGATCGCTATCTGGCTGAAAGTCGGGCAGATCTCAATCATGCAGGTTAAAAAATCCCGTCGGGCCGCATCTATGCATGTATGCAGTCCCGCTATCCAACCACCCGTATCGGATCCGTTATGATCCAGTTGTTGGGCCCTAGGGCCCACAATCGGATCAACCCGATATCACCCACTTCAATGTGGGCATATCGGTGAGAGATTCGTTTGTTTGGCGATGTCCGATCTCTACGTATGTGGCCACCTTTAGAGAGCTGAAAAGCAGGAAGTAGTGTTCTGGCTATTATGTTAAATATCCAGTCACTCCAGCCTTTTTACATTACAGTTTTGTCTAACGAACGATTTTAGAAACATTTTTTATTTTGCACAGCCTATCTTTTTACCCAGTTTTTATTTTTACACTGAACTGTTCCTGTTAGGTGGTGTTGGATTGAACGTTCTGTAATAGCGCAGTAGGCTGGCTAAGTTTCTCTTCAAGGAGAAGGCAGTATTACTGGCCGCTGTTCGATCTATAAAATGATTCTGAATTCAAGGCTTTGGTGAAGGAATGCTTTGTTCCAACTGCCCTCAAAAAGAAAGCATTTGTCTGCCTTGATCACTGCAATACATTTTATAAATACTAAGTACATATATAACGTGCCGTTTCCATGTAGTAAGAGTATAGGAGCTACAAATTAAATATCATTTAAGAAACGGATTTCTTTTTTTAAAATTTTGTGCAGTCCCTGAGGAAATTCCTGTTCCTGCTGATATTATTGAGGACAATACAGATTCTGTCAGCAAAGGTATGTATATTTGTAGTTTTATGGTGTCTCACATAGGGATGCTCTGAATCCAGGATTCAGTTCGGGATTCGGCCAGAATTGAGGCTTTTTCAGCAGGATTCGGATTTGGCGGAATCCTTCTGCCCGGCTGAACCGAACCCTAATTTGCATATGCAACTTGGGGACAGGAAGAGTAATCGCGTGACTTTTTGTCACCAAATAAGGAAGTAAAAATAGTTTTCCCCTTCCCACCCTTAATTTGCATATTCAAATTCAGTTCGGTATTCAGCCGAATCTTTTGAAAAGGATTCGGGGGTTAGGCCAAATCCAAAATAGTGGATTCGGTATATCCCTAGTCTCATACTCCATCCACAAATGTGCCCAGTAGTTCCCAAAATGTGTTATGTTAGACAGTGTCAACCCTTTGGCCAGTAGCCGTGCACATCTTTATTGTCTTAATAAGAGAATTACAGATTAAAATCTGTCTGAGCTGATCTAATACATCTGGATCTGTGACTGAAATAAAGAAATCATTAAGCATTTTGGGTCTGCTTTATGAAAATATAACTTGGACACCAGTCATTTCAGTGCATCACTGAAACTCCCAACATGAAAAATCTTACTCTGTCTGCAGCTTCAGCCTCTTGTGCTATTAAAACAGAACAAATAAACTGACTCCTGTGTGATTTCCCAGAAATATATTTAAAGCTTTGCAGCCCTGCTGGAGGCATTATCATGTGTATTCTCCCACAGCTGCAGAATGCTGGGAGACATTTGGAGAATCTTATTTCAATGTGGCTTGGTAAACTCTTTCATTTCTCACTTACTTTCAGAGCAGGAAAAGAAAGAAGATGTTGATGAAACTGTCACATCTGAAGCAGAGCCTGGTGATGTCCCACCCTCTCTGGATCTCCCTGAAAGCATCCAAACCAATGGGATTTCAGATGATGGACAGTCTGTGTCTTCTACAGATTACCTGGTAATTACATATTGACTTGATTCATAAAAATAAAATAGGTCATTAATTTGGCCTTTCCTTCCCATTCAAGGCTGTTTTGACTTTAGAATCCTTATACCTTCTTTTTTGTTATAATTTCTACTGTCTAGGAGTCCGATTCTCTCCACGGTCAGAACTCTGGTGCTAAATTCTCCCATATCCTACAGAAAGATGCATTCCTCGTATTCCGATCACTCTGTAAACTTTCCATGAAACCCCTTGGTGAAGGCCCACCAGATCCAAAGTAAGCATATACTTCTGGATATTGTTTAAAGGGAAAGTTTATCTTGACATTTTCCCTCTGCTATATTGAGTCTGGTTGAGGCTAGTCAATTTTGTTACTGAATCTTTTTTTCCCCCCCTAAGGTCCCACGAGCTGCGTTCTAAAATTATTTCCCTTCAGCTTCTGCTGTCAGTATTGCAGAACGCAGGTCCAGTATTCAGAACACATGAAATGTTCATTAATGCAATCAAGCAGTACCTCTGTGTGGCACTATCAAAAAATGGAGTGTCTTCCGTACCTGATGTCTTTGAACTCTCACTCGCCATATTTCTCACGTTGCTGTCAAACTTTAAAATGCATTTGAAAATGCAGGTCGAGGTAAGGATAACTAGCATGTTTAACAATCTCTAATTTAATACAGCCAACGCTTAAGATTATGCCACACTTGCGGTGCAGTGAAGTGTACAGGCCCCAGATGTATCCAAACATGAAATGTGTGTGTGTGTGTGTGTATATATATATATATATATATATATATATATATATATATATATATATATATATTGCCCAGTATCTTCTCTGTGGCTCTCCAGCTGTTGGATAGCATTGCCTAACAAGGGAGTACTGCATTTGAGCTGTATGTGGGACAGTTGCTAGATTGATGCTATGTGATATACTTAACACAGGTATTGGATCGATTATCCAGAATGCTTGGGACCCAAGGTTTTCTGGATAAACGGACTTTCTGTGATTTGGATGTCCATATTATGAGTCTACTACAAAATTAGTTAAACATTAAATAAACTCTGTAGGACTGTTTTGCCACCAATATTGCTGTATGCAGCTTAGGATCAAATACAAGGCACTGTTTCAATGTTACAGCAAAAAAGGAAATCAATTAAAAAAAAATCAGAATTATTTCATTTAAAATGCAGTCTGTAATTCATAACTATTTGGATAACAGGTTTCCGGATAATGATTCTATACCTAGATTAGTATGGATAGGGCACTAACCCATAACACAATCAGATGGCTTTTTATTAGCAGACTAGACTATTTTATCTGCTTATAATAAGTATGAATATTACTGAAAATGATTCCTTGTGATTTTATCTGAAATTCACACTTTTTTTTTTTTCAATTTCGTTGTAGGTATTTTTTAAGGAAATCTTCTTAAATATTTTGGAGACTTCTTCAAGTTCGTTTGAACATAAGTGGATGGTTATACAGACACTGACAAGGATTTGCGCAGGTATAAAGACAATACGAATGACTTGATTATTTCTCCAATAAAGTAAATAAATTAATAAGACAAAATGTGTTCATTTATTTTCTACCATTAGATGCGCAGTGTGTGGTGGATATTTATGTGAACTACGACTGTGATTTAAATGCTGCTAATATATTTGAACGTCTCGTTAATGATTTGTCTAAAATCGCTCAGGGAAGAAGCGGACATGAGCTTGGAATGACTCCACTACAGGTAATTAAGCAACCCATCTCATTTTCTCCTTCTAGCAGTCAAAGTCTTGGCTAAGGAGAAAATACTAAATAGACAATAATATTTAATAATATTTCATGGAAGTTTCCACATTAGATGAATAAATGAATTCTCTATGCTTATGCCTAGGAGCTATGCCTCAGAAAGAAGGGATTGGAATGCCTTGTGTCTATACTAAAGTGTATGGTGGAATGGAGCAGAGATCTCTATGTGAATCCAAACTTTCAATCTAATCTTGGTAAGAACTGGGTTTCATAAGAGCAATCAGGATGGAATTGGAATAAAATGGAAAAAGTTCTGTTTTTTTTACTCAAAGATGAATAGTAGTGATAAAAATAAAACAGAGGATACATTATAATTTAATTTCCTAGTATATGAAACTATATAATAATAATAATAATACAATGTAAACAATGTTTACATTGCAAATAATTCACTCTACCAATTTAATTCCTAGCCCAACAAGTGTATTTATTTAGTTATAATATTGGTGTGTAGGTGCATCTCAGGTCATTTTGCCTGGTCATGTGCTTTCAGAAAGAGCCAGCACTTTTAGGATGGAACTGCTGTTGTTTCTCCTACTCAATGTAACTGAAGGAGTTGCAGTGGGACATGGATTTTTTTTTAATATTGAGTGCTGTTCTTCGATCTACCAGGGAGCTGTTATCTGGTTACCTTCCCAATGTTCTGCTGATGGGCTGCTTGGGGGGGGGGGGTTGATATTACTCCATCTTGCAGTGCAGCCGTAAAGAGTGATTGAAGTTTATCAGTCACATGACTGGGGCCACCTGGGAAACTGACAATATGTCTAGCCGCATGTCAGATTTCAAAATTAAATATAAAAAATATGTTTGCTCTTTTGAAAAAATGTTTCACTGCCTTTTTCATCTGGGTAACCTGAAAATATTTCTATGGTAGAGAAGTCTCCACTGCAACCCTCCAGCTATTGTGTGCAGCAACAGACATAATAACAACAATGTCGTTTTAGCAATTAATATGCATGCTAATTGTCCTTGCCATCAATTTTGTTTCTTCTATTAAGACCAGGAGAAAAACTCTGATCCCGAAAGCTGTGAAAATAAAACGCCGGAAACCACAGGCAGAAGGTACAGCGTAAGTTCTAAGGATTCTACTGTGTCCTCAGGAATTGGCAGCACCAGCACCCAGACATCCATTCCAGATGACCCAGAGCAGTTTGAAGTGATTAAACAGCAGAAGGAGATTATCGAGCATGGCATAGAATTGTAAGCTCTTGGTTCCATATTTTGGTCAGCATATTTATATCTTAACTGACCTAGTTGGGGGTGGGTCGACATATTGTTCAGTCGGATGTTTGCTTTCTGTATTCTACCTGTGCTAGTCAGGTAAAAGCTAACTGCTGAATGATAGTTGTGGTTACTTGAACAAGGTAATACAGGTATGGGACCTGCTATCCAGAATGCTCAGGACCTTGGGTTTTCTGAATAACAGATCTTTCTGTAATTTGGATCTTCATACCAAGTCTATTGGAAATCATGTAGACATTAAATAAACCCAATAGGCTGGTTTTGCTTCTAATAAGGATTAATTATATCTTAGTTGGGATCAAGTATGAGCTACTGTTTTATTATTACAGAGAAAAAGGAAATCATTTTTAAAAATGTGAATTATTTGGATAAAATGGAGACTATGTGAGACGGCCTTTATGTAATTCTGAGCTTTCTGGATAACTGGTGTCTGGATACCATACCTGTACTGCTGCTTCTTCGTGTTATGTAATTGTTCATACAATTAGGCATATATCTCCTGCTATAACTTGCTGTTGCAAATAGATCTTCAGTAAATATAGTCTACAACTTTTTCCCATTCAGATTTAACAAGAAGCCAAAAAGAGGGATTCAGTATTTACAGGAGCAAGGTATGCTTGGAACCATGCCGCAGGACATTGCTCAGTTTTTGCACCAGGAGGACCGTCTGGATTTTGTAAGCATTTTGCACAATTATTCCGATTTCCGATAAGTGCTTTGTCACTAGTCTTTTATTGTCCATTTATATATGCATCGGTGGAAATGTTTAGAACTCATTTATAATTGTTTCCCTAATACCTAAGTATTCCCCTGCACTAGGCACAATTTAGGGCCAATTGATCTTATCATAATCCCCATTGGATGGGTATACAGGCCATCGGATCAAGGAGCCAATGTAGTACGATTCTTAAACCGGCTGATCAACATTAGGGCCCCATATATGGGCAGTCAAGATATCAACTTGGTCTATATGGACCAAGTCGGCATCTTAAATCTGGCCATGTATGACCACATTTAAACTAGTGTTCGGTAGATCCCTACATTGGCCACAGAGAACTCACTCAGAATTAAGTCACACATCTGAGGAGTTCCCATTCAGATTTTCAAAAGCAATAGCTTAAAGGGGTGATTCACCTTTAAGGTAACTTTTATTATGTTCTAGAACAACCAATTCTGAGCAACTTTTCAATTGGTTTTCATTATTTATTTTTTATAGTTATTTGCCATATTTCTTCCGACACATTGCAGCTTTCAAACGGGCGTCGCGGACCCCTTCTAAAAAACAAATGCTCTGTAAGGCTACAAATGTATTGTTATTGTTAGTTTTTATTACTGATCCTTTTATTCAGGCCCATCTGCTATTCATATTCCAGTCTCACTCAATGCATATAAATTTAAGAGCTGCTGAATAAAAAGCTAAATAACTCAAAAACCACAAATAATAAAAAATGAAAACAAATTGCAAATTGTCTCAGAATATCACTCTCTACATCATACTAAGTTATTTCAAAGGTGAACAACCCCTGTAAAGGGATACTGTCATGGGAAATCATATTTTTTTTAAAAATGCATCAGTTAATAGTGCAGCTCCAGCAGAATTCTGCCATGAAATCCGTTTCTCAAAAGAACAAACAGATTTTTTTTTGTATTTAATTTTGAAATCTGACATGGGGCTAGACATATTGTCAGTTTCCCAGCTGCCACCAGTCATGTGACTGATAAACTTCAATCACTCTTTACTGCTGTACTGCAAGTTGGAGTGTTATCACCCCCTCCCCCCAGCAGCCCAACAACTGAACAATAGGAAGGTAACCAGATAGCACCTAACACAAGATTACCGCTGCCTGGTAGATCTAAGAACAGCACTCAATAGTAAAATCCAGGTCCCACTGAGACACCTTCATTTACATTGAGTAGGAGAAACAACAGACTGCCAGAAAGCAGTTCCATCCTAAAGTGCTGGCTCTTTCTGAAAGCACATGACCAGGCAAAATGACCTGAAATGCAACAATATTAAAACTAAAAAATACACTTGCTGGTTCAGGAATTACATTTTATATTGTAGAGTGAATTATTTGCAGTGTAAACAGTGTCATTTAGAAATAAAAACTAAATCATAAAAATCATCCCTTTAATCAGAATTCAGTTAAAACAAAATAGTTTTATCTGTAATACAATACTGTAGTGCAGTGAAGTGATAGACCACGGTGCAATAACACCTTGACTATATGTAGACCTGTGCAATAGTCTACTGACCCCTGGGCTAGAGGGTATAACAATAGCCGCTGTGGCAATGTTCAATACTAATGCAAAAATGCAGCATCTCCTCTCCACCCCAGCCTTAAAGTGTTTTGATAGTGGTTTACCAACAGATTACTGCTTTTAGCTCATTAAATATCAAAAATCCAACCCTCAGTTTCCTAGTTGTACCTGCACTTTGGCAAAAAAAATAAAGGTTTCTAAAACTCTTTTTAATTTTACAGACCCAGATAGGGGAGTTTTTGGGTGAAAACAACAGGTTTAACAGAGAAGTCATGTATGCATACGTGGATCAGTTAGATTTCTGCGACAGAGACTTTGTCTCTGCTTTGCGTATGTTCCTGGAAGGATTTCGTCTACCCGGAGAAGCTCAAAAGATTGACAGACTAATGGAAAAATTTGCTGCTCGATATTTAGAGTGTAACCAGGGGTAGGTACAACTGTTTCAACACAAAAGATTGTTTTAGGGTTTAACACAAATGTCAACATAAACAATAACGTAACATTTGGAATATGTACAGTAAGTCTTGGTTGTAGTTTAAAGGATGTTAATTTTATGTCTTTCTAGCCAGACCTTGTTTGCTATCGCTGACACTGCCTATGTTTTGGCATATTCCATTATTATGTTGACAACAGATCTGCACAGTCCCCAGGTATGTATTTACGTGTGTGTATGTCTGTATGTGTATGTGTATGTGTGTGTGTGTGTGTGTGTGTATATATATATATATATATATATATATATATATATATATATATATATATATATATATATATATATATATATATATATATATTAAAGTTCATTTCAGAAAAGCATCATTCATCTTTCCTCCTTCCATTAATTAGGTAAAAAATAAAATGACCAAGGAACAGTATATCAAAATGAACAGGGGCATCAATGACAGCAACGATCTGCCTGAGGAGTACTTGTCATCTATCTATGATGAGATTGAAGGGAAGAAAATTGCAATGAAGGAAACCAAGGAACATACCATAGCAACCAAATCAACAAAACAAAGTGAGACATATGTTAAAAAACTTTAAAGGGTATAATGAAAATTTAATATAAGCTTCATACATAATACTGAAATAAGAAACTTTCTAAATACAATCAATTAAAAATTCTACATCTGTTCCTCTCAGCATCTGTTTCTCTTCATTCTGTCTTCATGCAGCAGTTGGGTGTCATTTGACATTCATTGACAGTTAGATCCAATATATCGTATAGGGTAGGGCTTTCTTTCCTAGCAGATGTGTTAGAGCTCACTCAAATAACTGATTCCTGTACAAACAAAATCTAACAAAATAACTGCCTTTTGCACAAATCCTGCATGTAGAGAGACATGGGGGCATGTTTACTAACATTGGAGATAAATATCTGGAGAGATTTCTGGAGATGTTGCCCATAGCAACCAATCAGATCTTTGCTTTTGTTTTCTAACTTGGCTGTGGCTGTTTAAATCTAATTGCTGATTGGTTGCCATGGGCAACATCTCCAAAAATCTCTCCAGATATTTATCTCCAATGTTAGTAAACATGCCCCATGATCTCTGCTGATTTTAATAGAGCGAGCTCTAATACATCTTATAGGCAAAAGGAGCCCCCCTATAAGCTATATTGGATCATTCATCTGACACCAAACTTCTGCATGAAGACAGAATGAAGAGAAACAGATTCTGAGAGAGGAATAGTGAAGATAAACTTGATTACTTCAGTAACGTGCATAATTTTATTTTTAGAAAGTTTCTTATTTCAGTATGCTGAAGCAATAGTGCCCCTTTAAACATAATTAACCCTAATTTAAATTTGTGTAGTGCAAATCCCAATGTATGATATCTTATCTTATTTAGGTGTAGCTAGCGAGAAGCAAAGAAGGTTACTATATAATATGGAAATGGAGCAAATGGCTAAAACAGCCAAGGCACTAATGGAGGCCGTAAGCCATGCAAAAGCTCAGTTTACCAGTGCAACCCATCTGGATCACGTGAGACCTATGTTTAAAGTAAGTGCTGCCTTAGTGGTTACCACTAACATGCTTTTTGACTTAACAGCTTGGGAACTAGCAGGGAGGATAATGGGGTTGGATATATGGGCCAATCAGACTGAGAGTTATGACTGATAATTCTTTCTTCACAGCTTGTTTGGACCCCACTGCTTGCTGCTTTCAGCATAGGCCTTCAGGACTGCGATGATAGTGAAGTAGCCAACCTATGCTTGGAAGGGATACGATGTGCAATCAGAATATCATGTATTTTTAACATGCAGGTCAGTGTTTTCATTTTAGCGTCATAATTATAATGAGATTTCTCTGTCGTCTCAGGGGGACACAGGGAACAGCTGGGGTTAAGCTCCACCCTCCGGAGGCAGGACACTTATATGAATAATTAAAAGGGGGCGTGCCCTAGGACTGGCTTAACCCGGATGCTACGCCAACCTACTCAGTTTTTAAGTGTCCTGCTAGGAGGTTGGACATTCTCCTCTTCAGGAAGAAAAGAAGTTTTTATATACGACAAACCAGCTCAGGCTGGCAACAAGGGGTCTCCCAGGACCAGGGCTCCCTGTATCCTGAGGGGACTCCCTTCGTGGGAATCCATACCGGGGTCTTATCCTAGCCCTTTGGCTATATCGACCATCCATTCGTGCCTGCTCCTGATAAGGATGCAGAAGGTTTGGCCGGTGTGTGTGTGAGGTGATTTGCACTTCTCTATATATCGTTGCCTTAGCGCTGCTTGTTGGGTCAAATCTAGTTTGCCTGCCATTCCCCCCTCCCTTCTACCCCTCAGTACCTCTGTCCTCCTGTTCGTTTCCCTAGAACTCTCTATTCTGGGCTCGGGTGGACTGAGGTGTGGGAGCAGGAGAGTATTCTTCCTCCTCTGTGTTACTTGCGGCCGTCTGGGGTTGTGCGCATAGTTTTAATGTGCAGGCAGAGGCGGACTGTGCGTTCCAGGCGCCATCTTGGTTGTTCGCGCGCCTGGGTGGAACGCATCGCCCCGTCCAGCGTCTGGTGCGTTCCAGGCGCCATTTTGTTTCATTCGCGCCGGATTACAAGCGCGACGCCACAGGAAGACTTGGCTCCTAAAAACTGGCGAAATCAACCAGTAACGGATGTCCAGTCCTGCTCCTCACACCTATTACGGTTAGGAGCTTACCCACACAATAGCAGCAGCATCTTTTCGGCCGAGTGCATACATTGCCAGGGTCACACTCTCCCTCACGTCTGCCCAACCTGCTCAGTGAGTACCTCAGACACTGCCATGGCAGAAGGTAAGTCAGGGGGTTTATTCTCCAGACCGGGGGGGAGAGCAGCAGTGGCAGCAGCACAGGTCACTTATTTTATGTGTACCAAGTGCAATGCAAAGATCCCAGGGGGTCAAGGTGAGCCTCTCTGCAGACCTTGTTCAGGGGGGCAGGGAGTTGCTTCACTCACAGGGGTTTCATCCAATCCTTCGGATTCTCAGGCCGGGATTTCCAATTTAGATGACTCCTCTCCAGATGGGCTAGCGGGAATTTCTACAGACCCTCCAGCCCCCCCCTGGGCTATCCAGCTGTCTCAATCTCTGGCATCCCTACAGAGTTTACCCTCCATTGCAAATAATTTGGGTAAAGCTTTAGCCAAGCTGGGTCAGAAATCCAGTGGGAAACGCAAACGAGTCGACAGTTCAAGGGTAGAAGCTGGTAATCATACTCCCTCAGAGGGATCATCAGCTGAAGCGGATTCATCCCAGTCAGAGGGTGAGCTACCTCCATCCGATGTGTCTTCTGAGGAGGAAGAGGTAGAAGGCGAAGATCAGAAGAGCCGCGAACCACAACACGACATTGATAGTATCATTAAAGGAGTGCTAGAAGTCCTTAAGATTTCTTCCTCAACAGAACAGCAAACTCAGACTGCTAGTTTGTTCAAGAGACAGCACAAGTCCACAACAGTTTTTCCCTCTCACGATCAGCTCATCGCCATCATACAAGAGGAGTGGAACTCCCCAGAACGAAAATTCCAGGCAACCCGTAAATTTTCCAAGTCCTATCCCTTTTCCAAGGAATTGGTGGACAAGTGGTCCATGCCACCAACAGTTGATGCTCCAGTTTCCAGATTGTCCAAGGCCACAGCACTACCAGTCACAGACTCGGCAGCTTTTAAAGATCCATCTGACAGACGTCTAGAGGGATTTTTGAGGGCACTTTATTCATCCGCAGGTTCTACTCTTCGGCCGGTATTAGCCTCTACCTGGGTGGCTAGGGCCATACAAACATGGGCCGATTCCCTTACCAGAGACATTCAACACGGAGTTTCTAGATCAGAACTTCTGGCCACGGCACAGTCGATAGCTGAGTCATCCGCTTATTTATGTGATGCTACTTTGGATGCGGCCCAGATTACTGCCCGCACTTCAGCCCTGTCGGTAGCAGCCCGTAGAACTCTCTGGCTCAAGAGTTGGACAGCTGACATCAGTTCAAAGAAATCGCTAACTTCACTTCCTTTTAAAGGGCAGCGACTTTTTGGCGAAGAGCTAGAAAAAATCATATCACAGGCCACAGGGGGAAAAAGTACATTTCTTCCCCAAAGCAAAAGCAAGACAAATTCTTCTTACAGACGCGGAAAATTTTTTCGTGGCCAAAGCGGACGTTACAACAGACGCAGTAGTCCTCCACAACGTTCCCATTTTAGAACAAAGAACAGTGACAAGGGACGCCCTACATGGAAGACCAACAAGTTTCACAACAAGCCCACAACTGACAAGTCCACATCAGGTTGACGGGGCACCCCCTCCGGAGTCACAGCATCCGATAGGGGGCAGGTTGCTTCAATTCCGGGAGGTGTGGAACCGACATTCGTCAGACAATTGGGTCAACGAAATAATTTCAGAGGGCTACCATTTGGACTTTTCTTCTCTCCCCCCCAGAAAATTCCTTATGTCCAGAATTCCGGTCACACCAGCCAAGGCTCAAGCCTTTTTGGAATGCATATCCAACATGGAACGGAATGGAGTGATTGTACCCGTGCCCCAGCTGGAGAAATTCTCAGGGTTTTACTCCAATCTATTCCTAGTGCCCAAGAGGGACGGATCCTTCAGACCTGTTCTCGACCTGAAATACCTCAACAAGCACATACGTTCGGTACGTTTCAAAATGGAGACCCTGCGCTCGGTGATTCGGGGAATGGAACCAGGAGAATTATTAATGTCCCTAGACATCAAGGATGCGTACCTTCATGTACCGATATGGCAACCTCATCATCGTTTCCTGAGATTTGCCTTCAAGAATTTCCACTACCAGTTTGTGGCCCTTCCCTTCGGCCTGTCATCTGCCCCTCGGGTATTCACCAAACTCATGTCGGTAACGGCTGCCTCCTTGCGACTCCAGGGTGTATCGGTGACACCCTACTTGGACGACCTTCTTCTGAAGTCCAGGACAATAGAGAAGGGCAGAGCGGATCTTCAGAAGGCGATCCTATTACTCCAGGACTTTGGCTGGACAATCAATTGGGAGAAGTCCAGTCTAATTCCCAGCCACCAGATGACATTCCTGGGTCTAGAATTCAATACCCTCTCTCAACAGGTGATCTTACCACTAGACAAACAGATGAGGATCAGAGACCAAGTTGCCAAACTATCTCACATACAGCATCCGACCATACACTTGGCCATGAGGGTCCTTGGATCAATGGTTTCGGTCATAGAAGCAGTTCCGTTCGCACAAATTCATCTACGCCCTCTTCAAGCCAACATCCTGTCGGGATGGAAGAGAGGTCCTCTTTCCCAGAAGATCAAACTTCTTCAAGCTACGAGAGAATCTCTACATTGGTGGTTGCGACAGGAGAATCTATCAAGGGGCCAATCCTGGGCGATTCCGGATTGGAAGGTAATCACGACAGATGCCAGTCTCCAGGGCTGGGGGGCAACATGGGACAACCTATCCGTGCAGGGTACATGGTCTCCTCTAGAATCCAAACTTCACATAAACATACTAGAACTTCGGGCAGTGCGACTGGCTCTCCATCACTGGTCAAGCCGTTTGCAGACGAAATCAGTGAGAGTTCAGAGCGACAACTCTACCACAGTTGCTTACATCAACAGACAGGGTGGAACCCGCAGCAAAGCAGCACTAACAGAAACTCAGGAGATTCTGAGATGGGCAGAACTCCACCTAGTAAGACTGTCGGCTATCCATATCCCAGGAGTGAGCAACACAAAAGCAGATTTTCTCAGTCGAAACAATATAGACCCGGGAGAATGGGAACTTCATCCGGAAGTTTTCTCAGATCTTGTCAGTCAATGGGGACTACCTCAAATCGATCTAATGGCTTCCAGAACCAATCGCAAGGTGAAGAGATTCTTCTCCCGCTCCCGAGACCCCTTAGCAGTAGGGGTGGATGCCATGACCCAGACTTGGAAATTCGACCTAGCCTACATTTTTCCACCACTACCCATGTTGCCTCGGGTACTCAAGAAGATCAAGCTGTCGCAGTCCACAGTAATTGTGATAGCTCCCTTCTGGCCCAGGAGGACCTGGTTCTCCGATCTCCAGGAAATGTCGGCAGCACATCCTGTTCGCCTTCCACCCAGAAGGGATCTCCTGTGTCAGGGACCCATAGCCCATCACAATCCGGGCCTATTTGCTTTGACGGCATGGCTATTGAAGCCGACATATGGCGAAGACAGGGCATAGCCGAGGATGTTATTGACACAATGTTGAAGTCACGCAAATCTACATCTTCCAAAGCCTATCACAGAGTATGGCGTAGTTATTGGAACTGGTGCAAGGAAGCTCAAGTACCATTTTTCGAGTTTAACATCCCAAGAATTCTATCCTTTCTACAGCGAGGCTTCCAGCTGGGTCTCAAATTAAGTTCCTTGAAGGTACAAGTTTCCGCACTGTCTGCTCTATTTCACTCACGCCTAGCTCTGGAAGACCCTGTGCACACCTTTCTGCAAGGAGTAGCTCATTTAGTCCCTCCATTTCGTCATCCAATTCCTGGTTGGGATCTCAATCTAGTCTTGGAAGCATTACTGGATTCTCCTTTCGAACCGTTAGGCACAGTTACTGAGAAGTGGCTCACCTGGAAAACCGTTTTTCTAGTAGCAATTACTTCAACCAGAAGAGTTTCGGAACTGAGTGCCCTTTCATGTGATCCAGCTTATCTAGTATTCCACAAGGATAAAGCAGTCTTACGCACAGTAGCATCCTTTCTACCAAAGGTAGTGTCCTCATTCCACATAAACCAGGAAATTGTGGTACCGTCCCTGTGTCCAGAACCTAAGAACGCTAAAGAAAAGCGACTTCACAGTTTAGATGTCGTCAGAGCTCTTCGCTGGTACTTGGAAAAGTCTAAGTCTTTTCGACGTTCTCAAAGACTGTTTGTAATTCCGAATGGGCCTCGAAGAGGTCTGGCGGCATCCAAGACATCCATTGCTAGATGGCTGAAAGAGACCATCCGACAAGCTTACATTTCCAAGGGACAATCTCCACCAGAGCATGTCAGAGCACACTCCACACGATCAATGGGAGCTTCCTGGGCTTGGCGCAATTCGGCATCCCTGGATCAGATCTGCAGAGCGGCCACCTGGTCGTCTGTTCACACATTTTCTAAATTCTACAAATTAGACACCTTTTCCTCTTCGGAGGCTGCCTTTGGCCGAAAGGTGTTACATTCAGTGGTACAGTAATGTGCCACAATCTCTTCGCTCCCACCCTGCTGTTCTTGGGGCTGCTTTGATAAGTCCCCAGCTGTTCCCTGTGTCCCCCTGAGACGACAGAGAAAATAGGATTTTTTGATACTCACCGTTAAATCCTTTTCTCTGTAGTCGATAGGGGGACACAGGGCTTCCCGCCCCGCGGCGAGATGTTGACCACGTTGGTCCATGAGGGAATACTCCCTGAGTTACCAGTTCTGCTAGTTAAGTTTTATTTCTTTTTGCTTAGCAGTCTCTTTGGTATAACTGAGTAGGTTGGCGTAGCATCCGGGTTAAGCCAGTCCTAGGGCACGCCCCCTTTTAATTATTCATATAAGTGTCCTGCCTCCGGAGGGTGGAGCTTAACCCCAGCTGTTCCCTGTGTCCCCCTATCGACTACAGAGAAAAGGATTTAACGGTGAGTATCAAAAAATCCTATTTTTGCTTTCCATATGAGCTCTAGATTGTAAGTTCTTCTAAGCAGGTTATTTTCTTCTATGATTTCATTTATTTTACAACTATGTATCAGATACTTCTAATAAATTGCAGCATCTGATCATTGTCGATAATAAGTGCTATGCTAAATACTGTTATTAAAACGGCACCATTTTTTATGTAACTTATGTTCTTTTTTTTGCCCAGCTTGAAAGGGATGCTTATGTTCAGGCTCTGGCACGGTTTTCACTGCTAACAGCCAGCTCCAGTATTACAGAAATGAAGCAGAAGAACATAGACACCATTAAAACCCTCATCACTGTGGCCCATACAGATGGGAACTACCTCGCCAGTTCCTGGCATGAGGTATGGAGTTAGCTACAGTATACAGTTGTTTTCTTTGTAGATTGACCCAGATTCAAAATGCAAATTTTGTGGTTCACTTTTCACCATGTGTAACATTACATGTTCCAACATTTCTAAATCTGTATGTGCATGTTTTATAGAATGTTATTGTCAAAATCATATGGATTTTATCTATGCACTAGATATTGAAATGCATCAGCCAGCTGGAACTTGCTCAGCTCATTGGAACGGGGGTAAAAACGCGCTATATTTCCGGTACAGGGCGCGAAAGAGAAGGAAGTATCAAAAGCTACACATCTGGTGGAGAGGAGTTTATGGGCTTGGGCTTAGGTGAGTTGTAGAATTAATAGAACAACAGAACTTGTAGAAAATTCATTTTGTAATCTAAATGGTTATCCAGTTGCCAATTGCTCCAGTTGCCAATTGCTCTGTTAAAAATAATTACAACAGTATGTAAAGGCAGGTAGTTAAATAAAGACATTGTGGATTGTCTTAAAATATTTTAAAATTTAATATTTTTTACTGAGAGGTGATAATTTTAAGGGGTCATTAACTTTTTTTTTTTTTTTTTAAACTACCGTACCTGAAAAAGTTCCCTTTCGTTTTATTGGATTGTCATAGGCAACTTGGTTGGTGTGGGAGTTGATAAGAAGCAGATGACAAGTTTCCAGGAGTCTGTTGGAGAAACAAGCTCTCAGAGTGTTGTTGTAGCAGTGGACAGGTAAGCAACCATAGCCACGTCTTTATTCTTTGAACACATTAAAGCAATACAGAATTTTTCAGAGGTAGCATGCCTGTTGGTTGGGCCTGCTTGTGAGTAAATAGCAGTTTCTATTACCAAATCGTCTGGAGCCGAATAAATTGCCTTATTCTTCTTTGTATGCAGTCTATGAACAAAACATCTATCTCCGTCTAAATATGTATTGGTGCTTAAAGGGATACTGTCATGATTTTTATGGTGTCGTTTTTATTTCTAAATTACACTGTTTACACTGCAAATAATTCACTCTACAATATAAAATTTCATTCCTGAACCAACAAGTATATTATTTTTTTAGTTGTAATATTGGTGTGTAGGTGCATCTCAGGTCATTTTGCCTGGTCATTTGCTTTCAGAAAGAGCCAGCACTTTAGGATGGAACTGCTTTCTGGCAGGCTGTTGTTTCTCCTACTCAATGTAACTGAATGTGTCTCAGTGGGACCTGGATTTTACTATTGAGTGCTGTTCTTATATCTACCAGGCAGCTGTTATCTTGTGTTAGGGAGCTGCTATCTGGTTAACTTCCCATTGTTCTTTTGTTTGGCTGCTGGGGGTGAGAGAGGGGGGTGATCTCACTCAAATTTGCAGTATAGCAGTTAAGAGTGACTGAAGTTTATCAGAGCACAAGGCACATGATTAGGGGCTCCTCGGAAACAGACAATATGTCTAGCCCCATGGCAGATTTCACATATTAAATATAGAAAAAAATAGTTTGCTCTTTTGAGAAACAGATTTCAGTGCAGAAGCACTATTAACTGATGCGTTTTGATAAAAATAATTTTTTCCAATGACCGTATCCCTTTAAAAACTTTGTGGAATTATTCTGGTCACAGTAACTGAAAAAGGTATTTATGGCGAAGCGGTGCTATAATATTTTTGGCGCAACCATACAACATTAAGATGTTAATACTTTTGTTTTTAGGATATTTACCGGATCAACTAGATTGGATGGATATGCTATTGGTTAGTATTAGTTTGTTTCATTTTATAAAACAGAAATAAGTTTGTATTGCTCCTATTTCTATGATCTGTGATACCTAACATTATCAAACACCAGGTGAGTTGGTAGTTGCTTCACTAGGAGAAGCACTTCAGCTGAAGAGATATACGTGGCAGTCCAGATAATAGATTGCATATCTGTATTACTGATCCAGCAGGGAAGTAAAATCTACTATTAAACCTGACTCGTGTTGTTGATAACTCATTGCAGTTGACTTTGTCCGGTGTCTGTGCGCTGTCTCAATGGACGAACTGGCATCCGTGCACCATCCACGAATGTTCAGCTTGCAGAAGATTGTTGAGATTTCTTACTACAACATGAACCGAATCCGTTTGCAGTGGTCCAGGATATGGCAAGTGATTGGAGACCATTTCAACAAGGTGCTTTGTAGCCTCGTCCTATACTTGCTTTTGTTATAGTTGCTTCTCTGAGGTACCAGCCTGTGGCTCTGTGTTTCACCATGGTATACAAGAAAGTCATTTAGAAATAAGATTTAATTCATGAACCTTGTTGTATGCAGTTAACTATTGTGTATGGTGTAGTAATCTTACTACTAAAACAAAACTTTTGTTGTGGTTCCCACATAGGGTTGCCACCTGTTTGGTTTTGACCCGAACAGTTCGGTCAAAAGGCCTGTTCGGATCTCAACTTTCAGTTCGGTTTTCAACCTTATGAAACCTGAACAATAATCTGGCCAATAAATGAAAAACAATTAAATGCCAAGATACTCACCTTGACATGGCTTAGTTAAAGGAGAAGGAAAGGCTAATATTAAGTAAGATCAGAAAGATCTATATAAATACACCAGTAAACCCTCAAGTAATGCTGCTCTGAGTCCTCTGTCAAAAGAAACACCACATTTCTTTCCTTCTATTGTGTATGGGCTTCTGTATCAACTTCCTGTTTTCAGCTTAAACCTCCCAGGGCTTGGGCTTGAGCATGCTCAGTTTGCTTCTCTCTCCCTCCCCCCCTTCCTTTTACCCCTCCCTCCTCCCCTCCCTGTAATCTGAGCCCAGAGCTATGAGTGAGCAGGGAGAGACTTGGGCAGGAAGTGATGTCAGACCAAGCTAATATGGCAGCCGCTATCCTAAACAAACAGAGAGCTTCTAGAGCTTTTTACTCAGGTATGGTAAAACATTCTACAGAATAAATATAGCATTCTAGCTTGCACTATTGCAGCTAATCTATTGGCAATAAAATGCTTTGGTAGCTTTTCTTCTCCTTTAAGTGCAGTTAAAGGGAATGTAAAGGCGAAAAAATAAAACCCCATTTTTACCTTCTTTAATGAAAAAGAAATCTATCTCCAATATACTTTAATTTAAAAAATGCCTACCGTTTTTGGTCCCAGCATCCTCCAGTGGGCTGAAGATAAAAGCATTGTACGGAAAAATCTACCTGTTATTCATGGAAATAGATTCATTATTTATCACAGAAAATCTGTGCAACATAATTCAGTCTCTTTATATTTGTAAATACAAATTCCTTCAATAGAAAACTGATGTTTTAGAGTTTATATAACATAAATATTTATCAATGAATGTTTCCATGTTGCTTTTCAGTCCTGTTTTCCAGACTGTGATATGTAAAGACTCCACAGTTCATCTTCTTTATTATTTTCAGGTTGGCTGTAATCCCAATGAGGACGTGGCAATCTTTGCTGTTGACTCACTGCGTCAGCTGTCCATGAAATTTCTGGAAAAGGATGAATTGGCCAACTTCCGCTTCCAGAAAGATTTCTTAAGACCTTTTGAACATATCATGAAGAAAAACAGGTGTGCAATTGCTTCAGTTTGATGTGAAATGTAGGCAAATATGAGACAAAACGAATGTAAGGTGCTTGTTGGGACCTACCACTTGCCCCATCATTTTCTTAATATGTGGCACACGGTGTAACTAGATCAGCGGAGGCAAAAAAAAAAAAGCCTAGATACGGGGAACACTTTCTAACAGGCATCATCGACATGCCCATCATTCTGTTTGTATGTGTCACATGGTATTAGGGATGCACCAAATCCACTATTTTTGATTCCGCCGAATCCTTCGCGAAAGAATTGTCCGAATAACGAACCGAATCCAAATCCTAATTTCCATATGCAAATTAGGGGTGGGAAGGAGAAAAACAGGTGTGCAATTGCTTCAGTTTGATGTGAAATGTAGGCAAATACACTGTAAATATGAGACAAAACGAATGTAAGATGCTTGTTGGGACCTATCACTTGCCCCATCATTTTATTTATATGTGGCACACGGTGTAACTAAATCAGTGGAGGCAAAAAAAAAAAGCCTAGATATGTGGAAGACTATTTCTAACAGGCATCATCGACATGCCCATCATTCTGTTTGTATGTGTCACATGGTATTAGGGATGCACCAAATCCACTATTTTGGATTCCGCCGAACCCCCGAATCCTTCGCGAAAGAATTGTCCGAATAACAAACCGAATCCAAATCCTAATTTCCATATGCAAATTAGGGGTGGGAAGGAGAGAGCATTTTATACTTCCTTGTTTTGTGACAAAAATCCACGCGATTTCCCTCCCCTCCCTTAATTTGCATATGCAAATTAGGATTTGGTTCGGCTGGGCAGAAGGATTCGGCCAGATCCGAATCCTGCTGAAAAAGGCTGAATCCTGGATTCGGTGCATCCCTACATGGTATAACTAAATCATTAGATTTCCTGTAAAGTCTCCTGCAATTCGGGACATGGTCATTCACTGCATCATCCACTTACCCATTATATTATTTGTATGGGTCACATGGTATAACCGAATCATTCTATTTCCTGGAAGGTCTCCTACAATTCGGGACATGGTCATACGCTGCATCACTCAGATGGTGAATAGCCAGGCTGGTAACATTCGCTCGGGATGGAAGAACATCTTTGCAGTCTTTTACCAAGCAGCCTCAGACCATAATGGGAATATTGTAGAGCTGTCTTTCCACACCGTGGGGCATACCGTTAGTAAGTATGGCCTTACTGTTCTTCGGACAAAATTAAATTGATTAAAATAAATAAACTCATTTTATATTCTGTTCTCTCTCAGCCAATGTGTTCCAGCAACACTTTTCCTCGGCCATAGATTCCTTTCAGGATGCTATTAAATGTTTGTCTGAATTTGCTTGCAATGCTGCTTTCCCCGACACCAGCATGGAAGCCATTCGGCTGATACGTTACTGTGCAAAGTATGTCTCTGAAAAGCCACAGGTGTGAAACACTTTCCTTTATTTTCTCGTGGATGAAGAATTGTGATTTATTGTGATACCAGATTTACAGTTTTACAATGGTTTCTAATATATCTCTCTTATCTTTCAGGCGCTGAGGGAGTACACTAGTGATGATATGAATGTTGCCCCTGGTGACAGGTTGTGGGTGCGAGGATGGTTCCCAATTTTGTTTGAGCTTTCCTGCATTATTAATAGGTGCAAGCTGGATGTAAGGACAAGGTAATACAGTTTTAGATTGCTCCCGCCCCCTTACTCATCATGTTATTCATTCCTTATGTAACCGATCTGTGGTTCGTTAAAGGGGTTGTTCACCTTCCAACACTTTTTTAAGTTCTATTAGTTTCAGATTATTCACCACTTTTTTTACTTTTTTTACCACTTTTTCAAAATCTAATTTTAAAGGGCATGTAAAGGCAAAAAATAAAATCCCATGTTTACTTTCTTTAATTAAAAAGACACCTATCTCCACTGTACTTTAGTTAAAAAATGTGCACTGCTTTTATAAGAAACCTGACTGTATGCAGTGAAATTCTCCCTTCATTTACTGCTGTGGATAGGAATTGTCAGACTGTCCCTAACTGCTCTGCAGGGAAACAATCATACTTATGAACAGCAGGGGGAGCCCCCGCCTTACTTCCCAGCCATGCAGAACTCAAGCAGCTTTGTTTGTTTCCCTGTAGAGCAGTCGGCGACATGTAGAGATTTGTATTGGATTTTATTTTTTCTTGACACCTTTTTTACATGACCACACAGGACCCAGTGCAGTCTGCATATTCTGATTATTAATCAGTCTTGCTGTATCGGCTTCTGGCAGATATTATTTGACTTGTGCTGTTTTGATCATTTATGACGATCCCTTAGCAGCTCAGACCACACTGAGCATGTGCACAGTCTTGGTCTTGCAAAGATGTATAACAAAGTTATATCATTTGTTTGATTAGGCTTGTGATGCAGTAAGTTCATGTTTATATTTAGTATACAAAATACAGCTTCTCTAGCCTTATTCTGTTTTAGACTTTACTTCCCCTTTACAGTGTAATGACCCTGTCTCCGGTGTTTGAGTCTGGCAGCTCAGTAACTCAGGTGCAGATTCTGAACTGTATTTAGTTACATTTCTCGGCAGCATCTCTGGAGTATTAGCAACTATTGTATCAATTCTAACAGCTGCCTTTAATGAAACTCAGCGATTCTGCTCAGCAGGGACAAAGATCAGAAATGCATCAACTAAATGTTTCAATTTAGAACAGTTTACAGGGTCGGCGACCCCCCTCCCAGAGCTGCTTTAGAAAGTGAGAAATGAAACTTTACGCTTCAATATTAGAAAAACAATCACACATAGAAAATAGAAAGTAAGTGGAAAAAGTCTGGTGAACTGTCCGAAACCAACTGAACTGAAACAAAATGTTGGAAGGTGAACAACCCCTTTAATAGGCACCATCAGAGAAATTATGCTAAATATATAGTGAAATGTTTCTGTAGGAGAAATGGGAAATTGTTTTATCAACACATGCAACACACTTACTATTGTTATCTCATGGTGGTTTTGACAGTGGGCATATTCCCTTTACAGATCTTATTTTAAAGTGACTAGCTAAAAGCAATCCCTTTCCTCCTAGAATTTGTTTTCTTGGTACAAGTATGGGATCCATTATCTGGAAACCCATTATACAGAAAACTACGAATTACAGAAAGGTCTTCTCCCACAGACTCCATCGTATCCAAATAATCCATATTTTTAAAAATTATTTCCTTTTTCTCTGTAATAATAAAACAGTCGCTTGGACTTGATCCCAACTAAGATATAATTAATCCTTATTGGAAGCAAAACCAGCCTATTGGGTTTATTTAATGTTTACATGGTTTTCTAGTAGACTTAAGGTATGAAGATCCAAATTAGGGAAAGATATTCCGGAAATACCCAGGTCCCGAGCATTCTGGATAACAGGTCTTAGACCTGTAATATATTTGGGTTTCCCAAACACTGGAGGTATAACCTGGATACACCATTGTGCTAAACTTTGTCTAAAACAAACATTCATTTTCTTTAGCTCAGGTGGGTTCTCTACTGCTTACTAACACAAGCAACAATGCAGGTATGTAAGTAACAGAAATACTGCTTTATATCTCAGAGGCCTCACTGTGATGTTCGAAATTATGAAGAGTTACGGACACACATTTGAAAACCATTGGTGGCATGACCTGTTTCGAATCGTGTTCAGGATATTCGACAACATGAAACTACCAGAACAGCAAACAGAGGTGAGTTATTGGGTGGAGAGCACCTTTTAAGGAGAATTCAACCTGAAATTTAAAAAAAAAAAACCCTCCCCCCTACCCTGGGTAGACCCCCCCCCGTTCAAATGCCCCTAATTTTTTACTCACCCCTCTGTGCAGATTCTGGCCTTGGAGTTCACGGCAGCCATCTTCTTCTCCGGTAATCTTTGTGTCTTGATGGAATTTTCGGCGAATGCGCAGTTGGAGTAACTTTCCAGTCCCGAACCACTGCACATGTGCCGAAAGTCACGAAGATTTCCGAATTTTTTCGGAAATTCTCGTTACTTTCGGCGCATGCGCAGTGGTTCGGGACCGGAAATTTACTCTAAATGCTCATGAGCCGAAACTTCCGAAAAAGACAGAAGAAAGACGATGGCTGCCGTGAACTCCAAGCCCAGAATCTGCACGGAGGGGTGAGTAAAAAATTAGGGGCGTTTGCCCTCAGGCAGGCTGGGGGGTGGAGGGGGTCTACCCAGGGTAGGGGGGAGGTTTTTTGTTTTTTTTTGTTTATTTCGGGTTGAATTCTCCTTTAAGGAAAGCTAACGATGCAGTTTATTGCTAATAGATTAGCCACAATAGTGCAAGCTATAACTCCATTTATTCTGCAGAATGCTTTACCATACCTGAGTAAACAGCTGATTGCTTAGGATAGCAGCTGCCATATTAGCTTGGTGTGACATCACTTTCTGCCTCACTTATAGCTCAGATTACATCAGGGGGGGGTGAAAGGGAGGGAGAGAGGAGCAAACTGAGCATGCTCAAGCCCTAGCCCTGGAGGTTTAAGCTGAAAACAGGAAGTCTGATACAGAAGCCCATGAGTACACAATAGAAGGAAAGAAATGTGCTGTTTCTTTTGACAGAGGACTCAGAGCAGCATTACTTTGAGGGTTTACTGGTGTATTTATATAGACCTTTCTGAACTTTAGCCTTTCCTTCTCCTTTAAACTCAGGTTGACTCATAGCTCCCCATCTGCCAGTGATCTAAATTATTTCTTTGGTTCTCGTTTCAGAAGTCTGAATGGATGACGACTACCTGTAACCACGCCCTTTACGCCATTTGTGATGTATTTACGCAATTTTATGAAGCCCTGAATAGTGTTCTCCTTACTGATATATTGACCCAGCTGCACTGGTGTGTAAAGCAAGGTATGTCTGGAATCATTCAGGATACTTGCTAATGAAATCATTGCAAATCAATAGTAAGAAAAAATTTTAATTCCAGCAGTGTACAGCATTTCCATAACTATCCGTAACTCTTGCTCAATGTGTCTATGTGTGAGATTTCCTTGCACGGAGTAGTATTGTTATTGTGTGAAGTCCTTGCAGGAGAATCACCAGATTCTTTGCCATTCATGATGGGTTTTTTTGTATTTTTTTATATTCGTTGCAGATAATGAACAGCTGGCACGATCGGGTACCAACTGCGTAGAAAACCTTGTTATCCAAAATGGGGAGAAGTTTAGCCCCGAGGTTTGGGACAAGACATGCAATTGTATGCTGGATATCTTCAAATCCACTATCCCCAGTGTGTAAGTCTCTCTGTTTATCCCTCTGTCTATGTCAGAGACTCGTACTCACAAGCTATTGCTTAAAGGGGTAGTTCAAATTGAAGTTAAAGGGGTTGTTCACCTTTGAGATAACTTTTAGTAGGATGTAGAGAGTGATATTTTGAGACAATTTGCAATTGGTTTTCATTATTTGTGGTTTTTGAGTTATTTATCTTTTTATTCAGCCGCTCTTCAATTCGCATTTAAAACAATCTGGTAGCTAGGATCCAAATTACCCAATTAGCAAATGTATACAAGTGACTAAAGAAAATGTATCTTTTAAATTTTTTTTGCAGATTATTAACTTGGAGACCGACTGCAATGGAAGAGGATTCAGATAAACGATATGTAAGTATGCAGACATGCCAGGGTACAGTTTCAATTATGCCTGTGTGTAATTTAGCCTTAAAGGAGAAGGAAAGCTACCAAGGCAATTTATTGCCAATACATTAGCCACAACACTGCAAACTAGAACACCCTTTTTATTCTTCAGAATGCTTTTCAGTACCTGAGTAAACAGCTTTAGACACTGTCTTTGTTTGTTTAGGGTAGCAGCTGCCATATTAGCTTGCTGTGACATCACTTCCTGCCTGAGTCTCTCTCTACTTGCTCATAACTCTGAGTTAAGATTACAGCAGGGAGGGGAGGAAGAGAGGAGCAAACTGAGCATGCTCAAGCCCTAGTCCTGGAGATTTAAGCTGAAAACAGGAAGTCTGATACGGAAGCCCATGAGTACCCAATAGAAGGAAAGAAATGTGCTGTTTCTTTTGACAGAGGACTCAGACCAGCATTACTTTGAGGGTTTACTGGTGTATTTATATAGACCTTTCTGATAAAGCTTACTTAATTTTAGCCTTTCCTTCTCCTTTAAAGCACCATAATTATATATGCAGGGACGGACCCCACAACAGATACATTTGGAAAACCACAGATTATATTTTTGATCGTCAAATAAAAGGAAAGATATATAGCCACATGACTACGATATAATCTGTGCAAGCAGCTATAACATTGTAACTGTTGTGTCATCCTCTTGTTTTTCCGGCACAAGTACAATTGAACTTAAAGGGGAACTATTGCGAGAATGAAAATTTAATATTACCTTTGTCCTACTGAAATAAGATACTTTTTAAATACAGTGAATGAAAAATGATGCATTGTTTCTGAAATAATCAAGTTTATCTTCACTATCCCTCTCTCAGCATCTGTTTCTCTTTATTCTGTCTTCATTCAGCAGTTGGGTGTTGGATGAATGATCCAATATACCTTATAGGGGGGCTACATTTGCCTAGAAGATGTATTAGAGCTCACTCTGTTAAAATCAACAGACATCATGTCTCTCTACATGCAGGATTTGTGCAAAAGCCAGTTATTTTGTTAGATTTTGTTTGTACTGGAATCAGTTATTTGAGTGAGCTCTAATACATCTGCTAGGAAAGGAGCCCCCCTATAAGATATATTGGATCTAACTGTCAATGAATATCTGACACCCAACTGCTGCATGAAGACAGAATGAAGAGAAACAGATGCTGAGAGAGGAATAGTGAAGATAAACTTGATCATTTCAGAAACAATGCAGAATGTTTAATTATATTTAGAAAGTTTCTTACATTTGTTTGAGGAAGATTATAATACATTTTCATTCACCTTTAAGAAGGTCTGTGCAATTTTCAATTGAAGAGATGTATGAGTGCAAATTTTTTTTCCAATCAAAAAAGGATGTGGATATTGACAGACAGTCCATGAGCAGCATAGACAGAAATACATCAGACAGAGCTCACAGCCAAATCTCCAACACCACAGAGGAAACATGGAAAGGAAAGTCCAGTGAGAGTAAGTAATACATTTTATCTGTGCTTTCCACTTAAAGGGGTGTAGTTCACCTTTTCGAATTTTAGTACAGGTATGGGACCAAGAATTCTTGGGACCTAGAGTTTTCTGGATAATGGATCTTTCCTTAATTTGGATTTTCATAAGTCTACTAGAAAATCATGTAATCATTAAACCCAATAGGCTGGTTTTGCTTTCAATAAGGATGAATTATATCTTAGTTGGGATCAAGTACAGGTATGGGACCTGTTATCCAGAATTTTGCAGGGCCTGGGATTTTCCGGGTTTATGGATCTTTCTGTAATTTGGATCTTCATACCTTAAGTCTACTAAAAAATCATGTAAACATTAAACCCAATAGGCTGGTTTTGCTTCCAATAAGGATTAATTCTATCTTAGTTGGGAACAAGTACAAGGTACAGGTATAGTATCCATTATCCAGAATGCTCAGGACCTGGGGTTTTCCGGATAAATGATCTTTCCATAATTTGGATCTTGATACCTTAAGTCTACTAGAAAATCATGAAAATAGGCTGGTTTTGATTCCGATAAGGATTAAATATATCTTAGTTTGGATCAAGTACAGGTATGGGACCTGTTATCAGAATGCTCGGGACCTGGGGTTTTTCAGATAACAGATCTTTCTGTAATCTGGATCTTCATACCTTAAGTCTACTTGAAAAATCATGTAAACATTAAACCCAATAGGCTGGTTTTGCTTCCAATAAGGATTAATTATATCTTAGTTGGGATCAAGGACAAGCTACTGTTTTATGATGACACGGAAAAAGGAAATCGTTTTAAAAAATTTTGATTATTTGGATAAAATGGAGTCTATGGGAGCCTTTCTGGATAACTGGTTTCCAGATAATAGATCCCATACCTGTATGATAAAGGAGACAATTTGCAGATGTTCTTAATTTTTTGATAGTTTTTAAAAATGCAGCTTGTTCAGCAGCTCTCCAGTTTGGAATTGTAGAAGTTACCTCGTTGCTAAGGTCCACATTGCCCTAACAACTTAAAAGTTGCTGAGAATAGGATATTCTTTGATATAATAGTTAACATGAAGATGAACTTCCCAATACACGGATTCAGACGCACGTGATCTTTATTCCTCATTTATTAAGTTAACTATATTTGAGGTGACTGTCTCATATCATACTGTTACACCAATGATTTACTCTGTTATAGAGGTAACACAGCTTGAGTAACTTCATTTGTAATTACATTTGCTTTTTTTTTATTATCAGGATTAGCAGATCAGAAGCTTTTTGCCGGGCTCCTAATTAAGTGTGTTGTGCAACTGGAGCTTATACAGACCATCGATAACATTGTGTTCTATCCAGCTACCAGCAAGAAAGAAGATGCAGAGCACTTAGCAGCTGCACAAGTAAGAGATTTAAATGAAGCCCTGCTTTCACTTTCATTGCAGATCCATTTAACTCTTGTTTGAGTGTTTTAATTAGTACTGGCGCGGGGTGGGTAAAAAGTCAAGTCAGTCATAACTAGGGATGCACTGAATCCACTATTTTAGATTTGGCTGAACCCAGAATTCTTTACGAAAGATTTGGCCGAAAACCGAACCCTAATTTGCATATGCAAATTAGGGGTGGGAAGGGGAAACATTTTTTACTTCCTAGTTTTGTGACAAAAAAGTAATGCGATTTCCCTCCCCGCCTATAATTTGCATATGCAAATTAGAATTCGGTTCGGCCGTGCAGAAGGATTCGCCCAATCTGAATCCTGCTGAAAGAGGCGGAATCCTGGCCGAATCCCGAACTGAATCCTGGCCGAACCTCAAACAAAATCCTGCCGAACCGAATCCCGGCCGAACCCCAAACCGAATATTGGCCGAACCCCCGAACCGAATCCTGGCCGAACCCCCGAACCGAATCCTGGCCGAACCCCCGAACCGAATCCTGGCCGAACCCCCGAACCGAATCCTGGCCGATCCCCTGAACGGAATCCTGGATTCGATGCATCCTTAGTCATAACTGAAAAACAACTCATATAAAATGATGCTGAGGTGACTTATAAAAGAATAAGCTGCTGTTACACATTTGTATAGTATAGGGTCATTAATTAATTGCTGGACTTTTCCCTAATATGTCATTTGAATAACATAACCTATTTATGCAAGGGAACCCCAACCCTTAGAGGCCAATTTATTTATTTATTGGCAATAAACGGCTTTGATGGCTTTCCTTCTCTTGTAAATGTTTACAGTGGAGTTTATCTACCAAATACTTGTTGCCCACGTCAATTTGATTGTAGATTGTTTTACAGTAAGAAAGTTGCATGGGGATACCCTGGTAATCATTTTGTTCTTAATGCTTGAAACAGAGAGATACTTTGGATTTCCATATAGATTCAGAGGCCCAAGGAATGTACAAGTATATGTGCACACAGCACCTCTTTAAATTGCTGGACTGCCTTCAGGAATCCCATTCATTTGCAAAGGCATTTAATTCCAACAATGAACAGCGGACGGCGCTATGGAGAGCAGGTAAACAGATTTTTGACTTACATTAAGCTATAGTTGCCTGGATTTCTTCTTCACTGTATCAGTGCCAGATACATATCAGTTAATAGTGCTGCTACAGCAGAATTCTGCACTGAAACCAGTTTCTCTAAAGAGCAAACAGATTTTTTAAAATTCAATTTTGAAATCTGACATGGGGCAAGACATATTGTCAGTTTCCCAGCTGCCCCAGTCATGTGCTCTGATAAACTTCAGTCACTCTTTACTGCTGTACTGCAAGTTGTAGTGATATCAACCCACTCCCTTTCCCCCCAGCAGCCCATTTGCAGAACAATGGGAAGGTAACCAGATAACTGCTCCCTAACACAAGATAACAGTTGCCTGGTTGATCTAAGAGTCTAAGAACAACACTCAATAGTAAAATCCAGGTCCCAGTGAGACACATTCAGTTACATTGAGTACGAGAAACAGCCTGCCAGAAAGCAGTTCCATCCTAAAGTGCTGGCTCTTTCTGAAAGCACATGACCAGGCAAAATGACCTGAGATGCACCTACACACCAATATTATGGGATGCACCGAAATCCAGGATTTGGTTCAGGATTCGGCCTTTTTCAGCAGGATTTGGATTTGCCCGAATCCTTCTGCCCAGTCAAACCAAATCCTAATTTGCATATGCAAATTAGGGGCGGGAGGGAAAGCGCCTGACTTTTTGTCACAAAACAAGGAAATAAAAAAGGATTTTACCTTCCCACCCCTAATTTGCATATGCAAATTAGGATTCGGTTCTGTATTCGGCCAAATCTTTCGCGAAGGATTCAGGGGTTCGGCCTTATCCAAAACAGTGGATTCGGTGCATCCCTACCAATATTACAACTTGCTGGTTCAGAAATGCAATTTCATATTGTAGAGTGAATTATTTTAAACAGACTTAAACATCATAAAAATCATGACAGAATCCCTTTAATGTTATGAGTTGGCAATGTAACAGCAGACATTCATTAATCACGTAACCAGTTAAACAGTCTAATTAGCCTGCTTGCTACAAAAGAAGGACATGTATATATGTTTATTATGTGTATATATAGATATATAATTCAGACGGGATCTGGGGAACTCACAGCTGCAATTACTGAAAAACAGCCAGGCTTGTGACGACCAATGAAAGAGAACCTCATCTGTCAAATTTTCTCTCCTTGCATTTAGGGTTTAAAGGGAAATCAAAACCCAATCTGTTGAAGCAAGAGACGAGTAGCCTTGCCTGCTGTTTAAGAATCCTCTTCCGAATGTACACGGATGAGAAACTCCGAGATTCCTGGGGGGATATAGAAAGCAGACTATTAAAGTAAGACAATTATTAGCCTGGAGGTTTGCCGTTATTTTCACTGGGTGAATACAGTGTAAATTAATATGGGATGCTTTTGGTTGCCACATTGTTTAAAGGAACAATAACATCAAAAACTGAAAGTGTTTTAAAGTAATGAAAATATCATGTAGTGTTGCCCTGTACTGGTAAAACTGATATGTTTGCTTCAAAAACACAACTATAGTTCATATAAACAAGCTGCTGTGTAGCAATGGCGGAAATTGAAAGACGGCTATATGGCACAGGATAGCCTGCCCCCATTGCTACACAGCAGCTTATGTATATAAACAATAATAGTGTTTCTGAAGCAAACACCACAGTTTTACTAGTGCAGGGCAACACTGCACTATATTCTTATTACCGTATATACTCGAGTATAAGCCGTCCCGAGTATAAGCCGAGGTACCTAATTTTACCTCCAAAAACTGGGAAAGCTTATTGACTCGAGTATAAGCCGAGGGTGAGAAATGCAGCAGCTTCTGGTAAGTTTCAATCTTGTTTCTGGATGACTATTCTTAGGCGCCGGCTACTATTCTAAGCGCCGGCTACTATTCTAAGCGCCGGCAAATATTCTTAGGCGTCGGCTACTATTCTAAGGCGCCGGCGAATATTCTTAGGCGCCGGCGACCGTTTTTGCGCTTGACCCGAGTATAAGCCGAGGTAGAGTTTTTCAGCATATTTTGGGGGCTGAAAAACTCGGCTTATACTCGAGTATATATGGTACTTTAAAACAATTCATTTTTTTGATGTTACTGGTCCTTTAATGCCTTGTGTTTGTAAAATCATTGGACAAGTAATGCCACATTCTGGCAGCTAATATAAAGCAACCTGAATGTGGTATCCTGCCTTCTTTCTCAGATCATATGTGTATTAAAAAGTTAATCATTGAAAATCTGTTCCTTGTATTGCAGTGTGTGCAGTGAGGCCTTGGCCTACTTTATTACTGTAAATTCTGAAAGCCATCGGGAAGCTTGGACCAATCTACTTCTACTGCTTCTAACCAAAACACTTAAAGTTAGTGATGAAAAGGTATGTTGATAGCTAACCCGTGACATATTTCATGTGTAACTAGGAAACTTGAATAAAACGAATGTAATAGTCAGAACACAACTTCTTCCTTTCCTTCTCTCTAACCTGTTGGACAGTCAGCAATTTGAAAGAAAGGCCACATAACTGTTCAGTTGTTTTGCTTTTCATCCTGAGCTAGAGTCCTGCAGCGGGTCGGGTACCCACAAAAACCTGTGGTACCCTGCGGGTAGAAGTTTCGGGTGCGGGTATAGATGCGGGTTGGCGGTTCTGCAGGTCAGGACACGGGTCTTCTCAATAGCGATTTTTACTCCTTTTTTTCTGATCACGCCTACTTCCGATGATGTCACGTCCAGTTTACAATGACAGTACTTCCTGTCTACTCCTTTTTTTTATGATCACGCCTACTTCTGATGATGTCACTTCCGGTTTACAATGACAGCACTTCCTGATACTTGATGGTCAGCGAGTCGCAGTTCCTGATCAGGTACTTGCGGGTCGCGTAGCGGGTCCAAGTGGGTAAGAATGCGGGTTGAGGGTACGGGTTCCAAAAAATGGACCCGTGCAGGACTCTATCCTGAGCATGCAGATCTAACGTAACTGCTATGTCTCATGTGGGCCCCATCGTTGTCACAGATTGACTAACAGACTAAAGAGATAAAAAGGAGGAAGTTGTGTTCCAGCTTTTACTACACTCTGTTGACTCCAGCCTCTATGTTTACATTGAATAGTTTTTTTAAAGGAACAGTTCAGTGTAAAAATAAAAACTGGGTAAATAGTAGGGATGCACCGAATCCAGGATTTGGTTTGGGATTTGGCCTTTTTCAGCAGGATTGGGATTCGGTCGAATCCTTTCTACCGGCTGAACCGAATCCTAATCTGCATATGCAAATTAGGGACAGGGAGGAAAATTGCATCACTTTTTGTCACAAAACAAGGAAGTAAAAAATGTTTCCCCTTCCCACCCCTAATTTGCATGTGCACATTAGAATTTGGTTCGGTATTCGGCCGAATCTTTCGCGAAGGATTCATGGGTTTGGCCGAATCCAAAATAGTGGATTCGGTGCATCCCTAGTGAATACAGTAGATAGGCTGTGCAAAATAATTGGATTTTTTGATACTCACCGTTAAATCCATTTCTCTGTAGTCAAAAGGGGGACACAGGGAACGATGGGGTTAAGCTCCATCCTCCAGGAGGCAGGACACTTGACATTAATCAATTAAGGGGCGTGCCACACCTGGCTTAACCCCCGCACACTGTGCTTAACATTCAGTTTGTCCCAAATTATAATTAACAGGATAACATTGAATACAACTAAGACAGAATGAACGCCAGGGATTATCCTGGACACGACCATCTGGTCAAGGCTCGTCCAAGGGCGGGAAGCCCTGTGTCCCCCTTTTGACTACAGAGAAATGGATTTAACGGTGAGTATCAAAAAATCCAATTTTCTCTGTCGTCTAAGGGGGACACAGGGAACGATGGGGACTTAACAAAGCAGTCCCAGAACAGCAGGGTGGGACGAGCCCGATTGAGCAAAATTAATGTAGAACAGACTGTAACACCTTGCGGCCGAGGGAGGCCTCAGCTGAAGAAGTTGTGTCGAGTCTGTAGAATTTGGTAAATGTATGAATAGAGGACCAGGTAGCTGCTCTGCAGATCTGATCCATTGAGGCAGAGTTGCGCCATGCCGACGAAGCTCCCATAGCTCTTGTGGAGTGAGCTTTGACACCTTCTGGTGGCGTTCTTCCTTTAGACAGATATGCTTGTTTGATGGTTTGTTTGATCCATCTGGCGATGGTGGCCTTTGATGCTGGTAGACCCTTACGAGGTCCGGCCGGTAGTACAAAAAGTCTTTGAGATTTTCGAATTGGCTTTGACCGTTCAATGTACCACCGAAGAGCTCTGACTACGTCAAGATTGTGGAGACGTCGTTCTTTGTCATTACTAGGATCTGGACATAGTGATGGAACTATAATCTCCTGATTTATATGGAAAGAAGACACGACTTTGGGTAAAAATGAAGGAACTGTTCGTAATACTGCCTTGTCTTTATGGAACACTAGAAAGGATGGTTCACAGGATAAAGCACTCAATTCGGACACCCTTCTGGTTGATGAGATTGCCACTAAAAACACAGTCTTGTAAGTGAGCCAGGTGTCAGAAATTGCACTCATTGGTTCAAAAGGTGGATCGAGCAAGGCTTCAAGTACTAGATTAAGATCCCAACCCGCGACAGGCGGATGGAATGGCGGCGTTATATGTGCCACTCCTTGTAGAAAAGTCCGTATGGTATCCTCTGTAGCAAGACGATGTTGAAACAGAATAGACAATGCTGACACTTGTACCTTTAATGAGCTGAGCTTTAGACCTAGCTGTAGACCTTGTTGCAAAAAGGAGAGAACTCTTGGAATGTGAAGTTCTAGAAAAGACACATCGAGTTCCTGACACCAGCTGTAATAGGAATGCCATACTCTGTGATAAGACTTAGAAGAAGTGGGTTTACGTGCCTTCAGCATTGTTGCAATAACTTCTTCTGCTATGCCTTCTCTTCTCCAGATGGATGCTTCAACAGCCATCCCGTCAAAGCGAACAGCCCGGGGTTGGAGTGTGTCACTGGACCCTGGCTGAGAAGGTCTGGTCTGTATTGTAGACGAACAGGTTGGTCTATCGACATTTCCTGCAGATCTGAGAACCATGTTCTTCGAGGCCAATAGGGTGCCACCACAATTACTGTGGCTGATGAGTTCCTGATCTTCTTGAGGATTCGAGGTAACATCGGAAGAGGGGGGAAAATGTATGCCAGATCGAATGTCCAAGGTTGTGTCATGGCGTCCACCCCTAACGCTAGCGCGTCTCGGGATCGTGCGAAGAATGTGTGAACTTTTCGGTTGTTTCTGGACGCCATCAGATCTATTTGCGGTTGACCCCAACGATTCACTAGTTCTGTGAATGCTTCTGGGTGAAGTTCCCATTCGCCTGGGTGTACTTGGTTTCGACTTAGGAAATCTGCCTTTATGTTGGACACTCCGGGAATGTGGATAGCCGACAGTCTTACTTGGTTGGCTTCCGCCCACCCCATTATGATCTGTGCTTCCTTTAGAGCTGCTTTGCTGCGTGTTCCTCCCTGACAATTTATGTACGCCACTGTGGTGACGTTGTCGCTCTGGATGCGAACTGGTCTTTGATGCAGACGGTACGTCCAATGGATTAGTGCTAGTCTTACGGCCCGTAACTCTAGAATGTTGATGGGAAGTTTGGACTCCTCTGGAGACCATTGCCCTTGTGCAGATAAATCGTTCCACGTTGCCCCCCAACCCTTTAGACTGGCGTCCGTGGAAATGACAATCCATTCCGGAGTTGCCCAGGATTGTCCTGTGGACAGGTTGTCCGTCCTCAACCACCACTGAAGATTCTCCCTTGTCGCCTGCGAAAGCCTGAGCACCTGAGACAAGGCACCTCCCTTCCAAGATGAGAGAATGTTTGCTTGCAATGCTCGTAGGTGAATCTGTGCAAAGGGAACAGCTTCGATGGTTGATACCATAAGACCCAGCACCTTCATTGCCATGTGGACAGTTGGTCTCTGGTGTGCGAGCAGTGATTGCACTTGTTCCTTGATCTTGTATTGTTTTTCTTGTGGAAGACATACCAACTGTATGTTCGTGTTGAATTCCAGCCCGAGAAATATCATCTGGTGGCTGGGCTGTAGGTTGGACTTCGCCCAATTGATGGTCCAGCCAAAGCTCTGTAATAGCTGAATTGCCTTGTTTAGATCCTCTTTGGCTCTCTCTTCTGACCTGGCCTTCAGGAGAAGATCGTCCAGATATGGAGTCACCGATATTCCTTGTAGCCGTAATGTTGCTGCCGTTACCGCCATAAGTTTGGTGAACACCCGAGGTGCTGACGAAAGTCCGAATGGCAGTGCTACAAATTGGAAGTGACGATTCGCAAACGCGAATCGGAGATACTTCTGATGGTGGATCCATATTGGCACATGGAGGTATGCGTCCTTGATGTCTAACGACATCATGAGCTGTCCTTGTTCCATCCCTCGTATTACTGAACGTAATGTTTCCATCTTGAAACGCGTGGATCGGATAAACTTGTTTAGTAATTTGAGGTCCAATACTGGTCTGAAGGATCCGTCCTTCTTTGGCACTATGAACAAATTGGAGTAAAATCCCGAGAATTTCTCTGGTTGTGGTACTGGCACAATTACTCCGATGTGTTCCAGCTTGGAAATGCACTGCAGAAAGGCTTGTGCTTTCATGGGGTGAGATGGTACTCTGGACATAAGGAATTTTCGGGGGGGTGTTTTTGTGAAGTCGAGGTGATAGCCTTCTGTGACTATTTCGTTGACCCATGTGTCTGAAGAATGCTGGGTCCACACCTCCCGGAATCGCAGTAACTTGCCCCCTATTTGCTCTAGCGATTCCGGAAGGAATATCCCGTCAGGCTGAGGTAGATTTATCTCCTGAGGGCTTGTTGAAGGTCTTGTTGGTCTTCCATGGGGTGCGACCCTTTTCATTGGTCTTGCCACGAAAGTGTGAACGTTGCGGTGGACTGTTTTTACGTGTGTAACGTCCGCTTTGGCCACGAAAAAATTTTCCACGTCTGGCTGATCCTGTAGGCCTGTTCTTTGCTTGAGGAAGGAAGGTACTTTTTCCTCCTGTTGCTTGTGAAATTATTTTCTCAAGTTCCTCTCCGAACAACCTTTGACCCTTGAAGGGCAGTGAGGTGAGCGATTTCTTGGAACTCAGGTCGGCTGACCAATTTTTAAGCCACAATGTCCTGCGAGCCGCTATGGACAGAGCCGAGGTTCGTGCTGTAATCTGAGAGGTATCAAGTGTAGTGTCACACAAATATGCCGATGCCTCCGCAATTGTTTGCACAGAAGATAGGAGCTCAGTTCTGGGTACTCCATCCTGGATGTCCCTGACTAGTGACTCAGACCATGCTTGAATAGCTCGAGACACCCATGCCGACGCCAGACTGGGTCTCAGAGTTGACCCAGCAGACGAGTAAATTGCTCTCAGGAACCCTTCAAGTCGCCTGTCTGATGGATCTTTAAAGGCCGCTGCATCATTTACTGGTAGAGTGGTAGATTTTGACAATCTGGATACTGGGGCATCCACTACTGGTGGGTTGGTCCACTTATCCACTAGTTCTTTAGGAAAGGGGTAGGATTTTGAAAATTTCCTTGAAGCTTGGAATTTTCTTTCTGGATTGTTCCATTCGTCCTGTATAATATCCATCAACTGCTCGTGTGATGGAAAAGATGTTGTGGATTTGCGTTGTCTCTTGAACAGCGTTGTTTCAGTCTGTTTTGGTGCTTGTGAAATATTAAGAACCTCAAGTACTCCTTTAATGATTTTATCCACATCATGCTGGGAATCACGCTCTCTCTCACTATCTTGATTTTCCTCTTCATCTCCCGAGGACTCCTCTGAAGGTGGTATCTCGCCTTCTGACTGCGAAGAGAGCTGTTCTACCGACGATTCGTCGGGAGATGCTTGTGCTAGGGATTCCCCTTTTGGGTCATCTGTGCGTTTACGCTTGCCACTCGTTTTCTGGCTAAGCTTAGCTAAGGCCTTTCCTAAATTGTCAGCAATGGTAGGAAGTCCTTGTAGGGATGCTAAGGACTGTGAAAGCTGAATTGCCCATAATGGGGCTAATTGGTCTTGTGCTCGGTTGGGGCCCAGCTCCTGTGATGTACCCTGCGCACCTGTATCCTCAATTTGGGCCGTTGCTAGGATGGGGTCAGCCCCTGCAGCAACAGGCGCCCCCTGCCCAGCAGAACAGGATCTGCATAGCGGCTCACCCTGGCCCCCTGAAATTTTAGTTTGGCATTTATTACAGGCAAAATAAGTCACCTGTGCTGAGGTGGATGCTCGCCCCGCCGCCCTCGTGAATAAACCCACTGGCCTACCTTCTGCCATTGGGGTTCACCTGAGAGTTAATTCAGTGTGCGTGGTTAAACCAGTACTGACTTGTGTTCTCTTTATCTCTCACACTCTCTCCTGCTGCTAGCCGTATTGGGTAATGTCCCCTAAGGCTTTTATAGGCAGCACAGCACTTTCTCTGCCGCTCCAGTTAAGAAGTGTGTGTCTGCCCGCACTGCTCGTCTATCTAAGATGGCCGCTGGAACGCATTGCGTTCCACCGCGCGCGTCATCCAAAATGGCGCCGCGCATTACCATTGGCGCCAATTCTCCCTGCTCTCAATCCTCCCAATGCGGCGCCCTTCACCCACTTTCTCTGCCGCTCCTGCAGCGGTGAAAAGGGAGCCGCCACACCATTCATGCGACCGGGAGGAAGGAGGAACAGGTACGAGAGCTGTGACACTTCTCCCTGGTTCCCTTCTATTTACCCAGGGAACCAAGGTAAGCAAACGAGCAGACTGCAGCATGTGGGAGGAGAATAGGTGGAGGGAAAAAGGGGGGGTTTACACGGTGCCACAGTAGCAGGTTGGTTACTGGGGGAAACCGAATTACCTACCTTAGTAGTGGTAGTTAACACCGGCCAGACCTTCTGTAACCCTAGTAAGGTGCAGGCATTGTCTGGGTGGTTGCTATAGCCAACTGGCTAGAAATAATACCCCGGTGAACTGTTCAATGGTGGGGGCTAACCGTATGGATGCAGGCAACCCTGCTCCTGGTATCACCCCGGGTGTCAGAGTAATCTGACCGAAGATTTACTTTCCCTCTGGGGAAGTCCATCCTCCTGGTAGCAGGACACTTGAAAAACTGAATGTTAAGCACAGTGTGCGGGGGTTAAGCCAGGTGTGGCACGCCCCTTAATTGATTAATGTCAAGTGTCCTGCCTCCTGGAGGATGGAGCTTAACCCCATCGTTCCCTGTGTCCCCCTTAGACGACAGAGAAAAAAATGTGTCTAATATAGTTAGTTGGCCAGAAATGTAATGTATAAAGGCTGGAGTGACTGGATGTGTAACATAATAGCCAGAACACTACTTCCTGCTTTTCAGCTCTCTAACTCTGAGTTAGTCAGTGATTATAAGGGGGCCCATATGGGACATAACTGTTCAGTGAGTTTGCAATTGATCCTTAGCATTCAGCTCAGATTCAAAAGCAACAGTTATGATCCATGTGGCCCCCCTCAAGTCTCTGATTGGTTACTGTCTGGTAACCAATCAGTGGAAACCAAGAGAGCTGCAAAGCAGTAAGTAGTGTTCTGGCTATTATGTTACACATCCAGTCACTCCAGCCTTTATACATTACATTTTTGGCTAACTAACTATATTAGATACATTTTTTATTTTGCACATACAATCTATTTGCTCAGTTTTTATACTGAACAATTTCTTTAAAGGAGAACTAAACCCTAAAAATGAATATGGTTAAACATGGCACATTTTACATACTAAACTTATTGCACGAGGCTAAAGTTTCAGCTTGTCAATAGCAGCAATGATTCAGGACTTCAAACTTGTCACAGGGGGTCACCATCTTGGAAAGTGTCTGTGACACTCACATGCTCAGTGGGCTCTGATTGGCTGTTGAGAAGCTAAGCTTAGGGCTCGTCACTAATTATCCAGCAGAAAATGAGCTTCCCTGGCTGTAATATAAGCTGATGCTACAGGTTTGCTGATTATTCAATTCTGATGCTAACTGCACTGGTTTCTGTGCTGCCATGTAGTAATTATGTGTATTAATTACTAATCAGCCTTATATTGTGACATTTCTATTCTATGTGTACTGTATATTGTGAGTGGCTCCCTAAGCTCAGTAAGTGACAGCAGCACAGAGCATGTGCAGTGAATCAGCAGAAAAGAAGATGAGGAGCTACTGGGGCATCTTTGGAGACACAGATCTTTACTGCTAAAGGGCTGTGGTTGCCTTGGGCTAGTACAGAAGCACAAAACATCATGTACAACATTTCTAGCTACTTCTTTAGTTAGGCTTTAGTTTTCCTTTAAGCGAATGATGTAAGAATAAGGAAGGTTTCAATCATGTAATATGCAGTGTCTCTGTCGTACGCATTTTTACTAACACGCATCGCTCATTTTATCCCATTAAAAGTTTAAAGCCCACTCCTCGAGGTACTACCCACACCTCTGCGAGATCATGCAGTTTGACCTGATTCCCGAGCTCCGTTCTGTCCTTAGGAAATTCTTCCTGCGCATCGGGGGGGTTTTCAGCATTTGCAATCCAGAAGAGCAGTCGCAGTCTGCAGGAGAGTATCACTGAGCCTCCCCGCAGGTGGAACATAGTCATTTGACTTGATTGATTTTCTACTGTAGCCATCAAATCCAGCGCTGCTAGTTACAAAATGCTCCGTCGGAGGGAAGCGCTTCCTAAAAAAAGTTTGCTGCCTCCATCATACCAAAAGTGGCACTTTAATTTTCAGGATAATGGACTGTGCAAAAAACACTTTTAAGAAGGATTACGGTTTCAGCTTTTACCATCCAGAAGAGGCCACTGAGTGGAAGAGGCATAAAAAATTTTAAAAAAAGTCGGAGGCCTCAGATATTTTCCTTGGAGTGTAAGTTTAGTTGTTAAACGACATCTATTCTGCTGGCTGCTGTCCCCTAAATCGTATGGACTGGCTTGCCGAATCGGAACTGTTTAATTTATGATCATTTTTAGATGGCTAGGGACATATTATTATAATATATTTTTTATTTTTGCTACTTAGGTTAATGCTTTTGATAGACTGGAGTATATATTTCTTTTCCTCTGTTATTTGCATTGTTCTTTTGTCTGGTAATTAAATACCCAATAAGAACTTCAAGAACCAATATTATATGTAAGCTTGATAATAATTGAATTGCTGAGGCATCCATCAGGCACAGAATCTCTTAAAGGGCACGTAAAGGCAAAAAAATAAAATCCCATTTTTACTTTCTTTAACGAAAAAGAAACCTATCTCCAATATACTTTAATTAAAAAATGTGTATCGTTTTTATAAGAAACCTGACTGTATGCAGTGAAATTCTCCCTTCATTTACTGCTGTGGATAGGAATTGTCAGACGGTCCCTAACTGCTCTGCAGGGAAACAATCATACTTATGAACAGCAGGGGGAGCCCCCGCCTTACTTCCCAGCCATGCAGAACTCAAGCAGCTTTGTTTGTTTCCCTGTAGAGCAGTCGGCGACTGTGTAGAGATTTGTATTGGATTTTATTTTTGCCTTTACATCCCCTTTACTGTTTCCAACTCCAGCTGCAGGGACAAAGATCATGGAGCCAGATTTAAACAGATAAACTGGGATTCTATTTGAAGGATTATTCTATTGTTAAAGAGAATGGTTTTCTTGGACCAAGTCTGATATGAAGACTATCACTTGCCTTTGGCTTGGGTTATTAACACTAATGGGCAGATTTATCAAGGGTTGAATTTCGAAGTAAAAAATACTTCGAAATTCGACCATCGAATTAAAATACTTTGACTGCGAATATCGAAGTCGAAGGCTTTTTCACCGAATTTGGCCATCGCACGATTTTAGCGTGATTTTACTTCGATGTTTAAAGACTTAGAAAAATGCTGTAGCAGGTCCCCATAGGCTAACATAGCACTTCAGCAGGTTTAATTTGGCGAAGTATTGAAGTCGAAGTTTTTTTAAAGAGACAGTACTTCGATTATCGAATGGTCGAATATTCAAACTGTTTTTACTTCGAATCAAAGTCGTAGTATCCTATTTGATGGTTGAAGTATCCAAAAAAATGACTTTGAATTTCGAATTTTTATGCTTCGGAAATTCCCTCGAATTCACTTCGACCCTTGATAAATCTGCCCCTAAATTCAAGTAAGAAGATACTCAATTATGCTGGTGGAGAAAAAGGCTTCCCTAGACATTTAAAAAGTTTCTAAAAAATGGTAATTTGTGTAAAACATCTTTGATTGCAGAAGGGAAACTACAATCAGTAGGTGTTCCAAGTCTTTTCTATTTATCTATTACTGGACTAGGATCACTATGGGTGTCTAACATCTTGGCACCACCCTCCAGTCATTTTAGGTTTATTCTACTTGGAGTTGTTGTTGTTTCTGTGCGTGTTTTTTTTTTTTTGTTATAGTTTTGTTTTTTTCCCTCTGTTTTGTTAGACAAATCTGTAGCAATCTCCAGAAGATCTGAAGTAAGTTAAAGTCAACATTAGGGCCAAAGAGTTAATGCATTTGTGGATCCGTTATCCGGAAACCCGAAGCTCCGAATTACAGACTGCCTGTCTCCCATAGACTCCATTTTATCCCAAAAAAATTTTGGGATGCACCAAATCCACTATTTTGGATTCAGCCTAAACCCCGAATCCTTTGCGAAATATCGAATCCGGGCAGAAGGATTCGACTGAACCCGAATCCTGCTGAAAAAGGCTGAATCCTGAATTTGGTGCATCCCTAGTAATAATAAAACAGTCGCTTGTACTTGATCCCAACTAAGATATAAACAATCCTTATTGGAATCCAGAATGCTCAAGACCTGGAGTTTTCTGGATAACTGATCTTTCTGTAATTTGGATCTTCATACCTTTAAAATCATAAAATAAACCCAATCGGCTGGTTTTGCTTCCAATAAGGAAATCTTTTCTTTTAAAATTTGGGTTATTTGAATAAAATGGATTCTATGGGAGATGGCCTTCTGGATAACGAGTTTTCCAGATAAAGGATCCCATACCTGTATTCGTGTAGCTCTGACTCCTCCCACCACCTTGTTCATTTTGGCCCTGCCTCTAATATAAACACACCTAAAGCAATGTCTCTTGAGACTAGCCCATTACTCTCCTAATTTATTTGGCTTCTCCCAGATACAATTCCATAGGCATATTTAAAGCAAAGATAAACAGTATAGCATTATATATATATATTTAAATACAATGACCCATTTATTAAAGGACCAGTAACATGATTTTTTTTTTTTTTAATTCGTTGGTATAGATTAGAACGAAAAAAAAAAACCACAAAGACAAATAAAACTTTTAAATCTCTAAGTCTTTATTAAGAAATAACTTACCGAAACTCCGCTTCCGCTCCTCTTCAGAAATGGCGTTGATCCATCATGCGGCGCTCCATTTCTCCTCCCTGGCTATCTCCTATAAGGAAGTCAGGGAGGAGAAATCGAGCGCCGCACGAGGGATCGCCTTTTCTGAAGAAGAGCGCAAGCGGAGTTTCGGTAAGTTTTTTCTTAATAAAGACTTAGCGATTTAAAAGTTTCTTTTGTCTTTGTGGTTTTTTTTTCATTCTATACTAATGAATTTAAAAAAAAACAAAATTTGATGTTACTGGTCCTTTAAGAATTGCTTGTACCCACCCGTAAAAGGTCTAAATCTATATGTATACATATTTAAATTATCTATAATTTTACGTCTTAGGTTGATTGTAAATCTGTGTTACGTCATCATTGTTAAAGGCAAAGTCTGCCTTCTGGATGTACACATTTTAAAAAATAAAATTATGAGAAACTATGTAAAGTTTTCTATGTAAATTATATTGTTATTATACGGTTCTAATAAATTATACTTTAATCGGGTGGTCAATCAATAAAGTTTTAAAGGTGAGTCTTTCTTCGATCTCTGGGAAAAGATTTATCAGAATTTACTGGAATGTGAATAAAAGGTGAGCACATATTAATACGATTTACATTTTTTTTCTGTTTTTAAAGGGGAAGACAGACTTTACAGGTGTAGTTTATTGTGCTTAATGTTTGCATAAGACATCTAATCCTGTCTGTAATTCTGGTAGAGGTATCTAAACTGTTGCTTCCAGTGCTGCTGCTGGCAACCAATCAGAAGACCAAACAAAAATGCAAATATATGGTGTTTAAAATTTTAAAGGGATACAGTCATGGGATTTTTTTTATATTTCAAAAACCATCAATTCATAGAGCGGTTTCAGCAGAATTTCTGCATTGAAATACATTTTTCAAAAGAACAAAGAATGTTTTTTATTTAATTTTGAAATCTGACACGGGCTAGACATATTGTCAGTTTCCCAGGCGCCCCCAGTCAAGTGCTGACCCTTTCTGAAAGCACATGACCAGGCAAAAGGGGGGTACTGTTGTACTGGGCCTAAAGGGGGCTACACTTTTTGAAATAGCCTGGCCCCTCAGTCCCGAACAGAAGCAAAGCCGCGAAAACACCCAAAGTTGAAGTCCTGAAGCCACTAATTAATTTCTACTGAACACCAATGTTTTTTTTTTTAATTATTTTATTAAACCCCTGGTCACCAATGTATTATTTTAATACTCTATAGGCCCCTGCCACCAATGGGTTTTTAAAAAATATTCTCTGGGGTTCAGTTTTTTTTTAACTTATAAGGGGCCCTGATCATCAATGGCTTTTTATAACGTGTGTGTGTGTGTTGGAGGGGGTTTACAGTTTTTAGTGCCGATGTCTGTGTGGCCTTTTTACTGTGGTGTGGGAGGGATTTGGGTGGGGCTTGGAGGCTGGGGCCCCAGAAAATGTTGTTGTACGGTTCCCCTTGATTTCTAATAGCAGCCCTGGCTTGACATCACCATTCCTGGTAGGTTATTCAATTTATTGGAAATTGAAAAGGTGCATGGCTATATAAATATATAATACCCAAAAGCCATGAATATCTTGTAAATTATATCCTTCTAAATGGTGACTTCTGATGTCATCAGTTGTAAACGGTGAGTAGTGATGTCATTTCTGTCACCCGACTCGCTGAAACTTGTGTATTATAAAGTACCCCAAAAAGCAAACCTTATTTCTGTCGCGTGCGATTTGACGCGGCGTTTTGTTGCAGCGCGTCGGATCGTGCCGAAAACGTCCATGTAGTCCTGCCCTTAGGGAGACAGTGGGAATGCCCCTCCTCTCTATGAAAAGCTCCAGCCAAGGAAATGTTATATTAGAACACACAGTTTCATTAGTCACTATGAAACAAATATTTGGTTTTACAGGTTATAGGAAAACTATACCACCCCAAACAATGTAGGTCTCCATATAAAAGATATTGCATAAAACAGCTCATATGTAAACCCCTGCGTCATGTAAATAAACCATTTTCATAATATTATACTTTTTAGTAGTATGTGCCATTGGGTAATCATAAATAGAAAATCGCTATTTTAAAAAAATACGGGCCGCCCCCTGGGATCGTACAAATGATGGTGCACACAAACATACCAAACAAACTATACATGTTAGGTCACATGAGCCAATTAACAGACAGAGTTCTGTCTTTTGCTTCAACACTTCTTCCTGTTACAATTAGAGCTGCAGTATTTCTGGTCAGGTGATCTCCGAGGCAGCACATAGACCATCACTAAATGAGATGTAAATGAGATGTAAAAGAACAATAATAACGATAAGTATATATACCAGTTTGTTAAGATTCTTTAATATGCCACTTAATTTTATTTAAACTATCTGTTGCTTAAGTATTAATTTTGGAGGTATAGTTTTCCTTTAACAGACCCAGGTAAAGTTTGCTCCTTTTATTGGACCATTTCTTGGTTCTGGGAGGTGGGGGACCCAGTAGGAGTCAGATGTCTTAAAGGAAAAGTTCAGTTTAAAAATAAAAAGTGGGTAAATAGACATCAGGGGGTGGGGCTATGATGCGGAGATCGACCAATCGCTTTGTCAATCAAGGGAATCCTGCCCGGTTTTCCAAATAAGGAAACCAGGGCAGCCCTTTAAAATTCCGGAGTGTCCGGGTCAAACCAGACAGGTGGCGACCCTAGGCATGCTGTCCATCCACACCCACATTGGTTCAGAATAGGGCTGCACCGGCCAGCTGGGAACCCTAGTCAGGATCTGTACAGATCTAGACCCAGCAGTAGTTAGGGTTGCCACCTTTAATAAAATTTCCATCGGCTGGTGGAGGTTGCAGGAACAAAAGGATGGGCCGTGATGTCAAAGGGGCGGGTTGTGACGATAAAGGGAGCAGGGCTACGGCGCGCAATTGGCTGGGCGGGTCATGACGTCAAAGGGGACGGAGCCACGGTGCGTGATTGGCCAGAAGCCAGCAGCAAAAAGGTGAGTTTTGACCAGGCTGGGGGCAGGCCACGGGCTTTTGTTAGGTGTATTACAAATTTACTGCCAGCTACATTGCTGGTAAATTTGTAATACCGGCCCCGGCAGGTGTTTTACCGGCAACCCTAGCAGTAGCCCACAAGTGGGTGGGCCCTATGTGGAAGTTGTCTAGGGGCCCCACTTGTCATTAATCCACCACTGCCTGGGGGCAACCTCGCCCTACAGTTCTCAGCAACCCTGCAGTTTGCAGCTAAAAGAAGGTGAATCACTCGATCATTGTGGAAAAGAAAAAGCTGGAGAATCAGGAACCCTTAGCTCTGTCTGCGACTTAATTGCACATAATGTAACACGTGCAGAGCCTGATGCCTGTGCCTTTAATGTCAATGGTCAGTCTGTGCCGAGAGCCGCTTCAAAAGTAGCCAAAATAACACAATATGTGCAGTGGCAAAAAGTCTAAGAAATAAATGAATATGTGTGAAGATATGCCTTTGTCAAGTTTCACTGATTTGCACATTTTTCCGGGAAGCAAAATGGGAAAGAATCGCCCCCTTCACCAGAGACGTAACTACAGAGGGGGCTCAGGAGGTATTACGGTTGCCACTTTTCAATAAAATTTGCACCAGCCGGTGCTGGGGGTGGTAAATAGAGGCGGGATGTGATGTCAAAGGGGGTGGAGTCATGGTGTCCAATTGGAAGTGATGTCCAAGGGGCGAAGCAAGACATCAAAGGGGGCAGCATACAATTGGCCAGGCGCCAAAGAAAAGGTAGATTTTGTGCAGATTGGGGCAGGCCAAGGGCTTTAGTTAGGGATATTACAAATTTACCGGCAGCTACATTGGCCGTAAATTTGTAATACCGCCCCGGCCTTGGCGGGTGTTTAAATACCAGCCAGGTGGCAACCCTAGGAGGTATAGGGGCCACATACAAATACAATTTCAGTAAATATTCGCAAACAATTCAACCTCTAGACATTTTGGTGACCAGCTGATTTTTGCCTCAAAATTGTCTGAAATAGAGGAAAGTCACCGAAAAATGCAGAGCCCAAAATATACTAACTCCCAACTTCTACACAAGTCAGCCCCATTGCATGCTGGGTATTGTAGTCTTACATTCAACTGGGCAGTCGGCAAATTGTTACACAAAAACTACATTACCCAGCATGCAGCACGAGATGGTTTCCAAAGTAAAAAAGTAAAAACCAGCCAAAGGCCCAAAAATTAGACTAAATCCGTACCGTGGCTAGTTTGTACTTTCAAAACCAGCCTGGACTTTGAAGTAGTAGCCCAATTTGGCTTGGAAACCGGCCAACCTGGCAACCCTGCTGATCACGTAGCTGTCAGTGCATTCTGTGCGCATGCGCGTTTCTCCTACGCCAGCGGTCGATGCGAATGCGCAGTAGGAGCGCGTTTACCCAGATGAATTGCGAATTCCACGGCTGACGGGAGAGACGCGCATGCGTAGTGAGCTCAGCGCGCCATTTTGCCGGGGTTTGAATGTGCTGCTGAGCCGAGGCCTGTGGGGGAAGGTCTTGTTCTCTCCTGTCAAACAGGTAAGCTGTAGCTGGGCAGCCGAGGGTCCCCGTGCAGGGGCCGCTGTTGGAGCGCTGGGAACAGTCTTTCTCCCCGTGTGAGAGTCCGAGAGGCCTGCGGTTTGGCTGTCAGTGGCCTCCCGGCCGCGCCGTGTCCATTAGATCATATTAGTCACGTTGTAACGCGCGGCACTTGTCTGACTGAGAATCCATTGCGACTCCCAAGTCTCTGTTACCCACTGACACTCAGCAGCGAAGCATTGTGGGAACTGTAGTTCCAATCTAGAGCGAGTGTATTCGTCTATTGAACGCTATAGATAGCTCTGGCCTACAGCACCCAGCATGCTTCACTTCAGGGCTTGGGGAGATTGCTGGGGACTGTAGCGCTGCCCAACACGTGTTTCCTTGTTGTAACTGTGATCTGCGCTCATTCCATGCAGGCAGGGCTGATCCTATCAAATGTGGGGCCCAATTGGGACCATGTTGGCGGGGCCCCTAGACAAAGTGTTGCTGGCTACTGACACAGCAAGTATTTAGGAAAATAAGGACATACAGGCACAAAATAGAAAGGAAAGGGGCAGACAAGGTAAGAGAGTGAGAGGGATGAAATAGGGGCACATAATAGGGGCACACAGGGTAAGAGAGAGAGGGAGGAAATAGGAGAGTGGACTGGGCCAATTAGTTTGGGGCAGGCTGGGCCGATGCATCTTGGGAGCAGGCTTGGTTGGATTGGGGGCAGGCAGGGCCTATCAAGGTTGGAGGAAATCTGGGCCTATGAGAGTTGGGGGCAGGCTAGACCTATGGAGTTGGGGGTTAGGCTGGCTTATCAGAGTTAGGGATGGGCTGGATTCTCAAAGTTGGAGGCAGGCCAGGCAGCATCATGTGCTGAGGGAAATATTATCTGTGGTGCGGGGCCCCCAGAGTTGCGGGGCCCAATTGGTCCAATAGGCCTAAGGCCGGCCCTGCATGCAGGACCAGCTCCCCTTAGGCTTTCACTCCTCTTTCTGTTAACTGTCCGTGTGATGTACAGAGGGATATTCTGACACTATTTGCCATTGCTTTTCATTTTTTTATTATTTGTGTTTTTTCAGTTATTTACCCTTTTATTCAGCAGCTTTGCAGTTTTCGTTTTCATCCGACGATCGGATCAATGTAGTTCTTTCCTGTGATTCTCCTTCACTGACGTTTTTCTGTAAAACATCCGGCGCGTCGCACGCGTTCAGTCGCATTGCGACGTGTCGGGTCCAAGCGCTTCATCTAGTCCTGCCCTAACACATTGCTCTCCGACCCCTTGGATGTTGCTCCCATTGGCCTCAAAGCAGGTGCTTATTTTTCAATTCCAGGCTTGGAGGCAAGTTCTGGCCAATCACAGCTCTTATTTGGCACCCCAAGAACATTTTTCATGCTAGTGTTGCTCCCCAACTCCTTTTACTTTTGAATTTTGCTCATGGGTCCAAAAGGTTGGGGATCCCTGTTCTAAAGAATCCCATTGTATACTACAGAGTTTATTTATCTGCTGCATTATATGAAAGCAGAAGCAGCCGATTTGGTTAATTGTTTCCATGGCATAGGGTTTCAGAATAGAGATAAAAGTAGGGATGCACCAAATCCACTAGTTTGGATTCGGCCAAACCCCCAGAACCTGTTGTGAAAGATTCATCGGAATACTGAACTGAATACAAATCCTAATTTTCATATGCAAATAAGGGGTGGGATGGGGAAAACATTTTTCCTTCTTTGTGTGACAAAAAGTCACGAGATTTCCTTCCCACCCCTAATTTACATATGCAGATTGGTTCGGCCGAATCCTGCTGAAAAAGGCCGAATCCCGAACTGAATCCTTGATTCGTTGCTTCCCTAGATAAAACAGAATGTCATTACCTTATAGAGTCTATCACTGACAAGGTGGACGTCTTCTTTCTGTCTCTGCCAAGTGTTAACTGTCGGGGTGTCCTGCCTTGGGTTACCCCCCATTTAGGGTAGAGGCACATGATGCTATTTGGGGGAGATTTAGTCACCCAACGACAAAGCGTCTCTTCTTCGGGCGACTGATCTCCCCGAAAAGCCTTCCCGTCGGGTAGAATCTAAATCGCCGGCGGGGAATTTCCGAAGTCGCCTCACGAGGAAACTTGGGCCACTTTTAGGCAGTTTGGGGAGATTAGTCGCCCCAAAGAAGAGGAGATTTGTCGCCAGACGACTACTCTCGCCAAATTGCAGCCTTAAAAGGATTCCTTTCCCTTAGTATTCTCTAAAGGAGTATAACGGGTATTTCTTACATCCAACGTTTGGTTGAAAGGGATGACATGCTCCTGTTAATACAGTATGAATACTATTTTATTATACAGTAATTATTATAGCAATAGTTTTTCTGCTTATAGGTCCAGATCCAGAACACATCAGCAGCATTTCATCCATCACAGTAAGTATCTATTGCGGTCTCGTGTATAATCTTATTTTTTAATGCTTTGTCTGATGTTTCTTTAGAGGGATTCTGTCATGATTTTTATGGTGTAGTTTTTATTTCTAAATGACACTGTTTACACTGCAAATAATTCACTCTACAATATGAAATTTCATTCCTGAACCAGCAAGTGTATTTATTTAGTTGTAATATTGGTGTGTAGGTGCATCTCAGGTCATTTTGCTTTCAGAAAGAGCCAGCACTTTAGGATGGAACTGCTTTCTGGCAGGCTGTTGTTTCTCCTACTCAATGTAACTGAATGTGTCTCAGTGGGACCTGGATTTTACTATTGAGTGCTGTTCTTAGGTCTACCAGGCAGCTGTTATCTTGTGTTAGGGAGCTGCTATCTGGTTACCTTCCCTTTGTTCTGCTAATGGGCTGCTGGGTGGGAAAAGGAGGGGTTGATATCACTCCAACTTGCAGTACAGCCGTAAAGACAGATTGAAGTTTATCAAGTCACATGACTGGGGCAGCTGGGAAACTGACAATATGTCTAGCCCCATGTCAGATTTCAAAATTAAATATAAAAAAATCTGTTTGCTCTTTTGAGTAATGGATTTCAGTGCAGAATTCTGCTGGAGCAGCACTATTAACTGATGTGTTTTGAAAAAAAAATTGTTTTCCCATGACAGTATCTCTTTAGAAAATATACAAAGAGTAGCGTTCTGGTTTGTTACAGTTTTCGACAGCTTTCTATTAAAGTTTTCATTTATGTGGGTTACATAATGAAATGTATGTGTGTGTATATATATATATATATATATATACAAAAAATGGATCCGCACTCTCAGGTCTTAAATAAAAAATAAATTTTTATATTTAAGACCTGAGAGTGCGGATCCGTTTTTTGCTTGGTATACATTTAAATTTTACTGCACCCAGGCAACTTAAACCATTTATCGAGAGTGCTGGCTACCTTGTGGACTGTATATGTATGTATATGTTAGGGATGCACCGAATCCACTTTTTTGGATTCGGCCGAACCCCCGAATCCTTCACGAAGGATTCGGCCGAATACCGAACCAAATCCAAACCCTAATTTGCATATGCAAATTAGGGGTGGGAAGGGGAAAACATTTTTTACTTCCTTGTTTTCTGACAAAAAGTCACACAATTTCCCTCCTCGCCCCTAATTTGCATATGCAAAATAGGATTCGGATTCGGTTCGGCCGGGCAGAAGGATTCTGCCGAATCCGAATCCTGCAGGAAAAGGCCGAATCCCGATCCGAATCCTGGATTCGGTGCATCCCTAGTATATACACACACACACACACACACACACTAGGGATGTATATATACTAGGAATGTATATATATATATATGTGTGTGTAAAATGTACTCACAATTCGACTTGGAGTTGGAAAAAAATGTGAATGTCTAAGGTTAAGGCTGCAGGCTAAGATTCGGGGTGATTCTTCGTGGGCGACTAATCTCCCGACAGCTAGAATGAAAATCACCGGCGGGACGGCACTCTGCGCGATTAGTTCTCCGAAGTCGCCCGAGTATTGCCTCCAGAGGAAACTTCGGAAAACTAAACGCTGTGAGTGCTATCCCGCCTGAATTTAGATTCTAGCTGGCGGGAAGGCTTTTTGGGAAGATTAGTTGCCCCGAAGAAGAGGAGATTTGTCGCCGGGTGACTAGATCTCCCCGAATCTTAGCCTTTGTCCTTACCCTAATATTCGATCGAATGGTATCAACCGAAAATTTAAATCCTATTCTCTCTGGGGGAAAAAACTGGAATGTCAGGAAGGCAATTAACATCTCCAAATGGCTCAACGGACCTCTGCCATTGACTTGTACATGAACTCAGCAGGTTTTAGGTGGCGAATATTCGAATTAGGACTGTTGCCAGGGTTAAGGTGTGACAAATCTCACATTCTAATAGGGGCATTAAAATTCGAATGTGTGAATTTCAAAACTAGAACATTTGAATTTACTATTCGATCCTGGATAAATCTGCCCGTCAGTATCAGCCCTGTATAACAAGTAGGGGTTGTTGAATAGTGAAACATCCACACACCTGAGATTATGCCGTCTGCTTAAATAAATATACGGGTGGTTCACCTTTAAAGGACAAGGAAAGTTAAACTAAAGAAGTAGGTAGAAATGTTGTACATGATGTTTTGTGCGTCTGTACCAGCCCAAGGCAACCACAGCCCTTTAGCAGTAAAGATCTGTGTCTCCAAAGATGCCCCAGTAGCTCCCCAACTTCTTTTCTGCTGATTCACTGCACATGCTCTGTGCTGCTGTCACTTACTGAGCTTAGGGACCCACTCACAATATACAGTACACATAGAATAGAAATGTCACAATATAAGGCTGATTAGTAATTAATACAGATAATTACTACATGGCAGCACAGAAACCAGTGCAATTAGCATCAGAATTGAATAATCAGCAAACCTGTAGTATCAGCTTATATTACAGCCAGGGAAGCTCATTTTCTGCTGGATAATTAGTGACGAGCCCTAAGCTTAGCTTCTCAACAGCCAATCAGAGCCCACTGAGCATGTGAGTGTCACAGACACTTTCCAAGATGGTGACCCCCTGTGACAAGTTTGAAGTCCTGGATCATTGCTGCTATTGACAAGCTGAAACTTTAGCCTCGTGCAATACGCTCAGTATATAAAACATTGCATTTTTGGCCCTATTCATTTTTAGGGTTTAGTTCTCCTTTAAGTGAACTCTTAGTATGTTATGGAATATGTTATTCTAAGCTAGTTTTCAATTGGTCTTCATTATTCATTTTTTATAGTTTTTGAATTGTTTACCTTCTTTTTCTGACTCTTTCCAGCTTTCCATTGGGGGTCATTGACCCTATCTAAAAACAAATGCTCTCTAAGGCTACAGTGTATTATGATTGTTACTGTTTCTTACTCATCTTTCTATTCCGGCCTCTCTTATTCATACCCCAGTCTTTTATTCAAATCAATGCATGGTTGCTAGGGTAATTTGGACCCTAGCAACCAGACTGCAGAAACCTACCTTGAGAGCTGCTAAATAAAAAGCTAAATAAGTCAAAAAACAATTGCAAATTGTCTCAGAATATCCCTCTCTACATCATACTAAAAGTTAATGTAAAGGTGAACCCGTTTAAAGGGAAAATGTACCCCCCCTTTTTTTTTTTGGACATGCCTTTTTCTATGACAAAATACATACCCCCTTATTTACCAGCGTGTTTATATCTTCCAGAATTTGCCAACATGGAACTGAGTGAAGCCAATTTACAGGGACTAACGGAGTATCTGAAGAAAACCCTTGATCCAGACCCAGCTGTAAGACGCCCAGGTAAATGGTATCGTTTTCCACTGCTGTAAATGTGTGTGGGGTCTTCTTTATTTTAGGGATGCACTGAATCCACTATTTTGGATTCGGCCGAACCCCTGAATCCTTCGCAAAAGATTCGACCGAATCCTAATTTGCATATGCAAATTTGGAGTGGGAAGGGTAAAACCTTTTCTACTACCGTGTTTTGTGACAAAGTCATGTGTTTTCCCGCCCCTAATTTGCATATGCATTCGGTCGGATTTGGCCCAATCCGAATCCTGCTGAAAAAGGCAGAATACCTAATCAAATCCTGGATTCGTTGCATCCCTACTTTTTTATTCCTACTTCCTACTTTATACTTAATTTAAGAAATAAGAATGTACCAGTGTGTTATACTTATTTAGATATAGAAGAATTGTGCTTAAAAAAAGTAGTGTTTCAGGCTGATTTATTGAATATTTCTGCAAAAACCCTAATAATCCCTCCCTTCTCTTCTATTTCCCGCTCCCTGAATTCCCAGGCTGTGCACTCAGCTCACTGCACTGTAGGGCAGGAACCAATCAGCAGCTAGCAGGACCTGATAAGGAACTAAAGCCTGTCTGTGCAGGGCTGTGATTGGCTGTCCCCTCATACTAGGACACGCCCACCCCTCATTTGAAACTGGGACCAGAGAACATCTATAGGGAGCTCCAATAAAGGGGCTATTTTTAAAGATAATAGAAATTTTTAGCCCCATGTAAAAGCAACACCATCTTTTTCTTATAATTGCCCCCCAGAAGGCAGGTAGTGGATGCAATGCCCTTGGGGAACTCGAGATTGAGCACTAAGAAGTCTACAATTTGCTCCAAAATTCAAGGACGTGGGGGCAATTCCAGATCAGATGAATGTGTTGTGTATTTATTTTTTTACAGTTAGGGGCAGATTTATCAAGGGTCGAGTTTCAAGTTCATGGGAGTTTCTAAAAGCTCCCGTCAACTCGAAATTCGATATATAAATGACCAATCAAATTATTTTAAAAAAAAAACAAAAAACTTTTTTTTTTTTTTACTTTCATAAAAACGGGTGAATAGGATCGAGCTGCAAATTCGAATCAAAATCGATTTTAAGTCCACCAAACGACTCCAAATTGATTGTAGGATGTCCCCCATAGCCTAAAACACAAATTCAGCAGGTTTTAGATGGTGAATAGTCGAAGTCGAATTCTTAAAGGGACAGTATGGGGCATATTTATCAAGGGTCGAATTAGAAAAAGTTAAAAATTCGAATTCAAAAAGACCAACCGAAATTAAGTTGAACGTTTTTTTTTTTATTTATTGCCGTATAGGTCAGTTTTCTAATCGTACGAAACGAAGTAATAAAAAAAACTTTGAAGTTTCAAAGTCCAACAATTGACTCCAAATCGGTTCTAGGAGGTCCCCCATAGGCTAAAACAGCAATTCGGCAGGTTTTAGATGGCCAATGGTCGAAGTCAAATTTTTAAAGAGAATGTACATGATAAATTTTGATATTCCTTAGTCGAAGAACATAAAAAAATTGCTCGAAATTTGAATTGTTTGAATTCGAAAACTCACCTCAACCTTAAATGTGCCCCATCATGATAAATTTCTAAATTTTAATTTGGACTATTCCCTAGTCGAATTGCGCTAAAATAACCTCCAAATTCGGATTTTTAATTCGACCCTTGATAAATCTGCCCCTAAGATTTAAAGATATGGGAGCTCCAGATCTAGAGTAATTCTGGGCTACTTGTCTCCTGAATTCGGCATTGGAGCCAGCGATAAATACTTTCAAGAGGTTCAGTATTGAGACAAAATAAAGTTTACTGTCCGATATTCACTGTTACAATGTTGCTTACAAGTTTTAAGGACTTTGTGTCAATGTTTTTATTGAATTTTATATCACTTGTTACAATAACGTTTGTTACACTGTATTTTATGGAACATTGTATAAGTGGATATTCTTTTTACACTATTTTGGAGCACTATATAAACTAAAGTCACAAAGTAATTCATGTAATATGTATTGCAACTATAGTTTTAGTGCACTAAAAATGTTCCGCTGTGCATTATGGGTAATATGGAAGTAGGGATGCACCGAATCCAGGATTCGGTTCGGGATTCGGCCTTTTTCAGCAGGATTTGGATTCGGCCGAATCCTTCTGCCCGGCCGAACCGAATCCTAATTTGCATATGCAAATTCGGGGTGGGGAGGGGAATCGCGTGACTTTTTGTCACAAAAACAAGGAAGTTAAAAATGTTTTCCCCTTCCAACCCCTAATTTGCATATGCAAATTAGGGTTCGGATTCGGTCCGGTATTCGGCCGAATCTTTCACGAAGGATTCGGGGGTTCGGCCGAATCCAAAATAGTGGATTCGGTGCATCAAAATAGTGAGAATCGTGACTACTCCTTGTTCTGTGGGTATTTACACTAGGGATGCACCGAATACAGGATTCGGTTCGGGATTCGGCCTTTTTCAGCAGGATTCGGCCGAATCCTTGTGCCTGGCCAATCTGAATCCTAATTTGCATATGCAAATTGTGGGGAGGGTGGGATTTCACGTGACTTTTTGTTACAAAACAAGGAAGTAAACCAGTTTTTTCCACTTTTTCCTTCCCGCCCCTAATTTGCATTTGCAAATCTTCCAAGATGGATTCGGCCGAATCCAAAATAGTGGATTCGGTGCATCCCTAATTTAAACACATGCTGACATTAATTACTTAAAGGCTTGACAAAGAGTAGCCCGAAACGTTGCCTAAGGCACTTTAAGTGAGTGCTGCTGTTTTCATTGCTCCAGATCAGATGGATGAAATCACCGGTGGGTTCCCCAAACCAAGGGCAAAGTTCTTCAGGGGTACAGTTCATTTGTAAGCAAGAGAGCAATAAAGGGTTTGTTCACATTTGAATTCATTTTTAGAATAATGTAGAGAGTGGTCTTCTGAGGTTTCCATTAGGGATACACCGAATACACTATTTTGGATTCGGCCGAACCCCCCGAATCCTTCGCAAAAGATTTGGCAGAATACCGAACAGAGTCCTAATTTGCATATGCAAATTAGGGATGGGTAGGGGAAAACATTTTTACTTCCTTGTTATGTGACAAAAGTCACACAATTTCCCTCCCTGCCCCTAATTTGCCGAATCCTGGATTCAGTGCATCCCTAGTTTACATTATTTATTATTTGTGGTCTTTTGAGTTATTTAGACTTTAATTCAGCAGCTCTCTCGCTTGCAATTTCAGCAATCTTGATGTCAGGGTCTTCATTCCCCTAGCAACCGTGCAATGGTTTGAATAAGAGGCTGGAATATGAATAGGAGGGAGTCTGAATAGAAAGATGAGTAATAAAAAGTAGCAATAACAATACATTTGTAGCCTTACAGAGCATTTGTGTTTTTTAATAGGGGTCAGCGACCCCCATTTAAAAGCTGGAAATAGTCAGAAGAAGAAGGCTAATAATTCAAAAACTATAAAAAAGAAAAAACTCTACTCAATAAACTACCCGAATTTTTTTTTAAAAAAAGGGTGAACAATCCCTTTAAAGGAGAATTCAACTTGTAATAAACCCCCCCCCCCGCAAGTGCCCCTAATTTTTTTATTATTATGGGTTGAATTCTCCTTTAAGTAGGTCCCATTATTATATATGTCAGATGAGGCCAGTGGCTTGTGCTAGAGAATTCTGCATTTACCCAGCCCAAAACCCTGTCTAATATCGTACCTTGTCACTCCCCAGCCGAAAAGTATCTGGAATCGGTTGAAGGAAATCAGAATTATCCGCTCCTGCTTTTAACACTGGTCGAACGCTCCCAAGATAATGTCATCAAAGTTTGCTCTGCGGTCACTTTCAAAAATTACATCAAAAGGAACTGGCGAATTGTAAGTATTTAAGCGAAGGGACTGATTGCAACAAAGGTGAATTGCATTTTAAGCCAAGGCTACAGCCAGACGAGGAGGCGTTAGTCTTGCGTGCATACTGGCAGCCATATTAGCAGCACAGAGCATGTGCAGTGAATCAGCAGAAAAGAAGATGGGGAGCTACTGGGGCATCTTTGGAGACACAGATCTTTACTGCTAAAGGGCTGTGGTTGCCTTGGGCTGGTACAGAATCACAGAATATTCTGCTGTAACATCTTTAGTTAGGATTTAGTTCTCCTCCTCTCCATTTTCCTATGTATTCCAGCCTTTCTACTGCACTTAAATGACACACACTTACCAATGTTTTCCTTATCCGTTGCATAAGGTTGAAGATGAGCCCAACAATATCTGCGAAGCTGACCGGATAGCTATTAAATCAAGTATCATAAACCTGATGCTGAGTAGCCCAGAGCAAATTCAGAAGCAGGTAATTATCCTCTATCCTATCTCTCTTTATATATATATATATATATTTAATCTCTCTATCTGTCTCTCCATCTATTCTTCTTTCTATATCTCTCTCTGTTTGTCTGTGGTCTCTCTGTCTGGGGCAAATTCACTAAGATGCGAAGTTGCGCCAGGGGTAGCGTAAGGTTGCGAAGTTGCGCTAGCGTTGATTCGTTATGTAAAGCGAAGTTACGCTAGCGAAGGCTAATTTGCATACGGTGCGAAATTCAAATTTCAATGGAGGAACACGTATCAGCACTACAAATGCCAAGAAAACCTTCAAATCTGCAAATGTTATTTTGCCCTACACATGTGCCCACTGTCTAGGTAAGTTGCCAGGAGTCAGGAAATGTAGGGGGGAAGGAGGGGAGCCCCAAAAAATTTTCGATCTTTTTCAGCCTATCACCCATCATGTAAAAAACACGCCAGCGTTTTTTGGGACTTAGAAAAAATTTTGACTTTTTTTGGAAACAATCCCTATCTACTCTATTGCGCTTCGCCAGGTCTGAGGTGGCGAAGGAAGTCTAGCGTAAAAGGTAGCGTTCAGTACACTGCGCAAGTTAGTGAATTTGCGTAGTTTCGTCGCTAGAGAAAATTCGCCTGGCGTAAGGGTGCGAAGTAACACTAGCGAAACTACGCCAGCGTTCGTTAGTGAATTTGCACAGTAGCGAAAATGCCAAACGCTAGCGAATTAACGCTTCGCGGCTTAGTGAATTTGCGCCTCTGTCTTTCTATGTCTCTTTGTCTGTGTGTGTATGTGTGTGTGTGTGTGTGTATATATATATATATATATATATATATATATATATATATTATCTTCTATCTATATATATATATATATATATATATATATATATATATATATATATATATACACACACACACACAAAAGCCATGATGATGTAATTTCTATCACATGACTCACTGAAATATGTGTATTATATATGTGCGTGCGCGCGCAGGACATAAACCTACAAGTTTAAGTCTGCTAGTGAATCATGTAAATGTTAAATAAACCCAATAAGCAGTTTTTGCTTCCAAAAAGGATTAATTATATCTTAGTTGGGATTAAGTACAAGCGACTGTTTTATTACTTGATTATAATAGAGTCTATGGGAGGCAGCCTTTCTGTAAACTACTGTACAGTGTGCAAGCTGAGGGCAGGAGGTGAGGCAGCCAGAGGTAAAAAAAATGGCAGGTGATGGACCCAACTTTACTTTTTTTTGACACTGTCTAGTTAAGTGACGCCATCAGTATCATCGGCCGTGAAGATTTTCCCCAGAAGTGGCCGAATCTCTTGACAGAAATGGTGAACAGGTTCCAGAGTGGAGACTTTCATGTTATAAACGGAGTCCTACACACGGCTCACTCCCTCTTCAAAAGGTATTTGCAGTTGACTGTATTAAAATTACATTTGGGGGGAAGGCAAGTAGTAGTAGTAGTAGTAGTAGTAGTGAAAGCTAACTCCAGCGCAGAAAGAGAGCGAAGGAAAAAGGTTTTAATCCTTAGTGCATGGATTGAAAATGTGTTCATATAGGACATTTCATGAAAGTATCTGTCCTTTATCAAATCCTGATGTTTTCGGACTGTTCCAATTTAACACAAATCATTAACTTCCCTACATTTTTATTACTGGTTAGTTAAAGCTAAATTAATTAATTTTTTTTTTAATAAGGTTGATGTATAAATTTGCAGACACCATCTTTGTGTATCTATGGCCATTTGGGACCATATTGCTTGGTCCTCACAAGCATTATCCACTACTTGGGTGTTTGCCTAAGAGAGACCTAAATGCCATCTCCATGCAGAAAGATTGTAAGGCTGAATTGTACAATTTTGCTATAAGGTATTATGCAGAACTGATTTAATAAATATTGACTAACCGTGGCCTATTTTTGCCAGATACCGCCATGAATTTAAATCGAGTGAATTGTGGACCGAGATTAAACTTGTACTGGATACTTTTGCCTCGCCACTGACTGATCTTTTTAAGGTAAGTTTACTCTAGGCTGTGTATCTATCTATCTATCTATCTATCTATCTATCTATCTATCTATATTAGTTAGTTCACCTTTTATGATTATTTCTTTTAGGGGGGGGCGTCATTGACCCAATCAGCTACAGTTTGGCAATTATTGTTACTTTTCATTACTTATCTTTCAATAAAGTGCATGTAAAGGCAAAAAATAAAATCCCGTTTTTACATTCTTTAATGAAAAAGAAACATATCTCCAATATACTTTAATTAAAAGAAACCTGACTATATGCAGTAAAATTCTCCCTTCATTTACTGCTGCAAATAGGAATTGCCAGACGGTCCCTAACTGCCCTGCAGGGAAACAATCATACTTATGAACAGCAGGCGGAGCCCCCGCCTTACTTCCCAGCCATGCAGAACTCAAGCAGCTTTGTTTGTTTCCCTGTAGAGCAGTCAGTGACTGTGTAGAGATTTGTATTGGATTTTTTTTTTGCCTTTATATCCCCTTTACTGTTTCCAACTCCAGCTGCAGGGACAAAGATCATGGAGCCAGATTTAAACAGATAAACTGGGATTCTATTTGGAGGATTATTTTGCTGCAGCCACTGGTTCTGCAGAGTTGGAGAAAGTTTGTATTAAACAATACAAAAACTATAAAATCCACATTATATTACATGACAACACAGGACCCAGTGCAGTCTGTATATTCTGATTATTAATCAGTCTTGCTGTATCGGCTTCTGGCAGATATTATTTGACTTGTGCTGTTTTGATCATTTATGACAATCCCTAAGCAGCCCAGACCACACTGAGCATGTGCACAGTCTTGGTCTTGCAAAGATGTATAACAAAGTTACAAGATGGTGACCCCCTGTGGCCAACTTTGAAAGCATAAATCATTTGTTTGATTAGGCTTGTGGTGCCGTAAGTTTATGTTTAGTATACAAAATACAGCATTTCTAGCCTTATTCTATTTTAGACTTTACTTCCCCTTTAAGGCCCTCTGCTATTTATGTTCCAGTCTCTTATTCAAATTACAGGTATGGGCCCTATTATCCAGAATGCGGGACCTGGCTTTTTCCAGATAAAGGATCTTTCCATAATTTGGATACCCATACCTTAAGTCTACTAGAAAATCATTTAAACATTAAATAACCCCAATAGGCTGGTTCTGTTTCCAATAAGGATTAATTATCTTAGTTGGGATCAAGTACAAGGGACTGTTTTATTATTATTATTATTATTATTATTATTATTATTATTATTATTATTATTACAGAGAAAGGGGAATCATTTTTAAAAACTGGGACCATTTGATTAAAATGAAGTCTATGGGAGATGGCCTTTCTGTAATTCGGAGCTTTTTGTATAACGGGTTTGCGGATAATGGATCCCATACCTGTACTGCCTGGTAGATTGGGCCCTGAGCTGAAAAAAGCCAAATTAAATTTATACATTTATACATCTGTTAATACATTGATTATTTTTTTTCTTTTTATTTAGGCAACCATTGAGCTCTGTAATACTCATGCAAATGATGTCAGTGCTTTAAAGGTTCTCTTCTCCTCCTTAATCCTGATAGCGAAGCTTTTTCACAGTCTAAACTTTCAGGTAAGTTAAGGCGTTTGTGAAGTTTGAATGTACTGTTTGGAAGGGATGTACACTTTATCACCACATAGAGGTTCCCACTCTGAGGCTTTGGTTAGCAAATGAGATATCGATATAAAAAAATTCTCTAAAACTCTACTTACCCTGGAGCCTTGAGGCATGATATGATGTATAGTTGCACTCTTAAAGGGATTCTGTCATGATTTTTATGGTGTAGTTTTTATTTCTAAATTACACTGCACATAATTCACTCTACAATACAAAATTTCATTTCTGAACCAACAAGTGTATTTTATTTAGTTGTAATATTGGTGTGTAGGTGCATCTCAGGTCATTTTGCCTGGTCATGTGATTTCAGAAAGAGCCAGCACTTTAAGATGGAACTGCTTTCTGGCAGGCTGTTGTTTCTCCTACTCAATGTAACTGAACGTGTCGCAGTGGGACCTGGATTTTACTATTGAGTGTTGTTCTTAGATCTACCAGGCAGCTGTTATCTTGTGTTAGGGAGCTGTTATCTGGTTACCTTCCCATTGTTCCTTTGTTAAGATGGGCATAGACGCAAAGATCCGATCGTACGAATCAACGTACAATCGGACTTTTCCAACTCCCGATCTGCCACTAACCAGTCAGATCCAATAAAGTAGTTAAAGAACAGATGAGCCGATGTTCTGCCCCTGACAGTAATCGTACGATAGTTATGTCCGACAAAGCTAGTGACAGTCTCCCTCTGAAAATCATACGATCGGCAATATACGCAGAGATATTATCGTCAGCCGACGACCTGTCCGATCGACCAAACCACCGATCTCCGCCGGACGAAAAATGTTGGGACTCTCCACACACGGTCCGAAAATAGTACGAATCCACGATACGAACGATCGGATTGTTGTGTCTATGGCCAGCTTAAGGCTGCTGGGGGGAAAGGGAGGGGGGTGATATCACTCCAGCTTGCAGTAAAGAGTGACTGAAGTTTATCATGACTGGGGGCAGCTGGGTAACTGACAATATGTCTAAACCCATGCCAGATTTCAAAATTAAATATAAAAAAAATCTTGCTTTTTTGAGAAATGGATTTCAGTTCAGAATTCTGCATTAGCAGCACTATTGACTGATGTGCTTTGATAAAAAATTTCAAATGACAGTATCCCTTTAATTTGTTCTAGAGCAGCGGCCCCCAACCTTATTTTTACCCGTGAACCACATACAAATGAAGAAATAAATTGGAGAGCAAAATAAACATGCAAAAAAGTGCCTGGGAATGCCAAACTATGATTGGCTATTGGTAGCCCCTGTGAGGAATTGCAGCCTACAGAAGGTTCTGTTTGGTGGTACACTTGGTTTTTATACAACTAAAACTTGCCTCCATGCCTAGAATTCAAAAAAAAAAAAAATAAATAAAGCGCCTGTTTTGAGGCTACTGGGAGCAACATCCAAGGGGTCGGAGAGCAACATGTACTCATACAAAAGAATCCATGGAGTCCTTGTGCAGGCTCTGCAGGTAGTTAATGAATGAACTCTTCAAATCTTATTAGATGAACATAGTCTACACTATTGATATATATATATATGTGTGTGTGTGACTTTAGGGCTTGTAGACACGAGGTGGGCTGTGTGCTTCACTCCTGACAATCCCAACACATGTCACTGAATGTGTTAATTGGTCTGATCTAGGGATGCACCGAATCCAGGATTCGGTTCGGGATTCGGCCTTTTTCAGCAGGATTCGGATTCGGCCGAATCCTTCTGCCCGGCCGAACTGAATCCGGATCCTAATTTGCATATGCAAATTAGGGGCGGGGAGGGCAATCGCGTGACTTTTTGTCACAAAACAAGGAAGTAAAAAATGTTTTCCCCTTCCAACCCCTAATTTGCATATGCAAATTAGGGTTCGGTATTCGGCCTAATCTTTCACGAAGGATTCGGGGGTTCGGCCGAATCCAAAATAGTGGATTCGGTGCATCCCTAGTCTGATCTCCCCTGTTTACCCCATGGAAACAAAGGTCAATGCTGAATGGGGTAAAAAATAAACAAACCGTGATAGGTGATCAATTAACACAGAACACATTGATAACATTTGTTAGGGCAACTGCAAGAGGTAACACTCATTGGAACATGCCTTTGGGAAGAGAAATATAAACAAAGCCAAGCACTCTTCTGCAAATGGCTACTCACGGGCAAAACAAAGCTGCTGTGTTCATCCGAAAGAGACATTAACGTCGGTTAAACAGAATTTCCTCGTACAGCAAACATTTATTATGACTCTGCTACGTGTAACTTCTTTTCAGTGGTGCTTTTGCCTATGTTAATTAACTGGGGCCACAAACTGCAACTATTAAGGAAACAGTGTGGGTTTTTTTAATTCAAAATAAATGCAGGGATGCAGCGAATCCATTATTTTGGATTTGGCCGAACCCCTTGAGAAAGATTCGGCCGAATACCGAACAGAATCCTAATTTGCATATGCAAATTAGGGGTGGGAAGGGGAAAACATTTTTTACTTTTAATTTTGTGACAAAAAGTCACACGATTTGCATGTGCAAATTAGGATTCGGCTCGGCAGGGCTGAAGGATTCGGCTGAATCGGAATCCTGATGAAAAAGGTTGAATCCCGAATTCAGTGTATCCCTATTAATAATAACAGTAGCTTGTACTTGATCCCAACTAAGATATAATTAATCCTTCTTAGGGATGCACCGAATCCACTATTTTGGATTTGGCCGAACCCCTGAATCCTTTGCGAAAGATTCATCCGAATCCTAATTTGCATATGCAAATTAGGGGTGGGAAGGGGAAACCATTTTTTTACTTCCTGGTTTTCTGACAGTCACGCGATTTCCCTCCCGGCCCCTAATTTGCATATGCAAATTAGGATTCATTTCGGCCGGGCAGAAGGATTCGGCCAAATCAGAATCCTGCTGAAAAAGACCGAATCCTTTATTCTGTGCATCGTAGTACAGGTATGGGACCTGTTATTAGGGATGCACCGAATCCACTATTTTGGATTCGGCCGAACTCCCAAATCCTTCACAAAAGATTTGGCCGAATACCGAACCGAATCCGAATCCTAATTTGCATATGTAAATTAGAGGTGGGAAGGGAAAACATTTTTTACTTCCTTGTTTTGTGACAAAACGTCACGCAATTTCCCTCCCCGCCCCTAATTTGCATATGCAAATTAGGATTTGGTTCGGCCGGGCAGAAGGATTCGGCCGAATCCTGCTGAATCCTGGCCGAATCCCCAACCGAATCCTGGATTCGGTGCATCCCTACCTGTTATCCAGAATGCTTGGGGCCTGGGGTTTTCCGGATTATGGATCTTTCTGTAATTTGTATCTCCTTACCTTAAGTCTACTAATAAATCACATAAATGTTAAATAAACCCAATAGGCTGGTTTTGCTTCCAATAAGGATTAATTATATCTTAGTTGGGATCAAGTACAAGTTACTGTTTTATTATTACAGAGAAAAAGGAAATCATTCTTAGAAATGTGGATTATTTGACTATAATAGTCCCATGGGAGGCAGCCTTACTTAAACTCAGAAATTTCTGGTTAAAGGGTTTTCTGATAACGGATCCCATATCTGTATATCATTCTTTAAACCCTAAACAAGGCGTCCCCAACTTTTTTTTTTTACCTGTAAGCCACAATCAAGTGTAAAATAATGTTGGAAGACTACATAAGCATGCAAAAAGTTCCTTGGGCTTCCAAATGAGGGCTGTGATTGGCTATTGGTGGCTCCTATGTGCAATTGCAGCCAACAGGAGGCTCTGTTTGGCAGGACACACTGGGGCTCATTTATCAACACTGGGCAAATTTGCCCGTGGGCAGTAACCCATGGCAACCAATCAGATTGCTGCATTCATTGTTCTACTTGCAGCTGGTTTCAAAAAAGCTAATCACTGATTGGTTGCTATAGGTAACTGCCCATGGGCAAATTTGCCCAGTGTTGATAAATGAGCCCCAATGAGTTTATGTAACTAAAGCTTGCCTTTAAGCCAAAATAGCTTTAGGGCGGTGGCCATTAAAACTCTGAGGCCCTGCATCTGCCTACATGACTTTCAGCTATACAGCTCTGTACCATATATAGCAGCTTCTGTATACATTTTATTGACCCTTAGGGTAAGGGCACATGCTGCTATTTTGGGAGACAAATCCCTTCTTCTTCGGGCGACTAATCTCCCCGATCTGCCTTCCTGCCGGCTAGAATTTAAATCGCTGCCGGGATGGCACTCGCAGCGCTTCATTTTCCGAAGTTGCCTCACAAGGACACTGGGCGACTTTGTAAACCCGAAACTAGGGATGCACCGAATCCAGGATTCGGTTCGGGATTCGGCCTTTTTCAGCAGGATTCGGATTCGCCGAATCCTTCTGCCCAGCCGAACCGAATCCGGCTCCTAATTTGCATATGCAAATTAGGGGCGGGAGGGAAATTGCATGAAGTAACAAGGAAGTAAAAAATGTTTTCCCCTTCCCACCCCTAATTTGCATATGCAAATTAGGGTTCGGTTCGGTATTCGGCCGAATCTTTCACGAAGGATTCGGGGGTTCGGCCGAATCCAAAAAAGTGGATTCGGTGCATCCCTACCCGAAACGATCCAACTGCTAGATTGTAAATCGCCGGCGGGAAGGCAGTTCGGGGAGATTAGTTGCTCCAAGAAGAAACAATTTGTCTCCAGGCAACTAATCTCCCGAAATAGCGGCGTGTGCCCTGGCCCTTGTTGGTATAGAGCATTTCTGTTTAGGAATTGGGTTGCTTCATATAAATTGTTGAAATACAATTGTGCTTTTTGTTTTTTTTTTACTAGGACCTTCCTGAATTTTTTGAAGATAACATGGAGACTTGGATGACCAATTTTCACAACCTGTTGACTTTGGATAACAAACTATTGCAAACTGATGTAAGTGCTAAAAGGATGAATTCAGGCATATGCAGTAAGTGCAGCTATTCAATAGTTTCATTGGAAAAGTATTCGTATGGAAAAATAACGCTAGTGTAGTTAGAAATTTATTAAGGTTCGAATTGGAAATATGACTTTTCGAGTTGGATTTTTGGTTAGAACTCACAAATTTGAGTTGGAAATAATCCAAATTCGAGATTTATCATTCCTGGTCCCTGGGAACCATTCAAATTTGACTATTCCCCACCTAAAAACGCCGAGTTCATGTGGAAGTCAATGGCAGAGGTTCGGTGGCCCATTTGAAGATGTTATTAGTCACTCCAACTTGCAGTACAGCAGTAAAGAGTGACTGAAGTTTATCACCGCATAAGTCACATGACTGGGGGCAGCTGGGAAACTGACAATATGTCTAGCCTCATGTCAGAAATATAAAAAAATCAGTTAGCTCTTTTGAGAAACGGATTTCAGTGCAGAATTCTGCTGGAGCATCACTATTAACTGATGCTTTTGAAAAAAACATTTTTTTCCCCCAAGACTGTATCCCTTTAACTCTGCTTATAAACCATTTCCCCACCTAAGGATGAAGAGGAAGCAGGGTTGCTGGAAATGTTAAAATCCCAAATCTGTGACAACGCAGCTTTATACGCTCAGAAATACGATGAAGAATTTCAGCCCTACTTGCCTCGCTTTGTCACAGCCATCTGGAACCTGCTGGTGACCACAGGACAAGAAGTTAAATATGATTTGGTAAGAGCAGCTGTTTTTTTTAAATGAGAACTAAACCCTAAAAATGAAATGCCATATTTTATATAGTGAACTTATTGCACGAGGCTAAAGTTTGAGCTTGTCAATAGCAGCAATGATCCAGGACTTCGAACTTGTCACAGGGGGTCACCATCTTGGAAAGTGTCTGTGACACTCACATGCTCAGTGGGCTCTGATTGGCTGTTGAGAAGCTAAGCTTAGGGCTCGTCACTAATTATCCAGCAGAAAATGAGCTTCCCTGGCTGTAATATAAGCCGATGCTACAGGTTTGCTGATTATTAAATTCTGATGCTAATTGCACTGGTTTCTGTGCTGCCATGTAGTAATTATCTGTATTAATTACTAATCAGCCTTATATTGTGACATTTCTATTCTATGTGTACTGTATATTGTGAGTGGGTCCCTAAGCTCAGTAAGTGACAGCAGCACAGAGCATGTGCAGTGAATCAGCAGAAAAGAAGATGGGGAGCTACTGGGGCATCTTTGGAGACACAGATCTTTACTGCTAAAGGGATGTGGTTGCCTTGGGCTGGTACAGAAGCACAAAACTTAATGTACAACATTTCTAGCTACTTCGTTAGTTAAGCTTTAATTCTCCTTTAATTTGTCGTCTTATGAATGCAAGTCTGGAATGAGTGTCTGTACTAAAGATTAATGTTTTGCTCTGTGTACAGTTGGTAAGCAATGCCATCCAGTTCCTGGCATCTGTGTGCGAGAGACCTCACTATAAAAACCTGTTTGAGGATCCCAACACTTTAACGAGTATCTGTGAAAAGGTCATTGTTCCCAATATGGAATTTAGAGGTAAGAAATGTCTTGAATGAATAAAGCTTAATCTGCATAGTATGTAGTCAAGTAATGAGTCCTTGATAAAATATTTCAGTCTGTATACAGTTTTATTTTGCATCCTGACTAAAAAGGCAGTATATATATATATTTATTTATATATATATATATATATATATAATTTTTTTTTTTTTTTTTTTTTATATATATATATATATATATATATATATATATATATATATATATATATATATATATATATATATATATATATATATATATATATATATATATATATATATATATATATATATATATATATATTTTCTTTCCTAACTGGTGCACTCCACAATGAAAGGTTAATTGCCTGGGTGCTGGTAAAGGTTACATATAATAAATTAAAAAAAGACCGCACTCACAGGGCTTCTCGTGGAAAAAGAGCCTCAAAGGGCTGTGTGTTTATTCCTATATATATTTTATTCACTCTACCTTGTAATAATTTAATTCTTGACCCAACAAGTGTATTTATTTAGTTGTAATATTGGTGTGTAGGTGCATCTCAGGTCATTTTGCCTGGTCATGTGCTTTCAGAAAGAGCCAGCACTTTAGGATGGAACTGCTTTCTGGCAGGCTGTTGTTTCTCCTACTCAATGTAACGGAATGTGTCTCAGTGGGACCTGGATTTTACTATTGAGTGCTGTTCTTAGATCTACCAGGCAGCTGTTATCTTGTGTTAGGGAGCTGCTATCTGGTTACCTTCCCATTGTTCTGTTGTTAGGCTGCTGATAGGGATGCACCGAATCCACTATTTTGGATTCGGCCGAACCCCGAATCCTTTGCCAAAGATTCGGCCGAATACCGAACCGAATCCGAACCCTAATTTGCATATGCAAATTAGGGGTGGGAAGGGGAAAACATTTATTACTTTTTTTACATTTTTTTTCTGACAAAAAGTCACGCGATTTCTCTCCCTGCCCCTAATTTGCATATGCAAATTAGGGTTCGGATTCGGTTCGGCCTGGCAGAAGGATTCGGCCGAATCCGAATCCTGCTGAAAAAGGCCGAATCCCGAACCGAATCCTGGATTCGGTGCATCCCTAGCTGCTGGGGAGGGGGTGATATCACTCTAACTTGCAGTACAGCAGTAAAGAGTGACTGAAGTTTATCAGAGCACAAGTCATATGACTGGGGGCAGCTGGGAAACTGACAATATGTCTAGCCCCATGTCAGATTTCAAAATTAAATTTAAAAAAAATCAGTTTGCTCTTTTGAAAAACAGATTTCAGTGCAGAATTCTGCTGGAGCAGCACTATTAACTGATGTGTATTGAAGAAAACATGTTTTCCCATGACAGTATCCCTTTTAACATTGTTTTGAAATTGTGTAGCTGCTGATGAAGAAGCTTTTGAGGACAACTCTGAAGAATATATAAGAAGAGACTTGGAGGGATCAGGTAATATTTTATCCATACTTTCCTTGACATGCTTTTTTCTCCAGTTTACTTTGTTTTGGTTAGACTTGTATTTCTGTCGTGAAAATTAACACCGGTGGTTTGTTGGATATGTGACATTTTTTTTTTTTGAAGGTCATACGTTTTGGGACCATTGTTTGCATTGACAGCTCTTTGAAATTCAACCTCTTTTGTATGATTTATCTCAGATATTGATACCAGGCGCAGAGCAGCTTGTGATCTGGTTCGTGGATTGTGCAAGTTTTTTGAAGGCCCCGTCACCAACATCTTCTCTGGTTACGTTAACTCGATGCTCCAAGAATACGCAAAGAACCCCTCTGTGAACTGGAAGCACAAAGATGCTGCAATATACCTTGTTACGTCTTTGGCATCTAAAGCACAAACACAAAAGGTAGGTTTTTAAACTTTTGCTCATGTCCCTTTCGAAGCTTGAGATTTAGGCAAGTCACCCACTGTGTTTAAAGGGCATGTAAAGGCAAAAAAATAAAATCCCATTTTTACTTTAATGTAACAGAAACCTATCTCTAATATACTTTAATTAAAAAATGTGTGCCGTTTTTATAAGAAACCTGACTGTATGCAGTGAAATTCTCCCTTCACGTACTGCTGTGGATAGGAATTGTCAGACGGTCCCTAACTGCTCTGCAGGGAAACAATCATACTTATGAACAGCAGGGGGAGCCCCCGCCTTACTTCCCAGCCATGCAGAACTCAAGCAGCTTTGTTTGTTTCCCTGTAGAGCAGTCGGCGACTGTGTAGAGATTTGTATTGGATTTTATTTTTGCCTTTACATCCCCTTTACTGTTTCCAACTCCAGCTGCAGGGACAAAGATCATGGAGCCAGATTTAAACAGATAAACTGGGATTCTATTTGGAGGATTATTTTGCTGCAGCCACTGGTTCTGCAGAGTTGCAGAAAGTTTATATTAAACAATACAAAAACTATAAAATCCACATTAAATCACATGACAACACAGGACCCAGTGCAGTCTGTATATTCTGATTATTAATCAGTCTTGCTGTATCGGCTTCTGGCAGATATTATTTGACTTGTGCTGTTTTGATCATTTATAACGATGCCTAAGCAGCCCAGACCACACTGAGCATGTACACAGTCTTAGTCTTGCAAAGATGTATAACAAAGTTACAAGATGGTGACCCCCTGTGGCCAACTTTGAAAGCATAAATCATTTGTTTGATTAGGCTTGTGGTGCAGTAAGTTCATGTTCATGTTTAGTATACAAAATACAGCATTTCTAGCCTTATTCTGTTTTAGACTTTACTTCCCCTTTAAGCTAGTTCTGGGTTGATCTGTTTTTGGGAAAATGGAGTTGTGTTAAAGGTTCATGACTGAGGGAGATAAAGCATATTTATTGGCTTGGCCTTAAAATCAAATGTCAATTTTTTAACTATATTATGAAGTAGTATGATCTTAAAGGATTAATAAGGCCATTTAATAAACATTTTTGGTAACACTGTTCACTTTCTTTCAGCATGGAATTACTCAAGCCAACGAACTTGTTAATCTAAGAGAGTTCTTTGTCAATCACATTCTTCCGGATTTGAAATCTGCAAACAGTAAGTGTTTAAGGCTAAGGACGAGCTGTTTGATAAAATAGGTTCTGTTACAGTCTGAGATTGAGTTAATGGGATACACAGCCACAAAACCCACACTGTATCCAAACAGACCAAATAGAAGGATAACATACGAGGGGCAAATCTTGGGATGGCCGACTTTCTATTGTTCTGGGGGGACCCATTTTTCTTTTGCAGGACAGGACTTTTATATTAAATTGTTTCAGCAGATTTTCATGCCGGATGTGGGTCTTAAAGGGGTTGTTTACCTTCAAACAACTAATTGTTTTCCGATAGATCAACCGGAAATAACGACACTTTCCAATTACTTTCTATTTTCTATGTGTCACAGTTTTTCTAATATTGAAGTGTAAAGTGTCTTTTTTCACCTTCTAAAGCAGCTGTGGGAGGGGGGGGTCGTCGACCCTGTAAACTGTTCTAAATTGATTCATTTAGTTGATACATTTCTTATCTTTGTCCCTGCTGAGCAGTATCTCTGAGTTTCATTACAGGCAGCTGTTAGAATTGCTAAAATAGTTGCTAGTACTCTACAGATGTTACAGTTTAGAGTCTGCTCCTGAATTACTGAGCTGCCAGACTCAAACACCAGAGATTTTGGAAAAACTAGGGATGCACCGAATCCAGGATTCGGTTCAGATTCAAACTTTTTCAGCAGGATTCGGATTCAGCTGAATCCTTCTGCCTGGCCAAATCCGAATTCTAATTTGCATATGCAAATTCAGGGCGGGGAGGGAAATCACAAGTCTTTTGTCACAAAACAAGGAAGTAAAAAATGTTTTCCCCTTTCCACCCCTAATTTGCAAATGCCAACCGGCTCGGTATTCAGCTGAATCGTTTTGCTCAGGATTCAGGTGTTCGGCCGAATCCAAAATAGTGGATTCGGTGCATCCCTCGGAAAATCAGTAAAAAAATAAATAATGGAAAGTAATTGGAAAAAAGTCTTTATTTCTGGGGAACAATCTGAAAACAACTGAACTGAAAAAAGTGTTTGGAAGGTAAACAACTCCTTTAAAGGAGAAGGAAGGCTGCCAATAGTGCAAGCTATAACACTATATTCTGCAGAACCATTTTGCCACTTTACCATACCTGAGTAAACAGGTGTAAACACTGTCTGTCTGTTTAGGATAGCAGCTGCCATATTAGCTTGCTGTGACATCACTTCCTGCCTGAGTCTCTACCTGCTCACTCATAGATCTGGGCTCAGATTACAGCAGGGAGGAGGGAGGGAGAGAGGAACAAACTGAGCATGCTCAAGCCCTAGCCCTGGAGGTTTAAGCTGAAAACAGCCTGTGTGTGATTTAGTCTTAAAGGAGAAGGAAAGCTACCAAGGCAATTTATTGCCAATACATTAGCCACAACACTGCAAACTAGAACACCCTTTTTTATTCTTCAGAATGCTTTTCCTTACCTGAGTAAACAGCTTTAGACACTGTCTTTGTTTGTTTAGGGTAGCAGCTGCCATATTAGCTTGCTGTGACATCACTTCCTGCCTGAATCTCTCTCTACTTGCTCATAACTCTGAGTTAAGATTACAGCAGGGAGGGGAGGAGGGAGGAAGAGAGGAGCAAACTGAGCATGCTCAAGCCCTAGCCCTGGAGGTTTAAGCTGAAAACAGGAAGTCTGATACAGAAGCCCATGAGTACACAATAGAAGGAAAGAAATGTGCTGTTTCTTTTGACAGAGGACAGAGAGCAGCATTACTTTGAGGGTTTACTGGTGTATTTATATAGACCTTTCTGATAAAGCTCACTTAATTTTAACCTTTCCTTCTCCTTTAAGAAGCTTTGGAAAGGCAGCCTAAGTATTACTATTAATTGGCTTTCCTAGTGACCACACTGCCACTCTTTATCTACTCACTTTATTGTATGAGTATGTTCTGAGATCTATTATGTTTAGGAAAAAATTCCCGAAGGGTAACTGAACTGTTTCTGTACTATTTTACGATTTTAAAAAGTCTTACAGACCTCTGGAGCTTCCAGAAAGCAAAAAAAGCTTAAAAAAAGTGTTTTTGACTAAAAAAAGTCTATTTTCCCAATAGATGTGATTGTCAGACATTTATTGCCAAGTACATTGTTTAACCTGATGGAAACCATTACATCTGCATTGCTTTTAGTGACTGGGACTACTGGTGATTATTGATCATGGTGGTCACCCCTCCAATATAATACAGCTAATTCTGCTCTCTGTATTAGTACTTGAGTACCGTATATACTCGAGTATAAGCCGAGGTACCTAATTTTACCTCCAAAAACTGGGAAAGCTTATTGACTCGAGTATAAGCCGAGGGTGAGAAATGCAGCAGCTTCTGGTAAGTTTTAATCAAAAAATTGAGGATTTCTGCTCCCATTAGAGGTGCTGGCGTCTTGTTTTTGGATGCCGGCGACCATTCTTGGACGCCGGCAAATATTCTTGGAGACTATTCTTGGACGCCGGCGACTATTCTTGGACGCCGGCGACTATTCTTGGACGCCGGCGACTATTCTTGGACGCCGGCGACTATTCTTGGACGCCGGCGACCGTTTTTGCGCTTGACCCGAGTATAAGCCAAGGTAGCGTTTTTAGCATATTTTGGGGGCTGAAAAACTCGGCTTATACTCGAGTATATACGGTAAGCCATTTGCAATAAGCCTATTTTGTGTTACTTATAGAAGCTGCACTTAATATATCAATGTCTGTATAGAGGAATATTTCTCATGTGCTTGTCCAGTCATGTATTTATCTTTTGTTTCAGTTCGTCTGCATTACACTATCTTTATTGCTGTAATTTTTCCTGATTTGTGTTTTTTTTTCCTCTTCCTTCCAGTCAATGAATATCCAGTACTTAAAGCAGATGGCATTAAATATATCATGTTTTTCAGAAGCCAAGTAAGTTGTTTTTAGAGTCCATATTGTGCTGAACAATCTGCTGCTTATAGTACACCCTGGTTTTCCACCCACGAGGAACCTCCTTCTCCATTCAAGATGATAGTCATTGTGTATTCGCGATGTTCTAAATAACTCTCTGGTTTATAGAACCAGTTTACCCTAGCAACCAGGCAGTAGTGTGAATGGAGACGGGAATAGGGCATGAATGGAAACATAAGGAATAAAAAGTAACATTTGTAGGCTCACGAAGCAATGGGTATTTTTGGCGATGGGGATCTGTATCTCCTATTTGATAGGGGCAAAAATATTGGAAAGAATTTCTATAACGTACTAATAGTGAATTACCCCTTTAATCTGTTGCCAGCAGTAAATTCCTTAAACGGGAACTATTGCGACAATGAAAATATAATATTAGAGTCAGCATACTGAAATTAAAAATGTTCTAAATACAATCAACTGAAAATGATGTACCGTTTCTGAAATAATCAAGTTTATCTTCACTATTCCTCTCTCAGCATCTGTTTCTCTTCATTCTGTCTTCATGCAGCTGTTGGGTGTCAGATGAATGATCCAATATACCTTATAGGGGGGCTTCCTTTCTTTAGCAGATGTATTAGAGCTCACTCAAATAACTGATTCCAGTACAAACAAAATCTAACAAAATAACTGCCTTTTGCGCAAATCCTGCATGTAGAGAGACATGATGTCTGGTGATTTTAATAGACTGAGCATCTGTTTCTTTTCAGTCTTCATTCAGGAGTTGTGGGTCAGGTGAATGATCCAATATTTCTTATAGGGGGGCTCCTTTTGCCTAGAAGACGTATTAGAGCTCACTCTATTAAACTGACCAGACATCATGTCTCTCTACATGCAGGATTTTTGCAAAAGGCAGTTATTTTGTTAGATTTTGTTTGTACTAGAATCGGTTATTTGAGTGAGCTCTAATACATCTGCTAGGAAAGGAAACCCTCCTATAAGATACATTGGATCATTCATCTGACACCCAACTGCTGCATGAAGAGAGAATGAAGAGAAACAGATGCTGAGAGAGGAATAGTGAAGATAAACGTGATTATTTCAGAAACAATGCAGAATTTTTAATTGATTGTATTTATAAAGTTTCTTACTTCAGTTTGAGATGCTTATATCACATTTTCGCGATAAAGACCACAGCAGAACTGTACCACCTAATAACCAGCGCATAAGATTGTCAGAAATGGCAGTTGTTAAATGAAGCCTCTTCCAGAAATAACAGTCCTATATTTCTAATTATCTGCAAGAGCCCTACAACACAATGCATTCCCAACTAGGGATGCACCGAATCCAGGATTCGGTTCGGGATTCGGCCTTTTTCAGCAGGATTCGGCCGAATCCTTCTGTCCAGCCGAACCGAATCCGAATCCTAATTTGCATATGCAAATTAGGGGCGGAAGGGAAATTGTGTGACTTTTTGTCACAAAACAAGGAAGTAAAATTTTTTTCCCTCTTCCCACCCCTAATTTGCATATGCAAATTAGGATTCGGTTCGGTATTCGGCCGAATCTTTCACGAAGGATTCGGGGTTCGACCGAATCCAAAATAGCGAATTCGGTGCATCCCTATTCCCAACAATGACAGTATTTCCCTTTTTTATTTATTTTTTAGATTTTTAAGACCAGTTTCTTGCATTTTCTGTTTGCAGCTTCCCAAAGAACAGCTTCTGGCGACCATTCCTCTTCTAATAACATATCTGCAGGCAGAAAGCATAGTAGTCCATACGTATGCAGCCCACGCCCTGGAGAGGTTCTTCACCATGAAAGGAGCCACTACCACCACCCTGTAAGTATAAACTTTGTGGATTCCCTGGAGTCTTATTTATTTTCCCCACTGCACCAAAATGGGTTTAAAAGGAAAAAAAAAGGTCCCCTTTTTTGTTGAGAGTTCATTCAGTTGGGATTATATAAAAGGCACATAAACACTATCTGAACTCTTAGAAATAAGCATTAATCATAAACACTCCCACCCATTGGCTGATTGTGCCTTAGTACATATATAGGATCTATTCTCCAGAATGCTCAGGACCTGGGGTTTTCCAGATAACAGTTCTTTCCGTAATTTGGATCTTCATACCTTAAGTCTACTAGAAAATCATATAAACATGAAATAAACCCAATAGGCTGGTTTTGCTTCCAATAAGGATTAATTCTATCTTATTTGGGATCAAGTACAAGGTACAGGTAAAGGATCCATTATCCAGAATGCTTGGGACCTGGGGTTTTCTGGATAACTGATCTTTGCATACTTTGGATCTTCATACCTTAAGTCTACTACTAAATCATGTAAACATTAAATCCAATAGGCTGGTTTTGCTTCCAACAAGGATTAATTATATCTTAGTTGGGATCAAATACAGGTATGGGGCCTGTAATTCAGAATGTGCGTGGCCTGGGGTTTTCCAGATGCGGATCTTTCTGTAATTTGGATCTTCATACCTTGTCTACTAGAAAATCATGTAAACATGAAATAAACCCAATAGGCTGGTTTTGCCTCCAATAAGGATTAATTATATCTTAGTTGGGATCAAGTGCAAACTACTGTTTTATTAATACACAGAAAAAGGAAATTGTTTTTTTAAAAATTGGATTATTTGGATAAAATGGGGTCTATTGGAGACAGCTATTCGATAATTCAGAGCTTTCTGGATAACGGACCCTAAATCCCTTCTAGAAATTGTTTTATAATCTTCTAATTCTCTGCAAAATGAACAGGCATACCCATGAGATCATGGCCTTTAAATTTGACTGGGACCCTGTGTTGTAATAACTATGACTTTTTTGTGTGTCCACCCTCAGCATTGTAGCAGCTGACATGATGCCATACGTGGAGCTCCTTTTAGCTAATCTATTTAAAGCACTTTCCTTGCCTGGCTCAACTGAGAATGAATACATCATGAAAGGTACTTTCATCGCTTCTCTGGATATTTTGGGTGCTCGATGCATTCTATGCACAGGTGTAATGCGTGCCTGCAGCCAGCCATTAGTAACAGTTGTGTTGTCCATTTAAATTGGCTTTAAAAGGTTTGTTCACCTTCAAACACTTTTTCCAGTTCAGTTGGTTTCAGACCGTTCCCCAGAAATAGACTTTTTCCCAACTACTTTCTATTTGTGACCGTTTTTCTAATATTGAGTGTTAAGTTTCATTTTTCACCACCTAAATCAGCTCTGGGGGGGGGTCGCCGACTCTTTAAAGGGGTTGTTCACCTTTTAAATGTACTTTTAGTATGCTGAAGAGCGTGATATTCTCAGACAATTTTGCAATTGGTTTTCCTTTTTCATTATTTGTGGTTTTTGTGTTATTTAGCTTTTTTATTCAGCGGCTCTCCAGTTTGCAGTTTCTTAATTGCCCTAGCAACCAAGCATTTGGTTGAATAACAGATTGGAATATGAATAGGAGAGGTGCCCAATAGAAAGAGGAGTTAAAAAAAAAAAAGTAGCAATAACAATAATTGGTCCCCATTTGAAAGATGGAAAGAATCAGAAGAAAAAGATGAATAATTTAAAAATGCTAAAAAAGAAAAAATGAAGACTAATTGAAAGATTGCTTAGAATTAACCATTTAACATACTAAAAGTTAACTTAAAGGAGAACTAAACCCCCTTTCTAATAAAACACCCTACCTTCCATAGTCCCCCCTCCCTGCACAGGAGTTAACACAAGTGAATACCCCTAAGCCGGTAATTACCCCTTGTTGCTGAGTCAGCGCATCTTCAGCCACTTCGGTAATCTTCGAGTCTTCTTCTGGCGCTTCAGTAATTTTCTTCACTTTCGGGGCATGCGCCGATATGGATCTTCCTTACTGCGATTACCAAAGCGCCTAAAGATGGCCCCCGTTAGCTCCGCTGTGCGGACTCTGCAACAAGGGGTAATTACCAGCTTAGGGGCTGGACTATGGGCGGTAGGGGTTTTTATTAGAAAGGGGGTTTAGTTCTCCTTTAAAGGTGAACCACCCAATGTTTTAAATTGATACATTTAGTTGATCCATTTTATCTTTGTCCCTGCTGAGCAGAATCCCTGAGTTTCATTAAAGGCAGCTGTTAGACTTGATACAATAGTTCCTAATACTCCACAGATACTGCTGAGAAATGTATTGACTAATCGTATCAACTAAAAGGAACATCTGAACCGTTCAGATGCTCCTGGATCGCTGAGCTGCCAGACTGAAACCAGAGACTTGAACTAGAGTCCTACTTTCTAAGACCCGCAACCCGCATATTGTCCCACTTTGATCTGCTACCTGACCCGGATACGCAACTGCCTTATCCGCAACCCGCCGACCACCATCAGACAGGAAGTGGTGTTGCTGCAAACCGGAAGTGACGTCATCAAAAGTGGGCAGGGCAGAAACACGTTTTGTAACTTTAAAAGGAGTAAAATATATACAATATTACATCGATAAGAAATTTAGATGAGACCCACAACCCTACCCGCACCTGGAAATCCTCCCCTCATTCCGCAGGGTGCCCACTTTTTTTGGGTAACCGCGGCTGCTTGACCCGCTGCAGGACGCTAACGTGAACATTAAACTTCAAATTTGGAAAAACTATAAAACATGAAAAGCAATTGAAAACAACTGAACTGAAAATAAGTGTTTGGAAGGTGAACAGCCCCTTTAAAGATCGTTTAGCAAAGGTTATTCTTGAAGCACAATAAAGTGTCTAGCTATATTTCAGCTGAAATTCCTATCCCATATTTACAGTTTGAATTTATAAATCTATTAGGGATGCACCGAATCCACTATTTTTGATTCGGCCGAACCCCCGAATCCTTCGTGAAAAATTCGGCCGAATCCGAACCCTAATTTGCATATGCAAATTAGGGGTTGGAAGGGGAAAAATTTTTTACTTCCTTGTTTTGAGACAAAGTCACGCGATTGCCCTCCCCACCCCGAATTTGCATATGCAAATTAGGATTCGGTTCGGCCGGGCAGAAGGATTCATCCGAATCCCGAACCGAATCCTGGATTCGGTGCATCCCTAAAATCTATACTAAACAGAAAACATCTTTCTATATTAACCCTTGTCTTTTCCAGCAATCATGAGAAGCTTTTCGTTGCTCCAGGAAGCCATCATCCCCTATATACCTTCTGTAATCAGCCAACTAACACAGAAACTGCTTGCAGTGAGCAAGGTAGTGTTTTAATACCTTAATTCTAAGTTACTGGTACCATTGGTGGGATTGTCATATGATTATCTTCTTTCTGCACTGTTTGTGGTCTTCAAGTTATGTAACCTTTTTGTTCTGGAGCTGGAAAGGGCCCGGGTAAAACACATGTAAGAAATATAATGTCTGCATTCAACAAATTCAATTGACATAACCTATAGAAGAATCTTTGTCGGTGTCCTGTGTGGTATGGTGACAAAAAGGTCAGTGATTGATGGTATGTATGTTGGGCCACGGATTCTCAGATATTGTTACTGAGGTGAGACCAGTAGGGCTCTTAGCAGAGAAACACTATGGTGCAAATTCACTAAGCGCCGAACGCTAGCGTTAATTCGCTAGCGTTTGGCATTTTTCGCTACTGCGCAAATTCACTAACGAACGCTGGCGTAAATTCGCTAGTGTTACTTCGCACCCTTACGCCAGGCGAATTTTCGCTAGCGACGTAACTACGCAAATTCACTAACTTGCGCAGCGTACTGAACGCTACCTTTTACGCTAGACTTCCTTCGCCACCTCAGACCAGGCCAAGCGCAATAGAGTAGATAGGGATTGTTTCAAAAAAAGTCAAAATTTTTTCTAAGTCCCAAAAAACGCTGGCGTGTTTTCTACATGATGGGTGATAGGCTGAAAAAGATCGAAAATATTTTTGGGGCTCCCCTCCTTCCCCCCTACATTTCCTGACTCATGGCAACTTACCTAGACAGTGGGCACATGTGTAGGGCAAAATAACATTTATATTTGCTGATTTGAAGGTTTTCTAGGCATTTGAAGTGGTTATACGTGTTCCTCCATTGAAATTTGAATTTCGCGCCGTATGCAAATGAACCATCGCTTGCAAAACTTCGATTCGCTTGGCAAATTAACGCTAGCGCAACTTCGAAAACTTACGCTACCCCTGTGCGCAACTTTGGATTTTAGTGAATTTGCGGAGCGCTGGCGAAGTGCGGCGAAGTTGCGTCTGGCGCAACTTCGCATCTTAGTGAATTTGCCCCTAAGTCTCTCTGCAAGGTTTTTGTAATTGTTGATCCGGGACTGGTCTTACTGGGAACCCGCAAGAGTAGGGTGGGGCGGATTCCCAAATCCGTAGGACAGGTTTTCAAGAGGCCCTAGGCCTATTTAGTACACCTGATGCTGAGCAGCAGTGCTGAATGTGTGTGAGACAAACTGCTGGTATTGCTCGGCTTCAGGAGAGAAAGCAAAGCATTTATTTTGTGAACCAGAAGGCTGGATTTTTTTCTGTTGAACTGCTGTGTTTCGGTTACCTTCCGCCTGCGAGGGGAAATTTCTGCAGCCGCTGGAAAATAAACGCGGGCAGGAAGCCCTTAAACCGATCCTGGTGTGTGAAGTCACCTCTTTTGCAGCCTACCAGCGAGTGAACCCCCACACCTGTTACTAACTACCTGTATTTAAAGTGCATGTAAAGGCAAAAAAATAAAATCCCATTTTTACTTCAATGAAAAAGAAACCTTTTTCCAATATACTTTATTTAAAACGTGCACCATTTTTATAAGAAACCTGACTGTATGCAGTGAAATCCTCCCTTCATTTACTGCTGTGGATAGGAATTGTCAGACAGTCCCTAACTGCTCTGCAGGGAAACAATCATACTTATGAACAGCAGGGGGAGCCCCCGCCTTACTTCCCAGCCATGCAGAACTCAAGCAGCTTTGTTTGTTTCCCTGTAGAGCAGTCAGCAACAGTGTAGAGATTTGTATTGGATTTTATTTTTGCCTTTACATCCCCTTTACTGTTTCCAACTCCAGCTGCAGGGACACAGATCATGGAGCCAGATTTAAACAGATAAACTGGGATTCTATTTGGAGGATTATTTTGCTGCAGCCACTGGTTCTGCAGAGTTGGAGAAAGTTTGTATTAAACAATACAAAAACTATAAAATCCACATTAGATTACATGACAACACAGGACCCAGTGCAGTCTGTATATTCTGATTATTAATCAGTCTTGCTGTATCAGCTTCTGGCAGATATTATTTGACTTGTGCTGTTTTGATCATTTATGACGATCCCTAAGCAGCCCAGACCACACTGAGCATGTGCACAGTCTTGGTCTTGCAAAGATGTATAACAAAGTTACAAGATGGTGACCCCCTGTGGCCAACTTTGAAAGCATAAATCATTTGTTTGATTAGGCTTGTGGTGCAGTAAGTTCATGTTTATGTTTAGTATACAAAATACAGCATTTCTAGAATTATTCTATTTTACACTTTACTTCCCCTTTAACCCTTTCAGATAGAAAACTGACTTCTATCTCCACTCTTTTTAGAATCCAAGCAAACCTCATTTCAATCACTATATGTTTGAGTCCATCTGTTTATCTATACGGATCACCTGCAGAGCAAGCCCTGCTGCTGTTGGGAGCTTTGAGGATGCCCTTTTCTTGGTCTTCACAGAGATCCTGCAGAACGACGTTCAAGGTACAGCAGTTCTAGCCCACACCAAAACAGCAGAGTGCCTTTACGTTTGGGCCAGTACAATTGGTTGTAAATAATAGCTTTAGTTCTGAAGTACAATTAGAGCTAAGCCCAATGGTGACTCCATACCTGTTTCACTGCATATAGTCTCTACCTTTTAGAGTGTATATGAAACCTTCATGTCTCTCTCAACTCATTTGAGACTGTCAAGAGGATTTGGGTGCTAAATGTGGGAGACCATATATCTCATCAGTACCTTAAATCTGCTATACCTGTAACACATGGCAGAAGTCTTCTAACACTTTATATTCTCTAGCAGTCAGTTATATTAAAAATATTAATTTTCCTTTAAAGGATAAGTAAACCTTTATAATAAGTGAATGTAAAATTGATGAGTGTGCTATTCTTAGCATTTTTGCAATGTACATTCATTATTTAATTCCAAGATATTAAGGGATACGTGTACAGTTAATATGAATGAATTTTGTTCCAACAGCGCCACCTGCTGGTCAGTTTCCCACCAGTCTGACCAGCAAGTAGTCAAGGAAGTTGTCAGGAGAAAGAAAGAGGCTGCTCTGATGTTCTTCTGCTTAGGAAAAAAAATAGAAAACTTTCTCAAATCTTTCCTAAGCAGAAGAACAGAGCAGCCTCTTTCTATCTCCTGACAACTTCCTTGACTACTTGCTGGTCAGACTGGTGGGAAACTGACCAACAGGTGGCGCTGTTGTAACAAATAGGAGAAGTGCTGATGACCTGCTGATCACTTGTGTTGCATCCAAGGACGCTTCGCAGGTGTAATCGTTGGCTTCCTTGTTTTGGGAAGCCCATAGAGGGAGTTTGTGACGCGGTGCTCCCTCCGAAATGGCGTTGATGAGGGAGTCGGACCAGGATTGGATCGCTCGGCTAACCCATGCCGTGACCAGGACTGGCCGGAGGGATGATCCGGTAGCTGAGAATACGGAGCGTAGTAAGCTCTCTAATTTTTTGTCCATAAAGTCCGTGAAAGAAGATGCATCAGGCACTGGTAAGGCTTTATTTTTGGAAAGTCAAGATACAGGTGCGTCAACTGATGGAGGAGACGACCATTTCTCTGTGAGATCCGTCGGGAATGGGTTGAGTTTTAAGAATCGACTGTTGGTTTGGAACCGTCTCTCTGGCTTATCCCATTCCTGTTGTATGATGTGATCAAGTTGAGAGTTGGGAGGAAACACCAGTGAAGACTTGCTGTGCCGTTTGAAAAGAGTAGGAGACTCTGTTGAGGTCTCCGTCTCTTGGAGGTGAAGGGTCTCCAAAACTGAAGATCAAAGTATCAACTGTTTCTGAGGAGTGCCTGGGAAAATCCTCGTCGTCATTATCTGACCCAGAAGCCAGTTCACCCTCGGAGCATTCTCGTTCTTCCCCAGAATCCAGAGGGAAGGGTGTCTCGGGAGGGGAATCAATCTCGTCCTCGGATGGAGAAGGAGCCCTGCGTTTGTGAGGTCTGGGTTTGGGATTGTCTAAGCGGGCCAGCAGCTTGTCTAGTGACTGGGTCAATTTTGGTATCCCAGAGGCTAGGTGGGATGCTCTCTGTGGGGGGGAAACTTCTCTGCTGGAGACTGAAGGTTCCCCCTGAATGGCCTGATTCACCAGAGGTGGAGTAGACACTGGAGGTTCTGCACCCTGCTCAGGCGACTTGCACTTAGCACATAAGGGATCATTATGCCCAACGGACAAACGTTTGAGGCATTTGGCACAGGCCAAATACTTTACTAAAGCTGAAGGTGCTGCCCTAGGAAAAAGCTTTCCACTGGTCCCTTCAGACATGGTACCAATCATTTTGGTGCAACAGAGGTCTGTGCGTGGGGAACACTGTGGCCCTTGTAAAAGAAGACCTGACACGAACCTCGAGATAGACCGGAAGGAGGAGCTGTCTGTTTCTCTGGAAGTGCCCTGCGGTTTAATCTCGCTGGGAGAGGAGATAAAACACCAGGTGTTGAGAAGCTGTGGACTCGCAATTACGCCTGTGTCCCACCGGTACTCTGCGTGTGTGATGCGCAACACAAAATAGCAGCCGGCAAACCTTGCGCGACTTGTGCGTGCCTAAGGAGAATGCCGGTTTGCCAGAAATGAAAATAGCGCTCCAGGGAATAGGTGCTTCTAAAATGACGGCCGGAGATGCGCAAAAATGCCTGACCGCTGTTCATAACAGTGGCGCCAGTTTCAAAAAAGGCACACCACTTCTGTGCAAGAGTCCCCCTTAGTGAGGCAGATCAGAAGGGCTGCCTTGTAAATGCCTATGGACCGTGGAGCCAGGGAGAAAATAAATCATGAATGTAAATGACAAGTGCTAATTGCACTCTCAACAATTTTGCACTCACTTATTTTAAAGGTTTACTTATCCTTTAATTTTTGATCCATTTTTGTTCATCTTAGGCCCCATACTTTTAACACTGCCCTTGTATAAGCTTATATGAAATGATACTATATGCTAGCCCTTGTCGAAAAGGCTGCTAGAAAAGAGATGGTATTTGGTCTGCTGAAGACATGCATCAGGTTGAAATTACATATACAGGTATCGGACCTGTTATCCAGAATGGGGTTTTCCAGTTAACTGATCTTTCCGTAATTTGGATCTTCATACCTTAAGTCTACTAGAAAATCATATAAATATTAAATAAACCCAATAGGCTGGTTTTGCCTCCAATAAGGATTAATTATATCTTAGTTGGGATCAAGTACAAGCGACTGTTTTATTATTACACAGAAAAAGGAAATCATTCTTAAACATTTGTATAAAATGTAGTCTATGGGAGACGATCTTTCCGTAATTCAGAGCTTTCTGGATAACGGGTTTCCGGATAACGGATCCTATACCTGTACAACCCATCTTGCTTGCTCATCTCTTTTTCCTGTACGTCATTGCTTAATATAATCGCTATGTGCCCTAATTAGATGGTTGTGCAAAGACTGATGTTGGTGTTTGTAAAAAGAATGTAATTATTTCTCATTCTTTTCATTTCAGAGTTTATCCCCTATGTCTTTCAAGTCATGTCCTTGCTCCTGGAAATTCACATCAATGATATCCCAACATCTTACATGGCCCTGTTTCCACACCTACTTCAGCCAGTTCTGTGGGAGAGAACCGGTAACATCCCTCCTCTTGTGAGACTTCTACAAGCTTACCTAGAGAGAGGGGCCAGTAACATTGCTGCAAGTGCCTCTGATAAAATCGTACGTTTGCCTCAATCTCCTATAAAAAGAAATATATATATATATATATATATATATATATATATATATATATATATATATATATAGATAGATAGATAGATAGATATATATAGATATATTTTGTCACGCCCAAGTGATTGGGATATTAATGATTTGTTTTTGGTTGTTTGTTTCTAGCCTGGTCTCCTTGGTGTCTTCCAAAAACTGATTGCCTCTAAGGCCAACGATCATCAAGGATTTTATCTGCTTAACAGTATTATTGAACATTTGCCCGCGTAAGTAAAATGACAGGGTTGCTTTAATCCTTTATGTCTAGTCCAGGGCATAGAAGGAGGAGTTGGGAAGCAATCTCATGGTCTCAATCTCAGGCATGTAAAGGCAAAAAAATTAAATCCAATTTTTACTTTCTTTAATGAAAAAGAAACCTATCTCCAATATACTTTAATTAAAAAATGTGTACCGTTTTTATTAGAAACCTGACTGTATGCAGTGAAATTCTCCCTACATTTACTGCTGTGGATAGGAATTGTCAGACGGTCCCTAACTGATCTGCAGGGAAACAATCATACTTATGAACAGCAGGGGGAGCCCCCGCCTTACTTCCCAGCCATGCAGAACTCAAGCAGCTTTGTTTGTTTCCCTGTAGAGCAGTCGGCGACAGTTTAGAGATTGGGTTTTATTTTTGCCTTTACATCCCCTTTACTGTTTCCAACTCCAGCTGCAGGGACAAAGATCATGGAGTCAGATTTAAACAGATAAACTGGGATTCTATTTGGAGGATAATTTTGCTGCAGCCACTGGTTCTGCAGAGTTGGAGAAAGTTTGTATTAAACAATACAAAAACTATAAAATCCACATTAGATTACATGACAACACAGGACCCAGTGCAGTCTGTATATTCTGATTATTAATCAGTCTTGTGTATCGGCTTCTGGCAGATATTATTTGACTTGTGCTGTTTTGATCATTTATGACGATCCCTAAGCAGCTCAGACCACACTGAGCATGTGCACAGTGTGCAGTGTCTTAGTCTTGCAAAGATGTATAACAAAGTTACAAGATGGTGACCCCCCTGTGGCCAACTTTGAAAGCATAAATCATTGTTTGATTAGGCTTGTGGTGCAGTAAGTTTGTTTAGTTTACAAAATACAGCATTTCTAGCCTTATTCTATTTTAGACTTTACTTCCCCTTTAAAGGGGAATTGAATATAAGCTTCCTCATACTGAAATAAGAAACTTTCTAAATACAATCAATTAAGTATTCTGCATTGTTTCTGAAATAATCAAGTTTATCGTCACTATTCCTCTCTCAGCATCTGTTTCTCTTCATTCTGTCTTCATGCAGCAGTTGGGTGTCAGATGAATGATCCAATATATCTTATAGGGAGGCTCCTTTCCTAGCAGATGTATTAGAGCTCACTCAAATAATTGATTCCAGTATAAAAAAAATCTAACAAAATAACTGCCTTTTGCACAAATCCTGCATGTAGAGAGACATGATGTCTGGTGAGTTTATTAGAGTGAGCTCTAATACATCTTCTAGGCAAAAGGAGCCCCCCTATAAGATATATTGGACCTAACTGTCAATTATTATCTGTCACCCAAATGCTGCGTGCAGAGAGAATGAAGAGAAACAGATGCTGAGAGAGGAATAGTGAAGATAAACTTGATTATTTCAGAAACAATGCAGAATATTTAATTAATTGTATTTAGAAAGTTTCTTATTTCAGTATGATGAAGCTTATATTCAATTTTCATCTTCCCCTTTAAAGCAGCTAATGTTTATAGATGGAGTCGCTAAGTGCTTATTGGCATGCAAGTTTCCCCTTTCTAACCATCAGACAATAAACATGGAGAGTAAACAGAGACTATCTTGTAATTTGCACCTAAAGCTTCCAGACAATATTTCCAGGTTACGTTCTCATAAATAGCTTAGAAAAAGATGATATTGAAGTGCTCGTTTCCCGAATAATCCTGACATTTTGGTTGGACGTTTGCTTCGCTAACTGGGTAGGTTCACAATTTGGTGAAGTATGTCCTAATTGTGTTTGCAGAGAATGTATTGAGCAGTACAAGAGGCAAATCTTCATTGTACTTTTCCAAAGGCTCCAAAGTTCCAAGACAACAAAGTTTGTTAAAAGTAAGTTGATTTGTGGCGATTTGAGTAATGTACCATTTATCAAATAACTCGTGTTTTACTATACCACACATTTTCTTTCTCTGTATTTTCTAAATATGTTGAGCAACTATTGGCCTTGGGCCTTATTATTATTATTATTATTATCCTTATTATTATCATCAGTTTTTACACAGCTTTTTAAAGTAATAAAGAAGCACTGTAAAAGAAACAAGGACAGTAGGATTAGAGGGTTCTTGCAGCCTGATATCCTTATCATTTACAGTAGGGGGTACATTGTCCCTTATAATAAGTGATACTAGAGTTCCCTGTATACCTCAGCCTGCAGCCTTGTGCCTTTATATGGTCACAGAACAACCCCTCAGTGACTTCTGATATCCTTATCATTTACAGTAGGGGGTACATTATCCTTTATAATACATGACTGATACTCAGAGTTCCCTGTATAACTCAGCCTGCAGCCTTGTGCCTTTATATGGTCACAGAACAACCCCTCAGTGACTTCTAATATCCTTATCATTTACAGTAGGGGGTACATTATCCCTTATAATACATGAGAGATACTCAGAGTTCCCTGTATAACTCAGCCTGCAGCCTTGTGCCTTTATATGGTCACAGAACAACCCCTCAGTGACTTCTAATATCCTTATCATTTACAGTAGGGGGTACATTATCCCTTATAATACATGAGTGATACTCAGAGTTCCCTGTATAACTCAGCCTGCAGCCTTGTGTCTTTATATGGTCACAGAACAACCCCTCAGTGACTTCTAATATCCTTATCATTTACAGTAGGGGGTACATTATCCCTTATAATACATGAGTGATACTCAGAGTTCCCTGTATAACTCAGCCTGTAGCCTTGTGTCTTTATATGGTCACAGAACAACCCCTCAGTGACTTCTAATATCCTTATCTGTGCACCAAATCCTCCAGGGAGGTTGGTTAATATTGAGTCATTGATTATAGATCTATAAAACAGTTGCCCTTAAGTAATTTAATTCCTGCTCTTTGTCATTTCCTTTGTAAGCGAATAAACATTTATGCCCTGACAGCATTGCTTAGACTTGTTTGCCCTTCCAATAAGTGTGTTTTTGCTTTTCCCATCAGTGGATGTAAATATGAAAATGCACTCATCTCGTATCCCATGTCTTTTCTCTTCCTATATTAGGTTTCCTAGTCTTTTTAAATTTGTTTTGCATCAAGTTTGGAGCCATTGCTCTGCAGGAAATGTTTGACAGTATCCAGCCAAAGTAAGTAAAATCATCCCGAATGAAGCTGATTACCTACCGTTACTTCTGATTTAAACGAACAGTTCAGGGTATTAAAATAAAAACTGAGTAAATAGGCTGTGCAAAATAAAAAATGTATCTAATATAGTTAGTTAGGCAAAAATGTAATGTACAAAGGCTGGAGTGAGTGGATGTCTAACATAATAGCCAGAACACTACTTCCTGCTTTTCAGCTCTCTAACTCTGAGTTAGTCAGTGACTATAAGGGGGGCCACATGGGACATAACTGTTCAGTGAGTTTGCAATTGATCCTCAGCATTCAGCTCAGATTTAAAAGCCACAGTTATGTCCCATGTGCCTCCCCCTCAAGTCTCTGATTGGTTACTGCCTGATAACCAATCATTGGAAACAGAGAGCTGCAAAGCAGGAAGTAGAGTTCTGGCTATTATGTTACACATCCAGTCACTCCAGCCTTCATTCATTAGATTTTTGGCTAACTAACTATATTAGATACATTTTTTATTTTGCACAGCCTATTTATTTACCCAGTTTTTGTTTTAACGCTAAACTATTACTTTAAAGGGTAACTTCAAATGTAGATAAATTAGGCACCACTCCTTAGATTTACTTCTCAGTAGGGATCGAGTATTCCATTCGGGATTCGGCCTTTTTCAGTAGGATTTGGATTCGGCCTGCCCGGCTGAACCGAATCTGAATCCTAATTTCATATACAAATTAAGGCGGGGAGGGAAATTGCCATATTAGTGTGCTGTAGGGATGCAGCAAATCCAGGATTCAGTTTGGGATTTGGGCTTTTTTTTTTTGCAAGATTCGGCCGAATCCTTCTGCCAGGCCGAACCTAATCCGAATCCTAATTTGCATATGCAAATTAGGGGCAGGCAGGGCAATTGCGTGACTTTTTGTCACAAAAAAAGGAAGTAAAAAAAAATTTCCCCGTCCCACCCCTAATTTGCACATGCAAATTATGATTTGGTCCGGTATTCTGCCGAATGTTTCGCATGTTTGAGCCATTCTCTCATTAGATAATTAAATGCAGCCTGATAGCTTTATAAACTCCATCGTGTACCCAGAGATACTCCTAGTCATCAGTTAACCCATGCTTAGCTGCTCTGCTTGAGACACATTTTAGTCCACCAGGACCCTACGTTGTCTCCATGATGTTTGTCCTGCATGTGCAATTGTGCTGATTCACGGTGCGTTTCTTGCATCAGGATGTTTGGAATGGTTGTGGAGAAGATAATTATCCCTGAGATACAGAAAGTTTCCGGACCTATTGAAAAGAAAATCTGCGCTGTTGGAATCACTAAGGTTCTCACGGAATGCCCAGCAATGATGGATACAGAGTATACAAAGCTATGGTAAGCAGGACCACCATCACAAATCTGGGCTCCACCCAGGCAAGGTCAGCCCCAGGCTCCACCCAAAAATCATTGGTTGCCAGAACTACAATTTAAAGGGGAACTATTGTGAAAATTGAATATAAGCGTCGTCATACTGAAATAAGAAACTTTCTAAAAGACAATCCATTGAATATTCTGCATTGTTTCTGAAATAATCAAATTTATCTTCACTATTCCTCTCTCAAGTCTAGTCAAGCACAGGGGGATTAAATCCATTCACATAATTCCTAACAGAGTACTGGTATGGGATCTGTTATTCAGAAACTCGTTATCCAGAAAGCTCCGAATTACAGAAAGACGGTCTCCCATAGACTCCATATAATCCAAATGATTAAAAATTACTTATTTTTCTCACACCAAATCTGTCGTGCTACTTTGCCAACAGGACTCCATTGCTCCAGGCTCTCATTGGCTTGTTTGAGCTTCCCGAAGACGACACCATCCCAGACGATGAACATTTCATTGATATTGAAGATACTCCGGGCTACCAGGCGGCCTTCTCTCAGCTGGCCTTTGCTGGTAAAAAGGAACACGACCCCATCGGGGAAATGGTTAACAATCCCAAAATTCTGCTGGCGCAGTCTCTTTACAAATTGTCCACCGCTTGTCCGGGCAGGGTAAGCTCTTTGATTCTAGTTGATTTTCAGTTTTATTCCTTTTGGCTGTCTGGGTATTCGTGCATTTCTACTTTTCTGGGTGAAAACGAATACAGGACGTCATAAAGACTCTCGACTGACGTAACCGGCGTATGCTGAAAATACTCGTACGTTCTGTAAGCAGGATAAACCGTATGAGCACACATGAGCCAATCATATGCATCCACACCTATTTTATGGCATTTATAATGGCAGCATATTAAAGGGGAACGATCGTGAAAATGAAAATTGAATATAAGAATAACAATAAGAAACATAATTGCAATCAATTAAAAATTCTAGATTGTTTCTTCATGATTCCTCTCTCATTCTGTCTTCATGAAGGAGTTGGGGGTCAGATATTCATTGACAGTTAGATCCAATATATCTTAATTAAAAAAAAACCCTACCCTATATAGACCCCCTCCCTCCCTCTGCAAAAAGCCGAATAATCCCTCCCTTCTCTTCCACTTGCTGCTCCCTGAATTCCCAGGCTGTGCACTCAGCTCACTGCACTGTTGGACAGGAACCAATCAGCAGCTAGCAGGACCTGATAGGGAACTGAAGCCTGGTTGTGATTGGCTGTCCCCTCCTCCTGTGCCTCCTACTTGGCCACGCCCACCCCTCATTTGAAACAGGGACCAGAGAACATCTATAGGGAGCTCCAATAAAGGGGCTATATTTAAAAATAATAATACATTTTAGCCCCATGTAAAAGAAACACCATATATTACTCATAATTTCCTACAAAATTAGGATTTTTTTCATTTATCCTATATGTCTCCTTTAATAAAAAAAAAACCCTACCCTACATAGACCCCAGGCACTTCAACAATTTTCGTGAGTTTCAGCTAGGGATGCACCGAATCCACTATTTTTGATCTAGGCGAATCGTTTGTGAAATTGGGATTTGGTTCCGTATTCGGCCGAATTTCTCACGACGGGTTCGGCCGAATCTTTCACGACGGGTTCGGCCGAATCTTTCACGACGGGTTCGGCCGAATCTTTCACGACGGGTTCGGCCGAATCTTTCACGACGGGTTCGGCCGAATCTTTCACGACGGGTTCGGCCGAATCTTTCACGACGGGTTCGGCCGAATCTTTCACGACGGGTTCGGCCGAATCTTTCACGACGGGTTCGGCCGAATCTTTCACGACTGGTTCGGCCGAATTCAAATTAGTTGATTTGGTTGCATCCCTAGTCAAAACTCACGAAAATTGCATATGCAGATTCTGTTCAGCGGAGTTCCCGGGCACCATCTTCTTCTCTTCGTTAATCTTACAGAATGAGGCCGGCGAAGCGATGCATGCGCAGTTGGAGACATTTTCTGTACCGCGACAACTGCGCATGCACGGAAACTAGGGATACACCGAATCCAGGATTGGCCTTTTTTTAAGCAGTATTTTGGTATTCGGCCAAGTCCTTCTACCCGGCTGAACTGAATACTAATTTGCATATACAAATTAGGGGTGGGGAGGGAAATCGCATGACTATTTGCCACAAAACAAGGATGTAAAAAATGTTTTCCTTCCCACCCTAATTTGCATATGCAATTTTCGTGAGTTTTGACTAGGGATGCACCGAATGAACTAATTTGAATTCGGCCGAACCCTGTCGTGAAAGATTCGGCCGAACCCGTCGTTGAAAGATTCGGCCGAACCCGTCGTGAAAGATTCGGCCGAACCCGTCGTGAAAAGATTCGGCCGAACCCGTCGTGAAAGATTCGGCCGAACCCGTCGTGAAAGATTCGATTCGGCCGAACCCGTCGTGAAAGATTCGGCCGGAACCAAATCCTAATTTCACAAACGATTCGCCTAGATCAAAAATAGTGGATTCGGTGCATCCCTAGCTGAAACTCACGAAAATTGTTGAAGTGCCTGGGGTCTATGTAGGGTAGGGTTTTTTTTTTATTAAAAGGAGACATATAGGATAAAATGAAAAAAAAAAATCCTAATTTTGTAGGAAATTATGAGTAGTATATGGTGTTTGCTTTTACGTGGGGGCTAAAATGTATTATTATTTTTAAATATAGCCCCTTTATTGGAGCTCCCTATAGATGTTCTCTGGTCCCTGTTTCAAATGAGGGGTGGGCCGTGGCCTAGTAGGAGGCACAGGAGGAGGGGACAGCCAATCACAGCCAGGCTTCAGTTCCCTATCAGGTCCTGCTAGCTGCTGATTGGTTCCTGTCCTACAGTGCAGTGAGCCGAGTGCACAGCCTGGAATTCAGGGAGCAGCAAGTAGAAGAGAAGGGAGGGATTATTCGGCTTTTTGCAGAACTATTCAATAAATCAGCCGAAACACTACTTTTTTTAAGCACAATTCTTCTATATCTAAATGAGTATAACGCACTGTTACAGTCTTATTTTTTTTACACAATAAGGGTAAAGTTTCACCTTTAAAATAATTCAGCGGACTTGCATGAATCCAAAGCGTGAGTGCTCCTTTCAGACGAGAAGCATAATCTGAATATTCCTTGTAACCCTCTTCCCTTAGGTGCCTCTCAATGATCAGCACAAGCCTGAATGCCGATGCCCTGCAGTTCCTCCAGGGTTACCCTTCAAGCTGGCAGCGTCACGTTGGTGTGAACCGTTTCCTCGCCAAAACACTATCCTTACCATTGTTGAAGAAACGTCTCCAGCATTTGTGGGGTTATTTATACTGTCTCTGCATGGTCCTGGGCTGCAGAATTAGCTCTGTTATATCAATGTGCAGCCAATAAGGTTTGGGTATTAATCTCATTGGATACCTCTAGCGTTATAAGTAAGTTGTTAGACTGTTGCATCTCTTTTTCTCTTACAAAGGAGTAGCAGATAATTTATTGTACAGATATAGATCAGGTTCCTCCATGAGTAAGAAACATTTTCACAAAAAAGCACTTATTCAACCAACCTTCATATCAGGTTATTTTGATATCATTAAAACTGCCTTTTTCTTCATTATTTTTTCATCCTTTTTCTTTTCTGAACTGTGAATAAATGAGCATTTGCTTTAAACGCGTATCTGCCATTTTTGTTTTGAAAGAAACAAGCTCTGGAGGTTTTTGTTCCTTTTTTTCATCTTCATTGCACTTAGTCTAATATCTCATTTATTAAAAAAAAAAAATAGCCCCTGTGTTTTAATGATTTTTATATCCATTTTTGCGGTCTATGGGGCAGATTTATCAGGGTCGATTGAAAATTCAGATTTTTTTTTTTATGGTCAAAACTGTCAATTTAACTAGGGAGTTATTCAAATTTGATTTGAGTTTTTAAAAAAAATTAGATTTTCGAGATTTACACTGGCACTTTAAAAAGGGGTCGTTCACCGTTTAGATAACTTTGGTATGACATAGAGAGGGATATTCTGAGACAATTTGCAATTGGTTTTCATTTTTTATTATTTGTGGTTTTGACTTATTTAGCTTTTTATTCAGCAGCTGTCTGGTTGCTAGGGTCCAAATTCCCCTAGCAACCATGCATTGATTTGAATAAGAGACTGGAATATGAATAGGAGAGGCCTGAATAGAAAGATCAGTAATTAAAAGTAGGGATGCACCGAATCCAGGATTCGGTCGGGATTCAGCCAGGATTCGGCCTTTTTCAGCAGGATTCGGATTCGGCCGAATCCTTCTGCCAGCCGAACCGAATCCTAATTTGCATATGCAAATTAGGGATGGGGAGGAAATTGCGTGACTTTTCGTCACAAAACAAGGAAGTTACATATTTTTCACTTCCCACCCATAATTTGCATATGCAAATTAGGGATCGGATTCGGTTCGGTATTCGGCCGAATCTTTCACAAAGGATTCGGGGGTTCGGCCGAATCCAAAATAGTGGATTCGATGCATCCCTAATTAAAAGTAACAATACATTTGTAGCCTTACAGAGCATTTGTTTTTTAGAAGGGGGTCAGCGACGCCCATTTGAAAGCTGCAGAGAGTCCGAAGAAAAAGGCAAATAACTATAAGACTATAAAATAAATAATGAAAACCAATTGAAAAGTTGCTAGAACTTGCTTTAAGAACTCGAATTTGACTATTCTCCACCTAAAACCTGCCAAATTGCTGTTTAAGTCAATGGGAGACGTCGGGGTTGTTTGCAGCCTTCCTAAAATTCGAGGTTTTTTTCAAATTGAGTTTTTTTAAATTTGAATTGAATTTGATTTGAGTTTTCAGGTCAATTTAATTCCTCCGAGTTTTAAAGATTTTTGTAATATGTTTAGGTGGTCAAATTTTTAAAAAAAACTCACAATTTAAAATCCGACGCTTGATAAATGTGCCTCTTAGTTTCTCAACATGCCTCAAAGGACTCCATATTTGCAGACTGAAAATCTTTGTTGCGGTTTGTTGTATTTTCATCAACGTTGACCTGCTGTTTAGTTGAAATGGGATCAGTAACGTTCCGTGTAACTTGTTAGGGACCTGTGTTGTATCCATGATCTACAATGACATCAATCTGTGTTCATTTATGTTTCAGAGTTCCCACCAGATGGATCCGTTTTCACTAAACTACTATTAGATGGTTATAGCTCCATCCAGGTGATTTCTATGTTTTCAATCCTTCCTTAAAGGGATACTATCATGGGGAAAAAAGAGCATTTTTTCAAAATGAATCAGTTAATAGTGCTGCTCCAGCAGAATTCTGCACTGAAATTAATTTCTCAAAAGAGCAAACAGATTTTTTTAGATTTAATTTTAAAATCTGACATGGGGCTAGACATTTTGTCAATTTCCCAGCTGCCCCCAGTCATGTGACTTGTGCTCTGATAAACTTCAGTCACTCTTTACTGCTGTACTGCAAGTTGGAGTGATATCACCCCCTCCCTTTTCCCCCCCCCCCCAGCAGCCAAACAAAAGAACAATGGGAAGGTAACCAGATAACAGCTCCCTAACACAAGATAACAGCTGCCTGGTAGATCTCAGAACAACACTCAATAGTAAAAACCCATGTCCCACTGAGACACATTTCGGTACATTGAGAAGGAAAAAACAGCAGCCTGCCAGAAAGCATAGTGCAGGCACAAGTCACATGACTGGGGGCTGCTGGAAACTGATATGTCTAGCCCCATGTCAGATTTCAAATCGAATATAAAAAAAACTGTTTGCTCTTTTGAGAAATGGATTTCAGTGCAGAATTCTGCTGTAGCAGCACTATTTACTGATGCGTTTGAAAAAAACATGTTTTCCGATGACAGGATCCCTTTAACAAGAGACCATTAACCATTTCTGCCAGCGCTGTATGTATATAATATATATATATATTATATATATATATATATATATTATATATATATTATATATATAGTATTATATATATATATATATATTATATATATATATTAAGTACCCCCTTTTGTAAATAATATAATGATATAATTTACCGAGGAGTTTCATGACCATATAAAAATGTTTTTATACAGGTCATGGAACTCCGAGGTAACTTATACTATCCTCATATTTTACAACTGGGGGTACTTTATTAATTATAATACACACATTTTAGTGAGTCATGTGACCAAAATTACATCACTACTCACCGTTTACAACTGATGACATCACTACTCACCGTTTATAAGGATATAATTTACAGGATATTCATGGCTTTTGTGTAATATATATATATATATATAATATATATATATATATATATTTATATATATATATATATATATATATAATACACAAAAGCCATGAATCTCTTGTAAATAATATCCTTATAAACGGTGAGTTCTGATGTCATTTCTGTCACATGACTCACTGAAACTTGTGTATTATAATAAATAAAGTACCCCCTGTTGCAAAATACGAGGATATTAGAAATGACCTTGGAGTTCCATGGCCTTCGGCCTCGTGTTATGGTCATGAAACTCCTCGGTAACTTATAATATCCTTATATTTTACAATAGGGGGTACTTTATTCACTATTTATGGCACAGGCCACAAGGTTTGCCTCCAATCCTTCTCCTGTGTTGCCCCGGCTCCACACCCTAAATGAAGAGTGGCTTTAGCATATCACCCCTGTGTTTCTTCAGGTAAATCAGTTAGTGGACGGGTAACTGTGAGATGCTGCTCAGTTTTGAAACACTGTGAATAAAACAGTCGGACCCCCAGATTTGCCATTATACTGTACAATAGTAAGATAACCAGATATCCGCTCCCTAACACAAGATAACAGCTGCCTGGTAGATCTAAGAACAGCACTCAATAGTAAAATCCAGGTCCCACTGAGACACATTCAGTTACATTGAGTAGGAGAAACAACAGCCTGCCAGAAAGCAGTTCCATCCTAAAGTGCTGGCTCTTTCTGAAAGCACATGACCAGGCAAAATGACCTGAGATGCACCTACACACCAATATTATAACTAAAAAATAGACTTGTTGGGTCAGGAATGACATTTTATATTGTAGAGTGAATTATTTGCAGTGTCATTTAGAAATAAAAATCATGACCAAATCCCTTTTAAGTAGATCACTGTCCCATGTGAAGTTGAATGCCCTACAAGATCGATGCCTTCCATTGAGTATTATTATCAAGATCAATGCCTTCCATTGAGTATTATTATAAGAGCGAGAGAGGATTTACTATTGGTTGGTTGCAAATGTAACAAAAAAAAAAAAAAGTATTGCCAATGTTCTCAGCTTGCCACAGCAACGTCTAAACCCGCGTAGATGATTTTAGGGAAAACAAAGTCCATGGGGCTCGATTATAAAACCTGGGCAATTTTGCACCTGGGGCTGAAACCCGTGGCCACCAATCGGATGAGTCCCTTTCACTGTTCCTGGATGATAAAAGCTAATCGCTGGTTGCTATGGGTTGCTGCCCAGATGCAGTGTTTTTAAATGAGCCCCGCTGTCTTTCAGAAGCTTATTATATTTGACCATGTACTGTTTTATAGGAACTTAGGATAATATCACACGCTGCGTTATGTTTTATGTTTATGCCTGTATATCCCAGGGTCATGCTCCTGTCTGTGTTTTACAGGCTGTAATTGTGCCTTGCTGTTTGTTGCAGTTCAGCGATGATATTTGTGCATTCATACACATGTATTTTACCTTTATCGATGGTTATAGCTGTCTGTCCTTAAAGCTACACACATAGCCCAAGGCTTTATATCACCATACTGACTTTTACCGCTACTTAAAGGATAAGTGAACCTTAAAAATAAGTGAAAGTAAAATTGATGAACGTTCTATTCTAAGCGCTTTTGCAGTCTACATGCATTATTTTTAATTCAAGATATTAAAGGATACATGAACTGTAATGATGTGCGGGCCTGCCAGATACCCACAGGTTTACTCTTCTTTGTGGGCGGGTTCTTCTCCTGCTTGCCCGCCCACCATCAAATACCGGCCTTTGACTTCATCTTTTATAGACGATGCGCCTGCTGGCCCCTCCCATTTGTGACGTCATCAGTGGGGTGGGTCGGTGCGGGTCTATAAAAGCAACCCAAAAGGCAGATGCGGGCCAAAGTAGTGTGGGTTAGGGTCTGGTGCCGGGTCGGGGAAATCCCAACCCGCACATCACTAATGAACTGTTAATTTGAATGAATTTTGTTCCAACAGCGCCAACTACTGGTCAGTTTCCCCCCCCCCCAATTGGACCACCGAGTAGTCAAGAAAGAGGCTGCTCTGATGTTCTTCTGCTTAGGAATACAATTAGAAACCTTTCTCACATCTTTCCTAAGCAGAAGAACATCAGCCTCTTTCTTTCTCCTGCATACAATACCCATGACCTAATAGATATTCCATATCAACCCTCCTTTTACCTGAAAAGTCCCCAGTAAAACTCCCCTCCATGGTCTGAACTGACATTAGAAAAACGGCGATAGGGTGACTAACCCTTACCCATGGAAGTATGTGCGCGCCGCCGACAGCGCTCCTCCTCCCAGGACTTACGGCAGGAACCAGGAAGTCAGAAGGGCTTTAGAGCAGCATGTTTCCCTTAATATCTTGGAATAAAAATAAAATAAATAATGAATCTAAATGACAAAAGTGCTTAGAATAGCCCCCTCGTCAATTTTACAATGACTTATTTTTAAGGTTTACTTATCCTTTAAGATCATTGCTACGACGTCTTAATATTCCGTGTTTCCAATGTTCATTGTGCTTTTGCATGGACTATGTCTGAACCAAGGACTTGGGGAAATGTTATTTGTTTTCTTTTTATTGTTACTGCTTCTTATATGTCGACTGAACGTCTGTGCTTTACGTGTTCCCATTGTACAAAACCCCTTGTTTGATCTGTTTGTAAACAATGATTTCCCTCAATGTACAGCATGCGGTTCTACGTCAGTCTCGTAGCGGTGAGGGGGAACGCATTGTCCTTAGCGACCCTGTTCCAGTTCTCTAGTTAAAGGTACAGGTATTGGTAATGATGGGCGAATAAGTTTGTCAGGCAAATTCGCTGGCAACTTTCTGCGTTTTGCAGAAGGCGAAAATTCGTCGGCTAATTTGAAACCGCCTGAATAGTCGCTCGCATCAAAACTGTCACGCTTCAATATTATTCGGACACCCATTGACTTTAATGCAGATGTCAAAATTTGCATTTCGCACATTTTACTGAAAATTTGCCAATTTTTTGGCGAACCGGGACAAAGTCGCCCATCACTGGGTATTGGACCTGTAATCCAGAATGCTCAGGACCTGGGTTTTTCCAGATAACGGATCTTAACGTAATTTGGATCTTCATACCTTAAAGGGGAACTATCACGAACATTTAATATAAGCTTCAGCATACTGAAATAAGAATCTTTCTAAATTGACAGTTAAGGTGGCCATAGACGTAACAATTACGAACTTTCTTGAAAAAAAAAGTTGTTTCCAAGAAAGATTGTTTGTTTCAATACACACGTGTAGAACTGAATGGTCAGATATACATATAGAACAATAGAATTCTACCTGAATCTGACGATTCAGCTGACTGATACCAAGTCTTCTGCCGATATCGGTCGGCTCTTTTCCCACCATACACGCACCGAATGTCGTACAAAAATTTGTTTTTGTACAATATTATCTGTGTGTCTATGGCCACCTTTAGATCCAATATATCTTATAGGGGGGCTTCCTTTCCTAGCAGATGTATTAGAGCTCACTCAAATAACTGATTCCAGTACAAACAAAATAACTGCCTTTTGCACAAATCCTGCATGTAGAGAGACATGATGTCTGGTGAGTTTAATAGAGTGAGCTCTAATACATCTTCTAGGCAAAAGGAGCCCCCCTATAAGATATATTGGATCTAACTGTCAATGAATATGTGACACCCAACTGCTGCATGAAGACAGAATGAAGAGAAACAGATGCTGAGAGAGCAATAGTGAACATAAACTTGATTATTTCAGAAAAGATGCAGAATATGTAATTGATTTAGAAAGTTTCTTATTTCAGTATGAGGAAGCTTATATTAAATTTTCATGATAGTTCCCCTTTAACCTGTGCACAATATGCCTCTTATTAATTAGCCCCCAATCCAACCTCCTTGTTGACTTCAGGCCAATCTGTAGACTCATGAGCCACATGGTAGGTAGGCTTTACAGTAGTATAAGATAAGCCAATACAGTACTGTGTGTATCTCTACATTTTTATTTATATGTACAGAATAAGGTCTGCAACTAGAGTAACCGATCCCTTTAACCCAATAATTGTCACTCAAAAGCCTAAGACCAAGACCAGATCATAATTTAAGGTTAAAGGGGAACTATCTCAAAAATGAACGTTTAATATACACTTTATCATACTGAAATAAGAAACGTTCTAAATACAATAAATTAAGTATTCTGCATTGTTTCTGAAATAATCAAGTTTATCGTCACTATTCCTCTCTCAGCATCTGTTTCTCTTCATTCTCTCTTCATGCAGCAGTTGGGTGTCAGATATTCATTGACAGTTAGATCCAATATATCTTATAGGGGGGCTCCTTTTGCCTAGAAGATGTATTAGAGCTCACTCTATTAAAATCACCAGACATCTTGTCTCTCTACATGCAGAATTTGAACAAAAGGCAGTTATTTTGTTAGATGTATTAGAGCTGATTCTAGGTCTAACAAAATAACTGCCTTTTATACAAATTCTGCATGTAGAGAGACAAGATGTCTCGTGATTTTAATAGTGAGCTCTAATACATCTTCTAGGCAAAAGGAGCCCCCCTATAAGATATATTGGATCTAACTGTCAATGAATATCTGACACCCAACTGCTGCATGAAGAGAGAATGAAGAGAAACAGATGCTGAGAGAGGAATAGTGAAGATAAACTTGATTATTGCAGAAACAATGCAGAATTTTTAATTGATTGTATTTAGAAAGTTTCATATTTCCGTATGAGGAAGCGTAAATAAAAATTAAAATGCTTGCGATAGTTTCCCTCTAAGGAATAATGTGAAACATCAGGGGCACTTTTCATGATTGCATTAGAAAGACATGATGTGACCCCCATTAATTCATGATCCCAAAACCGACACCCAATGATCTGATGATGCTCCATCATGTCTCGCTTCTCTTGCCATAACCAGTGGATATTCTTTAATGTGTTCAGTGACATCAGTCTAAATTGTTTTATCCGTACCCCTGCGGGGGGCCACTGATGTCTCCTACTGTTTTTGGGGTAATGCTGTATTGTCTCCCCCAGTTTATGTTGCAAGGCTGCCTTGTTCCAATATGTTTTTTCTTTCTCTATTGCTGCTGATGTGTCTCGTTCTCTGTTTCATTGGTCTAATAAAATCTTTTTTGGCCTGTGACTTCTATGTTGGTGGCTACCATGGGGGGGAGGTAAATACAGGCTTGTGTTTTGGCCCCTGGACCTATAGATGAGCCTTTAAGTTGGAAACAAGAAGAGGTTCGGCTTTGGGTTGCAAGGGGGCTTTTCATATGATTATTTGCAGAAATATGGTGCAACTACTATCGCAAAGCTGCATAAACCCAATGGAACTGAATATTATCTTCAGATTATTCAGACTAGGCCTTTGAATTCAATACCGAGACTCAATAACTAACCAGTATCTGTCGCATCTTACAGCAGCCGCTCCGGCATTTACTGGTCTGGACACAATACAGATATAGGCCTGGGAAGGGGAAGTAAAGTCTAAAATAGAATAAGGCTAGAAATGCTGTATTTTATATACTAAACATAAATATGAACTTACTGTACCACAAGCCTAATCAAACAAATGATTTATGCTTTCAAAGTTGGCCACAGGGGGTCACCATCTTGTAACTTTGTTATACATCTTTGCAAGACCAAGACTGTGCACATGCTCAGTGTGGTCTGGGCTGCTTAGGGATCGTCATAAATGATCAAAACAGCACAAGTCAAATAATATCTGCCAGAAGCCGATACACAAGACTGATTAATAATCAGAATATACAGACTGCACTGGGTCCTGTGTTGTCATGTAATCTAATGTGGATTTTATCGTTTTTGTATTGTTTAATACAAACTTTCTCCAACTCTGCAGAACCAGTGGCTGCAGCAAAATAATCCTCCAAATAGAATCCCAGTTTATCTGTTTAAATCTGGCTCCATGATCTGTCCCTGCCGCCGGAGTTGGAAACAGTAAAGGGGATGTAAAGACAAAAATAAAATCCAATACAAATCTCTACACAGTCGCCGACTGCTCTACAGGGAAACAAACAAAGCTGCTTGAGTTCTGCATGGCTGGGAAGTAAGGCGGGGGCTCCCCCTGCTGTTCATACGTATGATTGTTTCCCTGCAGAGCAGTTAGGGACCGTCTGACAATTCCTATCCACAGCAGTAAATGAAGGGAGAATTTCACTGCATACAGTCAGGTTTCTTATTAAAACAATACACATTTTTTAATCAAAGTATATTGGAGATATGTTTCTTTTTCATTAAAGGAGGTAAAAATGGGATTTTATTGTTTTGCCTTTACATGCCTTTTCAGATGTTTTTAGATATAATTAACATTTAAAACAGTACCTGTCCCTTTTAGGGGTGTGTGGGTCGAGAAATGCTCCACCCTAACCCGCCCCCTCCCAACCCACCATTCCCTCTCTATTTATAGTGACATCACAAAAGGGGCCCGAACCCATCCCGTCCTGCGTGTTTTGGGCCGGCCGCACATTAGTCGCTTTCTATTCCCTACCCTGGTGGTTCTGGCTTTAGAAACAATGTAGCTGATTAGTAGGGATGCACAGAATCCAGGATTCGGTCTTTTTCAGCAGGATTCAGATTGGGCTGAATCCTTGTGCCTGGCCAAACCAAATCCTAATTTGCATATGTAAATTAGGGGCGAGTAGGGAAATCACGTGACTTTTCGTCACAAAAGGAATTTTTTTTTCCACTTTTTCCTTTCCTGCCCCTAATTTGCATATGCGGATTCGGCTGAATATTTCACTGTGGATTCGGCCGAATCCCAAATAGTGGATTCGGTGCAACCCTACTGATTAGTAAAGAGGCAAACAAGGCCCCTTTCTGCTAAATTGTTTCAAGACACAGAACCAGCAGTGCACAAAGGAGAAAGAAAGATACTGCAATCATAATTGTGACGCATCCCTTTTAAACCATTGGAAATGTGTACTAATCATATATGGGGAAAGTTGCTTACAATTAGATTTTCTTTTCTCAAGGCCCTTCAGCAATTACAGCTGCAACTTTAAAGGGACAGTATACACCCTGTTTTAACAGCTAAATAAATGAGCCTTGTGCCCTGTTTTAATTAAGACATATCTGTGGATTCTGTTTATAAAACAAGAATATGAGCCAGTTGTACTACTTCTGTTCCCAAAGAACTGATAAAACAAATTTCCCGTCCACTGAGGAGCCCCCTGATAATGACCTGCTCAAAGGCTGTTGCTTAAATAAGAGGGAGAGGGTTGTTTGTTTAAAGGAGACATTAGCATAAATGAAAAAAAAACTAATTTTGTAGGCAATGATAAGTTATATATGGTGTTGCTTTTACATGGTGCTAAAGATTAATGTATTTTAAAAATAGCCCCGTAATTGGCAGTAGGAGGGGGACAGCCAATCACAGCCCTGCAGTCACACAAGCACAGACAGGCTTCAGTTCCCTATCAGGTCCTGCTAGCTGCTGATTGGTTCCTGTCCTACAGTGCAGTGAGCTGAGTGCACAGCCTGGGAATTCAGGGAGCAGGAAGAGAAGGGAGGAATTATAAGGGTTTTTTCAGAAATATTCAATAAATCAGCCTGAAACACTACTTTTTTAAACACAATTCTTCTATATTTAAATGAGTATAATGCCCTGGTACATTCTTATTTTTTACACAAAAAGTAAATTGGTGCTTTATAATGGCAAGAACATAGGGAAATCTGGATTTGTTTATAATCAAAACCATAGGCAGAATGTGAGTCCAACACAAATCCTATTTGAGTTAAGCCGAGGTATATATTGTCCCTTTAATGAGGAACAGTGGGATCTGCTTTACAGAAAGAAAAATTCTTCCTGTTTTTTGTCTGTTTAGTGAAGCCGTAGAGTCCTGGGCAGGATCAGCAGAAGTCACACAATGGGTGCAAGTAGCACAACTCACCCCCTTTCTCACTTATTCTGTGGGTGGTACATTCTCGGGCACAGAACAGCCACTTCATTCATAGGAAAGAACCACTTACTCTTACACTTTGTCTCCCATCCCTTGTTCCCTGAAAGCCTAACGTCCAGATTGTATCTCCCTGTTATAGAGACCTGCGCCCAACCCACACCCGCTTACCTTAAATTAACTTCTAATATTATGCAGAGAGGGATATTCTGAGTTTTTTATTGTTTGTGGTTTTTGACTTATTTAGCTTTTATTAGGGATGCAACGAATCCAGGATTCGGCTCGGGTTTCGGCCTTTTTCAGCAGGATTCGGATTCGTCCGAATCCTTCTGCCAGGCCGAACCGAATCCTCATTTGCATATGCAAATTAGGGGTGGGGAGGGAAATCACGTGATTTTTTGTTAGAAAACAAGGAAGTAAAACATTTTTCCCCTTCCCACCCCATAATTTGCATATGCAAATTAGGATTTGGTTCGGTATTCGGTCGAATCTTTCACGAAGGATTTAAGGGTTTGGCCGAATCCAAAATAGTATTTTTATTCAGCAGCTCTCCAGTTTGCAATTTCAGCAGTCTGGTTGCTAGGGTCCAAATTACCCTAGCAACCATGGAGCGGGTCGGGAGGAAATTGTTGGGCATCAAAAAGCGCATATGTGTGACCATGTACAGCTAAAAGGGGTGGCTCACCTTCAAGTTTTAGTATGTTATACAATGGCCCATTGTATAACTTTTCCATTAGTCGTAATTTTTTTTTATTTTATAGTTTTTGAATTATTTGCCTGACTCTTTCCAAACAAAAAAACCCAAATTCTTTGTAAGGTAACATTGTTACTTTTTCTCAGTCATCTTTCTATTCAGGCCTCTCCTATTCATATTCCAGTCTCTTATTCAAATCAGCGCATGGTTGCTAGGGGAATTTGGACTCTAGCAACCAGATTGATGAAATTGCAAACTGCAGAGCTGCTGAATAAAAAACGAAATAAGTCAAAAACCACAAATAATAAAAAATGAAGACCAATTGCAAATTGTCTCAAAATATCCCTCTGTAACTGACAGTTAACTCAGAGGTGCCAGTAAGATACACTATAGGGAGAACCTAGTGAATAAGGAGCATCACACTGTGGAACCCTCAGGCAGAAGTTGGGTCAGAGCTGTGAATGTGAATAGCAGGAGGGCCGCTGCTCTGATGCAGATATATATATATATAATACACAAAAGCCATGAATATCCTGTAAATTACATCCTTATAAACGGTGAGTTCTGATGTCATTTCTGTCACATGACTCATTGAAATTTGTGTATTATAATAAATAAAGTAGCCCCAGTTGTAAAATATGAGGATATTAGAAGTTACCTCGGAGTTCCATGACCTCGTGTTTTTATATGGTCATGAAACTCCTCGGTAACTTATAATATCCCTATATTTTACAAAAGGGGGTACTTTATTCACTATATTATACACAAAAGCCATGACTATCCTGTAAATTATATCCTTATAAACGGTGAGTTCTGATGTCATTTCTGTCACATGACTCACTGCAATTTGTGTATTATAATAAATAAAGTACCCCCAGTTGTAAAATATGAGGATATTAGAAGTGTTTTTATATGGTCATGAAACTCCTCAGTAACTTATAATATCCTTTTATTCTACAAAGAGGGGGTACTTGATTCACTATATTTAATAAATAAATACATTGGCTCAGGTACAGTAACCCATAGTAACCAATAAGCTTGTTGCTTTTGAACAAAGGTACGTTCTGATTGGCTGCTGCAGGATGAGAAGCCCTAGGACTAACATTTGCACCTCAGGAGTCCAATGAAAACATTTCAGTCATATTATAAGAGAGACAAAGGCTCAGAGCCGTGGAGACGCCCGTGGTTTAGCCGCTCTCATTCCCACACGCCCGTGCCCTTTGCCGCATCTCACACACCTCCGAGCTCTCACTAACTCATGTTATAGCTCCGCCCACTTCTTCATTCTCCAGCCCTAACCCCGCTCCGCCCGGTCGGTGACGTCAGTTCCGGATTCTCCGGCTCTCCATTCTCTTTAGTGTTTGCCGTGTCCGTGTCTCCCCCTCTTCCTCCTTCCGCCGGTCTCCAGGTACCGACTCCCCCCGCTGCACTACATGGACTAGAGTGTGAGCTCCTTCCCTCCCGCACTCAGCAGGGACGAGACAGAGAAGGTGAGGGGCGCGCGCGGGGGGAGGGGGCGCATTCTGGGCAGGGGCTTTGGGAAACGCCGGGGCGTCTGGGAAATGGGAAGTGTCCGGCCTGAATAATTGTCTGTATCTGTTCTACCCACTCCCCGTGGTTCACTTTCTACTCCTGATCCCCCCCATACCCTTGTGCGCTCTCCCCCCCCTTCCCTCTTACCCCAATAGCCCTCCCCTTCCGTCTGCCCCTTTTCCCCCCATACCTCCTTCCCTCTTCCTCCCATACCCCCTTTACCCCGCCCCCCTTTCCCCCCCATACCCCTTCCCCTCATGCCCCCCATACCCTCTGCCCCCCATACCCCCTTCCCTCTTCCCCCCCATAACCCTTCCCTCATGCCCCCCATACCCCCTTCCCTCTTCCCTCCCATAACCCTTCCCTCATGCCCCCCATACCCCCTACCCCCTTCCATCTGCCCCCCTTTCCCCCCATACCCCCTTCCCTCTTCCCCGCCATACCCTCTTCCCCCCCATACCCCCTTCCGTCTGCCCCCTCTTCCCCCATACCTCCCCCCATATCCCCTCCCCTTCCATCTGCCCCTCTCCCCCCCCCCATACCCCGTCCCTCTGCCCTCCATACCCCCTTCCCACTGTGCCCTCAGACTCCTGACATTTCTCTTTTACCTTCATATCTATTTAATGTGTCACCTGTGTTGTCCATGTCCCGTGTGCCCCCCCGTGTATCTATTCACTGCCCCTCCTGCACTGACGTATTACAGGGAGTTGTACGGACAGGTCTTTGGTTGAGCAGCTGGAGGGCTGACGTTCCCAGTAGTGATGTGCAGGGGGGCTGCTCCTGGTTAGTTATTAGCAGAATTGGCGACAGGCAGTGTCTTTTCTATTTATTGCAATAAAAGTGCAGCAGGGGAGGGTCCTGTGACTTTCCATAAAAAAATGCTAATTGTATAATACAGGGGGGCCCGACATTACTAACGTCACCTCTACTGTTAGTGACGTCTCATATTGATCTACATCTATAAAGTCATTGATCGCTTTCTGTTCCATGGAAAATATAAATATATTGATTTATGAGAGAATTTATATTGTTGTGTTTAAAAAACACTATTTCTAATGTAACCTTAAAGGAGACATATAGGATGGATGAAAAAACCCTAATTTTGTAGGCAATTATAAGTAATAGATGGTGTTGCTTTTACATGGTGCTAAAAATTATCTTTAAAAATCGCCCCTTTATTGGAGCTCCCTATAGATGTTCTCTGGTCCCAGTTTCAAATGAGGGATGGGCGTGGCCTAGTAGGAGGGGACAGCCAATCACAGTCCTGCAGTCACACAAGCACAGACAGGCTTCAGTTCCCTATCAGGTCCTGCTAGCTGCTGATTGGTTCCTGTCCTACAGTGCCTGGGAATTCAGGGAGCAGGAAATAGAAGAGAAGGGAGGGATTATTAGGGTTTTTGCAGAAATATTCAATAAATCAGCCTGAAACACGACTTTTTTAAGCACAATTCTTCTATATCTAAATGAGTATAATGCACTGGTAAAGTCTTATTTTTAACACAAAATGTCTCCTTTAATTATAATAAATATCTGAATAAAAAGATTTAAACAGGAGGGAGATTTAGACAAACTGATGTCAGTGTCTTGAGATCCCCCAACTGAAGGTCTACTGGTAGATCCCCCCCCCTGCTATAATATAATAAAGGCGATGGTGTATTTATTACAGTTCCCGTTGCACTTTAAATATTGGTTGATCTACTTACAGCCGCACAAGCACAACCCTTGTCCCCCAATATTTGGGAATACCCTTTTTTGAGGGGTCCCCTACCTACAGATAAACATTTCTGTGCAGTATATAAGCTACACCCTCATGATGAACGTGTTATGATATAAATTGGAGGCTAGGGTATATAACTTCTCTAGCAGTTTTCTGGTTGCTAGGGGTCATAGACCCTATCAACCAGATGACGGTTCCCAAGTAGGGTTGGGCGAATTTTTTCGGCTGGTTTTGCCCCGGAAATGGCGCCCATAGACTTGTATGGCGGTCAAGTTTGCCCAAGCCTATTCCCAAGCAGTGGTGAGAAATTTGAAAATGGCCCCCAAATTTGTTTCACGGTATAGGTGCGCCATTACAGGAACCAATCAGACCTTTGCTTTAGGGGTGTACTAAATCCACTATTTTGGATTCAGCCGAAGCCTGAATCCTTTGTGAAAGATTAGACCGAATACCGAACAATCCTTATTTACATATGCAAATTAGGGATGGGAAGAGTAATTTTTTTTTTTTTAATTCCTTGTTTTGCGACAAAAAGTCATGCGATTTACCCCGCCCCTAATCTGCATATGCAAATTAGAAATCCGGTTTGGCCAGGAAGAAGGATTCGGCAAAAGACTGAATCATGAACAGAATCCTGGATTCGGTGCATCACTAATTTGCTTTCAGTTTTGATTGTTTTGATTTGAGCTCATCAAGAATTATTGCGAATTGATTGTAAAGAAATTGCATATACAGGTATGGGATCCGTTATCCGGAAAGCTCTCAATTACAGAAAGGCCGTCTCCCATAGACTCCATTTTATCCAAATAATCCAATTTTTTAAAACCTATTTCCTTTTTCTGTGTAATAATAAAACACTTGTACTTGATCCCAACTAGGATATAATTAATCCTTATTGGAAGCAAAACTAAGGCTTTATTTAATGTTTACATGATTTTCTAGTAGACTTAAAGGACCAGTATGGGTACAGGTATGAGACCTGTTATCCAGAATGCTCGGGACCTAGGGGGTTCCAGAAGGAATGGCTCTTTCATAATTTGGATCTTAATGCCTTAAAGGACCAGTAACATAAATTTTTTTTAAAAAAATTCTTTGTATACATTGGAAACAAAAAAAAACACCAAGACAAATCAAACGTTAAAATCGCGAAGTCTATATTAAGAAATAACTTACCGAAACTCCGCTTGTGCGCCTCTTCAGAAAAGGCGACAGGGCAATGATCCATCATGTGGCGCTCGATTTCTCCTCCCTGGTTATCTCCTATAAGGAAGGCAGGGAGGAGAAATCGAGCGCTGCACAATGGATCGATCAGATTAACTTCATTCCGTTCAGGGGCAGAACAAGCGACCCCCGTCTATCACTAGAGAGGCATTTTGACAAAGGTTCTCCACCTGAGATTCCCCCCCTTTAAAGGGGAAGTTCAACTTTAAAGGGACTCTTCTTATATTATAGGTAATTTTATTCTGCCTAATTCCCCTGCCAGATTTCCTTATGAAAAGAATCAGAGTGCTGGAGACGGGGCAGACTGCTTACTATTTATTACTACTACTTACTAAATATTATTACTTATATTCCTGGCCCACATACCAAGCTTGGCCTCATGAATTTCCACATTGCTCTGATCTGCTTGTTCCACTTGAAAAGCTTAATGAAGCAATTGCCACCGAGGCCTCTGACTTCAGGCTTTGGGCACCTGATGCAGCGATGCGTTTCATGGTCAATTTTCACTGATTGTTTCTTACCCGATGCTTTTGTTATTGCGCTGGGTCCTGCAGAAACATTGGCACCTGACATTGCACGGGATATTGCAGCTGGATAAGAGGCCCTCCTGCAGCACCACCTTTATATTTTCTCTGTCATTGTCCTCTTGTGAGATGTGCTATTGAAAAGATGTGGACTTTAGAAGAAGAAATTATATATATTAGAAGCCATAACAGATTTCCCTGCAACCTTGTGCCTTTATATGGTCACAGAACAACCCCTCAGTGACTTCTAATATCCTTATCATTTACAGTAGGGGGTACATTATCCCTTATAATACATGAGTGATACTCAGAGTTCCCTGTATAACTCAGCCTGCAGCCTTGTGCCTTTATATGGTCACAGAACAACCCCTCAGTGACTTCTAATATCCTTATCATTTACAGTAGGGGGTACATTATCCCTTATAATACATGAGTGATACTCAGAGTTCCCTGTATAACTCAGCCTTGTGCCTTTATAGCATAGATCCTTTGCGCTGGGGTTGCTGACAGTTATATTTCAGCCACAGATGTAGAGATACTGATTGATAGTTGCTTTCCATGCCTATGTAGCTGACATTTTGTGTGTGGATGAGTGTTTGATTGTATAAGGATGCAGTTGCGTTGTATGCTTCTGCAGGTTCATTTAGACAGGATCTGTAAAAGCATAATGGGACAGAATGTTCTGTTATACAGATAGCTAGAATCTCAGCTGCCATAAAGCAGGACAGGACTGCTGCTTACAATGGGGATCAGATAGGATCTGTGCAGCCACTGGGACAGAATGCTCTGTTATAAAGATAGCTAAAATCTCAGCTGCCATAAAGCAGGACAGGACTGCTGCTTCCAATGGGGATCAGATAGGATCTGTGCAGCCACTGGGACAGAATGTTCTGTTATACAGATAGCTAGAATCTCAGCTGCCATAAAGCAGGACAGGACTGCTGCTTACAATGGGGATCAGATAGGATCTGTGCAGCCACTGGGACAGAATGCTCTGTTATACAGATAGCTAGAATCTCAGCCATAAAGCAGGACAGGACTGCTGCTTACAATGGGGATCAGATAGGATCTGTTCAGCCACTGGGACAGAATGTTCTGTTATACAGATAGCTAGAATCTCAGCTGCCATAAAGCAGGACAGGACTGCTGCTTACAATGGGGATCAGATAGGATCTGTGCAGCCACTGGGACAGAATGCTCTGTTATACAGATAGCTAGAATCTCAGCTGCCATAAAGCAGGACAGGACTGCTGCTTACAATGGGGATCAGATAGGATCTGTATGTTCATATCAGTTGGTTCTGTGAGATCCAGTTTCCAATTTGTTTTGGAGAAGTGAAGCAGCCCATGGTGTTTAGCTAGAACTGCTGATCTCTAAACGTACCTGTGTCCGTGGTATTACAGCGTTACTACGCTTTCTATTCTGCCCCATTTAAGATGCTTGTTGGGGTCATGGGGTTTTGGTGTCTTTCTGTCCAGTTTATCTTTGCAGTGGCCCTCCTGCTCTCTATTTGTATGTGTTCATACCCATGTATTTCTATTTTCTCTTCTCTCGCAGGTTACCCAGAATTCACTGCACTGACTCAAACCTGCACTGAAAGCTGTTCTACCTGCAGCACTCGGCTCTAATGGACGTCGCTATGTCTCAAGCTCCGAACTCGCCCGCCGCCCCCCTCTCAGGGAGCCAAATCCTGAACAAGAACCAGCATTCTCCTCATCCCCAGCTTCTGAGTATCCCTTCTACTGCCAGTCTGTTGCCCTCTGAAAATGCAGGTAGACCTCTTCAAAACTCTGCTTTACCCTCTCCATCTGTCACATCCAGCGGTCCAACTGCAGGTAAACCTGAGCCACGTGATTGTTACAATTCATTTCCTAATGTCAATACAACAGGGGAGGCTGAGGGCTACACTGAGTATTTAGTCTGCCGCTGTCATGCTCTGGAGGTCTGTGCCAGGCAAATTACATTGGTAATAGACCTTGTGTATCGGCAGGTTTATTTGCTGCCCATGTGACTGCACAAGATCTCCCTACCATCACCGCTCTGCATTTGCCACCCAGAATTAGGGATGCACCGAATTCGGCCTTTTTCAGCAGGATTCAGATTTGGCCAAATCCTTCTGCCCGGCTGAACGGAATCCTAATTTGCATATGCAAATTACGGGCAGGGAGGGAAATTGCGTGACTTTTTGTCACAAAACAAGGAAGTTAAAACTGTTTTCCCCTTCCCACCCCTAATTTAATATGCAAATTATGGTTCGGTATTCCGCCGAATCTTTCACAGGGTGTTCGGCCGAATCCAAAATAGTGGATTCAGTGCATCCCTACCCAGAATGCTTTACATTTTAATAACTTTAAAGGGATTCTGTCATGATTTTTATGGTGTAGCTTTTATTTCTAAATTACACTACAAATAATTCACTCTACAATATAAAATGTCATTCCTGAACCAACAAGTGTGTTTAGTTATAATATTGGTGTGTAGGTGCATCTCAGGTCATTTTGCCTGGTCATGTGATTTCAGAAAGAGCCAGCACTTTAGGATGGAACTGCTTTCTGGCAGGCTGTTGTTTCTCCTACTCAATGTAACTGAATGTGTCTCAGTGGGATCTGGATTTTACTATTGAGTGCTGTTCTTAGATCTACCAGGCAACTGCTGTCTTGCATTAGGGAGCTGCTATCTGGTTACCTTGCCACTGTTCTGTTGTTAGGCTGCTGGGGGGGAAAGGGAGGGGGTGATATCACTCCAACTTGCAGTAAAGAGTGACTGAAATTTATCAGAGCACAAGTCGCATGACTGGGGCAGCTGGGAAACTGACAATATGTCTAGCCACATGTCAGATTTCAAAATTAAATATAAAAAAAATCTGTTTGCTCTTTTGAAAAATGGATTTCAGTGCAAAATTCTGCTGGAGCAGCACTATTAACTGATGTGTTTTGAAAAAAACATGGTTTCCCATGACAGTATCCCTTAAGAGTAGTGACGGGAGCATTTATTCTGCTGTTGGAGTGATGTGTAACATAATAGCCAGAACACTACTTCCTGCTTTGCAACTCTCTTGGTTTCCACTGATTGGTTACCAGACAGTAACCAATCAGACTTGAGGGGAGCCCACGTGGGACATAACTGTTGCATTTGAATCTGAGCTGAATGCTGAGGATCAATTACAAACTCACTGAACAGTTATGTCCCATGTGGCCCCCCTTATAGTCACTGACTAACTCAGAGTTAGAGAGCTGAAAAGCAGGAAGTATTCTGGCTATTATGTTACACATCCAGTCACTCCAGCCTTTATACATTACATATTTGGCTAACTAACTATATTAGAAATATTTTTTATTTTGCACAGCCTATTTACCCAGTTTTTATTTTTACACTGAACTGTTCCATTAAAGCAGAAAGAAGGGTAAAAAAATCTCTGGGTGGTGCCAAGTTGTAAGTCAGGTATCACAGGCTGCTGCTCCTCTTTAAAAAAAAAATAAAAAATAAATTAAAAAATGCACCATCACCCGGGGGTTATGGTCTTCCAGGTGTCCCACCCATAGAGCTTAGGCAAGGTCATGCATAGGACTGAGCTTTCTGTTCTCGTAGGATAGGGACATCTGGGAGAATAAAAGAAGTTGTTGGTGCTCAGCAAACAGTACCCCAGGCTGGTGCCTTTTCCAAGAAGAGGAGTGCCGGCTTTGGGTAGCAGGTAAACTGACAACTTGGCACCCATTAGTATTTTTTACCTTTCCTTCTCCTTTAAAGGGCATGTAAAGGCAAAAAGATAAAATCCAATTTTTACTTTCTTTAATGAAAAAGAAACCTATCTCCAATATACTTTAATTAAAAAATGTGTACTGTTTTTATAAGAAACCTGACTGTATGCAGTGAAATTCTCCCTTCATTTACTGCTGTGGATAGGAATTGTCAGACGGTCCCTAACTGCTCTGCAGGGAAACAATCATACTTATGAACAGCAGGGGGAGCCCCCGCCTTACTTCCCAGCCATGCAGAACTCAAGCAGCTTTGTTTGTTTCCCTGTAGAGCAGTCGGCGACAGTGTAGAGATTTGTATTGGATTTTATTTTTGCCTTTACATCCCCTTTACTGTTTCCAACTCCAGCTGCAGGGACAAAGATCATGGAGCCAGATTTAAACAGATAAACTGGGATTCTATTTGGAGGATTATTTTGCTGCAGCCACTGGTTCTGCAGAGTTGGAGAAAGTTTGTATTAAACAATACAAAAACTATAAAATCCACATTAGATTACATGACAACACAGGACCCAGTGCAGTCTGTATATTCTGATTATTAATCAGTCTTGTTGTATCGGCTTCTGGCAGATATTATTTGACTTGTGCTGTTTTGATAATTTATGATGATCCCTAAGCAGCCCAGACCACACTGAGCATGTGCACAGTCTTGGTCTTGCAAAGATGTATAACAAAGTTACAAGATGGTGACCCCCTGTGGCCAACTTTGAAAGTATAAATCATTTGTTTGATTAGGCTTGTGGTGCAGTAAGTTCATGTTTATGTTTAGTATACAAAATACAGCATTTCTAGCCTTATTCTATTTTGCACTTTACTTCCCCTTTAAAGTACCAATTTAATATCACATGTTTTTATGTGTAAATCCTTTGTAATCGAATGTAAACATTGAACTTTTCTCATTGCTCACTAATTGCCGGTATTGTGCCTGTTTTTTCAGTTTGTTCTAACATGGCAAACCCCAAAGAGAAAACCCCCATGTGTCTTGTGAATGAGTTAGCCCGTTTCAACAAAATTCAGCCCTTGTATAAACTGCTGAGTGAAAAAGGTCCGGCTCATTCAAAGGTAAGTCTCACGCCCGTTCCCCTGTTTGTATTGTGCAAAGGATCTCTACTCCATGGGTCGTACGTTTTAATGATTGTTACAAAGCTCAACTGTCCCCCTGAAACTCCCAGCTAAGAATGATGGGAGCTGGAGCCACAGGTTATTACTAGTAAAGTAGTAGGAAGGAATACACATCCACACATTGTTATATGAATATTGACTGAGTGTAATTAGCAGCCAGTAGCAGTGATTTGTATATTAAAGGGGAAGGAAAGCTACTGAAGCAGTTTATTGCCTATAGATTATCTGCAATAGTGCAAACTATAACACTTTATTCTGCAGAATGCTTAACCATACCTGAGTAAACCACTCTGAAGTGTTCTCTGTTTGTTTAGGATAGCAGCTGCCATATTAGCTTGGAGTGACATCACTTCCTGCCTGAGTCTCTCCCTGCTCTCTCTGGGCTCAGATTACAGCAGAGGGAGAGAGAAGCAAACTGAGCATGCTCAAGCCCTAGCCCTGGAGGTTTAAGATGAAAACAGGAAGTCTGATACAAAAGTACACAATAGAAGGAAAGAAATGCTGTGTTTCTTTTGACAGAGGACTCACTTTGAGGGTTTAATTGTGTATTTATATAGACCTTTCTGATAAAGCTTACTTACTTTTAACTTTTCCTGTACTACAATTAGTTCATAATCCCTGGGGGACGGTGAACATCAGCAGAAGCCTGGGACGGGGTAACTGCCCCTGGAGTAATCTTTTACTCTATACCATGGATATACAGGCGTGTGTTGTTACAGACCTTCTTACTCATTGTGTACAATTTACATGTATGCAAAGAAGCACCACACTTGCTCTGTATGGCAGCTCCCACTCATGTATTCATGCAAAGAATAAATGTTCTGTGCTCCAAACATTCTCCACCATAACTGCAATGGCTCATGGTCTCCCCTGCAGATCATGCTCAGGTGCTGCCATTGCTCATGTTGAGGTCTCCATGTATACGCCCCCCCCCCCATCATTTGGGAATGGCTATTTATTTAAGGAGAGCGTTTGACTCCTTGTCTCCTGCTTCCCAGGTCATTCCGCTAGGACGGTGGCAGGATTACAGCCTTCTTGAGAGAGTGGGAGAAGATCGCCCAAGACAAGTGGGTAATATTTATTATCAGTATATTTTATCCATTAACTTGTAGATTTTGGGCTTTGGCTCCCTCCCCCTCTTTGCAAGAATCTGCAGAAGTACAGCTTTATATTAGAGAGGGGCTTCCTTTTGTGCTGCGTGAGGCTGACCCCTGGAACACAAGGAGTTAAAGCAATGTAAATATTGTTTCATGTGCCGCTCTCAGCAGTACAGCTTATTGTGTGCCCAGAGCATTCCTTCTCTGTATATTTGTATTTATACGTATGGGAGGAGGAGGTGCCATATTGTTTCCCTTAGACAGTACAGTATGAGGGTATAGCTTATTGTGTGCCCAGAGCATTCCTTCTCTGTATATTTGTATTTATACGTATGGGAGGAGGAGGTGCCATATTGTTTCCCTTAGACAGTACAGTATGAGGGTATAGCTTATTGTGTGCCCAGAACATTCCTTCTCTGTATATTTGTATTTATACATATGGGAAGGAGGTGCCATATTGATTCCCTTAGACAGTACAGTATGAGGGTATAGCTTATTGTGTCCCCAGAACATTCCTTCTCTGTATATTTGTATTTATACATATGGGAAGGAGGTGCCATATTGTTTCCCTTAGACAGTACAGTATGAGGGTATAGCTTATTGTGTGCCCAGAACATTCCTTCTCTGTATATTTGTATTTATACATATGGTGCCATTTTTATACGTATAGTAGTCAGAGCTGCCATACTGGTTGCCCCCAACATATTAAGCAGAATTGTTGCATAACTGTATCTCTCTCTAGATGTTCACAGTGCAGCTCACTCTAGGGGACCAGTACTGGGAGGCCGAAGGGACAAGTATTAAAAAAGCTCAACACGCAGCTGCTGCCAAAGCCTTGGAAGGGACAAAGTACCCGAAGCCTACAGTCCGCCCTGTCCGTGGTGAGAGAAAATACCCAGGTACAAGTTTACAGCCTGATACGGGATGTAAACATGTCCTGCTCCCTCTTTCCCATGATCCTTCTGTCTAAGGCATAAAGCATATGGGGGGCCCAAACAAGTGGTTAAGCCTCAGTGGGGGGGCCAGTTATCTAAACGAGGGGTTCCACATACACCCCCATTGGGGTCTTTGATTTATTCGTGGATTGTTTTTCCCTTCGCAGACAGCATCACGCCAACGGTTGAACTGAACGCTCTGTGCATGAAACTAGGAAGGAAACCCGTATACAAACCTTTAGATCCCTACACTGGGATGCGCTCGGCTTATAACTACAATATGCGAGGAGGCGGCTACCCCCCACGGTACGTGTTGCAAGAGCTTTCCCTTGAGTGTATTTGTGTTATGTTATAAGTTATGTGACTCTCATATGGGCTACATGGGTGTGAGCAAGTCTCATGTACAGTAAGTTGTGACTCCACTCAGTCCTGTCCCAGCCTCATGGTGACATAAAGCAGCTGTTGTTGGTACAACCAATGGGTATTTTACACCCTAACAATGCAGCCGGCTTGGATTTCTTTAGATCCCAAACAACCACATGTCCCAAACATCACTCCACACCAGGCAACATTAGATCTCAACCAATCACAAACATCACTCCACACCAGGCAACATTAGATACTGACCAATCACAAGCCCCACACATCACTCCACACCAGGCAACGTTAGATCCTGACCAACCACAAGCCCCAAACATAACTCCACACCAGGCAACGTTAGATCCTGACCAACCACAAGCCCCAAACATCACTCCACACCAGGCGACATTAGATCTCGACCAATCACAAGCCCCAAACATCACTCCACACCAGGCTACATTAGATCTCGACCAATCACAAGTCCCAAACATCACTCCACACCAGGCTACATTAGATCCCAACCAAGCAACAAACATTGCTCCACACCAGGCAGCATTCAATACTGACCAATCACAAGCCCCAAACATCACTCCACACCAGGCAACACGCTGTCCCTCCAAGCCCCATTAGATCCCAACCACTTGGAAGTCCTGACTATGAAGAAACCTTGTCCTCTATCTGATCCCACTAGACGTCAATGCAGTAACAAAACATTTACTGGATTTGGCACATTGTGTGGGGGATACTTGGCACCTTTTCATTTTCTGCATGTTTTGTCTTCACCCAAAGGTACTTCTACCCGTTCCCTGTGGCTCCCATCCTCTACCAAGTGGAACTGTCCGTGGGAGGGCAGCAATTCCATGGAAAAGGAAGGACAAGACAAGCCGCCAAGCACGATGCTGCAGCCAAAGCACTAAAGAGCCTCCAAGACGAGCCTCTCCCTGACAAACCTGTGGTAGGGGCTCACTTGCAGTTTTTGTCCGTTTCTGTCACTTTTATTATAACACATACATACAAGCCCTTTATATATCCCCTCTCCACATCTGCCAGCAGCATTAGCTCTCCAGCCTTTCCAACAGCATCAGCTTCCATTAATAAGACTTAGGTGGGCTTATGGAAAGGCTTGGAAAATGGCTGAGCCTTAAGACCTTTTATTGCTTGATTGGATGATCTAACAGTGTTTTCATATATCTGCAACCTTCTAATGAGCCGGGAGTGGGGTCCTGGAGAAATGTTGGAGTTCAAAGATGGGGGCTTGAACTGAAAGCTTCTGTTCTACCTCATCTCTCCTCGTCGGCTTGGGGGACACAGGAGACAGTGGGGTATAGCTAATGCCACTAGGAGGCAGGACACAACAGAATAAGAAATGTGACTCCTCCTCCGCTGGCTATACCCTCAGCAGTAGGCGGAGCCGGAATCAGTTTTTGTTGTGTCCTAAGGAGGTTAGGACTATCTCTCTCTACACTCATTCAACAACTTCTAAACACTGGCGATTCTGTCACCTGCACTGAGCTGTGTCATTATGACTTCTCCCAACGTTGATTCTGTCCCTGGGGTCACTAAGGCTAACTGCAGCCCTGACCATCCAGCCTAATTGACTTCTTCCTGCAGAAGGATTGTCGGCTGGCCGGGAGACAAGGAAGAGATCTGTGCCCTGGGGTAGGTGAGTACTCAGGGCCCCAGGCCATTCCAGATAGGGCTTCCCATCTAGCCACGGGGATTCCAAAATTAGCCCTCTCCCTGGACAAGCTCCTTTCCCGCTTGGACAATCCTAAACAAAGGGTCCCAAAGCGCAGAGCCCCTTCTGCCTCTGACGAGGAAAGCGGAAGCAATTCCCCAGGTTTCTCCTCACCTCCATCAGAACCTGACGGGGAATTTTCTCTTTCTGACGGAGAGCTGTCTCACACCTCTGAACACCCAGAGGATGAATCTCCAAAATTTTCTTCCGAAGCAGTTGACTCCCTAATAGCTTCTGTCATTGAAACGCTCCATCTACAGGAGACCGAAGAGAACCCCAAAACTGCCAAGGCTCTCTTTAAAAGAAACAGCAGGTCCTCTCCTACTTTCCCAGCTCATTCCCAACTTGAGCAGATTATTCAATAGGAATGGGACAAACCTGAGAGGCGGTTCCAGCCAAACCGCAGGTTCCTCAAACTGTATCCCTTTCCATCAGATTCAACTGACAAGTGGTCCTTTCCACCATCAGTGGATGCTCCTGTTTCACGTCTATCCAAAAATACAGCCCTACCAGTTCCCGATGCCTCTTCTTTTAAAGATCATATGGATAAAAAGCTAGAGGGTCTGCTTCGCTCTCAATTTTCAGCCTCCGGTACTTCCCTCCGCCCAGTGCTAGCCACAGCTTGGGTTAGTAGGGCCATTCAGACTTGGTCTGACACTCTGCTTCAAGGAATCTCATTCGGAGCCCCACGCCACCAATTAGCGCAATGGGCATCCCAGATAAAAGAGGCAAACGATTACATCTGTGAAGCTTCCCTCGACGCAGCACAAATCATCGGCAGAACCTCTGCCCTGTCCGTTGCGGCACGCAGATGCCTCTGGTTGAAATTGTGGAGAGCAGACCTCTCTTCAAAGAAGCCTCTCACCTCACTTCCATTCAAAGGGAAGTTTCTATTCTGCCCTGATCTTGACAAGATCATCAGCCAAGCGACTGGGGGAAAAAGCACGCTTCTTCCATAATCGAGGGCCCGCTTGCCTTTTCACAGAGGAAGGTCCTTTCGTCTCTCCCAGACCAAGGGCAATAGGTCAACTCCCCCACGACACACTGCTTCCAATAGAGGACGATTCGGGGGGCAAGCCTAGAACTACCTGGCAGAGCGGCAAACCCTCTTCCAGACCTGCGGACAAATCCTCCTCTTCATGACGGGGTCTCTCCCCTGTCTCACCAGGTACCCCTAGGCGGAAGACTTCAACACTTTGCGGATACCTGGCTCTCCATTACTCGGGATTCCTGGATACACGAGGTAGTGTCTCACGGCTACCATCTCGAATTTTCCTCTCGGCCCCCTCTAAGGTTCTTTATGTCAAGACTCCCTCGAGAAAAGGACAAGCAAAAGGACTTTCTCCTGGTGATTTCAAACCTCCTTCACACAGAAGTGATCACTCCAGTTCCCATAGGGGAAAGATTCAAAGGTTACTATTCAAACCTATTTGTCGTCCCCAAGAAAGATGGGTCCGTACGACCCATTCTAGACCTAAAGGGCCTCAACAAGTTCATTCGACCTCGAAGATTCAAGATGGACTCCCTCAGGTCCATCATAGCAGCCATGACCGAGGACCAATTCCTGACGTCCCTCGATATCAAGGATGCCTACCTGCACGTCCCGATTTTCCCTCCCCATCACAAATACTTACGCTTTGCCTTCCAATTCACAGCCCTCCCCTTCGGTCTGACCTCAGCCCCCCGAGTCTTCACGAAGATCATGGCAGCAGCCACAGCCCTGATCCGAAACAAGGGAATTTCCATTACCCCCTACCTCGACGACCTGTTGATCAAAGCACCTTCCGTTCAGCAGCACAACGCTGCCTACAGATCTCAATCTCCAAGCTTCAAGAGCTCGGATGGTGCATCAATCGGGAGAAGTCGTCCTTGATTCCCAGTCAATCCATGATCTTTCTGGGAATGCAATTCAATACGAGGACCAAACGGGTCTCCCTTCCACAAGACAAAATTGTGAGAGTCCAGGCCCTGGTGAATTTGCTACTGGTCAAACCGACCCATTCAGCCAGACATTGCATGAAAGTTCTTGGGGTCATGGTCTCCACCATAGAAGCCGTCCCCTTTGCCCAACATCACCTCAGGGAACTGCAGTGGAACATCCTGACTGCCTGGAAACGGAAGTCTCTCCTACAGGAGATCCGTCTATCGCGGAAAAACCAGTCATCTCTCCTTTGGTGGTTAAATCCTCAACACTTATCCTCGGGAAGACATCTGGGAGAACCCCAATGGCGTCTACTAACAACGGACGCAAGTCTGTTCGGATGGGGTGCAGTGCTAGAAGTTCGCTCCGCACAGGGCAGGTGGTCCCAGGTGGAACGGATCCTACCTATCAACCTGTTGGAAATCAGAGCCATTCGGTTGGGTCTGACTCAGTGGCAACACGACCTGTCGGGCCAAGCGGTAAAGATCCAGTCAGACAACGCCACGGCAGTGGCCTACATCAATCATCAGGGCGGCACAAGAAGCAGAAGAGCCCAGGCCGAAGCCAGCCTCATACTTCAATGGGCAGAGAATCACCAAGCCCAACTGTCATCAATCTACATCCCAGGCCTCCTAAACTGGGAGGCGGATTTCCTCAGTCGTCAAACGCTAGACCCAGGGGAATGGTCGTTAAACGAGGAAATCTTCTTAGAGATAACCGACCAATGGGGCACTCCAGAGGTCGATCTCATGGCGGCAAGGCAGAATCGAAAGGTACCAGCATTCCTCACCCGCTACCGAGACCCACTAGCTCTAGAGGCAGTCGCTCTCACAGCTCCCTGGAACTTCGGCCTAGCCTACGCCTTCCCTCCGCTGCCTCTGATCCCCAGAATGATCAGAAAGCTACAAAGGGAGCACACCACCTTAATCCTCATTGCTCCACGGTGGCCCCGACGCACCTGGTACTCAGACCTTCTCAACCTGTCCATAGCGGTGCCCAGGACTCTTCCTCTTCGGGCCGGATCTGCTTCTACAAGGGCCAATACGGCATCCCAATCCAGCCCATCTAAGTTTGACTGCGTGGCTCTTGAGACCAACATCCTAAAGAAGAAAGGTTTCTCGGACGCAGTCATACGCACCATGCGGGCAGCAAGAAAACCGGTCTCTGCCAAAACATACCACAGAGTATGGTCCACATACTGCGACTGGTGCCGAAATCACAAGAGGGTTTTCGCAGTTTTCTCCGTACCGGATCTACTTGAGTTCCTCCAGGAAGGATTAGCCTTGGGCCTCTCTCTAGGCTCTCTAAAGTCCCAGATTTCAGCTCTCTCTGTTCCCTTCCAAAAGAGACTAGCATTCCTACCGGACGTCAAGACCTTCCTCCAGGGGGTAGCTCACCTGGCTCCCCAGTTCGTCCACCAGCGCCCCCGTGGGACCTGACGCTGGTGCTAACGGCGCTACAAAAGCCACCCTTTGATCCAATGGCCTCTATTCCCCTACAGTGGCTTACTTGGAAGACTTACTTTCTCCTGGCGATAGCCTCGGCCAGGCGTGTTTCAGAACTCACCGCACTTTCATGCAAGTCACCCTTCCTCATCTTTCACCACGACAGAGCAGTCCTCCGCACCGTGCCTTCCTTCCTGCCAAAGGTGGTTTCGGATTTCCATTTGAATCAAGAGATCACCATCCCAACATTCTGCCCTTCGCCCTCCAATCCAAAAGAGGCTGCACTGCACACTCTCGACCCAGTCAGGGCCCTCAAATTTTATCTACACCGAGTTCAGGATTTCCGTAAGTCAGACGCACTGTTCGTACTCCCTTCGGGACCTCGAAGGGGTTTGCCAGCAGCCAAGTCTTCTGTCTCCAGATGGATTAAGCAAGCCATACAAAGAGCCTACACAGCACAAGGCCACGTTTCTCCTGTCAAAGTCAAGGCTCATTCCACTAGAGGGATGAGCACGTCTTGGGCCTTCAGAAACCAGGCATCAGCTGATCAGTTATGCAAAGCGGCCACGTGGACTTCCATCCACTCATTCACAAAATTTTATCACTTGATACTTTTGCGGCATCTGACGCACGCTTCGGCAGGAGAGTTCTCCAAGCCGCCGTGGCTACTTCCTCATAGGGCCTATCCTTCCCGCCCTGAGGATAGGGGACAGCTTTGGTACGTCCCCACTGTCTCCTGTGTCCCCCAAGCCGACGAGGAGAAAAGGAGATTTTGTGTACTCACCGTTAAATCTCTTTCTCTTCAGTCGCTTGGGGGACACAGGACTTCCCTCCCGGATGGAGGCCCTTTCTGCCTGTCAGTCATGTTACTGCCCCTTGCCAGTATGTTAAAGTTACAAGTTATTAGTTCATTTTTTTTCTACTTAGTACTACTTTGGTACAAACTGATTCCGGCTCCGCCTACTGCTGGGGGTATAGCCAGCGGAGGAGGAGTCACATTTCTTATTCTGTTGTGTCCTGCCTCCTAGTGGCATTAGCTATACCCCACTGTGTCCTGTGTCCCCCAAGCGACTGGAGAGAAAGAGATTTAACGGTGAGTACACACAATCTCCTTTTCTGTACCAACATCATGAGAAGCCGCACTTTTACTACTAGTTTTACTACTAGTCATAGCTGTGCCTAATGGCTTGTGCTTTAAAGTCTAAGTCTTAATCGAAGGACAGAACTGTGCTCCTGTGTATGATCCTTCTTGCTCAAAGTGATGAGTGATTCTATGCAATGTTCTAACAATATTCATCAATTTCGTCTTTTTTTTTTAATTGCCCTTCAGGTGAACGGGACATTGGCCGATGAAGAAAATCTAAATAAGTCTGAAATAAGCCAAGTGTTTGAAATTGCACTTAAACGGAACATGTCTGTGAATTTTGAGGTACCGGTACCTTTTTTCCTTATCTGGGCGCCGTTAAACTCTGTACAGTCTCCGGTCATTCATTGACAAGGACCCCACACTAATGTGAATATCCTCCCTCATTCCAGGTAACCAAGGAAACTGGCCCTCCCCACATGAAGAGTTTTGTAACTAAAGTCATAGTTGGTGAATTTCTGGGCAATGGCGAAGGAAAGAGCAAAAAGATATCGAAGAAGAATGCGGCTATAGCCGTGCTAGAGGAGCTCCGCAAACTGCCCTCGCTTCCGACAGTTGAGAAAATGAAGCCAAAAATCAAAAAGAAAACAAAGTCCATCGTAAAGGTAAGCGACACCTTGGCCCCAGCAAGAAACATGGCAGCGATTGCTCCTTTTGTTTATATGTATGAGTGGGAGCTGCCATATTGCATCGTATATTCGAAGTTTAGCTTCGTTAGATGTTTAATGCGTTTGTTTATATTTAAACCCTCTTATTCACACAGCTTCCTACTAGTCCTGAATATGGGCAAGGGATGAACCCAATCAGCAGGCTGGCACAGATTCAGCAAGCCAAGAAAGATAAAGAACCCGAATATATTCTGATCACAGAGAGGGGTCTCCCGAGGCGCAGAGAGTTTGTCATGCAGGTAAATAAAGTCTCCTTTCTGTCCTTCCCACCTGTTGGCTCCTCCCGCCCTGTTCGCTGAATTCTTAATCCCGATTACAGGTGAAAGTAGGAAATCATACAGCTGAAGGCACGGGCACTAACAAGAAAGTCGCCAAAAGGAACGCTGCTGAGAATATGTTGGAACTCCTAGGATTTAAAGTCCCTCCACCTCCCCCAAAACCTGCACTCAAGACAGAAGAAAAGGTAAGTGCCTCTATATATCTATCTATCTATCTATCTATCTATCTATCTATCTATCTATCTATCTATCTATCTATCTATCTAATCTCTCCCATATTTTTTTTATTTGTAGCTCCCTGTAAAGAAACCAGGAGATGGAAGGAAAGTGACCTTTTATGAACCCGGATCAGGAGAAGATACTGCTAACAGTAAGTTCACACTTCTGAGAAACAGACATAGTTTCCATTTTTAAGGAGAACTAAAGCCTAACTAAAGAAGTAGCTGGAAATGTTGTACATGATGTTTTGTGCTTCTGTACCAGCCCAAGGCAACCACAGCCCTTTAGCAGTAAAGATCTGTGTCTCCAAAGATGCCCCAGTAGCTCCCCATTTTCTTTTCTGCTGATTCACTGCACATGCTCTGTGCTGCTGTCACTTACTGAGCTTAGGGACCCACTCACAATATACAGTACACATAGAATAGAAATGTCACAATATAAGGCTGATTAGTAATTAATACAGATAATTACTACATGGCAGCACAATGTAGTGCTTTGATGTTACTTCTATACCTCCCACATTCATTATTATGCCCCTCCTCTCTTACAGATCACAAAGATGACGAGTTCCGGATGCCTTTTCACAGCCATCAGCAGCTTCCTGCGGGAATTCTCCCTATGGTCCCTGAGGTTGCCCAAGCGGTGGGGGTTAATCAAGGACTTCACACCAAAGACTTTAACAGGGTGGCCCCCAACCCAGCCAAGGCAACGGTGACGGCCATGATAGCGAGAGAGCTGCTGTATGCCGGCATCTCACCCACGGCTGACGCCATTCTGAAGAATAACAACACTGCCGGTCCATTTACTCGGCCCTCTGAGCAATTGAATTACCTGTCTAGAGTCCAAGAATTAGAGGTAAAAAAGCCCAATGTATGCAGCGTAAGCACAGGACTACAACTCCCAGCATTGTGGCTAGGAAATGCTTAGCATGGAAAGCTTACATACTGCAAGAGCTATAGAGCCTCTATATAGCACCTTAAAGGGGTTGTTCACCTTTAAATTAACTGTTAGTATGATATAGAGAGGGAAATTCTGAGACAATTTCCAATTGGTTTTGATTTTTTATCATATGTGTTTTTTTCAGTTATTTAGCTTTTTGTTCAGCAGCTCTCCAGTTTGCCGTTTCAGCAATCGGTTTGCTAGGGTCCAAATTACCGTATAGCAACTGTTTTGATTTGAATAAGAGACTGGTATATGAATAGGAGAGGCCTGAATAGAAAGATGAGGCATAAAAAGTAGCAATAACAATACATTTGTAGCCTTACGGAGCATTTGTTTTTAGATGGGGTCAGCAACTCCAATTTGAAAGCTGGAGTCAGAAGAAGAAGGCAAATAACTCCAAAAAAAATAAATAATGAAGACCAATTGAAAAATTGCTTAGAATTAGCCATTCTAGAACATACTAAAAGTTAACTGAAGGGGGAACCCCCCTTAAACATAAACATGAACTTACTGCACCACAAGCCTAATCAAACAAATGATTTATGCTTTCAAAGTTGGCCACAGGGGGTCACCATCTTGTAACTTTGTTATACATCTTTGCAAGACCAAGACTGTGCACATGCTCAGTGTGGTCTGGGCTGCTTAGGGATCGTCATAAATGATCAAAACAGCACAAGTCAAATAATATCTGCCAGAAGCCGATACAGCAAGACTGATTAATAATCCGAATATACAGACTGCACTGGGTCCTGTGTTGTCATGTAATCTAATGTGGATTTTATAGTTTTTGTATTGTTTAATACAAACTTTCTCCAACTCTGCAGAACCAGTGACTGCAGCAAAATAATCCTCCAAATAGAATCCCAGTTTATCTGTTTAAATCTGGCTCCATGATCTTTGTCCCTGCAGCTGGAGTTGGAAACAGTAAAGGGGATGTAAAGGCAAAAATAAAATCCAATACGAATCTCTACACAGTCGCCGACTGCTCTACAGGGAAACAAACAAAGCTGCTTGAGTTCTGCATGGCTGGGAAGTAAGGCGGGGGCTCCCCCTGCTGTTCATAAGTATGATTGTTTCCCTGCAGAGCAGTTAGGGACCGTCTGACAATTCCTATCCACAGCAGTAAATGAAGGGAGAATTTCACTGCATACAGTCAGGTTTTATATTGGAGATGGGTTTCTTTTTAAAATATTCTTGGCTTTTGTTCTTCCTATTAAGCATTTTGTTGTTGTTTTACTGTTCTTCTTTTAATAGGTTGAATATAAAGACTTCCCGAAGAATAATAAAAACGAGTTTGTCTCGCTCATAAACTGTTCCTCTCAGCCGCCATTAATCAGCCACGGCATCTGCAAGGACCTGGAGTCCTGCCACGATATGGTACGAACTGTTCCACTCCATTAAATTATCTGTGCCTGTAACATAGGATCCTGTGTTGGGCTATAGAAGTCTGCAGCCCTCCAGCTGTTGTACCGTATGCTCTGCCACTGCGAGGGTATTATAGTCAATATTTCGATACCCCAACTCCTAACCCGGGAAATAAAATGCATTGGCTCCCATGTATCAGGCAGTAGTGGAAATGTAAACACTGTGTTATTGGTAATAAAAGGCTCCTGTAGGGATAATCCCAACAAATGAACAATTAGTTTAGTTGAGCCCATGTAGTGCCCCCCTGCAGGCCCCTTGTTGTTAAATCCAAGTGCCGTGTTCTTGCCCATCTCACACTAAATCTTTTCCACGTTTTCCCTTTAAGGCTGCGTTGAACATCTTGAAATTGCTGTCGGAGCTCGACCAACATAACGCGGAGATGCCCAGAACAGGGAATGGACCAATGTCAGTGTGAGTTCTGCTGGTTTATTCGCATAATCCTGACTCTGTTGTGTCGTTCCACCCAGTGTTCTGTTTCCAGCTTCACCGGGATTTTATAACGAATATCAAAAAAGGGAATTAAATGAGGCTGTGTGTTCTCCTTTAATAGACTTTTTTTTGATTGTTCCGCACTGGATTCAGCCTTTTTCAGCAGCATTCGGATTCAGCCGTATCCAAGTCCTCATTTGCATATGCCAATTAGGGGTGGGGAAGGAGATCATGTGACTTTGTCACAAAACAAGGAAGTAAAAAATGGTTTCCCCTTCCTACCCCTAGTTTGCATATGCAAAATAGGATTCGGTATTTGGCCGAATCTTTTGCGAAGGATTCGGGTGTAATATAATCCCCTATCTCCCTAGAAGGTATAGGAAGCCATTGTGACTTACTAGCTGTACCTAAATATGGCTCCCAGCCTTGTCTATAGGACATGGATACTTGCAGTTGTATCGCAGCGATTGCCAAACTGGATGCTGCATTTTTGGTTTTCGAGCCTCTAACATCACCCACAATGCACCTAAATTCACCCATTTCCAGGCAAACTGGGTGATTAACTCTTTATCGTGTCACTAGGATTGGCAGCTGCTCATCGTATAAACCTTGTTGTTGTTGTTCTTCTTCTTCTGTAGATGTGTCAAACCCGAAATAGAAAGTGATCCTCTCCTGAAACCGGCCAACTCAAACACCTTGGGACAAACACTGGACAGTACAGCCTGATACAGGCCCACGACTGAGCCCGATCCTAAAAGCACCATAGAAAATCAAAGCGGCTTGTCACTTAGAGTGCTTCCGCTGTCTCTCATCCTCTCTCGGCACGGTCTTCCCAGAGAGAAGGGATCGACTGGCTGTTTCTGAACCGGCATCGTTAGTGGAGGTCCTCCATAATGCACATACATGTTAATGGCACTGCTTATGGCATGATGGAAGACTCTGCTTGCACATATGGCTTAAAGGATAAGTAAACCTTTAAAATAAGTGTAACATTGATGTGAGTGCTATTCTAAGCGCTTTGGCATTGTTCATTCATTATTTATTTTGTTTTAATTCCAAGATATTAAGGGATACATGTGCTGTTAAGATGAATGAATTTTGTTACAACAGCGCCACCTGCTGGTCATTTTCCCACCAGTCTGACCAGCAAGTAGTCAAGGAAGTTGTCAGGAGAAAGAAAGAGGCTGCTCTGATGTTCTTCTACTTAGGAAAAGAATTAGAAACCTTTCTCACATCTTTCCTAAGCAGAAGAACATCAGAGCAGCCTCTTTCTTTCTCCTGACAACTTCCTTGACTACTTGGTGGTCAAACTGGTGGGAAAATGACCAGCAGGTGGCGCTGTTGGAACATAATTCTAGGGATGCACCGAATCAGCAGGATTCGGATTCGGCTGAATCCTTCTGCCTGGCCGAACTGAATCCAAATCCTAATTTCAATATGTAAATTAGGGGTGGGGAGGGAAATCACGTGACTTTTTGTCACAAAACAAGGAAGTAAAAAATGTTTTCCCCTTCCCACCCCTAATTTGCATATGCAAATTAGGGTTCGGTTCGGTATTCGGCCGAAACTTTCGCAAAGGGTTCGGCCGAATCCAAAAAAGTGGATTCAGTGCATCCCTAATTAATTCATATTAACATTACCTATTTCCCTAACATAATTCATTTATATTAACAGTACATCCCTTAATATCTTGGAATTAAAAAATAAAATGTACATTACCAAAGTTCTTAGACAAGCACACGCATCAATTTTACATTTAAAGGTTTACTTATCCTTTAAGGTGGGCATGGACGCGCCGATAATATTGTAGGAAACTCATTACCGTACGATATCCGGTTTGTGTATGGTGGGAGATGAGCCGACTGATATCTGCAAAAGACTTGGATATCGGTCAATCGGGCTGGACGGAAAATTTTGATTGGGCGCCGAATATCGGCCATTGTTAGAGCTGAATGATCAGATACAGGTAGAATTCTATTGTTTCTATATGTTTATCTGACTATTCAGCTCTACACGTGTGTATTGAAATGAACGATGTTTCCAGGAAAGATCGTAATTATTACGTCTGTGGCCACCTATAGAGTCAACAGCTGGAAATGCAACAGGTATTCCGAATGGATATTTAGTCCAGAGATTTCATTATATACAATATTAGTGAATTAACTGCAGCCTACAACCGTCGATACATTTCATGAAGTGATCCGATCATATCCTTGCGTGTGGTTCTATATACACACAGTTTGTCTTGTTTTATACGTTGTTCCTTATAAAGTTGCGCCCTACGCTTGGAAAACGAAAGGGAGGGACAAAAAAAACTTCGAATTAGAAGAATAACCGCAGTAGTTAAGGTTTTCATTTTTTTTTTTTTTTAGGAATATTTTATAAATTGTATTTTTATTTCTTTTGCGTGTAAGTGAAACCGACGCGAGTTTTGTTTGTTGATACGGCTGCACGACGGGATATGATCGAGCGCAGATTTGATTTTCTTTGGGTGCTTTTCACATGTTTCATTACACATCCACGTGGGGCCGAGAAAAACTGCCTCTGTTTATATATAAAACTGTGTCGCTTTAGATGTTGTGTTTTATTGCGCTCCAGAAACGAGCGCAGTAAAAAAAAGTAATAATAAGTAAAAAAAAGTTCCCGCCTACGGTAAAGCACGAGCGCAAAGTTCAGTAACGCTTTTTTTGGTTCATTGTTAAGCCAGAATTTTTTCTCCCCATGGATTGTAAGTAAAACGTAGTGTTTGTCCTCTAATAAACTAATAAACATGACACGCCCCTCGTCTGCTTCTTATACTAGAAAGTTGGGTTTTTTTTTTCTTAATTTCACTTCTGGGGGAATCGTGACTATAGATCAATATGAGTCTAACAGCGAGGTAAGTTTAACCCTTGTATAGTTCCAGGGGTACCCAGGGTACAAATAAGCACTCACCCCAAATCTTCCCCTAACTGACCTTCAGACTGGGCCCCCTTAGCTCATAACAAGGTTACAGATATATAGAAACATTGGGTTAACAGTCACCCTGCTATAGTTCCAGGGGTACCCAGGGTACAAATAAGCACTCACCCCAAATCTCCCCCTAACTGGCCTTCAGACTGGACCCCCTTAGCTCATAACAAGGTTACAGATATATAGAAACATTGGGGTAACAGTCACCCTGCTATAGTTCCAGGGGTACCCAGGGTACAAATAAGCACTCACCCCAAATCTCCCCCTAACTGACCTTCAGGCTGGGCCCCCTTAGCTCATAACAAGGTTACAGATATATAGAAACATTGGGGTGTCACCCTGCTATAGTTCCAGGGGTACCCAGGGTACAAATAAGCACTCACCCCAAATCTCCCCCTAACTGACCTTCAGGCTGGGCCCCCTTCGCTCATAACAAGGTTACAGATATATAGAAACATTGGGGTAACAGTCACCCTGCTATAGTTCCAGGGGTACCCAGGGTACAAATAAGCATCACCCCAAATCTCCCCCTAACTGACCTTCAGGCTGGGCCCCCTTAGCTCATAACAAGGTTACAGATATATAGAAACATTGGGGTGTCACCCTGCTATAGTTCCAGGGGTACCCAGGGTACAAATAAGCACTCACCCCAAATCTCCCCCTAACTGGCCTTCAGACTGGGCCCCCTTAGCTCATAACAAGGTTACAGATATATAGAAACATTGGCGTAACAGTCACCCTGCTATAGTTCCAGGGGTACCCAGGGCACAAATAACCAATGGGACTATAGAAGAAATACAGATAGAAGAATAATCCTGATTGCAGGAATGGTTGTGCATTTAGCTCCTGTACTTTCCAGGGGAGAACTCAATAAAGAGAGAACAAGTGGGTGAGTCCTGTGATATGAACCAACCGCAGATACAGAAGAAGTTGAGGCTTCACTCCGAGCCATGACATGATGTAGATGAATTTAAGATAAGCAAAGAAACAATTGTAGCCAATTTAAGATAAGCAAAGATACAAATGCACTATTTTAGATGTGCAAAGAAACAATTGTAACAATTTAATATACAGTTGTCACTATTTAAGATAAGCAAAGATACAATTGTCACTATTTTAGATACGCAAAGAAACAATTGTAACAATTTAAGATAAGCAAATAAACTAACAATTTAAGATAAGCAAAGATACAAATGCACTATTTTAGATGTGCAAAGAAACAATTGTAACCATTTAAGAGAAGCAAAGAAACAAGTGTAACAATTTAAGAGAAGCAGGTGTCTGGGGGAAACTGTGACTTGCAGATTAAAGGGCAATTAACCTTCATTAGCAAACTGCAATAACATAAAAGTGAAGCCTAAAGTCTCAGTAAGGAAAACCGGCTGAGCCGCAGTTCTACCTTCCGCCGTCGGGTGGCGCTGTGACTCGAGCATTCACTCACTTATCGCTTATTCCAAGAATTAAGAAACACACATCATTAACTCCCACATAGCGAGTTTTTGACATACAAACGAAATAGCCCAACTACAGCACGCATGCGCAGACGTCCATCCTTCACTCTATTCGCCCCGGAATGCGCTTGCGTACTGCATCACGCCGGCTTTGATTGGCGCGCAGACGTAAAAGTAGCCACGCTTCCCGATTGAAACGCTTTACGCACGTTACGCTTCAAATGTTCTGCGCCTGCGCTGGCTGCTTCCTATATATATATTAGCGAACAACGGAAGTGCGGTCTTTCACAGCGGTGCGGCCGAAGCGGTAGGTCATAGGGAATCCATTGGCATCGGGGTTGTTGCTTTGTCGGTTAGGTTGTGTCCATGTCTAGTGCTTTGTTTGGTCTCTACATCCCTTGCTGGCTCCATGTACAGTCCCTTGTCTGTATTAACAGCTCCTGCTATAACTTGCCTACATTTCTCTTCTACTGGCCACTTCCTTGGCTACTACTTGCCCCCAGATCCCCCCCATTGTAGGGAATAACAGCCCTAAAGCTACACGTGTATAAATCAGGTCTGTCCTTCAAGCTGAAGTGATTGGGCAGCAATATGTGAGTTATAGTTCAGCTCTGCTGTTTATCTTTCCTGCACTCCTGTCCTGAATCAACTGACCCAGTAGAGATCAGAGGCCTCTTCCCAGGACCAGCCTCTCTTGTTTCTTCCAGACCTATCTTTTAATTTATTTTTATTTAATTTTCCTGATCGTATCAATTAGGGATGCACCGAATCCAGGATTCGGTTCGGGATTCGGCCTTTTTTAGCAGGATTCGGATTCGGCCGAATCCTTCTGCCTGGTTGAACCGAATCATTATGCAAATTAGGGGTGGGAGGGAAATTGCGTGACTTTTTGTCAGAAAACAAGGAAGTAAAAAATGTTTTCCCCTTCCCACATCTAATTTGCATATGCAAATTAGGGTTTGGTATTCGGCCGAATCTTTCATGAAGGATTCAGGGGTTCGGCCGAATCCAAAAAAGTGGATTCGGTGCATCCCTAGTATCAATTAAACATGTCTGGAAGAAACCCAACCTGTTAAACCATAAACAAGAGAGGCTGGTCCTGGGAAGAGATCTCTGATTTCTACTGGTTTATTCTGGACAGGAGTGCAGGAAATATAAACAGCAGAGCTGAACTGTAACTCTCATACTGCTGCCCAATCACCTTAGCTCTGATCCTATTCGTGCTTGTGTGTCTTATATTCTATGATCCTTCTAATCTCTCTAAAGATTAGGGATGCACCGAATCCACTATTTTGGATTCGGCCGAATCCTTTGTGAAAGATTCGGCCGAATCCGAACCCTAATTTGCATATGCCGAACCCTAATTTGCATATGCAAATTAGGGGTTGGAAGGGGAAAACATTTTTTACTTCCTTGTTTTGTGACAAAAAGTCACGCGATTGCCCTCCCTGCCCCTAATTTGCATATGCAAATTCGGATTCGGTTTGGCCGGGCAGAAGGATTCGGCCGAATCCCAAACCAAATCCTGGATTCAGTGCATCCCTACTAAAAATAATTTCTGTTTGCAGAAATGGGACGTGGGTTGCTGTGGATACCTGAGCTTATCCCAGTGGGAAGCCAAGATCATGATCGGGAGATGGATCCCCTTTCACTGATGGGTCTGAACGTAAAACTTGGCTTTACAATCCGTTAAAAGAAACATGGGGCCCCTCTATACCTGCGCTAAGGCCCGAACTTCTTATGGAGGCTGAAGCCTGACTGAAGGAACAAAGCAAGGTAAGTTGCTCTGATGTTCCCTCTATTTCTACATGTGCTCCAGGCTTGGGGTAGAAGGATCTCTAGCGATGTCCTGTTGTTGGGCTACTGCTGATGTCCCAAGTGATGACTGAACTTTTTTCCCCAGCAGATCGACACTGTTGACTTGTAAAGCTTTTTAAGCCAGTTTTGTCTGATACATCAGCAATTGTTTATTATTAATTTCCCTTTCCCAATTAAGAAATGCTGAGAAATGTTTTTCCTTTTGGACTATAGAAGTTCCGTGAGTCTCGGCTGAAGACGTCGTTACTCCCATGTCCAGCCAGTGACACATGTCTATGGTAAGTGTAGAGCTGTAGTTCTACATAGAATAATGTTTTAATCTGAGTCTTCCAGTTCCACCGCTGCTCTTGGCCTATTGCTGACGTACGTGATGACTAAACTTTTTTCCCCAACAGATCGACCGTGTTGATTTTGTTGCTTATTAAGCCAGTTTTGTCTGATATGTTGGCAACTTTTTTTCTAAATTTTAGGGATGCGCTGAATCCACTATTTTGCATATGCAAATTAGGTCTGGGAAGGGAATTTTTTTTTTACTTGTTTTCTGACAGTCAAGCGATTCTCTCCCCACCCCTAATTTGCATATGCAAATTAGGGTTCCGCTGGGCAGAAGGATTCGGCCGAATCCTGGATTCGGTGCATCCCTAATTAATTTCTTTCTCAATTAAGAAATACTAAGATGTCGTTTTTTTTCTTTTTTTTTTTCTTAAGGGCTATGGAAGTTCCAGGAATCTCTGCTGAAGGTGTTTACACCCATATCCAGCCAGTAAATCTTCTATGGTAAGTGTAGAGCTGTAGTTCTGGGTCTTACAGTTCCACCACTGCTGATGTCCTGTTGCTGATGTCCAAGTGATGACTGAACTTTTTTCCCCAGCAGATCGACACTGTTGACTTGTAAAGCTTTTAAGCCAGTTTTGTCTGATACATCAGCAATTGTTTCTAATTTATTTCAGTTTCCTAGTTAGAGGAAAGCTTTATCAGAAAGGTCTATATAAATACACCAGTAAACCCTCAAAGTAATGCTGCTCTGAGTCCTCTGTCAAAAGAAACAGCACATTTCTTTCCTTCTATTGTGTACTCATGGGCTTCTGTATCAGACTTCCAGTTTTCAGCTTAAACCTCCAGGGCTAGGGCTTGAGCATGCTCAGTTTGTTCCTCTCTCCCTCCTCTCCTCCCTGCTGCAATCTGAGCCCAGAGCTGTGAGTGAGCAGGGAGAGACTCAGGCAGGAAGTGATGTCACACCAAGCTAATATGGCAGCTGCTATCAAACAGTTTCTAGAGCGGTTTACTCGGGTATGGAAAAGCATTCTGCAGGATAAATACTGTTATAGCTTGCAATATTGTGGCTAATCTATTGGCAAACTGCTTCGGTAGCTTTCCTTCTCTAAGAAATAATTAAAAATGTCTTTCTGTTAAGGACTATGGAAGTTCCATGAGTTTCGGCTGAAGACGTCATTGCTCCCATATCCAGCCAGTGACTATGGTAAGTGTAGAGCTGTAGTTCTGCGTTGAATAAAGTTCTTACAGTTTCACCGCTATTGCTGATGTCCAAGTGATGACTGATCTTTTTTCCCCAGCAGATCGACACTGTTGACTTGTAAAGCTTTTAAGCCAGTTTTGTCTGATACATCAGCAATTGTTTCTAATTCGTTTCCCTTTCCCAATTAAAATACTGATAGTGTTTTTTTTTTTTTCTTAAGGGATACGAAAGTTCCATGAGTCTCACCTGGAGCCGTCGTTACTCATGTCCAGCCAGTGACACGTGTTTGTGGTAAGTGTAGAGCTGTAGTTCAACTAATCTGAGTCTTACAGTTCCACCGCTGCTCTTGGCCTATTGCTGACGTACGTGATGACTAAACTTTTTTCCCCAACAGATCGACCGTGTTGATTTTGTTGCTTATTAAGCCAGTTTTGTCTGGTATGTCGGCAGAATGGTCCAAAATAAAGTTTACGCTTTACAATGAAGTCTTTATAATGGATACAACTTTAGTTCCCCTTGGAATGAATATTGTTTAAGGCCATGCTTCCCTGTTACTGGAGAATGTCCCATAGAGAACACCCTGATATAATGGCGTGTCTCTAATCCTATTTAACATGGATTCCTTTCTGTTGCAGAGTAACAGTAATACCAGTCGATCCATTGGAACAATAGAACATATTCCTCGTGGGTAAGTCTTACAATGTTCCTCTACCTCCTCTTGAATTAATTCCTTCTTGTAACAAAAGGCCAGGGCTATAGGCCTCTTTATATAGAGCCGACCCACTATCTGGATCTCACTCTTCTGTGTGTGATGACTACACTTTTTTCCCCATCAGATCGACCGTGTTGACCAAAACCTGATTTAAGCCAAATGAGTCTGATGCAGAGAGTGGATCCAGATTCTTTATAAACTTGGTTCTGAGCTTTACGTTGAACCCCGAGATAATCCCACTTCTTTCTTTGCAGCTGCAACACTGACAACTGACCAGTGGATGGCGCTACAGATACTGAAGTGACTTGAATTTTTAAATAAAGATTTCATATTCAACTTTAATCTGACTTTTCTTGTCTCTGTTGGGACTTCTAGTTCCACATCACAAATGCTGATATTGGCGATGGGCTCCTGCAACAGTTATACAATGTCTGTTATACAGTGTAGCGCAGCCCATTAAGTCGCCTGTCGAAGGGGTCGCTGACCCTAATGGGGACGCTTCCTGGTTGATTAGCAAATGGCAGGTTGAAGCAAGGATTTTTCTCCTAATGTTACAGAAATATATAAAGTTTTCATACACTGACGCTAGTGATGCACCGAATCCACTTTTTTGGATTCGGCCGAACCCCCGAATCATTCACGAAGGATTCGACCGAATCCAAACCCTAATTTGCATATGCAAATTAGGGGTGGGAAGGGGAAAACATTTTTTACTTGTTTTCTGACAAAGTCACGCAATTTCCCTCCCTGCCCCTAATTTGCATATGCAAATTAGGATTTGGTTCAGGCAGAAGGATTCGGCCGAATCCTGCTGAAAGGCCGAATCGAATCCTGGATTCGGTGCATCCCTAACTGACACATTACCCTGTTTATAGAAACTTTTTACTATGGAAGCGCTCAACCATTTGTATAAAGAAACTTCTCCAGGGGACAGAACATTGCAGCTTTATAAAGGGTTCCCATTAAAGGAGAACTAAAAACGAATGTGCCTAAAAATGTCATATTTTCTATAGTGAACTTATTGCACGAGGCTAAAGTTTCAGCTTGTCAATAGCAGCAATGATCCAGGACTTCAAACTTGTCACAGGGGGTCACCATCTTGGAAAGTGTCTGTGACACTCACATGCTCAGTGGGCTCTGATTGGCTGTTGAGAAGCTAAGCTTAGGGCTCGTCACTAATTATCCAGCAGAAAATGAGCTTCCCTGGCTGTAATATAAGCTGATGCTACAGGTTTGCTGATTATTCAATTCTGAAGCTAATTGCACTGGTTTCTGTGCTGCCATGTAGTAATTATCTGTATTAATTACTAATCAGCCTAATATTGTGACATTTCTATTCTATGTGTACTGTATATTGTGAGTGGCTCCCTAAGCTCAGTAAGTGACAGCAGCACAGAGCATGTGCAGTGAATCAGCAGAAAAGAAGATGGGGAGCTACTGGGGCATCTTTGGAGACACAGATCTTTACTGCTAAAGGGCTGTGGTTGCCTTGGGCTGGTACAGAAGCACAAAACATCATGTACAACATTTCTAGCTACTTCTTTAGTTTAACTTTCCTTGTCCTTTAAGTCGAGTAGCATCTCCACATAGGGACCTGGATTTTGCATATTTATATTCTTGTTCAGGTGCAAATGGATTGATTTAATAGAGTTGCTGCTGACTAAAGGCTTTAAAGTAACAGTGTATAAATAACTGGGTAAATAGTAACAGTGGGGTCCCCATCGTGCAGTCCATGTTGCTCCGTGGTGCTCACTGGTATAACCCTGGGCCGGTGCAGTTTTCTGCTGATCGGAGCACCGGCCGGGGTTTCAGGTAAGTCAATACAATCACTTGGGGTGCCTAATATTTGGCACCCCAAGTGCACAAAGCCTCTTCTCCTTTAAGACTGTACAAAGTTATAATTACTTGAGTGCACTGGACACATTAAAAACTACATGCGGGTGCTGCCATGCTGAATATCCCAAATATGTACAACGGTGACTTTAAGGCTTCCCTGATCTTTTTTTTTTTTTTTTTTTTTTTTTTTTTTTTTTAACTTTTCTTACAATTTAATTGTAGATATTAAGTGCTGAGATCATAGGCAATTATGTTAAACCTTGTGCATTTTCTTCTAAACGTGGTTATTTCCCCAGGCAGAACAAAAGGCTTAATTGGAACCCCCTGTTTCTTTTCAGCAGAGCAGAGAGTGGAAGTTGAAATGGTTCTATTGCAGCATTTGCCAAATCTAAGGCACTTTCTGCCTCTGCAATAAAAGACTCTGATTACTTCTGAGATCAATAACATCTGCTTGTCCTGAGACTGCGCAACACTTGTTATTTGCCAGAGTAAGATGATCATTTCAGGCTTGGCACAGAGTGGAATGAAAGGGGGAAATATAAATCTTTTGAGTTAAAGAGTTCATCATCCAGACACTTGCACAGAGTTTGCTTTTTTATTAGAAATGGGTCTTCTAGTAAAATCATTGTCCAGAATTGTCCCTTTCCAGTGACTATTATCCCACTGTTACTATAGACACCATCTCTCCCTACTATACCTGCTATCCCACAGTCACACTCCCTTCCCAGAGACTATTATCCCACTGTTACTATAGACACCATCTCTCCCTACTATACCTGCTATCCCACAGTCACACTCCCTTCCCAGAGACTAATATCCCACTGTTACTATAGACACCATCTCTCCCTACTATACCTGCTATCCCACAGTCACACTCCCTTCCCAGAGACTATTATCCACTGTTACTATAGGCACCATCTCTCCCTACTATACCTGCTATCCCACAGTCACACCCCCTTCCCAGAGACTATTATCCACTGTTACTATAGACACCATATCTCCCTACTATACCTGCTATCCCACAGTCACACTCCCTTCCCAGAGACTATTATCCACTGTTACTATAGGCACCATCTCTCCCTACTATACCTGCTATCCCACAGTCACACTCCCTTCCCAGAGACTATTATCCACTGTTACTATAGGCACCATCTCTCCCTACTATACCTGCTATCCCACAGTCACACCCCCTTCCCAGAGACTATTATCCACTGTTACTATAGACACCATATCTCCCTACTATACCTGCTATCCCACAGTCACACTCCCTTCCCAGAGACTATTATCCACTGTTACTATAGGCACCATCTCTCCCTACTATACCTGCTATCCCACAGTCACACTCCCTTCCCAGAGACTATTATCCACTGTTACTATAGGCACCATCTCTCCCTACTATACCTGCTATCCCACAGTCACACTCCCTTCCCAGAGACTATTATCCACTGTTACTATAGGCACCATCTCTCCCTACTATACCTGCTATCCCACAGTCACACTCCCTTCCCAGAGACTATTATCCACTGTTACTATAGGCACCATCTCTCCCTACTATACCTGCTATCCCACAGTCACACTCCCTTCCCAGAGACTATTATCCACTGTTACTATAGGCACCATCTCTCCCTACTATACCTGCTATCCCACAGTCACACTCCCTTCCCAGAGACTATTATCCACTGTTACTATAGGCACCATCTCTCCCTACTATACCTGCTATCCCACAGTCACACTCCCTTCCCAGAGACTATTATCCCACTGTTACTATAGACACCATCTCTCCCTACTATACCTGCTATCCCACAGTCACACTCCCTTCCCAGAGACTATTATCCCACTGTTACTATAGGCACCATCTCTCCCTACTATACCTGCTATCCCACAGTCACACTCCCTTCCCAGAGACTATTATCCACTGTTACTATAGACACCATATCTCCCTACTATACCTGCTATCCCACAGTCACACTCCCTTCCCAGAGACTATTATCCACTGTTACTATAGACACCATCTTTCCCTACTATACCTGCTATCCCACAGTCACACTCCCTTCCCAGAGACTATTATCCACTGTTACTATAGGCACCATCTCTCCCTACTATACCTGCTATCCCACAGTCACACTCCCTTCCCAGAGACTATTATCCCACTGTTACTATAGACACCATCTCTCCCTACTATACCTGCTATCCCACAGTCACACTCCCTTCCCAGAGACTATTATCCCACTGTTACTATAGACACCATATCTCCCTACTATACCTGCTATCCCACAGTCACACTCCCTTCCCAGAGACTATTATCCCACTGTTACTATAGACACCATCTCTCCCTACTATACCTGCTATCCCACAGTCACACTCCCTTCCCAGAGACTATTATCCCACTGTTACTATAGGCACCATCTCTCCCTACTATACCTGCTATCCCACAGTCACACTCCCTTCCCAGAGACTATTATCCACTGTTACTATAGACACCATATCTCCCTACTATACCTGCTATCCCACAGTCACACTCCCTTCCCAGAGACTATTATCCACTGTTACTATAGACACCATCTTTCCCTACTATACCTGCTATCCCACAGTCACACTCCCTTCCCAGAGACTATTATCCACTGTTACTATAGGCACCATCTCTCCCTACTATACCTGCTATCCCACAGTCACACTCCCTTCCCAGAGACTATTATCCCACTGTTACTATAGACACCATCTCTCCCTACTATACCTGCTATCCCACAGTCACACTCCCTTCCCAGAGACTATTATCCCACTGTTACTATAGACACCATATCTCCCTACTATACCTGCTATCCCACAGTCACACTCCCTTCCCAGAGACTATTATCCACTGTTACTATAGACACCATATCTCCCTACTATACCTGCTATCCCACAGTCACACTCCCTTCCCAGAGACTATTATCCACTGTTACTATAGACACCATCTTTCCCTACTATACCTGCTATCCCACAGTCACACTCCCTTCCCAGAGACTATTATCCACTGTTACTATAGACACCATCTCTCCCTACTATACCTGCTATCCCACAGTCACACTCCCTTCCCAGAGACTATTATCCACTGTTACTATAGACACCATCTCTCCCTACTATACCTGCTATCCCACAGTCACACTCCCTTCCCAGAGACTATTATCCACTGTTACTATAGACACCATCTTTCCCTACTATACCTGCTATCCCACAGTCACACTCCCTTCCCAGAGACTATTATCCACTGTTACTATAGGCACCATCTCTCCCTACTATACCTGCTATCCCACAGTCACACTCCCTTCCCAGAGACTATTATCCCACTGTTACTATAGGCACCATCTCTCCCTACTATACCTGCTATCCCACAGTCACACTCCCTTCCCAGAGACTATTATCCACTGTTACTATAGGCACCATCTCTCCCTACTATACCTGCTATCCCACAGTCACACTCCCTTCCCAGAGACTATTATCCACTGTTACTATAGGCACCATCTCTCCCTACTATACCTGCTATCCCACAGTCACACTACCTTCCCAGAGACTATTATCCCACTGTTACTATAGGCACCATCTCTCCCTACTATACCTGCTATCCCACAGTCACACTCCCTTCCCAGAGACTATTATCCCACTGTTACTATAGGCACCATCTCTCCCTACTATACCTGCTATCCCACAGTCACACTCCCTTCCCAGAGACTATTATCCACTGTTACTATAGACACCATCTCTCCCTACTATATCTGCTATCCCACAGTCACACTCCCTTCCCAGAGACTATTATCCACTGTTACTATAGACACCATCTCTCCCTACTATACCTGCTATCCCACAGTCACACTCCCTTCCCAGAGACTATTATCCACTCTTACTATAGGCACCATCTCTCCCTACTATACCTGATATCCCACAGTCACACTCCCTTCCTGTTAAAATCAGAGGTAACAGCTAGACCAGACTGTTGAGCTTCATACATGTGCCAGTCTCTGGGAATGGGAAACTACTTACAAATTTATGATCTTTATTTTACATTGCAGAGCTAATACAGAGAAAGACAGAGGGGGGGGGGGGGGCTGGTATGTAATTTATCCCTAACCAGCAAAATGAATTGCTCATTAGCCTTTGCTCTATTGGTTAGAATAGAAATCATAATGAAAACAGAAGAGATAAAAGGTACAGAGAAGTGGTGATGAACAATATCATCACCCTTCAAGTGGACATGGGCTTATTGATGGGGTCCTTGTTCCCTGACTTTACTTAAGTAATGGTTCTTCTCCAATTCTGAGGACTCCCTTTATTCCAGATCCTCGATCACTTTTGGCTTTCTGCCTCTGGAGGAACACAAAGAGGGAGAATTATGGGTTCCCTTCCTTTTTTATACTCGAGAACCAACAAATGACTATGAGACACTTGAGCCCACCGGGTTTTTTCCTGGTGTCCCGCTGGCCCAGGCCGACCCTGGGTGCAATAGAATGTTTCCACAGCTCTCCAGGGAAGAAGTTCCTCCAATGATAGGCCCTCAAGTCAAGAAGACTCTTAAGGTGGCCATACTCTATAAGATCCGCTCATTTGGTGACGTCTTTCCCTGATATGCCCACCAACGGCAGGGCAATATCAGGTTAATCCGAACATTAGGCACCGATAGGTTTTAGGACCCCATCAACCAGCCAATATAATCCTCGATCGCCAGAAAAAACAAACCGCCCCGATTGATATCTTGGCCAGATATTGATCGGGGAGACCCGTCGGAAGCCCCCCATATACTGGCAGATAAGCAAATTAGTCTAAAGGACTGATATATTGGCAGTTTTAATCTGCCCCTGTATGGCCACCTTTATTGAAGAATCTTTACAATTAACTGCTGCCATATTTGGGCACTAGAGGGCACAATTGAATTTCTAAGGAGCAGAACGGCTTTGGGTGTAAATTAAAGGGGAACTTGATTTTAGAACTTAAAGTACAACGTAGAGGCTCATATTTTAGGGCGAGAAATTATGCTGCCTCTGAAATTCCTTACACTGTTCTGTTGCCTGTTTAGGATCATCATTACCCAGCAAGCCATTTAGAGGCAGGAGTTTTCATTTTATTATGTTATTTATCAGTGCTTTTAGCCCACTCCGAGACTGATACATAATGAAAGGGACTGCAAGGTGAGAAATGACAGTCAACCCCACTCTTTGGGCTGTTTCTCTCTCATCTACAATGCATTCAATATTTTGAAAGATGCCATTTGTATTCCTCAGCATATTTGTATGTGACTTTCTTGCAAGGAACATCATTAAACTGGGGCCGATCAGTTTCCCATTTCATTATCCTTTTTTATGTGACCCCACCGGATGGACGGATGAAATTTCTCCGAAATGCAATCTTTGTCCTCGATCTGCCCGGCTGAAATAATCTTTCTTTGTTATTTTTGGCATTAATGCGCTGACGGTTGGGATGACGCAGCATAATCTGAGTAGGTTTCCATGAAGAATTTGAGAAAGTGGGGCTCTCCATCATAAACTAGAAATGGCTAAAAATGGGCTTGTAAGGAAGAGGACACATCCAGTGTCGGACTGGCCCACTGGGATACCAACAAAACTCCCGGTGGGTGTCAGTAGACCCTCTTGCTTCTAACCATTTAGCCAATTTCATGGTCATTCCCTATTTATTTATGGAGAAAAATGCTTAATAATAGAAGAATATAGAAAGTACATATAAAAGACTAGGAGAATAAAAGGAGTGAGGAGAGGAGGAATAATAGTTTGGAAAATGGGCCCACGGTCTACGGTTTCCAGGACCATGTTCTAAGGTTTTCTGGTGGGCCCACAGTCTAAGGGCAGAGACACACGCTCATATTCGGGGAGATTAGTTGCCTAGCGACAAATCTGCTATTCTTCGGGGTGACTAATCTCCCAGAACTGCCTCCTGCTGGCTAGAATGTAAATCGCCGGCGGGATGGCAATCGGTGCACTTCGTTTTCCAAGGCCAAAGTTGCCTCACTAGGAAAAGACTTCGGAAAATGAAGCACTCCGAGTGCCATCCCGCCAGCGATTTACATTCTAGCCGGCGGGAAGGCAGGGGAGGCAGTTTGGGGAGATAAATCTCCCCGAACCTGAGCGTGTGTCTCTGCCCTAAGGTTTTCTGGTGGGCCCCTGGCATCCCAGTCCTACACTGACCACAGCCATAATATAATGGCGGATGGAGACTAGGGCTCTTCTGCAAACTTGCTATAAGGTGCATTTTTGCCACCCTCTTTTTGCACCTAACAACTGAAGGCATGACAATGGGTGCATCCAATATGGAGTACAAAGTGTTGTGTCTTTGTAAGGGATGAGCATGTGGGCGGCTCCTGGACATCCCCATGCATGCATCATATATTGTGATTGTGCCAAACATTGTCTGGATTCATAAATAAATATACTTTTATTCATATACAAAGTATTTCCTACTTTGAGGAACAGTTTGAGGCACTGGCTTAACTAGATATTACTGGGCCCCACAGCAAATTATTTTTCAAGTCCCTAAAATGTCTAGAGGTTGACCCGTTTTACCAATATTTATTGAAATTGTATATGAATTAGGGTCTCATGGACCTCCAGGTTCCAGCCAGGTCCATTTGCTGAGACGTAAGTGGAAGAACCTGACTGACCTGCACAGAGCCCTGACCTCAACCCAACTGAACACCCAGCTGTAAACAGATCTGATCCTCAACATCAGTGATTGGAAGCAAATCCCAACAGCAATGTTCCAACATCTAGTGGGAACCCAGAAGAGTAGGGGCTGATATAGCAGCAAAAAGAAGAGCAACTTCATAGTAATCCCCACGGCTTTGCAAGTAAATGTTGGGCAGGCAGGTGTCCACAAACAGGAGCATTGGAACTCTGGAGAAAAAAACATGTCTATCTGTGACACAATAGCATTTCTGCATGTTTATTGGCCTCACGCCTTGTTCATAAACAACAACCGTGTGTTTTCTCTCTTGAGTATTAACCAATACAGAATTATTTATAAGCCGGTTCTCTCTGAGACCTAAAGCGTAACTTGAGTCAAGGAACATGGTAATCGGACATTGAAAGACTCAAGTTAACACAATACTTTTTCTGGTTAAACCCAACTAATTAATGGTGACCTTTAAACTCAGGGCAATGACTTCCACTAGTCTACATCTCCAGCTTTATCCACCCATAATTAATGACGACAAATATATATATATATATATATGTCCAAAAATGTGACCTTTGTTTTCATCTCATATTCTTTTTGCGTAAAATATAACATATCATTGCAGGCGTAAACGCGGTACCTGGAGATATTGGATAAACTTAATTAGCATGGAATTAAAAATTCACTTGCAGGAAATGATCTGGGTAATGAGACAAACATTTAGTTTGAGGTGAACGAGAGGGAGTACGTTAACTCGGAGCTGCTAATGGATGAAATGCCTTAATTCAACAGGTGGACGAGCTATAAAAACCTCCTTATGAATATTAACTTGCCTCTGGCTATGTCACGGTAGTTAGGTTAGAGGCTGATGCAAATGCAAGTAGATCTGCAGCTGGAGAGGGTAATGTGTTATAGCGTAGCTTGATTTCATTTAGTCCAGTGGTGAAGTCTCGGAGACCTGTAGTCAGAGCAAAATAAGGCTAAATCCTCCTGAAACAGTCAATAATCACATGCTCACTGCTTGGCTTTTGCTCCTAAAACCTGAATGTCACGCAAAGAATGGTGAGTGGAGAAACCCATATGCCTGTCCCTGCATTTTACCTGTATTTCACACCCCTCCCTGCAGGTATATGCATGGGCTTTTGGTAACAAAAATTGGCAAAGATTGGTGCAACTAAAGACATTCAGACCCCAGGGCAAAATTAGTACTAGAGCTCCAACATTGCCCAAGCTGCTGAGCCCCTATACCTTCTGCAAGGCCACAATTGCATCAGGGCTCATGGAGGCCTAGTGTAATTTGTAGCTCCATAACTCCAATGGTGGTTACACATCTGAGGGCAAAATTGCTGATCCCCCATACCCATGTCATGGTAATGACTACTTGCTGGTCCCAACTAGTTCCTTTTGTTCATATTCTTCATAACTGCTGCCTTGTTGCATGGAACACCTCTGCACTTTCCATTAAATATTCTTTTTGTGATTGTGATTTTATGATATTCTGAATTTTACACTGCTGTCATGAATAATGTAACCTGAGGAAGATGCCATATTCACATGGCTGCCATCGGGGGGACAAAGCAGGTACAGCTGTACCGGGCCCGGCGGTTTTTGAAGCGTGAAGTCATGAAGAATCGAAAGCCGCCGATGAAAAGACCCAAAGCTGACGAAAGGACTCGAAGCCGCTGGAAGGATCTGAAAGTCACCCTAAAGACCTGAAGCTGACGAATTGAGTCGAAGAAGAGAAGGAGCCGAACAAGAGGAGAATGAAGAAGACCTAAAGGTAAGTACCACTAAACACCAATGGTCTTTTTTTTGTTTAAACCCCTGATCATCAATGTATTTTTGTAACTTTTATGGGGGACCCTGGACCCTTTTTTTAACTTATGGGAGGTGCTGGCCACCAATGACTTATTTTAACTTGTGGGGGGTCTGGCTACCAAGGGCATCCCTACAAGTTAAAAAAAAAATAATTGGTGGCCAGCTGCCCCCTATTAGTTTAAAAAAAAAAACAAAAAAAAATAATTGGTGGCCCAGCCACCAACATTTTTTGATAACTAGTGGAAGGGTGGCCTGGCCACCAATTTTAACTAATAGGAGGGAGCTGGCCACCAATTTTTTTTTTTTAACTTGTAGGGATGCCCTGACCGCCAATGTCTTTTTATAACTTGTTGGGGGAGTTGTTTTTACTGTTTTAGCTCGGATGAATGTGTCGCTATTTAACCGTGGTGTGGTGTAGGGTGGGCGGGATCTGAGATGGGGCTTTGGGTTTTGCTGGGGCGGGGACAGGGGGCCCAGAAAATTTTGTTGTATGGGGGCCCTTGATTTCTGATGGTGGCCCTGAACTCAATGGTCCCACAGGCTGACACCAGCAGAAATCCCACCATTGTCTTCTTTGTAGACCATCTTCATCATGTCTACATGTAGCTTGCGCCTCCACCAAGCAAACTAGAGCACATAGTGGCTACAGAAGTGGCAAATGTGGCCAAATATAAAACAAAACAGGAAGGAAGAAATGCACACGAGTAACATCAATTATCCCTAAAAACTCCAAGTGAACTTTCCACCATCTCCAACAAAGGATGTATTTGTCATTCTGGAACGGAACCCATTTCCCCAGTGTCTAAACTGAATCAGATGTCATCGGGAATTATATATATATATCCATCTAATTCAGGTCCTATCCCTCCAGTTACAAGAAAATAATGACTTCTTCTCTCTAATTACGGCATTGAATTACCTCTCATAAACTTCATTATGTGTTTATTGGCTAAATCGAAATATCTTTCATTTGACTTAATAGCTTTTCAGGACAAGCCAGGAGATGATATTCCCGTCCATACGCCATCAGAATATCAATTGTTCTTGCATGCAAATGGCTGGGGGATTCCATATCGGAGGTGAAAAGGAATAACTTCAGAGTAGCTGTGGTCAGTGGAGGAACGACCAGGGGGTCAGGAGGTGCAACTGCATCAGGAGAAAGAATGTTCTGGGCACACAGTCAGCTATATCCTTATTTAGTACCGTCTATGGGAAACAATATGATATCTCCTGCCCATACACTCAAATACAGATCCAGTCTTTTGCATCAAATTAGATTGAAATCAGAAATACACTATTCTATTTATATGCAAATCCAGACGCCATTAGACTGATTCCTTGATCTAATCCCGGAGATCAGCTGGCTTGCCCCAGCAGCTAGCACTTAGTCAGGTTACTGCAAGTAAGGACATCTCCCGCATGAATATTTCACAGCAGGCAGCTGTAAGGATACTAGCTACACTATCCGGCAATCCTGCACACAAACACTGAATTATTAAAAGGCAGCAATTCGTATCAGATTGATATAATTTCTAAGGCTGGAAATGAGCTGCTGCACGGAAGGGCTAATTGTCTCCTAGAATATCTCCTGCTGCTGATTGGCTAATCACTCATCCTTATGAACGCAAGAGACTCAACCAATGTCGGACTGGGACAGCAGGGGCCCAGCAAAAAATCTTAGACCAGGGGCCCACTCTCAGTACTATTTTTCTTCCTCACTCAACCTCTATTCTTCTAGTCTCTTCTCTTTACAATCTATAAACTATTTTTCATCTAGTTAGCCTTTGTGTTCTCATAGAAATAGGGAATGGCCATGGAATAGGCCAAATGTTTAGAAGCAGGAGGGCCCACTGAGTTTTCCTGGTATCCCGGTGGGCCAGTCTGACACTGGAATCACCCAATGAGAATCCACCTTATTTTGCGGGTTACCAAAGAACCACGAGATGTCCCCATCAGGGACAGTTCCCATAAACCCTTTCTTATTCCCAGCATAGGACAATATAACATCTATAACATTTAGCATCAATAACATTGAATTCTTGCAAGTGGGCCTTGATCTCAGATATTCTAGTGGGACCTAGGAGCCCAGTCTAAAGGTGACCTTACACGGAGAGATCTGCTCGTTTGTCGATGTCGCCAAATGAGTGGATCTCTCCCCGATATGCCCCTTGAGGTGGGTGATATCGGGCTAATCCGATTGTGGGCCCTAGGGCCCAACGATCAAATCATAACGATGGGTAAACGGGCGGTCGAATCACGGGACCGCATCAACAAACAGATGCAGTCCGCTATCCAATGGGATTTTTAATCTGATCAACATCTGGCCAACTTTCGTCCACATATCGATCAGGGAAGCCCATCGGAGGGCCCCATACCCAGGCCAATAAGCTGCCGACTCGGTCTGTCGGCAGCTTTTATCGACCCGTGTATGGCCACCTTAAGTCTTGATTTAATTGTAATATCATTACTGTGATCTCCATATGTTGATAACAGTAGGATGCAGATTTCATGCTTTATTCTTTAGAGATGACCAAGGGTGGAGATGGCTTCTTGGCCTTCTGGCTCAGACCAAGTGAAGGTTTGAGTCTTTGGGCATCATCTTCAGCTCCATGCAACTTTAGGGGGATTCCCGCTTTCAGAGAATGATCACCCTTTGCTCCAGTGGTAACCCTATTCTGAGGGGAAAGGTGGGTGTGAGTTTTGTATCGCTGTGGAAGATGGAGCCATGAAGATGTTTTTCTCCAGCATATGGTCAAATGAAGAACTCGGCTGGAGTGATTGCTGAGGATTGGCATCAAATTGCATTATGTTGTGACTACGATTCTGGCGGATTTTGGGAGACTAAGGAGAGATGGAGATGTTGAGATCCAACATTGTCCCAGAAGAGGTGTGTTGTGTCCTGGGCTTAGCAACCCTCAGGGTGCCTGAAAAATCACAAATAAGGTGGTGAATAAGTAAGGCAAAATCTACTTCAGCTGCTCTGCTCTTTTATGCTCTAGTCCTTTCCACTCCCTGTATGTCACTTTTATCTTTTATTTGTGTTTTTCACTTGGGATTTGAGGGTGCAGTGGACCCATTAGGGCTTTGCCCCACAGACCTAGGTACGGACTGTGTGGCCATCAGGCTCCTGAAACCCTGGGAGAAGCTTTGACTAAACACGAGTGAAAGGGACCCTTCCTAGCCATGAGGTGAAGACCATTGGCTTCTGGCCTGGGATAGAGGGGCCTTCCTAGTTTCAGTTGAAAAGAGATTTCCAGGACATGGGATTCAGGACTGATATAATAAGGGAGGGTTCTTTTTTGGCACCCTTTTATCCACATGCAAATTTATTTTTGCACTTTTGAGTAGAAGCACTGACCCTAGGCTTTCAATAATAATAAAAAAAATGAGTGAAGAGTTATAAGAAAGACAAGATACATTTTCAACATAGATTTCTAAATAGAATCTCAGGGCCAGTTCCATATATATATATGTGTTACAATTCCTTAAGGTTGTAAAGCGTCCAATAAAATTCCTCCGATGATTACATGTTCCTATCCCCTTCAAAGGTGGTAGACCAGTGATCCCCAACCAGTGGCTCGTGAGCACCAAGTTGCTCCCCAACCCCTTGGATGTTGCTCCCAGTAGCCTCAAAGCAGGAGCTTATTTTTGATTTCCAGGCTTGGAGTCAAGTTTTAGTTGCATAAAAACCAGGAGTAATGCCAAACAGTCCACATAGGGGCTACCATTAGCCAATCACAACTCATATTTGGCACCCCAAGAACTTTTGCATGGTTATGTTGCCCTCCAGCTTCTTTTACATTTGAATGTGGCTCACGGGTAAAAACGGTTGGTGACCCCTGTGGTAGAACATTACCGCTCAACAGGGGACCTACATATACAATGGCTTCTGCTGCTGTACCCAGAGTACCATTGATTTATACGGCCCAATACAACATTCACATTCATCTTAAAACATATACAGTACACACATTCACACATTTATATTTGTTTTAAATGTTTCTGCCTTCTAGTTGCTAGGCCCAGTGACCCTAGCAACGGAACTGCACTTTGTCCGAAGCAAAAACTATTTAACAAGCTTTCCCTTTAAAGCCGATATGTTTTTATTCTCCGGTCGTTTCATGTAATACATTTATAAAGTCATGATCATTGCTAATCATTTTCCTGTAATAAATGACACCACCTGTGACTTTATCATTAGCTTGTAGGCTGTAATTAATAGCTCTGATTAATGAGCAGAACATTTCAGGGAAAGTTTGGACAATGAAGTATGTAAAGCCCAGCAAGGAAAGAATCGTGTAAATCAGAACGAATTGGAAAAACATCTCGGTTACAAAATGAGCTTGGGAATATGAGGGTGAAAAGGTCAATATAATTTCATGTATGGGCGCCTGGGCTGGTATCTGTCAACTGGGGGGTTAATGAGTTGAGATTGGGCAGATTATATCTGTTATATCTTATTATTTAGCAATAGTAATGGACCCACAAAAAGGATAGGGGGAAGCCTCATAGGTAAGCACAGACAGAATGCTCTGTTATACAGATAGCTAGAATCTCAGCTGCCATAAAGCAGGGCAGGACTGTTGCTTACAATGGGGATCAGATAGGATCTGTGTAGTCACTGGGACAGAATGTTCTGTTATACAGATAGCTAGAATCTCAGCTGCCATAAAGCAGGACAGGACTGCTGCTTACAATGGGGATCAGATAGGATCTGTGCAGCCACTGGGACAGAATGTTCTGTTATACAGATAGAATCTCAGCTGCCATAAAGCAGGACAGGACTGCTGCTTACAATGGGGATCAGATAGGATCTGTGCAGCCACTGGGACAGAATACTCTGTTATACAGATAGCTAGAATCTCAGCCATAAAGCAGAATGCTGTTATACTGATATAGGGTTGATATACTGCAGTCTGTAGTGGTCCACACGCAGCCATACAATGTGTATATCTTATAGGTATCTGCTTTTAAAGCAACAAGGTGAGATTAAATATAAATATTAAGGGATAGTTCATCTGATATCCTTAAGAATTGTGTGTTATGTGCTGGTAGCGCCAGGGTTAAGGGATATTCATGCATACCTCCTAACTGTCCCTTTTTCGGAGGGACAGTCCCTCTTTTGACAGCTCAACCCGCAGTCCCTCATTTGTACTGGAAAGTCCCTCTTTTCTCTGCACTGAACAGCCAGAAAAAGAAACAAAGTTTCTCACTTAATTGGCTTTTAGCAGAGAGCCCAGAATTTCAACAGCCCCATCTGTTTAATTACATTTCTTAAAAGCGACTGTCACATCCCGGCTAAAAATAGGCAGATAAAAAAAAAAGGGGGGGGGGGGGGTGTTTGCTCAGTGGAGGCAGATGGGTAAATAAGGGTTTCAGAAGCAGGGCCCTTCTATGATACGTTTATTTATGACGAGATTAATTTAGGCCACATATGGCTTGAAAACACATTTAGTAAAGCCTCTTAGAGCAGAGGGGCAGATTAAAGGAGCAGCGCGTTAGGGCGGCCACTAAGCACCCGGCCAATCCAGTCGACCCTTTCCCTCTGCTGTAAAAATCACTTTTTTTTATCCCCAAAAAGCTTGTTTAATGCATTGGCTACTGCAACTGCCATCTCATTAACTGCCAATAAGTGTTGCCAGGCAACAGGGCAGTCACATTCTAAGTGTAACTTGGTTATAGGGTTGTAAGATCTTCCAAAATTTGGTTTTCTGACATTAAAGAGGAACTTTAAAGGGAAATTCAATGCAAAAACATAGGGGTTGTTCACCTCTACATTAACTTTAAGTATGATGTTGAGACTGATATTCTGAGATAATTGGCAACTGGTTTTAATTTTTGTTATTTGTGCTTTTTGAACTATTTTGTTTTTTATTCAGCAGCTCTTCACTCTTGGTACTAGGGTCCATATTCCCCTAGCAACCAGGCACTGATTTGAAGAAGAGACTTGAATATGAACAGGAGAGGCCTGAAAGAGATGAGTGATATAAAGTAGCAATAATAACACATTTGTAGCCTAAGGGTAAGGCCACATGAGGAGATTCAGGGAGATTTTGTCGCCCGTCGACTATTCGCCTCGTCTTTTGAGCGACTATCTCCCCGAACTGTGGTCAACTTCGGTCAACTATAGAAAACGCATTGCCGCGTTTGCATTAGCGCAGGAGCACTTTTCATTGTAACCTATGGGGAAAAACTTGGAGGCAGTTCGGGGAGATAGCCGTTCAAAAGACGAGGCGAATAGTCGCCAGGCGACAAAATCTCCCCGAATCTCCTCGTGTGGACTAGCCCTTGCAGAGCATTTCTTTTTAGATGGGGTCAGTGACCCCCATTTAAAAGGCAGAAAAAATCAGAAGAGATGGTAAATAATTAAAAAAATTTAAAAAGTTTTAAATGATCTTTTATTTTTTAGCTATCCACTAAATTCTGCTCTTTTTGACAATTGCTCTTTAATTTTTTTCTGCTGCAGTGTTTTTATTCACAGTACCCAGAGAAGAAACGCATTGCCTACCAGCCGAAGAGAATTCATTTTTATCCCCCCCCATATTAAGTCCAATATGTCTCTCAGGCAGGGTACTTGGGATTCGGTGTTTTAACCACCTGCCGCTGCCATGAATTATTCATTTGTCTTCAAGTGTACCCAGGTTAAGGGCAGAGACACGCGCTGCGATTCGGGGGGATTAGAAGCCCGGTGACAAATCTCCTCTTCTACGGGGCGACTAATCTCCCCAAACTGCCTCTTGCCGGCTAGAATGTAAATCGATGGCGGGATAGTACTCAGAGCACTTCCTTTTCAGAAGTCGCCCGAATCTGCCTCATGAGGAAACTTTGGACGATTTTGGAAAACAAATTGCTCCGAGTGCCACCCCGCTGGCGATTTATATTCTAGCCGGCGATAAGGCAGGGGAGGCAGTTCGGGGAGATTAGTCATCCGAAGAAGAGAAGATTTGTCGTTGGGCGACTAATCTCCCCGAATTGCAGCGTGTGTAAAAAATATAAAAGAAGAATTTTAATGAAGGCTTGATGAGGCAAAGCCTGGGCCGATTATACATTATACTTCTGTGCACAGCACATTCCTTCTCTGTATAAATTTACTGTTTTCATAAATATATATTCTATATTCCAGTTTCTAACTCTGTCCCTCCCCCAAGTGATATTCAGTTTAACTTACCCTTTTGATCTGTCATTTAGGTGTCGTCTGATCCAATACGAAATTCTAAATTGCGGATTTGTAGTAACAGGAAAAGCCATTTTTATTCTTTCAAGCGTAGACTCTGTTCTTATACTGTAGTAATAGTTACTCTTGTGTTGTAATGACATTTATATTTCTTATACAAAAAAAATGAGAAGAATTCTGCAACCTTCACTCCTTCCACTAATCTACCTTTATACATTCAAGTCTCCTGTATGAGAAGCTAATGAGATTGCTGTAATTGGTTCTTCTCAAATAAGGCAGCCACTCAACCCTGAAATTAGCATGGCGTTAAACAACTGATCGAAAAATGCCTCTCCTAACAAGTCATTGTCTTACTAATGAAAGGAATGGTTATGTCAAGAGTAGTAACAGTGGATAATAGTCTCTGGGAAGGGAGTGTGACTGTGGGATAGCAGGTATAGTAGGGAGAGATGGTGTCTATAGTAACAGTGGATAATAGTCTCTGGGAAGGGAGTGTGACTGTGGGATAGCAGGTATAGTAGGGAGAGATGTGTCTATAGTAACAGTGGATAATAGTCTCTGGGAAGGGAGTGTGACTGTGGGATAGCAGGTATAGTAGGGAGAGATGGTGTCTATAGTAACAGTGGATAATAGTCTCTGGGAAGGGAGTGTGACTGTGGGATAGCAGGTATAGTAGGGAGAGATGGTGTCTATAGTAACAGTGGGATAATAGTCTCTGGGAAGGGAGTGTGACTGTGGGATAGCAGGTATAGTAGGGAGAGATGGTGTCTATAGTAACAGTGGATAATAGTCTCTGGGAAGGGAGTGTGACTGTGGGATAGCAGGTATAGTAGGGAGAGATGGTGTCTATAGTAACAGTGGATAATAGTCTCTGGGAAGGGAGTGTGACTGTGGGATAGCAGGTATAGTAGGGAGAGATGGTACCTATAGTAACAGTGGATAATAGTCTCTGGGAAGGGAGTGTGACTGTGGGATAGCAGGTATAGTAGGGAGAGATGGTGCCTATAGTAACAGTGTTCCTGGACTACAATTCCCAGCATGCTTTATCCCTATGTTGATGTATGCTACTGGTATACGCTGGACACCTCTCCTTCAGTATTATCACCCTACAACCCTCTAGCTCTTGTCCTACAGATCCCAGCAACCCCTGGCAGCCAGACTAGAACATCAGATGAAGTAGAGGATTCCAGAGACGAATGTGCATTTAGACTCCTATCTATAAATACACTGGTCCTATACACAATAAAAGCTCCCAGTAATTAGACTATAGCTGCGCTTTTGTACAGTGATCACTAGATGGCGCTGTGACCTGGATGCTGGATTCTTACCTGACTGGTAGGGAAGCTGCTTGTTGGCACCAAAACTCTGTTTACTGAAACCAATGAGGCAGAGGGATTGTGAGAGAAACATCAATGTATATGGGAGACAGGGAGGGCAAAGTTCCACGGCTCTGTGCTCAGTACATTAAGCACCAAGGTGTGTGCAGTTTAAGAGATATAGACCCTGTCTCACAGCACTCTGAGGTGCACAACAATAACAACAATGGCAGCCATATTGTCTCACACTCATTCTCAAGGAGTCACCTCAGGGGTGTAATTGTAGAGGAAAGTGTAGCCATACGGGGGCCCTAGTTAGTGAGCAATTTCAATATATCTTGGTAGAATTGGTCAAATATCAATATTTTAGGGCTAGAGTTGCTATTAGGGTTTCCACCTGGGCCGGTATTTTACCGGCCTAGCCGGTATTTTACCGGCCTAGCCGGTAAAACACCCGCCAAGGCCAGGGCTGGTATTACAAATTTACCCGCAATGTAGCTGCTGGTAAATTTGTAATATCCCTAACTAAAGCCCTTGGCCTGCCCCAATCTGCACAAAATCTACCTTTTCTTCGGCACCTGGCCAATTGCACGCCGCCCCCCTTTGATGGCTTGCCCCGCCCCTTTGACGTCTTGCCCCGCCCCCTTTGACATCACATCCAATTGCACGCCATGACTCCGCCCCCTTGCAGTCACTCCCCGCCCCTTTGACATCATGTCCTGCCTCTTTTTACCGCCACCATCACCGGCTTGTGCAAATTTTATTGAAAGGTGCCAACCCTAGTTGGGGGGCAGGTATTCCAAATTTACCGGCAATGTAGCTGCTGGTAAATTTGTAATACCACTAACAAAAGTCCTTGGCCCGGCCACAATCCACTCAAAACTTACCTTTTTGCCTCCTTCTGGTCATCGCATGCTGTGACTCCACCCCTTTTTACATCGCGGCCTGCCCCCTTTTATATCATGGCCCGCCCTTTTGTTCCCGCTCCCACCACCGCTGGTGGAAATTTTATTAAAAGGTGGCAACTACAGCCTGGTAGTTTAAAGGGCTTCCTGGGTCAAAACTGCCTGCCCAGTTTTCCAAATTAGGAAAAGCAGGCAGGATTCCGTATGATTGACATGGTGATCAGCCAATCACCACATCACAGCCCCGCTCCTCAACATCATGGTCCGCCCCCTCCACATCACAGCCCCGCCCCTCCGCGGCACAGCCCGTCTCCTGCCTGGTCTCCACAGGGCTAAGATCTGGTTTTGATAAGGACAGTCTGGTTTTTTGAAGGGCTGTCCAAGTCAAAACTGCCTGCCCGGTTTTCCAAATTAGGAAAATGCAGGGTCACTGGTAACAAATGCAAAGGGAACTGTAAAGTGAAAGAAGAGAAAGTGGATTGACTAAATGAGAAGAAACAAGAGAAAAGGGAGTGTACAGGTATGGGAGTTTTTATCCAGAATGTTTGGGACCTGGGGTTATCCACATACCTTAATTTTAGTAGAACATCATGTAAACATGAAATAAACCCAATAGGCTGGTTTTGCTTCCAATAAGGATTAATTATATCTTAGTTGGGATCAAGTACAAGCTACTGTTTTATTGTTACACAGAAAAAGGAAATCATTTTTAACAACTAGAATTATTTGATTAAAATGGGGTCTATGGGAGACGGCCTTCCTGTAATTTGGATATTTCTGGATAACAGGTTTCTGGATGATGGATCCTATTCCTGTTATTAATGCTGTATACTTGTTGTAGGACAGGAATGGGACCTGTTGCCCAGAATGCTCGGGACCTGTGGTTTTCCGGATAACAGATCTTTCCTTAATTTGGATCCTCATATCTTATGTCTTCTAGAAAATCATGTAAATATTAAATAAACCCGATAGGCTGTTTTGCTTCAATAAGGATTAATTACATCTTAGTACGAGCTACTGTTTTATTATTCCACAGATAAAAGTAATCAATTTTAAATATTTGGATTATTTGGATTATTTGGATAAAATGGAGTGGGAGACGGACATTCTGTAACTTGGAGCTTCATGGATAACTGGTTTCTGGATAATGGATCCCATACCTGTACAGATGATGGTAGGAAACAGGATAAAAAGTGAGAGAAACAAATGGAAAATGAGGAATAGAGTAGTGGCACCTGCACATGAGACACCAGTAAGAGAGCAAAAGGGTAAATAGGAGGGTACACGGGGCAGCAGAATATGGGTGGGGCAGCCTAGAAAAACGGAGAGTCACATGCACCTCCCCTATTCATTAAACTCTGTCTTTTATTGTATATAAAGCAAACCTCCCAACATTTTGGAAATAGAAAGAGAGACAAAACGGGTTGCCCATTTTTGTGGCCACACCCCCTAATTACCATGTTCATTTAACAAAATTTGGCAGGTTATGAAAGCTTGAACACATTTCTGTGACAATTGTTTCTTTGCTTATCTTAAATTGTTACAAAAGTATCCAAGTGCACCTGCCATGTGTTTTGGGCTCAAAAGCCACTGTATATAAAGATTGGGAGTCCACCTCTGATTTAAACTTGGTTAAGCCCAAGGTACTCGCCCCAGTTCACAGGCGATACATATCAAAAATTCCTTGTATCCAAAGATAGCTGTCCCAAAGGCTTACTTTTCCATAAAAAATTTCCTTTATTTAAATTATCATTAAAAATTCAGTTACATACAGTCCCCCCAGGCTCAAAAGCCAATTAAGTTAGAAACTTTGCATCTTTTTCTCGCTGTTCAGTGCAGGAGATCAAAGGGAAAGTGGGACTGTGGGCTGAGCTATCAAAATCGGGACTGTCCCGCGAAAAACGGGACAGTTGGGAGGTATGATAATGTTCCTGGAGTGTCATATCCAGAATGCTCGGGACCTGGGGTTTTCCAGATAAGGGATCTTTCTGTCATTTGGATCATTATACCTTAAGTCTACTAGAAAATCATATAAACATGAAATAAACCCAATAGGCTGGTTTTGCTTCCAATAAGTATTAATTATATCTTAGTTGGGATCAAGTACAAGCAACTGTTTTATTATTACACAGAAAAAGGAAATCATTTCTACCATTTTGGATTATTTGGATAAAATTGAGTCTAAGAGAGACAGCCCTTCTGTAATTTGGAGCTTTCTGGATAACAGGTTTCCGGAAAACGGGCCCCATACCTGTATTATTATAAAATATCACTGTCAGCATCATTAACAAAAGGTGAACTACTTGTTTTCTCCATCGCCGGTCAGTGCAACTCCCCCTCTGGATAATAAACATGAAACAACCTACATGAAAAATCAAATACAAATACTTTTGGTTTTTTTCTTCAATAGTCATTTTACTGTTTATTTCCGCAGTCTGTATCAGGGGTTCATAAGGTTTTTAAATCTCGACAAGTCCCGACATACTTAACAAGACAGTACAGAAGTATTGATCACATCTCATATCACTACATGCATAGAAATATTTCCCTTTTTTTTGGGGGGGATAATTTCCTTTTTATTTTTATACATAAAACATTGTGAGGATGAATAAGCAAGAAAAATAATTGAAGATTCCCTAAATGAATCCTATAATAGTGAAGAATGAAACAAGTAACTGAACCCCTCAGGGCCCAGAAAGGTTTTAACAGCAACGTAAGACAAGTTTTTTTTTTTTTTTTGCGATTTTTTGCGATACAGTTTCACGGAAAGGGTTAATTTTACCTGTACAATCCCATAAAGAATATTCCTGTATATATAAAAAAAAAAAAACTACTCATTACAAAAAAGTGATACATTCACGTCAGAATTAAAGGGCCACCTGCTCCCGACCACTTTTTTCTGTTTTTTATCATTTTTATTTATTTTTAAACAACGGAACACAAAACATTTGATTTTTTTTTCTTACTCACGTTTACAAATTCCATGACTGGTTTCCTCTAGGTTCAAATTTTAAAACATATAAATAGCTGCTATTTGTGCATGTGTCTGTCATGAAAAATGATGGCTCCTACAGGTATGGGACCTGTTATCCAGAATGCTCTGGGGCTAACGGATCTTTCCGTAATTTGGATCTTCATACCTACTTGAAAATTATGTAAACATGAAAAAAAGCCAATAGGCTGGTTTGGGATCAAGTACAGGCTACTGTTTTTTTGTTACAGAGAAAAAGGAAATCATTTTAAAAAATTTGGATTGTTTTATTTTAATGGAGTCTTTGGACATGGCCTTTCCATAATTCTGAGCTTTCTGGATAAAGGGTTTCTGGAAAACAGATCCTGTACTTGTATACCTTAGTGTGGGCACAGAACATTCATTCCCTTTATATTTGCTTTCAGAGGTATCAGCTCAGGACCTCAGGAATGAAGCAGAATAATCTACCCAACACCAACAAGTGATTTAGTAGCCCCCTTTATCCCTATGGCATTATTAACCTAACTTTCCTGCAATCAAACATTCTGTTTTTCAGTAGCAAAATGCTGTGCTCAAATCATCCAATTAGAGCAGGGCAACATCTGTCAGTGACTCCCATCATGGGTTAGAAAAAAAAAAGTTAGGTTGAGAAACTCATGTATAAAACATTAACTCTATATAAGACTGTAACAAGACTCGATATAAAACGTGTTTATGGAATACCCCCTACATCCCTATTGGTGAATATTTTTATTAAAAGTGACAATTCCCCTTTAATCCAATCCAAAGTGTAGATGCTAGGCTCACTGAGCACATAGTAAACTATAATAAACTATAAGTATATAAGTATCTAAAAACATAAAAATATCTGAAAAAATATAGCCTTCTAATTTATGTGATTTTCCGCTGTAGGGGGGGTCACTGACCCTAGCAAACAGATTTGTTGGAGACAAAACAGAAATTTTATTATTATTATTATTATTTGTTGTGATTGGTGCATTAATCTGCAGATCCCTCACTTGGGGCAAATGATAGAACAATTCAGTTAGTAAAATAGAAGCAGATAATTGAATCTTCACCCTTAAACACTTAAAGTGGAAGTAAAGTGTAAAATATAATAAGGCTAGCCATGCTATATTTTGTATACTAAACATAAACATGAACTTACTGCACCACAAGCCTAATCAAACAAATGATTTATGCTTTCAAAGTTGGCCACAGGGGGTCACCATCTTGTAACTTTGTTATACATCTTTGCAAGACCAAGACTGTGCACATGCTCAGTGTGGTCTGGGCTGCTTAAGGATCGTCATAAATGATCAAAACAGCACAAGTCAAATAATATCTGCCAGAAGCCGATACAGCAAGACTGATTAATAATCAGAATATACAGACTGCACTGGGTCCTGTGTTGTCATGTAATCTAATGTGGATTTTATAGTTTTTGTATTGTTTAATACAAACTTTCTCCAACTCTGCAGAACCAGTGGCTGCAGCAAAATAATCCTCCAAATAGAATCCCAGTTTATCTGTTTAAATCTGACTCCGTGATCTTTGTCCCTGCAGCTGGAGTTGGAAACAGTAAAGGGGATGTAAAGGCAAAAATAAAATCCAATACAAATCTCTACACAGTCGCCGACTGCTCTACAGGGAAACAAACAAAGCTGCTTGAGTTCTGCATGGCTGGGAAGTAAGGCGGGGGCTCCCCCTGCTGTTCATAAGTATGATTGTTTCCCTGCAGAGCAGTTAGGGACCGTCTGACAATTCCTATCCACAGCAGTAAATGAAGGGAGAATTTCACTGCATACAGTCAGGTTTCTTATAAAAACGGTACACGTTTTTTAATTAAAGTATATTGGAGATAGGTTTCTTTTTCATTAAAGAAAGTAAAAATGGGATTTTATTTTTTTGCCTTTACATGCCCTTTAAGGAAAGGAAGGAGAAAATCATTTGTGTTCCTTTTCACAGTGTAAGCATGATTTCAACCACACATTTCCCAAATGTTCTTGGCCTTCACACCCAAATTATAAAACATGCTGAGAGTTGTAGCTGAACAAGATTAAGCTTTAAGGTAACATTTCTTATCAGCTCTCCAGCTTTCCAAATTATGCAACAAGACCAACCAATGACAATCCTTCCTGTTTTGTCTACATCTGGCTCATTTCTTTGCACACACGATTTCTACTAAGGTATTAATCAAGTATTAACCACACTACTTGTCAAAGTTACAAAAATTAGTATTTTTCCTCCATCTTCCTCAGTGGAAGTAACTACAAGATATTGGGCCTCATAACAAAATTATTTTAGCTCCCCCAAATGTTGAGACTAAGTGTCGGACTGGCCCACCGAGATACCAGGAAAGCTCCCGGTGTCAGTGGGTCCTCTTGCTTCCATTTGGCCTATTTCATGGTCATTCCCTATTTCTTTATGGAGAGAAATGCTTAATAATGGAAGACTATAGAAAGTAGATATAAAAGTCTAAGGTTGAATGAGGAGTGGAGGAAAAATAGTTTGGAAAGTGGGTCCACGGTCCAAGGTTTTCTGGAACATGGTCTAAGGTTTTCTGGTGGGCCCTGGCATCCGAGTCCAACACTGCTAAGGCATATAACATAAACATATAGTGAAAATCCTTATTAGCCTTTGTCACACTGGGACCTATAGATCCCGAGGCCTGGGTCCTCTATAGTTATACATACTTCTCCGAACATGGATCACTCTGAAAGTTGCCACTGTAATCGGCAACATCCATTAACTTCAGATTAGGTCATTTAACAGGGAAATTTGGGGTTCCCAATTTTAGAGGACTCTGGTCTAAGCAAGCCCTTAACTAGAACTTTAAGCAATGGTAACTCTAAAGCAGTGGTTTTCAAACATTTTTAAGCTCACTGAAGGTTTATTGACTTTTGGCCAAGGCCCCTCCTTGTAGATTTTGGCCAAGGTCCCCTTGAAGGTCCACCCTTTGGTCACAGTCCACCTTACCTCATACAAATTCAGAAAATATTGATGTATCATTGTTTCAAAAAAAATTCTATGACATCAAATACATATTTATCCCCAAATCTTAGCCTAGCTCACCTTCAAGCTAAGCATTTGTGAAGATTCTCATTCATCCAGGTCAAGGCTTTCTCAATTCAGAATGACTTGTATAAGCAGGCCCGTATTTGTGGTGAGGTCACAAAGGCCCAGGCCTAGGGCAGCAGATTATTAAGGAGCTGCTCTATGGGAAGCACTGGGGACGCAAAGCTCCCTAGTGCTCAGGCGCCCACAAGGGGTTTTGCGAGCGTGCTCTAGGACCTCGCCGCCTAGGGGCGCCCGCCCGGTAAATCCGGCGCTGTGTATAAGTCATTCTGAATTGAGAAAGCCAGTTGGATGACTGGTGAAACTTCAAGAAAAACACAGCAAATCCAGTTGATTTGACTTATTTCTACATATACTTCAAGCTAAGCTTTCAGGTGTATCAAGGAGGGCAAATGGGCATTCTCCTCTATTTTCCCTCTAACTGGCCCTCAGGCTGAGCCACTTCTCCAAGTCCTCCTTCCAAGGTGGCCAACACTGCAGTTTGGGAGCCACTGTTCTAGAGAAACTGGATGCAAAACTGGAACATAGCCACAGCTAATCTCTGTCCTTTCTAGTAAGAAACTCAATTTTTCTATAGGGGACTAAAAGAGATTATATTGAGAGGTACATAAAATACAGGCAAGTAGTTTTTGCTAATTATCTTTGCCCAATAATCAGCTGAAAACCCCCACAATGGTTTTAACTAACATTAACACAACTATGACAGATATTGCATATATTTATTAACAATGAAGAAAATTCAAGTTGATTATTCTAAAGTAATTTTGTGAGACGCACATCTCCATTTTATTGTTCTCTTACTACAAATGATCATTATTTTACAAGAGAGAGAGAGAGAGAGTGACAGCACACAGAAGAAAAAAGAAAACAACATCCAACACTGTTCTGCCCTAGAATCCCTAGGCGTGAGGTACGGTAACGTGGGAACATATACATGACAGCTGTGGAGAATGAGAAGTCTTTGATTTGATCAGTGAAATTCATACAAGACATTGTGCGGTCTCATCGGACTTTGCTAAAGAAGCACCTTCCATTTATGATCACTAGATGTTACTGTTGTGATAGGCATCTCTCCCAAAAGCAGGCAATATGGCATCTCCCACTTCTAGATAGAAATGCAAATATGGAGAGAATGAATATTTGTCCTCAAAGTAATACGTTCCTAATAGTGATGTGAGGGCCGGCACAAAGCCTGTGGGTTCTGCGACTTCAGCACGGTGTCCTCAGCCTTCTTCTGCCCCACTTCTGCCTCTGCCCACGACTTTTTAAATACTCACCCACCCCTTTTGTGATGTCACACTGGGGAAGGAATGGGTATATAAAGAGGGGAACGTGCCTGGTTAAAGTTGGGTGCGGGTGGAGGAGCAGCGGGTTACGGTTGGGTGTGGGTCAAGTTTTTCTCGACCCCCACTAGTTCCTTATGCTTTACTGTCTGTACAAGGCAGAGGCTTTCAAACTGTGGGGTTAGTCCTCCATAGTGGGGCCCCCAAAAACTGGATAGGGGAGGGAAGACCAGTTAGGGTGGAATTTAGTGGGGGATGCGTCTTTGTATCTATAATTAAACCATGGTGGCAATGTTCTTATATAGCAATGACCTTTTAGGTGCTCCTTGGTCCTCAGTGGTTGACTTAAATCCAAGAAGTCTTAACACCTCTGATTTAGAGGAAAATAAATGGACCCTGATTACTAGTTATCATCAGTTGAAGGGTTGAATTATAATATTGATGTCTGTAAGTGGAGTCCTAATCACAATATTGGAAATTATTAGGGACAATGTTACGTGGGCCTCTGAAGTGTTCCTCCTAATATGTAATTTCTGAAATAATCAAGTTTATCTTCACTATCCCTTTCTCAGCATCTGTTTCTCTTCATTCTGTCTTCATACAGCAGTTGGGTGTCAGATAATCATTGACAGTTAGATCCAATATATCTTATAGGGGGGCTTATTTTGCCTAGAAGATGTATTAGAACTCACTCTATTAAAATCACCAGATATTATGGGGCAAATTCACTAAGCATTTCGCCGCACTTCGCCACACTTCGCCTGGCGTATTTTCGGCAGCGCTATGCAAATTCACTAAAATCTGAAGTTGCGCACAGGGGTAGCGTAAGTTTTCGAAGTTGCACTAGCATTAATTCGCCAAGCGAAGTTTCTCTAGCGATGGTTCATTTGCATACGGCGCCAAATTCAAATTTCAATGGAGGAACACGTATTAGCACTACAAATGCCTAGAAAACCTTCAAATCAGCAAATAAAATTTTTATTTTGCCCTACACATGTGCCCACTGTCTAGGTAAGTTGCCATGAGTCAGGAAATGTAGGGGGGAAGGAGGGGAGCCCCAAAAAAATTTTCGATCTTTTTCAGCCTATCACCCATCATGTAGAAAACACACCAGCGTTTTTTGGGACTTAGAAAAATTTTGACTTTTTTTGAAGCAATCCCTATCTACTCTATTGCGCTTCGCCTGGTCTGAGGTGGCGAAGGAAGTCTAGCGTAAAAGGTAGCGTTCAGTACACTGCGCAAGTTAGTGAATTTGCATAGTTACGTCGCTAGCGAAAATTCGTCTGGCGTAAGGGTGCGAAGTAACACTAGCGAAACTACGCCAGCGTTCCTTAGTGAATTTGCGCAGTAACGAAAAATGCCAAACGCTAGCGAATCAACGCTAGCGTTCGGCGCTTCGGCGCTTAGTGAATTTGCGCCTATGTCTCTCTACATGTAGAATTTGTGCAAAAGGCAGTTATTTTGTTAGATTTTGTTTGTACTGGAATCAGTTATTTAAGCGAGCTCCAATACATCTTCTAGGCAAAAGGAGCCCCCCTATAAGATATATTGGATCTAACTGTCAATGAATATCTGACACCCAACTGCTGCATGAGAAACAGATGGCGAGAGAGGAATAGTGAACATAACCTTGATTATTTCAGAAATTATATTTCATAATATGTAATTTATTGTATTTACAAAGTTTTCTTATTTCAGTATGATGAAGCTTCTATTAAAATTTCATTTTTGCGATAGTTCCCCTTTAACAGCAACACTCACATGGGTACACCGATACCACCTGCCTAACTGCCATGTAGCTTGGTAATACCACCGCTCTGCATCAGTTGAGGTGGTCGTCAAATGGTGACATCAAAGCCTGCGTGACATCATAATTTTACGCTATCATTTAAAAAGAGGCATTTTGCTTGCTGCACCAATAAAGAAGTCAATAACTTTGACAATCATTAAATGAAATCATTTTTTTTTTTTTTTTAAATAAAAAAAGCTATTTTCAAATTTTTTTGGTGGTACTTTTGTTGCTCCATTGCCGTACATTGTAGAGGTAGGAAACTTGGTAACAGGGATCAGGCGCGCGACAAAAACCTGCTTCTACGTTTCATGAAAACTGTTTTATAAATGTAGTCTACACAGAAATACTACATTTATAGATAAGCAAATATGAGAACCTACAGTTTGATGCGGGACCTATATCTTAAATCAATTTGTGCCCCTTTTATAAGCTTTTTCTTCTAAGAAAGGTCCAACCACAAGTAATTTATTGTGTCTTCCAAAAGAAGAAATGGGGATACAATTCACAGCTTGATGTTGCTTTAAAAAGCATTACACTAAACACAATACATACAGTGATGTCATATTGACTTGCAGTGACATCATCATGCTTCCAACATCTTGATGACACAAACAGGCCGTCTGCCAACAAAGAGACATTTATTTTTCTCAAACCAGACACATGAAATAGTTTCGATGACCTATAATCTTTAACGTACAAGAAGAGTTGCACCAGCCAGATTTACCAATATTATATGGTCGTAATTGTGTGAACCCCAAGATATTTATATGACTTTTTACTAATTTCTCTTTCCAAACATAGGGAATATTTCAAACAGAAAACAAACGAATAACTTTAACAGTTGAGGATCACAATCAATCACATTCAAAACAAAAACTCAGCCAATATATATAGCATATAGGGTATCTATGTATATTTGGGTTTCCCAATCTGTAAAAAAATAATCTTCATGCTGTAAATGTCATTCTAGATCTCATTTTTAATATATATTAATATATAGATAGACTATATATTAAAATATACATTATGTAACATATATATATATATACACACACCTATCTTCAAAAATAAACTGGTAACAATATTTTCTTTCCCCGAGTTAAAGGAACATTATATGGCTTTAATGTAGAGTCAGGACTTCAAATGTCTTGACTCATGAAAATAGAAATAACAATGAAATAGACTTTTTCTAAACAACAGTTTAGTTGTGACCTTTTTGCTGACTTTGGTATCCTGATAGAGTCCATTACATATCTAGGATTATTATTCATTTTATACTTTTGTATGGCTAAGTAGAGAAGAAAACAAATAGGGTTTAGCCCTTAAGACATAAACGTTTCCTAACATTTGTAGTTTGCCTACATGTTTATGTACTGCAACTGTGTATGTATCTCAGTGTATAGTATAATGAACTTATAGCATAGGTAGGTTATGGATAAACAAAACATAGTTACTCAACAGGGTGGTCGAATGCATTCTGGTAGACTGTATATGAATAATTTAGGGCCACTGATTTTTTAAAGACTGCTTTAGCTTTGCATAATATGCCCACAAGCTGTTACCATTTGCTTTTTTACCAGTTCAAAGGCTCAAGAGTAAACTTTTCTTATCCATTGCTAACTTTGTTCCAAGCGTTCTAAATGCTTCACAAATCTGCAGAGACTGAGCAATTTCCCAGTAATGTGTTCTTCTAGAAGGGGAGAAAATAGACAGTAAATTGCAATTAGAGGCACAAATTAAGGGAGTGCTTTCTTTAAAGTGCAATGCTTTTGTTGCTGCTTAAGCTTGGTTGTGCAAAAGAAAAAGTGTTTGTTAAATGGTAATAGATGGCTCTGTACAGAGTCTTTTTTGGAGAAGGGTATTAGTATAGGTGACGGCCATAGGGTATAGATTGTGCAGGCAATATACCTGTAGAGTTAATAACCTATGGAGAAGAACTGTGAGGTACAGTAGGTACCTAGCAGCAGGAGTAATCATTTTGGGGAATGGACTATGGCTGTGGGATAGCAGGTATAGTAGGGAGAGATGGTGTCTATAGTAACAGTGGGATAATAGTCTCTGGGAAGGGAGTGTGACTGCGGGATAGCAGGTATAGTAGGGAGAGATGGTGTCTATAGTAACAGTGGGATAATAGTTTCTGGGAAGGGAGTGTGACTGTGGGATAGCAGGTATAGTAGGGAGAGATGGTGTCTATAGTAACAGTGGATAATAGTCTCTGGGAAGGGAGTGTGACTGTGGGATAGCAGGTATAGTAGGGAGAGATGGTGCCTATAGTAACAGTGGGATAATAGTCTCTGGGAAGGGAGTGTGACTGTGGGATAGCAGGTATAGTAGGGAGAGATGGTGTCTATAGTAACAGTGGGATAATAGTCTCTGGGAAGGGAGTGTGACTGTGGGATAGCAGGTATAGTAGGGAGAGATGGTGCCTATAGTAACAGTGGATAATAGTCTCTGGGAAGGGAGTGTGACTGTGGGATAGCAGGTATAGTAGGGAGAGATGGTGTCTATAGTAACAGTGGGATAATAGTCTCTGGGAAGGGAGTGTGACTGTGGGATAGCAGGTATAGTAGGGAGAGATGGTGTCTATAGTAACATTAGATAATAGTCTCTGGGAAGGGAGTGTGACTGTGGGATAGCAGGTATAGTAGGGAGAGATGGTGCCTATAGTAACAGTGGGATAATAGTCTCTGGGAAGGGAGTGTGACTGTGGGATAGCAGGTATAGTAGGGAGAGATGGTGTCTATAGTAACAGTGGGATAATAGTCTCTGGGAAGGGAGTGTGACTGTGGGATAGCAGGTATAGTAGGGAGAGATGGTGTCTATAGTAACAGTGGGATAATAGTCTCTGGGAAGGGAGTGTGACTGTGGGATAGCAGGTATAGTAGGGAGAGATGGTGCCTATAGTAACAGTGGGATAATAGTCTCTGGGAAGGGAGTGTGACTGTGGGATAGCAGGTATAGTAGGGAGAGATGGTGCCTATAGTAACAGTGGATAATAGTCTCTGGGAAGGGAGTGTGACTGTGGGATAGCAGGTATAGTAGGGAGAGTTGGTATCTTAATAGCAGTGATAATATTAACCTATGGGTAGAGTTGCCTCTCCCTACTTTAAAGGAAAACTATACCCCCCAAACAATGTAGGTCTCTATAAAAAGATATTGCATAAAACAGCTCATATGTAAAATCCTGCTTCATGTAAATAAACCATTTTCATAATAATACACTTTTATGTGCCATTGGGTAATCATAAATAGAAAATTGCCATTTTAAAAAATAAGGGCCGCCCCCTGGGATCGTAGGATTCACTGTACTCACAAACAGACCAACAAACCATACATTTTAGGTCACATGAGCCAATTAACAGACACAATTGTGTCTTTTGCTTCCTCACTTCTTCCTGTTACAGTTAGAGTTGAAGTATTTCTGGTCAGGTGATCTCTGAGGCAGCACACAGACCATCATGAAATGGTGGCTCAATGCAAGAGATGTAAAAGGGCTATATTTATTAAATATATATTTCAGTTTGGTAAGATTCTTTAATATGCCACTTAATATAATATGAACTATCTGTTGCTTGTGTTTTCATTTTGGGGGTATAGTTTTCCTTTAATATCAGTGCCCCATCACCCCAAAAGACAGCCCTGCCTTCACGTGAGAAAAAGATAAAGGCTAGATTTACAAACAGGTGAATAACTTGCCAAGCCAACTCTTCCATATTTTTTTTGATGAGTTTTCATGCCTGATTGGGAGAATGCTTCCTTGGCTAATACTTCTCAATGTAATTTCTCTTTTTTTATTCTTTAAGGCATTGAGATTTTTCTTGGCCTAAAAATTTGCCATGTTAATTAGGCATTTTTTTACATCGTCTCAAGCAACGTGCCCGAGAATAACATTCCTGGTAAATATCAAGTCCTGCATGAAAATGTTACCAAAAAAATGCAGGAAAACTTGTCTAGGTGAATTTTCCATCTGTTCGAATGATCTAGCACTGAGTGTTAATGTCTCAACCTCCCCCAATAATATTCTTTCCAAACAGAGCAGGATCACTTCCTATCATTTGTTTCCATAATACCGATCAACTGGTGCAACTCACCTTGACTATGTTTCAGTAAATTACAAATAAATACAAAAAGAAAAGCAAGAAATGAATAAACACAGTTCTATTCTGTCCCTGTTTTTTTTTTTACTTCTTCTTCTTCATCTTCTTCTTCTTTAGTCTTATATGACCAGTGATGAAACCAAAATGTCAAAAGTATTTCTAATCCCAGTTATCCACCATGACCTGAATATTCCTGTTTTTTTCCTCTTACCTTCATCATAAAATTAAACAGTTGTATAAATAAAAAAAGCAGGTTCCTCTTATATAAGGGGCATATTTGGTCACAATGGCTTTCAAGAGAAAGAGAAAGAGAGAGAGTTCATTAAAGGAGATCAAATAACAGCATTTTTTTTCTACCAAAGTGGTGGCTGATATCTCTAGCATGGTTTAGAAAACATCCTCAAAGAGAAGAATTGTTCATTGTTCTCCTCTCAACGCCTTCAAGGGAGAGGATGCTAGTTCTGGTTCATGTTTATGCCATGCAGAAGCTCTGTGTGCATGAGTGAACAGTTTTTCACAATGTCTATTGTCTTTTAGATCAGATGCTGGGATTGTGTTTATTTGAATGTCCACCACCACCACCACCGGGTAGCACATGGACTTGTGGTGAAATATGGTTTTCCATTTTGACTGTCTCCAGATTTCCCTGACCTCTTCCAGTCATACCTTCTGTAGAGTAAATGCAGTTTTGGCCTACATACCTTGATGAACTCGAGAAAGGAGCACCCTCTAGGTGGTTCTTGTCCCCTCTATGGACATTATCTCTCGGCGTTCGATGGCCGCTCTTTGTTATGTTATATTTTGGGCTCATGGTTCCTAGCAACTCTTTGGAAGGACTGGAATCCAATCCATCTAGCAGTTGTCCCTCATCATCAGTGTCAGCGTCTATGTATTTATGTACATTAGCATCGTGAAAAGTAAAAGCTATTGCCATGTGTTTTTCTGGAGATTTGGAGGGTGTCCTTGCACTAGCTGTGGTGTACAGTGATGTTTCTGGACTTCGTACGGAATGTTCAGAAATGAAAGACGTGTCTTGGTTAGAAGGCCCTTCCTGTCTGTGTGATGTGGGGCTTAATACATTTGGTGCAGGTAGCAGTGAGCTAGTTTCACCTTCTAAAAAGTTGACTTTGAGAGACCTCAACATTAAAGGGTTTTTGACCTTCACTAAAGTTTTTGGGCTTTCCAAAATATATGTAGCATGACGGCTTAAATCAGTTTTGGGGTGCACTTCTGTGAAACTCTCTCGGCTAACATTTGAGGATAATGGTCTAACACGACTTTCTTTATACCCATGAGAAGTGTTCTGCCCTGAATTTATATTCATCCTGTATGGAAGAATGGCAAGGGGACTATGTGAGAACCTGCCGGACTCTGGGAATTCAGCTGTACAGCTTATGAAACTGTCTATGCTTGACATGCTTCTCATGTCAATAAATCCCTCTCGGTGAGTTGCTAACATTGGTACTATAGGACCAGGGATTGATCCCATTTCTAGCTCCTCTGCTGGTTTGCTGGGCTGATTTAAATCTTTTGAGTTGAGTATTGGCTGGGACTGTGTTTTCGCCATTTTGTTGTAAATGTCCTCTAACTGCTGGACATTGAGGTTTTGAGGACTTGAGCCGGATCGGGTCTTCTCTGGAGATCCTTGCTCTTTTGCATCAAAAGATTTATTAGAACTTGTCTCTGACAAGGTCCTCTTTTTCCATTTCCATCTGCTAGGTGATAAGTGATTATCTTGGACTTTATCTTTCCTTCCTGAGGTTTCATTTGTCTTTTCCACAACAACGTCCATAAGTTCTACACTACGAGCAAAGGCATCTTTCATATTCATGGAAACAATACTACCGTTTCGTTTGGCTCTTTCCAGTGCCTCCCTGCGCTTGACGGCTTTCTCCTGCCTCTTCTGCTCTTTGTAGAACTCTGAAAAATTGTTGACTATAATAGGGATCGGAAGAGCTATAACCAGTACCCCTGCAATGCAACATAAACCTCCCACTATTTTACCCAGTAGTGTCTTAGGGTAGATGTCACCGTAGCCAACTGTTGTCATTGTGATCGTGGCCCACCAAAATGAGGCTGGTATGCTTTTAAACTTTGTATCATCCTCATCTTTCTCTGCAAAAAAGACTAAGCTGGAAAATATCATGATACCCATCGCCAGAAACAAAATGAGCAACCCTAGTTCATTGTAGCTCCTTCTCAAGGTGAATCCCAAGGACTGCAGACCAGTTGAGTGCCTGGCCAATTTTAGAATTCGAAGTATTCTCATGATTCGGAATATCTGCACCACCCGTCTGACATTTTGGAATTGAAGTACACTTTTGTTTGATTCCGTGAGGAATATTGTGACGTAATACGGTAAGATCGCTAGCAAGTCAATGACATTTAGTGGTCCCTTAAAAAACTTCCACTTATTTGGTGAAGACAAAAATCTCAAGAGGTATTCCATTGTAAACCATGCGATACAAACAGCTTCCACATGTGCCAGCTGAGGATTGTCTGTGGTTTGTCCAAATTCATCAATAGCTTGTAGATCTGGAAGCGTGTTTAGTGACAAGGCAATTGTAGATAATACAATGAAGAGGATGGATATAATTGCCAAGATCTGAAAAGAAAAGAGAACCATGTAAGCCATTGGAGCAATCAGTTTATGAAGGCAAAATAATAAGGTATTAAAACAAGCATAGCAGTATCTGTTTATGTGAAGAGCTGCCCAATCTCATTACCAACAAGTGTTTCCTAACTTAAGAGATAAATAAGGACATTTGAACTCATAGATCTGCTCAATTTATACCAGTGACCCCATTGGCAGAGCATGAAGGAGTCTCATTGGAAGATCTTCTTGAATTAAGTGGCCCACTGGCCCTGGAGATCTGGAGAACAGTTTTAGCAACTTACATTAAAGGAAAACTCAACCAAAGAATTAAGAAAACCCTCTATATAGTAAACTAGATAGTCCCCCTCCTTAGTGGAAGAGTTTATATGCCGAGAACTTCCCACACCAGTCAGTTGAACTGAAGAAGCTGCTCTGATGAGTAGTGAAACGTCTTCATTGATTACTCAGCAAGTCCAGTTGTTTTTAGATTGACCTATACTAGATATACCATGACCTGGATGAATGAAAATCTTCAAAGTCATAGTCCCCCTCCCTGTTTCTCCTCGCATAGTTCAATAGGTCTGAAAATGTCCCTAAAATTTTTCCCACCTAACAGTGCAGAGTAAGCGCAGTGGAGTTATTGGGCGCCATCTTCTGGATCGCGAGTCTTCATCTGTAATAGAGCTCTGTACTGGTGCATGCACAGTTGGAGCAGTTTTCCGGAGCATGCTCCAAAAGTGCAGTAAATTGCTGAAGAGGACACGAATTGCCGAAGACGACCCGAAGAAATCCGAAGAGGAACCGAAAAAATCCGATGATCCGGAAGATGGCGCCTACAAGCTCCTCTGCACTTACTCTTCACTGTTAGATGGGAAAAATTTTAACAACATTTTCAGACCTATTGAACTATGCGAGGGGAAACAGGGAGGGGGGGACTACTTTGCTTTTTAGGAGTTCTCCTTTAATTGGATCTAAACACGCTATAAAACTGTTTCCTTGAAAATATGTTTCCATGTGCTGGGATATGGCTGAGCACCAGCTGGACTAAAGTTCTCTTAGTAAAACATTTGTTCACACTGGCATTGGTACTTCTGTCTGTTTTATTGCTAACTTGGCCTTTTTTGGTCATCGTGGGTGATTTTCTTAGACCTTAAAGAAGAAGGAAAGGTTAAAACTAAGTAAGCCTTATCAGAAAGGTCCATCTTAATATACCAGTAAACCCCCAAAGTAGTGCTGCTCTGAGTCCCCTGTCAAAAGAAACACTGCATTTCTTTCCTTCTATTGTGTACTCATGGGCTTCTGTATCAGACTTCCTGCCTTCAGCTTAAACCTCATTGCCCTGGGCAAGAGCATGCTCAGTTTGCTCCTCTTCCCCACCCCCTCCCTTCTCTACTGTAATCTGAGCCCAGAGCAGGGAGAGACTCAGGCAGGAAGTGATGTCACACCATGTTAACACTGCAGCTGCTATCCTAAACAAACAGAGAGTTTCTAGAGCTTTTTACTCAGGTATGGTAAAACATTCTACAGAATAAATATAGCATTCTAGCTTGCACTATTGCAGCTTATCTATTGGCAATAAAAGGCCTCCGTAGCTTTCCTTCTCCTTTAAAGCCACAATGTCCTTTGCAACAAGTGCTAAGAAGAAAGATCACTCTAATCTGCTTATGTCTGCAGTGGCGTCACTGACTCTATATTCTTGTTCCCATTAGAACAGTATCGAGGGATAACCTAGACTTGGCTGTCTTCTCTGGCCTACCAAATACATCAGCGCTTGGCTTAGCCCACAGGAACGGATAATCTGTATATAAACCCAGTCTGCACCAGGGTCGCAACAGAAGCGCTCATAAAAAAAGTGGAATAATCGAGGTGCATAAATAAACTCTGGCTTTCTAATCTCTGCCGTTTCCTGGCCAAGTATCATGGGAAATGTAGTAGGGAGCACTGCATTACTTCTCAGACATAGTCCATTACCGTGAGTGCTCCCAAGAGTCTAACAACGACTTTCCAGGATTGAACAACAGTCCCAGACTTCCAGTCTTTACCTCCTGAGGTTGGGTCTTGGGCACTATTGATATTGATGGGAAATATAAAGCAGTTTTATGGATGGAGCAGTAGCACTGCTGAAATGCTTTGCATTGCTATACCCCTTGGAGTTCAATGGAATGGGAATGCCCTTGTCAGCATCATGGGGAAGAGAGCAGCCCATGTGCAAGTACAGAAATTCAGACCGTTTTCCCTTAATCTTAGGGCCTTATTCATCAGAGTCCGAATTGAAGTGCGACCAAACTAGAATCCACTTATTTATTATTTAAAAATCATGATTTAATCGGATCAAGAACAAACACGAAAAAATTGAGCGAAAATCCAAATTCTACGATTTTTTTCCCGAATCGCTCAAATTTTTCGGGCTCTTTCCCGAAAACAAACCACGACGAGGCGGCAATGGTGGAGCTCACCCAATGTGTCCTGTCTCCTTCCTGATTGCAGCTCTCGCGGTATGCCGGTCACTTCACCTCCTGGATCGCTTCTGAGCGCTGATCAAAGTACATCCAGGAGTCCGGTGTATTTAATAACAACTTGGCTTTATTCAGGCACATCATCAAATTCTATTACAACGGTGGGTGTGTGTGCACACCATTGTAAAGGAATTTGATTATGTGCCTGAATAAAGCCAAGTTATTATAAAATACACCGGACTCTTTCCCGAAAATCCCGAATTTTTTGGATTTTGCCAGAAAAGCCTGAAATAGTTGGATTTTCGGGCAAATTCCATTGCAGACCACAGAAACTGCAAAATAAAATAGGGACTTCTCCCACTGACTTATATATAAACTTGGTAGGTCTGAGATGCCAGATTTTCAGATTCAGACTTTTTCCATCCTCGGGATTTAATGAATCTCGAAAAATTTGTAAAAAGTTTTTTTTCCACTAAAAATTTGGATTTTAGTGTAAAAAAAAATTGAATTTATCGAGTTTTTGGCATTAATAAATAACCCCCTATCGTGGAGCATCTCCTAAAGGCAATGGCATATGCTTAAAGGGCACCTATCACAGCCAAAATCAAACACATATTAACCATCTGACCAGTACAAGCTAAACACGTTTAATCAAACTACATATATAGTTTTTTGAAAAAACTGCAGATTTTAAAAAAATCCCTTACTTTGTCAAATGGGTTCTTTCACTGAAGGAGGCCATATTGAGACTCTAACAGAGACTCTAATATGCAAATTTCAGGAGCATGCTCAGATTGTAACACTGCTTTGAGTATTCTACCCAGAATGCCTTGTTTTAGTAAACTCCTCCACTAGAAGTATCCACTAGAAGTACTGCCACCTGCTAACTTCCAGCAGCAAGGTATAGTGAGCTGATCATTTACATTATACAAATAATTCTAACTGTTTTAAAAATCGGATTTCTTGAACTTTCACATAGTGTATTTACTTAGTAAATGATTTTGGTCATGATTGGTGCCCTTTAAGGGGTTTTGAGTTATCTTCTTTGTCCGACAATTTGTTGAGCTACAAAATGTTTTGTATTCTGCTCACCAGCAATGTTATATTTGAAACACCTTGTCCAAGGACTTACAGTAAATGGGGCATACCACTGTGAAGAAAGGTAATAGTGGTCAGAGGTGAGTGTAGTGGAGATGATATGACCAGACTAGGGCCTGATGCTCCTGAAATCCCATCCAGTTTGCAGAAACTTTTCATTGGGTTCATGGTACCAGATCAGGGCCACCGTTCATGGAGGGGAGGTAGGAGTCCAGTTATGGGCCCTTCAGAGATTTCTGGAAATGGGGATGGTCTGGGAGGCCTCAGAAATTGAGACCCATTGGGGGGCGATATGAAGTTTAGTATGAATAGAAAAAGGGGCCCTGGCAAATTACTAGTTGCCCAACGTAGGTCTATTGTACATAGTTCCTGGATGTGTTTCTAGTCTGGTTATATTGTTCTTGACCCTTGCCTGCCTATGACTTCTGCCTGTACTCAGTGTCGGACTGGGAAGCCAGGGGCCCACCAGAAAACCTTAGTCCAGTGAGCCCCAATCAGTAGCTTGTGAGAAACATGTTACTCCCCAACCCCTTGGATGTTGCTCCCAGTGGCCTCAAAGCAGGTGATTATTTTTGAATTCCAGGCTTGGAGGCAAGTTTTGGTTGTATATAAACCATGTGTCCTACTAAACAGAGGCTCTGTAGGTTGCTAGTCCACATAGGGGCTAATAGTCAATCACAGCCCTTATTTGGCGCTACCCAGGAACATTTTTCATGCTTGTGTTGCTCCCCAACTCTTTTTACATCTGAATGTTGCTTGAAGGTGGAAAAGGTTGGGCCATGGGTCCACTTTCCAAACTATTATTCCTCCTCTCCTCACTCAACCTCTTTATTCTCCTTGTCTTTTTCTATTCATACTATATTCTTCCATTATTAAGCCTCTTTTTTCCCATAAAGAAATAGGGAATGACCATGAAATAGGTCACCTTGAAAGAAGCAGGGGGCCCACTGACACTTAGGTCCACTGAGAATTTTCCTGGTATCCAGGTGGGCCAGTCCGACACTGCCTGTACTGACCGTAGCCTGTTACTGACCATTCTTCCGGATTCTGAATTTGTACTTCATTTACTGTTTGGTTTGACCTGTCTCCTTGACTACTTCTGGTTCTTGATTCCATGACCAGGGCCGGAACTAGGGGTAAGCAGAGTAGGCACGTGCCTAGGGCGCAAAGGTGGAGGGGCGCTAGGCACGTACTTACTCCTACCCCTAGTCCGGTCCCTTCTCTGTCGACCGCTCACTTGTTCCCGTCTGTGCGAGTATGCATGCATCAATTCGCGCATGCGCAGAAGCGGTTTTTCGCGCATGCGCAGAAGTGTCTTTTCGTGCATGCGCAGAAGTGCTCAACCAGCCAGCACAGCAGCCGTATAGGCTGCCTAGGGCGCCTGCCCGGCTTGGCCCGGCTCTGTCCATGACCCAGGCCTGTTACACTACAATTTCACTTTGCGCTAACCCCATTCCTCCTGCCGCACATTACGGTTCCCTTGTCTGGCCAGAAACCTCGACCTTGGTTTTCCCACTTTAATGGTAGAGGAACACGATTCTATTTGGTGGAGATAAGTCGCCCAGCGACTAATTGCCTCTTCTTCGGGCGACTAATCTCTCTGCAATGCCTTCCCGCCAGCTAGAATCGAAATGATGGCGGGATGGCACTCAGAGCGCTTCCTCGTGAGGCAACTTTAGGCGACTTCGGAAAACAAAGCACTCCGAGTGCCATCCTGCTGTCGATTTAGATTCTAGCCGTCAGGAAGGCAGTTCAGGGAGATTAGTCGCCCGAAGAAGAGGCGATTTATCACTGTGCAACTTATCTCCCTGAATCTCCAAGTGTGTATCTCCCCTAAAGAAGAACAAAACCCCCCCAATAATAGAAACCCCTACCCACTACCCTACATAGTCCCCCTTTCCTGCTTCTCCCCCCGCATAGGTGATAACCCCTGAAAGTGTCCCTAATTCACTATTCACATATAGGTGAAGAGTAAGTGCAGCCAAGCTCATCGGGGGCACCATCTTCCGGCTCTTCGGCATTCTTCGGGAAGTGAACGCCATATTGGCGCATGTGCAGTTGGTTCGTAGCAACTGCGCCAAACATGCGCCAAAAGTGCTGGAAATTGCAGAAGGGAAGGAAGAGGACCCAAAGATTATGAGAATATATGAGGTCTGAATAGAAAGATTAATAATAAAAACTAGTAATAACAATTATTTGTAGCCTTACAGAGCATTTGTCTTTTTAGATGGGGTCAGTGACCCCAGTTGAAAGCTGGAAAGAGTCAGAAGGCAAATTTAAAAAAACTATAGAAATAAACAATGATGGCCAACTGAAAGGTTGCTTAGAATTATTCATTCTATAACATACTAAAATTTATCTTAAAGGGGTTGTTCACTTTTTAATACATTTTTAGAATGATGTAGAATTTTTGAGACTATTTTTCATTTTTTATTATTTGTGGTTTGTGAGTTATTTTATTCAGCAGCTCTCCAGTTTGCAATGTCATCAATCTGGTTGCTAGCGTCCAAATTACCCTAGCAACCATGCATCGCTTTGAATAAGAGACTGGAAAATGAAGAGGAAAGGCCTGATTAGAAAGATGAGTAATACAAAGTAACAATAACAATACATGTGTAGCCTTACAGAGCATTTGTTTTTAGATGGGGTCAGTGACCCCCATCTGAAAGCTGGAAAGAGTTTTAAGAAGAATGTAAATCATTTAAAAAAATATTAAAAACAGCCAATGTAAAAGTTGCTTAGAATTAAGTTAAAGGTGAACCACTCCCATCAATCAGTTCCCCAATTCCGTATAAAGACGCCTAGTTAATTCAACTTTGAAAAAGCCTGAATTTCTAATTAGTCTTCATCGTTCTCCAAAGTTCATTTCCCCGTTCGTAGAGGACAGTTAAGGATAAGTGTAATAGGATTGAAGTTGCTATATAGAGACACGTAAGCCATGGAAGTACTCGGGATACGGACACAATATCTTTCCATAAACACTCACCTGAACTGCAAATGTATCCCCGTTCCTGTAGTATCATTATTCTCTTTATTAAGCGCCAACATATGCAGCAGCGCTGTACAACATACAATATTTTTAATATGGTTCAAATATATTATCGTTTATTGCAGGAAAATAATCCGCTCACTTACCTAGGACGCAAGTCGGGAGGAGCTGGGATGGGATGTGGGCGGGTTGGAAGCGGGACGGGAAGTGGGCGGGAGGATGGGGATCAGAGTGCGCCGGGACCTTCTGAAGATTTTTTTGCAGGGGGGCCCGGTGAACTCTAATTACACCACTGGTATATATAATCACTAACTGGAGGGCCACAGGGTAGTAATGGTAATGCTCTGATTGGATAAAAAAAGAACAGTCTAATGTTATTGGCTACAAGGTTTCTTCGAACTGAGAAATGACCTGTGCCATCATGAATATTACTATTACTACCCTTTATTTATATACAAGATATTCAACAACACTTTCTGAAGATGTGTACGTTATCCCTATCGGTCCCTGCCGCAGCGGAGCTTACAATCAAATTATTTTATAAACTGCCTCTAATGTTATAAGAGGGAATGGTGCTTTAGATCAGAATATTACATTATTATGCACATACATTTATTCTGCAGTGCTGCATGTCTTGCTGATTCTCGTTCTTCTACTCCCAGGAGCCTTTCCATAAATGGGATTCCAATGATGCATAGAATGTTCCTGCAATCACTGAAGTCCTGCGTTACCCTGACTTCCCTACAGCAGGTCAGTCCTTGTACCACTCAATTGTCTCTGGAGACACATGTTACTGTATCATTTCTTTGTATCTTTACATCAAGGATTTCCCTCTGGCATTCAGCTTTTCCACTTCTTATTGATTTAAACCTGGTGCATTTCAAGTCCTCTGCCAAAAGTCAGTATTATACTGGCATCCTGCAAGGTATTTTTGCTCCACTCTCCAGTGATCTAATCTTCCTAGAGGCTACTATAGGCACCATCTCTCCCTACTATACCTGCTATCCCACAGTCACACTCCCTTCCCAGAGACTATTATCCACTGTTACTATAGGCACCATCTCTCCCTACTATACCTGCTATCCCACAGTCACACTCCCTTCCCAGAGACTATTATCCACTGTTACTATAGACACCATCTCTCCCTACTATACCTGCTATCCCACAGTCACACTCCCTTCCCACAGACTATTATCCACTGTTACTATAGGCACCATCTCTCCCTACTATACCTGCTATCCCACAGTCACACTCCCTTCCCACAGACTATTATCCACTGTTACTATAGGCACCATCTCTCCCTACTATACCTGCTATCCCACAGTCACACTCCCTTCCCAGAGACTATTATCCCACTGTTACTATAGGCACCATCTCTCCCTACTATACCTGCTATCCCACAGTCACACTCCCTTCCCAGAGACTATTATCCACTGTTACTATAGACACCATCTCTCCCTACTATACCTGCTATCCCACAGTCACACTACCTTCCCAGAGACTATTATCCCACTGTTACTATAGGCACCATCTCTCCCTACTATACCTGCTATCCCACAGTCACACTCCCTTCCCAGAGACTATTATCCACTGTTACTATAGACACCATCTCTCCCTACTATATCTGCTATCCCACAGTCACACTCCCTTCCCAGAGACTATTATCCACTGTTACTATAGGCACCATCTCTCCCTACTATACCTGCTATCCCACAGTCACACTCCCTTCCCAGAGACTATTATCCGCTGTTACTATAGGCACCATCTCTCCCTACTATACCTGCTATCCCACAGTCACACTCACTTCCCAGAGACTATTATCCACTGTTACTATAGACACATCTCTCCCTACTATACCTGCTATCCCACAGTCACAGCCCAGAGGCTATTATAAAAAGAAGTGTAAAGGAATTTAAAAGAAATGAAAGAAATGTAAAAGAAATGTTTCAGTCTATGGAGTGAGTAAAACTATACACTGCATCTCCATCATTAAGACAACAGAAAAGCGTATGTTTAGACCCCTTCTAAGAGATAATTCTCAGATGAGAAGGGGCTCTTTGGGGATGTCATTGTTCCAGACTATTAATAGGGATTGGTATAAGCAGCTTCAAGGGACCGTTGCGCATCCAGAGTTATTTAGAGAGGTGGAAATATTTTCTGCATCTACAGAACATCCTGTTACTTTTTCCTCTTTAAATAATTTAGGGCCGATCATTTTTCTTGATCCAAATTGTGCCTAGGACTAGAGGTGGCTCACACCCCCCAGACCTGCTGAGAGCCATGCGTCAGTGCATTGTCCTTGGCCATATTTGCCAGTTTTGACCATGACCATCTAGACCTGGTGACTGCTTTGACCAACTGCTCTTGACACATCTCAGATGGACAGACGTGTTGATTTTCTCTGCACTGTTGCTATTTCTGTTCACTTCCAATCAAACTATCAATAAATGGGCAAAATAGTGACAGTTGCTATCGGACTCGACACCTAAGTGTCCCCTGGTGGAGCTGACCTTCAAGGCTGCCAATGCCTCCTGACCCACTGCCACAAACCCCTGCCCCCAGCAGCACACACATCATTTGCTAAAGAACAGGTTTGTTTATAGGGGTAAGGGTTGTTTTAATCAGTAAGAAAAGGTACATGGAGCAGGATTGTTTTCTGACTCCATCATTTGTCAGTATAATGGGCTGTTAAACACAAAGGCTGACCAGGACGAGGGGCAGATAGCAGCAAACGGCTTGGCATGTTAATACCATCACATTCATTACTGAGCTTTGTGTGAGGTCAAGCTGCAAATACAGATAAGATACAAGCCATTCATGCTCCATGTAGTCACCCTGTTGCCTGGCAATAGCCTACGGCCTGTACCTTATTCTGTAGTAGTATAAAGAGTTAAAATATGCCTAAAGTGCTTGTGACCATGCAGCACATGAACAGAAATTAGCAAAACAAAACAATCATATCAATTGCTACGTATAAATTAAGAGAGAGGCAATTTCTGTACAAATACAGTGAATACAGCGAATGAATATCCTATACTTTTCCGTAGGTACAAGCCACCCCCTCCCATCTCCCAAACAGTCTCTATTTTGCTCCGTTGCCAGGAATGAAAATAGCCGATACATTCTCATTTCTTTTCACTTTCGAGTACAGGTATGGGACCTGTTATCCAGAGTGCTCCAGACCTGGGATCTTTCTGTAATTCATACCTTAATTCTACTAAAAAAAAAACATCATGTAAACATTAAATAAACCCAATAGGCTGGTTTTGCTTCCAATAAGGATTAATTATATCTTAGTTGGGATCAAGTACAAGCGACTGTTTTATAATTAGGAGTGATCAAGGACATTTTTTTAATGGGGAAGTAAAGGCTAATATAGAATAAGGCTAGAAATACTGTATTTTGTATACTAAACATAAACATGAACTTACTGCACCACAAGCCTAATCAAACAAATGATTTATGCTTTCAAAGTTGGCCACAGGGGGTCACCATCTTGTAACTTTGTTATACATCTTTGCAAGACCAAGACTGTGCACATGCTCAGTGTGGTCTGGGCTGCTTAGGGATCAGCATAAATGATCAAAACAGCACAAGTCAAATAATATCTGCCAGAAGCCGATACAACAAGACTGATTAATAATCAGAATATACAGACTGCACTGGGTCCTGTGTTGTCATGTAATCTAATGTGGATTTTATAGTTTTTGTATTGTTTAATACAAACTTTCTCCAACTCTGCAGAACCAGTGGTTGCAGCAAAATAATCCTCCAAATAGAATCCCAGTTTATCTGTTTAAATCTGGCTCCATGATCTTTGTCCCTGCAGCTGGAGTTGGAAACAATAAAGGGGATGTAAAGGCAAAAATAAAATCCAATATAAATCTCTACACAGTCGCCGACTGCTCTACAGGGAAACAAACAAAGCTGCTTGAGTTCTGCATGGCTGGGAAGTAAGGCGGGGGCTCCCCCTGCTGTTCATAAGTATGATTGTTTCCCTGCAGAGCAGTTAGGGACCGTCTGACAATTCCTATCCACAGCAGTAAATGAAGGGAGAATTTCACTGCATACAGTCGGGTTTCTTATAAAAACGGTACACATTTTTAAATAAAACTACATTGGAGATAGGTTTCTTTTTCATTAAAGAAAGGAAAAATTGGATTTTATTTTTTTTTGCCTTTACATGCCCTTTACATTTGGATTATTTGATTATAATGGAGTCTATGGGAGTTAGCCTTTCCATAATTCGGAGCTTTCTGAATAACAGGTTTCCGGATAACTGATCCCATACCTGTACATCTGACCTTGAGAATGGTGTGTCCTTGGGCCACGGCGCTGCCTCAATAGCAGCAATTTCCCAGGTAACCCAGAAATCAGTATAATTTTTCTGGGGATACAAATCCTGTCCTTTCATCCTTTTATTCCCAGTGTTGTTTGATTTCCCTCCCTGTACAAATAATCCGTTGGGATTGGAAGAGGAGCCCTTGGGAGTCAGATCCAAATTAGGAGCAGGAACAGAACAAGGTCACACTTATGACACAGGGGGGTCATTTATCATCACTGGGCAAATTTGCCCATGGCCAGTAACCCATGGCAACCTATCAAATTGCTGCTTTCATTGTTCTACTTGCAGCTGGATTTAAAAAGCTTATCACTTATTGGTTGCTATAGGTAACTGCCCGTGGGCAAATTTGCCCATTGTTGATAAATGAGCCCCACAGTCTTACTTCATATGGAGAGAACACGCCTATACATCACCGTGCCAGTGTCCCTGACCTTATAGGAAAACCTTCTGGACTTGTTTAAAGGACAAGGAATGTCGTATTTTAATATCCATTGATAATTTAACACAGGGTCGGACTGGGGGGCCCGGGGCCCACCGGGACTGCTGGTCCAGGGCCAGGGCCCCCCCGCCCCCCTACTGCGCCACACCGAGTTCGGCCGCTCGAACGCCGCCAAACGCATGCGCGAGCGGCGCTTCTTGTGCGCATGCGCGAGCGGCGATGCGCATCGGCGCAAACGTTTTTTTCTCCAAAATTTTTATGTGTAGAGGGGGTCTGGCCCGATGGGGGCCCACGAGGGTCGGGCCCACCGGGTTTTTTCCCGGTGTCCCGCCGGGCCAGTCCGACACTGATTTAACAGCATCCAAATCCAGGGCCACCAGAGAACATGATTTAAAAGGGGAAGTTCACCTTTTTAGTATGTTATAAAATGACCATTTCTAAGCAACTTTTGAATTCAGTTTTTAATGACTTGCCTTTTTCTTCTGACTGTTTCCAGCTTTCAAAAGGGGGTCACTGACCCCATCTAAAAACAAATGCTCTGTAAGGCTACAAATGTATTGTTATTGCTACTTTTTATGACTCATCTTTCTATTCAAGCTTCTCCCATTCATATTCCAGTCTCTTATTCAAATCAATGCATGGTTGCTAGGGGAATTTGGACCCTAGCAACCAGATTTCTGGAATTGCAACTGGAGAGCTGCTGAATGAAAAGCTAAATAACTAATAAAAAACAAATAATTATAATATTTGTCTCAGAATATCACTCTCTACATCATACTAAAAAAGAACCAATTTGCGCCGATTTGTTTCCTCGCCTGCTGTGACTTCATCTTGGATCTTCTTCGCTAAGGATTGGGTGAGTGCACTCCAGCAGCATTAAGGCAAAGTTTACTCAGGAAAATCATTAAATAAAGTCTTTGTGGGATCTTAGGAACATTTCCTTGTATGTAGAGTGGCCACAGATACTCATTTCGAGGGATAAAGTGTTGCTCTCAAGCCCTATAACAAGACCGGAGGGACATGACCCGGCCATTAGTCGTGCCTTGGAATTGCTTTGCTAGGAAACCTATAGCAAGTAGATATGGCTTTCTTGGAAGGATTAGAACATAAGAAGCAATGGCCCAAAGGGTAATCCCAATCAGTAGATAAACGTTTTATAGATGAACTAAAGTGAATGTGGTCATGTGAGAGATTAGCGGCTTCTTAGTAACAGACCTATAGTAGAATTTTTTCCCAGAGAACCTGAACCTTTTATACCTCCTCCTTTCCTCTAAGTCATACAACATGTTGGTAAATCTGAGCCATAAATCAGCGGGTTAACTAATAGTACAGGGGAAGGCTTAGGCACATCGTTAGAATTTACAAGAAATTATCCCTTATAATACATGAGTGATACTCAGAGTTCCCTGTATAACTCAGCCTGCAGCCTTGTGTCTTTATATGGTCACAGAACAACCCCTCAGTGACTTCTAATAACCTTATCATTTACAGTAGGGGGTACATTATCCCTTATAATACATGAGTGATACTCAGAGTTCCCTGTATAACTCAGCCTGCAGCCTTGTGCCTTTATACGGTCACAGAACAACCCCTCAGTGACTTCTAATATCCTTATCATTTACAGTAGGGGGTACATTATCCCTTATAATACATGAGTGATACTCAGAGTTCCCTGTATAACTCAGCCTGCAGCCTTGTGCCTTTATATGGTCACAGAACAACCCCTCAGTGACTTCTAATATCCTTATAATTTACAGTAGGGGGTACATTATCCCGTATAATACATAAGTGATACTCAGAGTTCCCTGTATAACTCAGCCTGCAGCCTTGTGTCTTTATATGGTCACAGAACAACCCCTCAGTGACTTCTAATATCCTTATAATTTACAGTAGGGGGTACATTATCCCGTATAATACATAAGTGATACTCAGAGCTCCCTGTATAACTCAGCCTACAGCCTTGTGTCTTTATATGGTCACAGAACCCCTCAGTGACTTCTAATATCCTTATCATTTACAGTAGGGGGTACATTATCCCGTATAATACATGAGTGATATTCAGAGTTCCCTGTATAACTCAGCCTGCAGCCTTGTGTCTTTATATGGTCACAGAACCCCTCAGTGACTTCTAATATCCTTATCATTTACAGTAGGGGGTACATTATCCCTTATAATACATAAGTGATACTCAGCGTTCCCTGGATAACTCAGCCTGCAGCCTTGTGCCTTTATATGGTCACAGAACAACCCAGGGCCGGAACTAGGAGTAGGCAGAGAAGGCACGTGCCTAGGGCGCAAAGCTGGCCGGCCTTTGCGCGTTTGCGCGAAAAACCGGAACTGCGCATGCGCCTTCGGGTATTGGGCGCTTTACCGGGCCAGGCTGCCTGGGGCGCCTGCCCGGGTTGACCCGGCACTGGAACGACCCCTCAGTGACTTCTCATATCCTTATCATTTATCCCTTTATAATTTACAGTAGGGGGTACATAATCCTGTGTATACATATATGTTTTAGAGCACTGAATGAAACTGCAGAAGGCCTTAAATCAGGGAATTAATAAAATACTGTAGTCACTGTAGTTACCAATATAGGGACACAATAAGGAAGTTATCCCATCAACACAGAGGTAAACACCATTAGCATAATGCAATTACACACACACTTCATCCATCACACCGTCGTTAGGACAATTATTCAGAGCAAGATTCTCATTAGATAACACATAAGCAGCAATGATTCAGCTGACTTCTCTATCCCTGCGCATTCTCAATAGTTCTGATTGACCGGCCACCTTTGTAACAATCATCAGCTCTTAGGACAAGTAGCCATTTGCATGCTAGAATAGCAGTACCAGTACTAGTATGAGGTATGAGTGCACTAGTATTTTGAGTGGAAAGAAGAAAGGCTTGGGTTTTATGGGTGGAGGAGCTTGGAAGAATATGGTGTGTTTGGGTAAAACGGGATAAGAAATTAACTGGGGGGGGGATAAATAAGGGGCTAGGTAGGGTTATTGTGTTGAGATGTTGTGGGGGTAAGATGGGGAGATTGGATAAGAGGTGACGATAGTGGTGTGAAGATCAGGATGGGAGATGAAGTGGGAACACAGGGTGGAGATGGGGTGGGGAACTGAGGATCAGATGAGTCAAGTATAAGACATGAAGATAAGACTTGGGGGGTGAGGTTGAAGGTGAAGTTGGAACATGTGTTAGAGATGGACTGAAGATAAGACTTGGGGTAGAGATTCTGATAGGGATGAGGGAGAGAGAGGTGGTGGGCACAAGAATCAGAGATGGGTTGAGGATAAGTTTGAAGGCATTGTGTGATTGGTGAGATATAGGATAATTTTAGTTTATTTAGAAATTATTGAATTTTATATGAAAGATGTAGAAATCCATCAAAAGTAGATTAATTTCTATTATCACTGTTTCTAAAAAGGGTTATTTGCATTAGGCAACAAGAGTCCATTTCCAGACCTGGATTTTTTTATATACAGCAAATCAGCCATAAGTGCAGCTTGTACATGAGCCAGAGTTCATTAGAGATAATTGGGAATGATTGTAGGTAGAGGCTGTAATCCACAGGCTCTCTCAAGCTTATTTATATAAACTATAGTAGTACTTATCTGTTATCTACTGTGTATCCTGTGCTTGAATGGCTGCCCCCATGGCTACACAGCAGCTTGTTTATATAAACTATAGTAGTACTTATCTGTTATCTACTGTGTATCCTGTGCTTGAATGGCTGCCCCCATGGCTACACAGCAGCTTGTTTATATAAACTATAGTAGTACTTATCTGTTATCTACTGTGTATCCTGTGCTTGAATGGCTGCCCCCATGGCTACACAGCAGCTTGTTTATATAAACTATAGTAGTACTTATCTGTTATCTACTGTGTATCCTGTGCTTGAATGGCTGCCCCCATGGCTACACAGCAGCTTGTTTATATAAACTATAGTAGTACTTATCTGTTATCTACTGTGTATCCTGTGCTTGAATGGCTGCCCCCATGGCTAAACAGCAGCTTGTTTATATAAACTATAGTAGTACTTATCTTTTATCTACTGTGTATCCTGTGCTTGAATGGCTGCCCCCATGGCTAAACAGCAGCTTGTTTATATAAACTATAGTAGTACTTATCTGTTATCTACTGTGTATCCTGTGCTTGAATGGCTGCCCCCATGGCTACACAGCAGCTTGTTTATATAAACTATAGTAGTACTTATCTGTTATCTACTGTGTATCCTGTGCTTGAATGGCTGCCCCCATGGCTACACAGCAGCTTGTTTATATAAACTATAGTAGTACTTATCTGTTATCTACTGTGTATCCTGTGCTTGAATGGCTGCCCCCATGGCTACACAGCAGCTTGTTTATATAAACTATAGTAGTGTTTCTGAAACAATCAGTTTTACCAGTGCAGGGCAACACTACATGATATTTTCATTACTTTAAAACACTTTCATTTTTTAGTGTTACTGTTACTTTAAAGGGACATTAAATGGACCACTTCTAAATTCTAGTGAGTTCAAAATTTTTGGATGTGGCCCAATGCCCAATCAACGACTAAGTATTCGCCCCAATAAATAATACTAAATCCTAATCTTATTTCAATTTGGAAAAAATTAGTATCATCCATATTCTGCCCCTTTAAATAAAAAAAACGAAAAACCCCTTCAGAATCGTCTCCGCACGTTTAAGGAGCAGACGTCTCATGACAGGGATCGATGTAAAAATAAATGTGGGTTGGGAAAGTCAATCACCAGCTTGGAACTGGGCAGCGGAGGGAGGTAATTGCGGGATCCGCTAGTGACGGGCTGGGATGGTGGGAGGAGCCTCTCCATGACAAATAATGTTCCCATCACTTCCAGGTCTCGCCAGACAGGTAGAGGTTTCTATCTCGGCACAGACGTTTCATTAGTCTGTCAGACTTGTTTCAACTTTCAGCAAATATCTTTCCCTGCTCTCCCCCATCCCCAATATTCTATTCTGTATTAACCCCTTAGACGCATGTGCTGGGTCCAGATTCTCTGTGATTTTAACTATATAATGCAATAATCATAAGCTAAACTCCAGAACAAAAGGGATAAAGGGGAAGTTAAAATTATTATTATGTTTTTGTAAGATGCAGCCCCATAACAATGATCATAACCTATACTAAGCACAATTCAGCAGGAACAGTCCCTAAGTTTGCTCATAGTCTGTACAGAGAGATCCCATAAAACTATAGCAACATAGGTATTCCCCTGTACTAAGCACAATTCAGCAGGATCAGTCCCTAAGTTTGCTCATAGTCTGTACAGAGAGATCCCATAAAACTATGGCAGCATAGGTATTCCCTGTACTAAGCACAATTCTGCAGGAACAGTCCCCTAAGTTTGCTCATAGTCTGTACAGAGAGATCCCATAAAACTATGGCAGCATAGGTATCCCCTGTACTAAGCACAATTCAGCAGGAACAGTCCCTAAGTTTGCTCATAGTCTGTACAGAGAGATCCCATAAAACTATGGCAGCATAGGTATTCCTCTGTACTAAGCACAATTCAGCAGGAACAGTCCCCTAAGTTTGCTCATAGTCTGTACAGAGAGATCCTATAAAACTATGGCAGCATAGGTATTCCTCTGTACTAAGCACAATTCAGCAGGAACAGTCCCCTAAGTTTGCTCATAGTCTGTACAGAGAGATCCCATAAAACTATGGCAGCATAGGTATTCCCTGTACTAAGCACAATTCAGCAGGAACAGTCCCCTAAGTTTGCTCATAGTCTGTACAGAGAGATCCCATAAAACTATGGCAGTATAGGTATTCCCTGTACTAAGCACAATTCTGCAGGAACAGTCCCCTAAGTTTGCTCATAGTCTGTACAGAGAGATCCTATAAAACTATGGCAGCATAGGTATTCCTCTGTACTAAGCACAATTCAGCAGGAACAGTCCCCTAAGTTTGCTCATAGTCTGTACAGAGAGATCCCATAAAACTATGGCAGCATAGGTATTCCCTGTACTAAGCACAATTCAGCAGGAACAGTCCCCTAAGTTTGCTCATAGTCTGTACAGAGAGATCCCATAAAACTATGGCAGTATAGGTATTCCCTGTACTAAGCACAATTCAGCAGGAACAGTCCCCTAAGTTTGCTCATAGTCTGTACAGAGAGATCCCATAAAACTATGGCAGTATAGGTATTCCCTGTACGAAGCACAATTCAGCAGGAACAGTCCATAAGTTTGCTCATAGTCTGTGCAGAGAAACATGATGGCATGACAATGGAAGCCTGGTTAGTATATAGACATACATTTATTATTCAATGCAGATTAGTTGGAGGCTGGAAGGCCACTTCATACAATGACTTGTTCAATCACCGGCTGCCATAACTGTTGTTAAAGGAGAAGAATAGGAGATGTTGCTTCCCTGTGAGTATCTGTGTATGAAATGTTATTGTGTTTTGAAGGTTTTACTACATTACAGGCCCACTGTATATCATATTTTCATTGCATTACTCTGTATTAATTAGCCAAATCCAATCATGGAAGTAGCCAGTGACATTTGCGCTTCCTGCAATAAAGGCTCCGTGACATCTGGTTTAGATTTTACAAGCTCGTTGTTTGCAGCAATGTCAGTTATTCCCCCTGTCTCCTGGCATAATGCACATTCCCAGAAGTCCTTACTAATAGGGAACCAGAAGGAGGGCAAGTGCAACTTCAGATACAGTGGGGGCAGCAGGTTATACTGTAGCTTTGTATTCTTATATAAATATAATCACAATATAAAACATCACAGAAAAAGGGGAAGTAAACTTTATCTTCTATTATGGTTTAATTTCACAATTATCTTTCTATATGTATCTATTATCTATCTATCTATCCGTCCATCCATTATCTATCTATCTATCTATCTATCTATCTATCTATCTATCTATCATCTATCTATCTATCAATTATCTATCTATCTATCTATCTATCTATCTATCTATCTATCTATCTATTATCTATTTATCTATCTATCTATCTATCTATCTATCTATCTATCTATTATCTATCTATCTATCTATCTATCTATTATCTATCTATCTATCTATCTATCTATCTATCTATCTATCTATCTATCTATCTATCTATCTATCAATTATCTATCTATCAATTATCTATCTATCTATCTATCTATCTATCTATTATCTATCTATCTATCTATCATCTATCTATCTATCAATTATCTATCTATCTATCTATCTATCTATCTATCAATTATCTATCTATCAATTATCTATCTATCAATTATCTATCTATCTATTATCTATCTATCTATCAATTATCTATCTATCTATTATCTATCTATCAATTATCTATCTATCTATCTATCTATCTATCTATCTATCTATCTATCTATCTATCTATCATCTATCTATCTATCTATCTATCTATCTATCTATCTATTATCTATCTATCTATCTATCTATCTATCTATCTATCTATCTATCTATCTATCATCTATCTATCTATCAATTATCTATCTATCTATCTATCTATCTATCTATCTATCTATCTATCTATCTATCTATCTATCTATCTATCAATTATCTATCTATCAATTATCTATCTATCAATTATCTATCTATCTATCATCTATCTATCTATCTATTATCTATCTATCAATTATCTATCTATCTATTATCTATCAATTATCTATCTATCTATTATCTATCTATCAATTATCTATCTATCTATTATCTATCTATTATCTATCTATCTATTATCTATCTATCTATCTATCTATCTATCTATCTATCTATCTATCTATCTATCTACCATCCATCCATCTATCTATCATCTATCTATCTATCAATTATCTATCTATCAATTATCTATCTATCTATTATCTATCTATTATCTATCTATCAATTATCTATCTATCTATCTATCTATCTATCATCTATCTATCTATCTATCTATCTATTATCTATCTATCTATCTATCTATCTATCTATCTATCTATCTATTATCTATCTATCTATCTATCTATCTATCTATCTATCTATCTATCTATCTATCTATCTATCTATCTATCTATCTATCTAAAATATAATAAAAATAAAAAGCTAAATAACTTAAAAAACACAAATAATAAAAAATGAAAAGCATTTGCAAATTGTCTCAGAATATCCCTCTCTACGTCATACTGAAAGTTAATATAAAGGTGCACTACCCCTTTAACCAACTGCACTGTAAAGGGCAAACAATATGGCAGCCTCCGCCATATATAAAAAACAACACAAACGCAGAGAAGGAATGTTCTTCAGGAACAATAGAAACACATTCCCTATTGTGTAAATCACAGATAAAAGGCTATTCTTCCTGCTCCAGCGAATTGATCATTTTCCCGTGCCAGCGGCGTTATTTCATTATTTCATTATTTCATCCCTATCTCTGCCAGACAAATAATGCGCTTTCATGTGCTTTTACATAAGTCAGCAAACTCCGGCAATGACTCATTTTGAAGAGATCTGAAAACATCTGAATTATTAATAACGAATATTTAAAGTTTGTCGGAAAAGCAGGGAATTTCAACCCCCCCCCCTTCTTAGCAAGCTGTACAGAGTTACAGAGCCAAGTTACAGTTCAGCCGGACCAAAAAACAATAATCATTTTTTAAGGGTCATTTACAACAGTAAAGGGCATGAGCAAAGTGCAATTTTGAGCGCTGTCGCCGTGTTTTTTTTCTTTTACCCACAATGCACCATTTTACCCTATAATTCCAGTCAATGAAGTGGTGAAGTTAACTTGTAGTATGTTATAGAATGGCTAATTCTAAGCAACTTTTCAATTGGTCTTCATTGTTTGTTTTGTAAAGTTTTTGAATTTGCCTTCTTCTGACTCTTTCCAACTTTCAAATGGGGGTCACTGACCCCATCTAAAAACAAATGCTCTTTAAGGCTGCAAATTTTGCTACTTTGTATTTCTCATGTTTGTGTTCAGGCCTCCCCTACAGATATTCCAGTCTCAAATCTAGGCTTGCTAGGGTCATTTGTAGGGATGCACCGAATCCACTTTTTTGGATTCGGCCGAACCCCCGAATCCTTCCCGAAAGATTCGGCTGAATACCGAACCGAATCCAAACCCTAATTTGCATATGCAAATTAGGGGTGGGAAGGGGAAAACATTTTTTACTTCCTTGTTTTCTGACAAAAAGTCACACAATTTCCCTCCCTGCCCCTAATTTGCATATGCAAATTAGGATTTGGATTCGGTTCAGATGGGCAGAAGGATTCGGCCGAATCCTGCTGAAAAAGGCCTAACCCTGACCGAATCCCGAACCGAATCCTGGATTCGGTGCATCCCTAGTAATTTGGACCCTCGCAATAGCCACCTGTCCGGTTTTGACCGGGACAGCCCGGTTTTTTGAAGGGCTGTTCGGTTCATAACTGACTGCCTGGTTTTCCAAATTAGGAAGACCGGGAAGAAATCCCTGAGATTGACGCAGTAATCGACCAAACACCGATCGCCATGGCATAGCCCCTCCCCTGATGTCACAGTCCTGCCCCCACTCATCACATTCCCGCCACACTGGCATGAAATGCGTCAGGCTTTCTGTCTTAATAAATGAAATAAACCATTTACAAGGCAACAGACCATTGTCCCCTCATTGGTGATAACTCTTTATTTTTACTTTATTTCTAGATGCCCTTATACTATTGTTGGCACCTTGGGCATGCTGCCAGCATTAGAATCTGACTCCCGGGGTTAGATCTTGTGCCGTTTCCCGGTATAACTAAAAGAAACACATAAGGATGAGGCTTATAGCTTAAGTCTGTGTATTGTTGGCACTTTATCCATTTTGCAATAGAGACAAAGAAGGGAGTCTGGTTCATTGGTGAAACAGCACTTTTGCTGCATATATTTAAGCAAATAATCCAGGAATGTGTGAAGCCGCCAGGAGACGGGGGGTGCTGTTAGCAGATGACATTTACCATAACGCAGAGCCGCTGCCAAGTCGGGTGACACATTAAAAATGTGAGCGGTGCTTTATGGATCTGGTTTGTTTTACACTTGGCTTTGATACAGGCGGGATCTGTCTGGTTCAAAGGGTAAATCTCTTAGGAGGGAAAATATCATTGTAAATTCTTCCCTGGAAATATGGACCTGCGAGTACTGTAGAGATGGGACTTGGGGGGGGGGGGGGACGAGAACAGATGTACTGTAAGTGAAGCTTACTTAATTCCCAGTAGTTCTGATTACTGAGAGTACGGAATTCACGGTGGACTACGAAATGGACAGGATTCAGGCTGGTTTCAGGTCTTTCATGGCCATAAACTAGACTGTTGCTGCCTCAAACATTGGGGTAACAGTCACCCTGCTATAGTTCCAGGGTAACCAGGACATACACACTCACCCCAAACCTTCCCCTAACTGGCCTTCAAACTGGGCCTCCTTAGCTCATAACAAGGTTACAGATATATAGAAACATTGGGGTAACAGTCACCCTGCTGTAGTTCGAGGGGTACCCAGGGTACAAATAAGCACTCACCCCAAATCTCCCCCTAACTGACCTTCAGGCTGGGCCCCCTTAGCTCATAACAAGGTTACAGATATATAGAAACATTGGGGTAACAGTCACCCTGCTGTAGTTCGAGGGGTACCCAGGGTACAAATAAGCACTCACCCCAAATCTCCCCCTAACTGGCCTTCAGGCTGGGCCCTCTTAGCTCATAACAAGATTACAGATATATAGAAACATTGGGGTGTCACCCTGCTATAGTTCCAGGGGTACCCAGGACACAAATAAACACTCACCCCAAATCTCCCCCTAACTGGCCTTCAGGCTGGGTCCCCTTAGCTCATAACAAGGTTACAGATAGATAGAAACATTGGGGTGTCACCCTGCTATAGTTCCAGGGGTACCCAGGGTACAAATAAGCACACACCCCAAATCCCCCCCTAACTGGCCTTCAGGCTGGGTCCCCTTAGCTTATAACAAGGTTACAGATATATAGAAACATTGGGGTAACAGTCACCCTGCTATAGTTCCAGGGGTACCCAGGGCACAAATAAGCTCTCACCCCAAATCTCCCCCTAACTGGCCTTCAGACTGGGCCCCCTTAGCTCATAACAAGGTTACAGATATATAGAAACATTGGGGTAACAGTCACCCTGCTATAGTTCCAGGGGTACCCAGGACACAAATAAGCACTCACCCCAAATCTCACAAACAACACAAGAGGGCAACACATCATCTATTTGGATCTCCGTACCCTCCGTTTGTCAGTCTGCCGGTGTCTGTGTTTCCTCGCAGCACAGATTTATTTTCATAACAAGCGGGTGTAAGTGCCAATGTGGGTGCAGCAGTGTTGGGCACAGAGTGATATGTAGGAGGTGATTTATTACTATGCCGCTCTCTACAGCAGCGGTGCCATCACATTCGCTCAGTGGCTGTTATTATCTTGTTTCTTTGTTGATAAACAGGGAAGAATGAAGGAGATTGTTTATTGTGCATATAGCTCTATACAGTACAGTATCAATATGGCAGCTCCTATTGATACTTCCTATACATATATATATATAGGAAGAAATTGCGCCAGATATATTTTGGAGAATCTTCTGCAACCTCTCAGGCCTGTTATCCTCTTCCTGCCCAAGAACAATTACAAATCAGGACCACGTTCGAAACGCGTCGGGCCCCTTGCGCAGCACTGCCGTACCATTTATTATGCTGCTTTTATTACGACTCCATACAATAGCAGCTAATTGAGAGCATTGATTTTTTTCTTCCCATCTCTATTTTTTTGCACAGAGCAGTGAAATAGGTGCCAACATCCAATTCGCAGTTAGAATAATTGCAATAAAGTGCTACACGGCGGCTCTCTAATGGGGCACCAGCTCCAATGTGACCAACCAGCTCCAAGCGACAGCGACTTACCTGTGATTTCAGATCCCATGGAGAGATGGAAACAATTTGCTGAGGTTACTGGTCATGGCTAAATACATTTGTGGCAGAGTGTTTTATTAAAGAGACCATGCTGCGGTACATAAGTGTAGCCAGTGTCGGCCTGGGACACCAGGGGCCCACCAAAAAACCTTAGACCAGGGGCCCACCAACAGTTTTTAGACCAGGGGCTCACCCTCAGTCAACCTCTATTCTCCTAGTCTGCTACTTCTTATTCCTCCTCTTTCTATCCAGGCCTCTCCTATTCATATTCCAGTCTCTTATTCAAATCAGTGCATGGTTGCTAGGGGAATTTGGACTGAAATGGCAAACTGGAGAGCTGCTTAATAAAAAGCTAAATAACTCAAAAAACACAAATAGTAGAAAATGAAAACTAATTGCAAATTGTCTCAGAATATCACTCTCTACATCATATTAACAGTTATCTAAAAGGTGAACCACTCCTTTAAATCTTATGTATGGTCTAAACCAGAGTATTACAGGTATGGGATCTGTTATCTGGAAATCCGTTATCCAGAAAGCTCCATCTCACATAGACTCCAGACTCCCCTCAGGAAGCAGATGTCATGGCTGATTCGCAAGTCCGCAAACCGCTGGCAGGCCCGAGGGGGTGCGCACCCTGGTACAGTTGCACCCTGTACACCCCTGGTAGTTCCATCACTGAATGTATAGGTCTCATGTTGAATGCAAGTGTATATGGTATCTTTATCACATGGACCAAAGTAATACTATTTAGAAAGGTACAGTAATCTACAAACACTGGGCTGTTTTGATGATAATGGCCTTGAACACTGAGGATCCATCCTTTACATTACATTTGTACCTTTGATAGGGGTTGGATGGCTTTTTAGCACGTGAGGGAATACAGGGTTATGAAAGATAGCTCATAGTACAAGTTGATCCAGGGACTAGTCCAATTCCATCAGGCGTCAGGAAGGAAGTTTTCCCACTCTGGGGTAAATTGGAGAGGCTTCAAATGTTTTTTTTTTTTGCCTTACTCTGAATCAACTGGCAGTTAGGCAGGTTAACATAGAGTTAAAAGGTTCAAATTGATGGACATCCGTCATTTTTTCAACCTAACTTACTATGTTACTATGTAACTAAGAGGCAGCAGTGACCCTTAAATAATTTAACACCAACTTGAAAATGTCTCCTTCGGTTATTAATCACAACACCTCTAGGAGGAGTCAATTAACAGGACTGGTCTGATTACAGTTTAATGAAGAGACGAAGTTCAACTGTTCAAGCGATCAAAAATTTGTGTCCATCAGCAATCAAAACTAGAAATCTACCGACATTAGAAAACCTAAAGTTACGTCGATGATATTCCCAAATCCACCTTAGACCATCGCTCATGAATGTAGCTGTAAAGGCTTCAGTTGTGATGATATTCTTTTGAATGGGATAATTGACTCCTGGAAATACAATCTGCCTTGGCAGAAACCATTTACAAGTGTATGTCACTTACCGGGAAAGGATAATTGAAACAATGTAAAGGAACTGGAGAAGGCAGTCACATGAGAGACCCACATTTGCTAAGTGGTGGCAATGACATTTCAATAATTCAACATATATTTGAAAATACCCTCCTTTGGCCATTAGTCACAGCATAACAAGAGGAGCTGTTTTACTTGACCAGTTCCATTACACTTTAATGATTGTTTCCATTAGGTGTGGGGCTGTGGTTTCCCATATACTCTTTTTTGTGTCAATAAGTGGTAGCCTAGAAATGTTTAAAAGAGTCATTAAATCTAACCCACAATAATGTCAATGGGAAGACCCTAAACATGGTAACTCATAATCTATAAAGGTATCAGGACAGTTAGGATCACCATGGAGTTGCATGGCCATATACACAAAGTCATTGAGGTCTATACTGTCCTAGTGACTTCTAAGTTAAGTTTATGTATGTTTCAGTAGAGGGGTTATTATCTCTTCTAAAAGATAAATCATTTTTGTACATATTATCCCTTATGATGGTTTTCTTGGTGATGGATCAGTTTGCCTGATGCCCTAAGGCAGCTTCCTTTCCTGGAAATGTATTATATCAGGGTGGTCCAAGCAACAGCTCACATCGGTTACTGAAATGCAATTTTCATAGAACTGTGGTCCTTTTTGTGCAGAGCAATTATTTGCAATGCTTAGGAACAATAGTTGATTCAGAAAGGTAATTTTGGGGCCCATGTCTCAGCTGAGCTAATGTTGCCATGTCTTGCCACAGTCAACAGGCTTGCTCTTGGAATTTGGAGTTCTGGCTCTTCATTTTATCAGATGCTATAGATGACCTTAATAAGCTCTTGGAGAATTTCATCACAAAACAATCTGACAATCATATAAATATATTGCACCTACCCAGTCTAAATACTGATTTTCCCTAGTAAAGTCAGAGTTAAGCTTAAAGGATGGCAATGGGACGGTGGAAGCTTTAGTTTGGAGGTAAAGAGGGTATGGGGGCAGGAGAGGAAACAGGGTCAGACTGGGCTGGTGGGACACTGGAAAAAACACGGTGGGCCCCAGCCCTCATGGACCCCAGTGGCTCAAGCCTGTTTCCCCTATTGGCTGCCCGAGGATGGCGATAAGTAGTATGGGGCATATCATTATGTCATTATGCTGGGGGGGAGTGGACTTCAGGAGGAGGGCCCTATTGGGTGCAATGTGGGCCCTTGGTTTTGGAGCCATGGCGGGCCTTCAATGCCCAAGTCCAACAATGAGCAGAAAGGAAGTGCAGAGAACACAGGGAAAGTGTGAGATGGAAGCACATAAAAGGGACAAAAGTGGGAAAGAGTGGGAAGGAGGCAGAGAAGGAACAGTAATCAGGGAAGGAGCGGGATGGATGTACAGAGAAGAAACAACAGATCAGGAAAGAGCTGGGAGGTGGCAGAGAGGGCACAGAGATCAGGGAAGGAGGTAGAGGAGAAGAAATATTTTGTGTTCTGCCCAGTTTGGGTAATACAACTATAGGATTGTGTTGTATTGAGTGATATTTATTTCAACTAATGTGGGACAGAAGCTGGGAAAAGAAAATATGATATCACTTTTCCTAATAAAAAAAACTAAGGCCAGGCCACGTTTTCATCTCAATCAAGAAGTCAAATCATACTTGAACTAAAAACTATCCTAATCAGGCAAAATAGTCCAGTTGGACACCAAAACGCCTGTCTTTTGTGCAGCAAAAATATCGTCAGCAACTTCCAATCAAAGCTTTCTGTAAAGAACATTCCTTGCAGAACAGCCCTGGTTACCCTTTGGGGGAAGTAACCTTAATAAGGGAATACACCACAGAAAGAATGAAGACTTCTCTTTGGATAACATAAAAGTTGGAAATGTTGGAATATGATCCAGAGCCTCAGAAATGGATGGGCTACCGACAAGCACAACCAAACACACTCAGATATGTGGTAGAGACGTTAATATCTCTTTGCACCAATTTTATCAACAAATTTATTAAAATTCGAGTTTTTGTAACAGAAGGGGTTTTTTTCTACAGCATCTACTTTTTTAAATACTTTTTTCCTACTTCAAATTCAAATCTATTTAAAAATCCAAACCTTAAAAATTCGATAGAAAAGAATCTGCTAAAACTTTTGCTCTATTGATCATTTTCAAAGTCGAACAATTAAAAAAAAAAACTTGCATTGTAAAAAGGCATTAGAGACAATTCCCACTGACTTGAGCTTTTACATGATGAAGTTTTACATTTGAGCTTTAAAAATCCGGGTATTTGGAATCTCTGTGTGTCTCTGGAAAGAGTATATGAACTCTTTCTTAATATTTGGTAAAGGGGTTCCTTGTCCTTTGAGTAGACATTAAGTAGGTTCTATGCGAGTCTTTACAATGAAGATAAATAATATATCAATGCCTATAATTAACTGGAGTTGTTTGGTTTAACAAGGAATGTTCCGGCAATATAATTAAAGCAGTCAGCTCTTACGCACGATCGGTCACATGGCAGGCTTATCAAAAGATCTGGGATAGAAGTATCGATGACCACGGGCGGTGGCGTCTGGTGGATTCAGATTGGCTGTCAGGATTGTTCAAAATCACTCTTATAAGGGTTTTAAAGAGCAAGTAATCCCCAGCTAAGTCTTAAGTGGTGAAACAAATGCTTCCTTCACAGGCCGCAGTCCATAACCCAGTAGAAATCTTGTGCCGAGAGGTTAGCATAGGGATGTCACAACCAATGTTGACGTCACATGCTTGTGCAGAAGTCGTGGGACATCTATATATAAGTTATGAGTTATTTCTGCCTAAATTTATGGTCAGTTTTTCCGGGGCTTCCGGCTGGTGCCTCTTGTCTCTGAAAGGTCATTGGACAATAGGTAGTAGCAGGTGCTTCGGAACTAATATCAGGTCTAATATAGACCAGAAGTCCCCAACCTTTTTCATCCATGAGCCACATTCAGGTGTAAAAAAAAGGTTGGAGAGCAACACAAGCAAGCAAAAACTTCCATGGATGCCAAATATGGGATGTGATTGGCTATTGGTAGCCTACAGGAGACTCTGTTTGGCAGTACACCTGGTTTTTATGCAACTAAAACTTGGATTCAAGCCTGGAATTCAAAAATACTCCACTGGGAGGAACATCCAAGGGGTTGGTGAGCAACATGTTAGGGTTGGTTGGTGGTTGGGGCCCACTAGTATAGACTGTATTGATTGAAACACACGGTAATCTGATATTATATGTGTCTTGTTGAACAACTGATCTGATCTGAGTGGGATCTAAAATCCAACAATGTACAAGGCAGCAAAACAATCCCTATTTCCCCTAGATTCTCTCCTGTCGATAATTGCCCTCCATCTAAAATCCAAGCCATGACACATGAGGGGAGTTCTCCAATTAGACAGGCTACCCTTTCTGCAGAATATTATCAACCTGTGGGTGGTAGATGGCATTAAAGGGCACCTGTTGCCAAAAATATATTTGGTTTGGGGTAAAAGTAGTTTTGCTTTTCTTTATTTGCCTCCATGTCCATGTCTGTCAGAGCACATGCGCATAACTCGCTTCTGAGGTCACACGCATATGCATAATGAGCAAGTTGAGGTATTTGATTATTATGCGCATGCATGTGCCCCAACCTGGCCACTTGTCCCTCCTGGTGTAGATGGCCTAACCACTGTTACCCCCAGCCAGAGTGCGGGCTCTATTAGCCCGCATCTTTGGCTTGGGAATTTAATATTTAGGCAACAGGTGCCCTTTAAAGAGAGCAGGGCAGTGATATCACATGGGCAGGAATGGGAAGGTCAGGGAGGGTCCAGAAACTGTAGGAGGTGGAAGCAGAAACTGAGGTTGAGCAGTGGAGAAGTTCAGGAAGGGAATTGATGGACAAGGAAAAGTGCATTGCTGGTAGATTTGTAATGCCGATCCTAGTGGGTGATTTAGGGTAAAATATTGGCCAGTTGGTGACTCTAAAGAGTCTTTATTTGCCACCAAAACAGACGACTGCGAGCAGGAACGGTATATTGCTATGAGCATCTATGTTGGAGGCTGCACAGGGATGATCAAAACTACCATTGATAGATGAAGCCCCAGGGCCATTTGTGATCTCCAGAGAGATGGACCCTGAGGGTGCCAGGACACCCATTGTCTCCCAATAATTCCACAAAGGGTTCTTAGGTTTGCCTGGTGCCCCAGTTGTACTGGAGTGTCATCGCCAGCAAAGCACAATCTAAACTTTCCCATTAAAGTCAAATCCTTTAATGAAAGCTCTGCATATTCTTTGTTCTGCCCCATCGTTTGGCAAGTCTTCCTTTCCTACTGAAACCACCATTAAGATTTCATAAGCTGCTTCCCAGCCGTAGTTATTCACTGAACGCCAGCCAAGAGTCTGACTTCATTGTGTCCCTTAAAGTGTTCACTGGAAGCCACATGCGTGACGAAGACCCGTGTAACCCTCTACGACTTCTGCATCATAGCCACCCAGATATGGGATAAAAATAGCAGTATTTGTAATGGGGAAAAGGAATACACTGGTCCCTCTGTACATAAAATGAAAAGGAAATGAGACTCTTCAAGTAATGCCCAGGACTCTAAAGGCAATGTAAATAAACCATAGGATGCCCATCACTTACATGCCTTCCACTGGCACAAATTCATGGGCAAACCCACTGGGCCAGCCTGACCCTGTAGGTGGCAACCCTACCTGCCCCACGGTGGAGCCCCTGACTACAGGGTTGCTTAAATCTAATATTCAGGCATGGGACATGTTATCCAGAATGTCCAGAATGCTCTGGACCTGGGGTATTCCAGATAAAGGATCTTTCCATAATTTGAGTCTCCATACCTTAAGTCTACTAGAAAATCGTGTAAACATTAATTAAACCCAATAGGCTGGTTTTGCTTCCAATAAGGATTAAAGGGTAAGTAAAGTGTAAAATAGAATAAGGCTAGAAATGCTGTATTTTGTATACTAAACATAAACATGAACTTACTGCACCACAAGTCTAATCAAACAAATGATTTATGCTTTCAAAGTTGGCCACAGGGGGTCACAATCTTGTAACTTTGTTATACATCTTTGCAAGACCAAGACTGTGCACATGCTCAGTGTGGTCTGGGCTGCTTAGGGATCATCATAAATGATCAAAACAGCACAAGTCAAATAATATCTGCCAGAAGCCGATACAACAAGACTGATTAATAATCAGAATATACAGACTGCACTGGGTCATGTGTTGTCATGTAATCTAATGAGGATTTTATACTTTCTCCAGCTCTGCAGAACCAGTGGCTGCAGCAAAATAATCACAGTTTATCTGTTTAAATCTGGCTCCATGATCTTTGTCCCTGCAGCTGGAGTTGGAAACAGTAAAGGGGATGTAAATGCAAAAATAAAATCCAATACAATTCTCTACACAGTCGCCGACTGCTCTACAGGGAAACAAACAAAGCTGCTTGAGTTCTGCATGGCTGGGAAGTAAGGCGGGGCTCCCCCTGCTGTTCATAAGTATGATTGTTTCCCTGCAGAGCAGTTAGGGACCGTCTGGCAATTCCTATCCACAGCAGTAAATGAAGGAAGAATTTCACTGCATACCGTCAGGTTTCTCATAAAAATGGTACACATTTTTTAATTAAAGTATATCGGAGATAGGTTTCTTTTTCATTAAAGAAAGTAAAAATTGGATTTTATATTTCTTGCCTTTACATGCCCTTTAATTATATCTTAGTTGGGATCAAGTACAAACTACTGTTTTATTATTACAGAGAAAAAGGAAATCAACAAAAAAAAATCTGGATTATTTGACTATAATGGAGTCTATGGGAGACAGCCTTTCCGTAATTCTGGATAATGGGTTTCCGGATAACGGATCCCATACCTGTACTACATATTCATTGCAAAAACCACGAGCCCTTTAATTCAGGCTTCCCACATCTAACACGGGAACATGTGGCAGGAATAAAGTGTCCAGAGTCGAATATAATAACCGGGAGGATGAGATTTCTAAAAATATAAACTAAGCGAGCGACATAAATGCAATTTTCCAAAGAATGCCATTGTTCCTGCCGGAATAAAAAGGGAGTAATTAAGTGCCGGAGGTATCTGCCTATTCAGCGCCATTGACGGCTGCACCGCGTCAACTAATTACAAAATGTAAATCAGATCCAATTCAGCTGCGTCTCTGTAAAAAAAAAAAAAATATCCCAGATTCAATCAGAGCTTTATTCTCTCGCTTCCTCCAGGATCCAGCAACAAGCTTTATGCGGCAAATGGAAGGTGTTTCCAGTTGGATAAGAAGCGGCCCCTGGCAATGCAGGAAGGCTTGGCCCCTTATGTAGAGTCCTGCATTGGGTTGGGTACCAGCAGAATACCCACAAAGTGGTCCGGTTTTGGGCAAAATGTCTTTGATTCCTTGGCCGTCCGGGGAGTTCACATTTAATCAGGCTGGGTACCCAACAAAGGTACAGGCTTGATCCCTCCCACCCTCCCTTGTGGTTCTTCCAGGTTTTTTTTTAAATTTTTTTGCGAAGATTTGGCACCTGAATGACGTTACTTGTGACACCCCTTCCAGTTTTGCATGTCCCCTGGGTTGGAAGGTTTGTTGCCGCCTTGCTGGGTTGGGTCGAGTGGTGGGAACATTCGGATTAAATTGCAGTTTGTAGGTTGTGGGTGCAGATACGGGTCGGGTTTCAAAAAATGGACCCGCGCCTCATCTGATGGGGATACACAATTCCAAAAAAACAGCTGCGGCCCTCTAGCTGCAATGACTCCCAGAATCCCCCATTAGCCTTTTGCAATAGGACAGATGCCACTTTATACACAACTACAGTATTTAATGTAACTGCCAATAAGCGGTCCATTAGTTAGAGAGCCATGTACTCACCTTACACACAGAGCATAAAGGGTTATTGCGCCGGCCCTTTAAATCTGTCCTGTTCCTTAGAAACATCGGTATATTGCACGCCGCTCTACAGAAGGCCAGCTCCACATTGCTCTCTGATTTATTGATTCAGCAGGTATGTTCCAGTGATTTTATTTGCTCTAATATTGACTTTAAGACCTTACAAGGGTTTTTCCTTCTGTCCGCTCGGATTCACATACACGGCCATAAACTCTCTCCACCGTCACTAAGCAACTCCAGAGATGAAGCACCAAGCAGAGGGTAGGTGAAGGACACCAAGACGTACACTCTTCTGAACGCGCTTTAAAGTAATGTTGACCCTCCAGTCCTCCAACGTAGGCAAACTTAACTTAGTTACAAATGCAAGAGGATTGTCCAATGAAAATCCTGCCTACCAGCCCTTACTCTTATCCAACATAGAGAGAAGGAAAGTCGTTTACCACTTGGGGTTAGGCACCCCCAACTGAACGTATTTACTTACCTTCCTATCAACAGAAAATTGCACTGGCCCAGGGTTATTCTAGTGAGCACCACGGAGCACTTCTCTTCCGGCTTCTTTTTTCTGAATGAGAAAGCCAACTTTTGAATTAAAGTTTGGCTTTTCATTCTAATGCGCAGCTGCGAGAAGAAAGAAGAAGCCGGAAGAGGAGCGCTCAATGGGCAGACACTGCCTAGTGTTGCACAGTCTGTTATCCTAGAAAATCCCCTCAAATCTAATGCCCCATTTGTAAACCCAAAAATTATAACTACTGATAGTTCTTACCCACCCCCGGCAGGGTAAGAATATAGACCTTGTGCCATCAGTGTAAGTGAATTTTATGTCCATGATCACCATTCCCCTAAATGCAAGATGAGGCTCCATTAAAATTCCTATCACTCTTATTAAACACAGAGAGACTATTGGATTATTTTGCAGAGTTCATGCTGAAATCAAACGTCGGGAAAGTGCACACTATGTTCTCCATTGAATCTACTTTATATATGTCTTTTTCTCTCCTCTATTGTGCCCAAGCGCACTTTGTCATTCCGCAGACTGATTACTTTTGTGGCCGCAATCAAAGGGTCAGAAGCTTGGCAGTGCTTTATGGCTGAGCTGTGTCACCCAGTTGAAAGGTGTCAGCGCTTTCTGTTCTTTCCATCAATGATGTTAGTAAAATGCCTTTAGAGACAGGTGCTCATATATTCAATGCAAAGCGACAGAGGTAGAAGCAAGTGGGGGCTTTAAATGAACTACTTGTTGGCTGCAGGTGGAAGGAGCAACTATAATATTAGTCTCCTTGTTTTGTCTCTCTCAAACCTGGTGCGTACAATGCCAGGCTGGTACTGAAGCTAGATACTAATGCCAATGGCACAAGGGTTAAGTCGTGCCAACTCTAGCCAGCTCAGTGGCAGCAAAATGCTTCCAATGGCCCATTGGGCTGAATGGTAACTGGCTATAAATGTTTCCGGCTGCCAGAACTGTATTTGTAACCACTGGCAGGGGCGTAACTATAGAGGAAGCAGACCCTGCGGCTGCAGGGGGGCCCAGGAGGTATAGGGGCCCCATGAGGCCCTAATTCATATACAATTTCAATAAATATTGGAGAAACAAGTCAACCTCTAAACATTTTGGGGGCCTGAAAAATAATTTGCTGTGGGGCCCAGTAATATCTAGTTACGCCACTGAGTCACTGGCACCCTAGGAACTGAACCTCTGACTGCCCAACACCCCCTGCATTGATGGGTGCATGTGTAATACATGTGAAAAGTAGATCCGTGCTCGCACACCCTGGCCTTCCAGTGACGTAAAGCCTGGTGCACAATGATGGAGGGATCGGCACCTTCCTAATACCAAAGGGCATATAAATTGCATGTTTATTGTAGACTTGCAATAAATTATTTGCACATCTATATGGTCATTATGTATTGCCTATGTGCCAGTGAATTTATTTGCATGTGTAATACGGTCATTATATATTGCCTATGTGCCAATCCCAAAAAATAAGGATACTCCCCTCTCAGCTCCACCGCCAGATTTACCCACAAGTGTTCGGTGTAGGATTGGCATTCGAGGGCTAATTTACATCGTGGGTGCCCCTAGGCCCTGTCTCCTCCCCTTCATTTGTGCACACGTGCAAATTTTCATCATTGGGTCTGGAGCATTGGGGACTAGAAGTTTTTAAAACTATCGTATTTCTTGTGCATCCCCAGTGCTTCTGAACCAATGTGGCTGTGGTTGGGCAGCATGCCACCCCTACTGCCCTAGGCCCAGGCCTTTCCACAAATCCGGGCCTGTCCATATAATCTGTATCCAAAATTATAGTGGGTATTTAATGGGTATAATGTCCTGGTCATAGAGGCAGTATTGTCCTGCAGTCACTGGTACATTTTGGGCACTGGTGGGATTTCATGGCTCTCCCTAAAGCCTGATCCCCTTTAAGGACTAAATACGTGCAACATTTCTTATAAAGCTGTGCAAAATATCATCCCTGGCCTTGATACAATATGGATTCCGCCTGGGGGTATTGCTCTCCGAATGCTAATTAGGGATGGAATAAACAACTTGGAACTTCAGCAATGACCTTGAATCCCTGCAGATTCCTGTGTATTCCTGTCTCCTCTTGCATAATTAACAATAAGGTGAAAAAGTAATTACAGTTTTTTTTTTATTTAAGGTTCTAGGCTATAAAATGAAGAAAACAATCATTTGGCACCTGGAATCTTAACCTAATATTAATGACTGGATGGGCTTTAAAAAAAGAGGGGGACCCAGTAAATACTAGAAATTGGGGTCCACGTGTTCTATATAGACATCCTAGGGTTCATCCCCAGAGTGACTGCTTTGGGCGGGCACCCACTGGTGGCATATATTAAAAAATAATTCCTTGTTTGTTTTTCTAGCCCCCCTGCTCACTGACGTACTTGCTGCAAAGTCTGCCAATTCTGCTGGATTTCTAGGGAAATTCCTGCATTTTGGGGAAAAATTCATGCTGAAAACCGCAATATGTGCCCTCCGATCAGAAACTCATTTGTTAACATCACAGCAGCACTTTGAGCCCTTAACGGGATTCATTATCAGAGAGACTGAGCTAGGAAAGCTCATCAAGGCAAGAGAACAACTGCATGGATAAAACAGTTCATTTTCTGGCAACTGTACATATGTAGTAGAAAAGAAAACGCATTAAAATACAGAACTATTTTTGAAATGATGTTTTTGAGAGGGTACTGTGGGGGATCTGACTTTAAAGGCTTGGAAATGACCCTTAAAGAATCTTACTCGTCTGTAACTAGTGAGTAAGAAGATTAATTTTTACATCTGTATTTTTATTGTGTAAGGAGCTTAGAAGGCAGATCCAAAGGTCACTCTGTGCAACAACACACAATCCTGGGTATTCCAACACAATTTGCACACACACTTGTTGCTTATTGGGATGTTTTTCAATATAATGACACGGCCGCTGCTGGTGTTTGAGTCAGTGGCATCTGAACTGATCACTGACCGGCCCTGAGGTGCCTGAAATTAATTCTCTCTGCCAGCTAATTAACTGATGCCGCCAGCCTCTAATTATCCTCAGTGAGTGATTTTTAAAAACAGCGGGTTGCTCTAACCCAGTAGTGAGTCTATGCACATAGTTCAGAGGAAACACTGCTCCTCAACCCTGCAGCTCCCAGCTAATAGTAACTGACTGGCCCTACAGCGCCTGAACTGATTGTTGTACTGCAGCACCTGAACTCATTACTGTTCATCCCTGCAGCACCTAACTCATTTCTGTCTGGATCTGCAGTCTGAACTGATTGCTGTCCAGTCAAGCATCACCTGAACTGATTGTTGTCTGTCCCTGCAGCACATAAACTACTTGCTGTCCAGTCCTGTAGTGCTTGAATTCATTTCTGTTTGGTCCTGCAGCATCTGCACTTATTGCTGTCAGCTGAAAGGTTTTCTGTCCAATTCTACAGTTCCTGAACTGTTTCCTTTCCTCCTTTGCAGCATCTGAACTAATTGTTGGCCATCCTTGCAGCACCTGAGACAAGTGCTGCCCAGTCCCTCAGCACTTGAAACAATTGCTGCCCAGTCCCACAGCACCTGGTTCTGTGCCACCTGAACTGATTGCTGTCCTTCCCTGCAGCAAATTAACTAACTTCTGTCCAGTCCTGCAGCAACTCAACTAACTGCAGTCCATGCTTGCAGAGCCTAAATCAATTGCTGCCCGGTCCTACAGGACCTGAACTGTTTGCTGTCTGTCCCTGCAGCACCCAAACTGATTTCTGTCTGTCCCTGCAGCACCTTAACTGATTGCTGTCTGTCCCTGCAGTACCTGAACTTATTGCTGTCCTTCCCTGCAGCAAATGAACTCATTGCTGCTTAGTCCTGCAGCACCTAAACTGATGGCTGTCTGGTTCTGTAGTACCTGAACTTATTGCTTCTCGGTTCTGAAGCACCTGAACCGATTGCTTTCCTCTTCTTCAGTATGTGAACTACTTGCTGTCCAATCACTCAGCACTTGAACTGGCTGCTGCCCATCCATGCCGCGCTTGAACTGATTGCTGTCCAGTTCTGCAGCACTTGAACTCAACTGAACTTTGCCATGTTATGTAGCACCTGAACTGATTTGTGTCAGTAGCAGTGAAATCAGTGGTGTTAAGCCAAAATGACTTTCAATTTGGCTAATGCTTTGCTTTACGCCAGGAAAACGTTCAAAGAAAAATTCAAAAACACCTGAACGCCAACTTCGCCAATTCAACTGTTTCTGAATTTGAAACTGGCAGAAATATCAACCAAAACACATATTTTTGTAAGCTGTAAATTTGTATGATTCATCATGAATATTCCAATTTCATAAAAGTGGCTTTTAAAGACTACAAAACCATTTTCTTTATTAATGCCAAGACCTCATTCCAATTTTGCTTTGCCACACCGTGGTAAATTCCCCCTTGCCCTTCCATCACTTGAACTAATTCACCTCCACTTTTACCAGCGTTTCCATAAGACTACCATGTTAATGCTTCTGGATAGTAGATCTCAATGCTGCTATAAACCTTACTGAAGGAGTAAGGTGTTAGACTGAGGGTTTTAATGAAGCTTAACAGTGTTTGTGGCTTTATTTGCCCTTAAAAATGACTACAATTCTAACTGGAATATTCTGCGTTAGTTGGGATGGATATTTTGCATAGCCAAGTACTCTGAGTAATTACATGGAAAGAGCCCGGGCCAACGTTCTCTCATCTATTCCACGGTGCCTACTGACAGCTGAAATCTGACCTACTTTGCAAAAAGCTAATGAAAGTTTAAACAGTATTAGGAAATTGGTAGATCTCCAATAAATCTCAGGCTGATAGACAGAAAAGTCGACCTGGCCCCCGTACAGAATGCCGAATGCTTCAATGTAAACAGCAAACTCCCTTTCTTTATTAATTACAATTAATCAATCAACGGCTACTGAAGCTGCCCTATCGCTTGCCCCAAAGAATAGTGCAATGGGCCACAAGGGCTACTTGTTTTATTTAGTGATTGGAGAATGCCTCATGGAAAGTAATCCCATTGGCAGGTGTCAATCACCCGTACAGTAACTAATATGTAAAGAAAACCGTTAACTGGCCCTAAGAGCTGACATTTTATAATCTGCTAAATGATCCAGTAAAAGGAATCGTTTACTCTACATTTTCCAGCGGACATAAGGGCACCCCTAGATATTACAGTTAAAAAAAAGTGAGAAAAGGTTCTTTATCAGTAAGGGTAACTTCACATTCGGGGAGATTTTGTCGCCTGGCGACTAATCGCCTCGTCTTCTGAGCGACAATCTCCTCGAACTGCCTCAGCGTGTTTTCCCATAGGCTATAATAAAAAGTCGCCTGCGTCAGGCAACTTCGGGGCGACTATGGAAAACGCATCGCCGCGTGTGCTTTAGTGCAGGCAACTTTTCATTATAGCCTATGGGAAAACACGCTGAGGCAGTTCGGGCCCCCCAATGTCCAGTCCGACCCTGAATATATCTCTTTTTATGCAACCAAAAATTGCAGTCAGTGATTCAAAAAATAAGTACCTGCTACCTACCACTGGGAGCAACATGTTGATCATGAACCACTGGTTGGGGATCACTAAACTATATAACAGATCCTACTTGTATATTAAATACAGACAACACACTGATTTTTCCCCTTTAATACACCTGCTCCCCTTTCAGGGACCGGCCTAGAAAACATGAAATGATATTTGTTACACTGATTGAATTATGGAGAAAATGAAATGAAAAGCAGGGAGTGAGTCTCTTTCCTAATGACTCGTCCCCGTTCTGCCTCTCTCGGTGCCGGCTGGTATAAAAAGTAGGTTTCCCTGCACCGCCAAAGGCAACACAATCAATTTATTGTAACATATCCCCCCATTAGCTTTATAAATATCCAGTGTTGTGCGACTAGAAACCTGGCACAATCTCCCCCTCCATACAAACATCACATCTAATAGAAACCCAAATATAATTAGGATCCAGGTGAATAAGTGCTATGATTATGTTGCTCATTCCTGATGCCATTGGAAACAAACAGACTGCAGGGACAAAGCAACAAACTCATTAGAATATATTGAAATGAGAGCCACTTCCCATAATTCCCTGTAATAAGTTATTTTTACAAGTTTTTTTTTTGCTGGTTCTGAGTTACAGTGACTCCACTCATAACCCCAAATACAAGGCTGTAGTCCAACAACATGATATTTGGATTCTTAAAAGGGAAATAAACACTGTTGCTTTAAAGGACAAGTAAACCTTTAAAATGAGTGAATGTAAAATGTATGAGGGGGCTATTCTAAGCACTTTTGTAATTTACATTCATTATTTATTTTCTTTTTATTCCAAGATATTAAGGGATACATGTACTGTTAATATGAATGAATTTTGTTACAACAGCGCCACCTGCTGGTCATTTTCCCACCAGTCTGACCACCAAGTAGTCAAGAAAGTTGTCAGAAGAAAGAAAGAGGCTGCTCTGATGTTCTTCTGCTTAGGAAAAAGGTGAGAAAGGTTTCCAATTGTTTTTCTGAGCAGAAGAACAGCAGAGCAGCCTCTTTTCTTTTTTTCTCATGACAACTTCCTTGACTACTTTGTGGTCAGACTAATCAGAAACTGACCAGAAGGTGGCGCTGTTACTCAAAATGTATTTATATTAACAGCGCATGTATCCCTTAATATCTTGGGGAAAAAAAACAATAAATAATGAATGAAAATGGCAAAAGTGCTTAGAATAACACTCATCAATTTTACATTCACTTATTTTAAAGGTTTACTTATCCTTTAAGCAACATCCTTCAATGAAGTTATGCAAGTTTATTGCTCAAACAATTGGATATAAAAGCATAAAATACAGTACAACTTAACAGCAGTAACTCCTTCCTCCTGATATTGGATGACAGTGTCATATCAAGGAGCCAAAAATAAAATGAAAAAATGATCTCCCTATATTAAATAACAGAAAGGTGACTGATGAAGGGTAAGTAGCATTTTCATTGGTAAATTATTTTGGGTAATTACATTTCTTGTCATCTGCTATAGGGAACTAGGAGGCACAGAAACCCATATTGTTGGAGAAATGTTTCCTTAGCTCTACAGCTGGAGTGCCCATACTTATGATCTACATCCATAAAAGCATTGTTCGCATTCTGTTCCTTGAAAAATACTACTTAAGTATTGATTTATGAGAACATGTACTGTATATTGTTATATTAAAAAACGAATGTAATAAAAATCTGAATGAAAAGCATGAAACAGGAGGGTCATTTATTCAAGCTGTTTGTTGACAGTGTCTTGAGATCTACTGATCACCAGCTAGAGGTCTACTGGTACATCCCGGTCTACCTTTTGGGCACCTCTGCGCTACCAGTGTTGGGAGGAAGGGTGAATTCTCTTGTACAATCAGCTTACAATCTACTGTACATAGTCTTAAGGTGGCCATACATGGGCCGATAAAAGCTGCCCATGTATGGAGCCCTCTGACAGGCTTCCTCGATCAATATATGGTGAACGTTGGCCAGATGTCGATCAGACGGGACTAAAAATCTAGGGATGCACCGAATCCAGGATTCGGTTCGGGATTCGGCCAGGATTCGGTCTTTTTCAGCAGGATTCGGATTCGGCCGAATCCTTCTGCTTGGCCGAACCGAATCTGAATCCTAATTTGCATATGCAAATTAGGGGCGGGAGGAAAATTGCGTGACTTTTTGTCAGAAAACAAGGAAGTAAAAAAATGTTTTCCCCTTCCCACCCCTAATTTGCATATGCAAATTAGGGTTCTGATTCGGTTCGGTATTCGGCCGATTCTTTCGTGAAGGATTCGGGGTTTCGGCTGAATCCAAAAAAGTGGATTCGGTGCATCCCTATAAAAATCCCATCGGTTCGCGGCCGCATCTGTTCGTTGACGTGGTCCCGCGATCCGCCCACCCGTTAGCCATCGTTAGTAGGGATGCACCGGATCCACTTTTTTGGATTCGGCCGAACCCCCGAATCCTTCGTGAAAGATTTGGCCGAATACCGAACCGAATCCGAACCCTAATTTGCATATGCAAATTAGGGGCGGGAAGGGGAAAACATTTTTTACTTCCTTGTTCTCTGACAAAAAGTCACGCAATTTCCCTCCCCGCTCCTAATTTGCATATGCAAATTAAGATTCGGATTCGGTTCGGCCGGGTAGAAGGATTCGGCCGAATCCGAATCCTGCTGAAAAAGACCGAATCCTGGCCGAATCCCGAACCGAATCCTGGATTCGGTGCATCCCTAATCGTTAGAATCTGATTTTTGGGCCCTAGGGCCCACGATCGGATCAGCCCAATATTGCCCACCTCAAGGTGGTCATATCGGGGAGAGATCCGTTCGTTTGACGACATTGCCAAACAAGTGGATCTCTCCATGTGTGGCCACCTTTACATAAGGGTCCCACTGGCTCCGACACCTATGGGCTGAACAATCCTAGGGTTGACAGTTCTGCTTCATAGAGATTACTGGGCAACTCCCTAAAACCATTTGATGGGTAAAACTAAATAAAAAACAAAAAAAAAAACACCCTCCGCCTATGTTACTGGGCTCTGCAAGGTAAAGAGGCGCCTGTCTGATGCTTTCTTCTCATTGCCGGTACAATTCTGCTGCTTCAGTTTCATTGTAATTAATAACCCTAATCTTTCTTAACAAGGAACAGTGAAATAAGCTTGTCTTCAAGCCTTGCTGTGCAAACACACACAAAAAAAAATGCTTTCATAAATCAGATTTTACGCAGCGATTTATCTCGCTCTTAAGTCACATCAACGAGTTTCCATAAAAGCAAATGTATTCTAGAACCAAGCCGAACGGTGTTAGAGATTCTTGATAATAGGGAACAAGTTCTGGACTTTGGCCAAGCTGAGATTGACCTGGTTAGAGAAGAAACGTCTAACCAGTGGCCTTGGAGGCGTCACTAGGATCCATTGGAAGACTTTCTTCTGCTTAAAGGGAATGCAATAGCTGCCCCCCTATAATACTCCCCAACTCTTCCCAATCCTAGAAGATTCATCAGCCCTACATCAAACATAGTGCTCTTATCTAACATAGGGAGCAAATGGTGGCATTCTGGTTCTGCTAGATTTACCAGAGAATTTACCAGAGGATATCGTGGTGTTCTGTACTAGAAAGAAATGTTTAATATGCCACTGTGCCCATAACATAAGCAAACAACAAGGAGCAGGGAGTATTCATATTTGCTGTAAATTTGGCCCCTGGCCTTGGAGAGCTGGTGAAAAATTGCTTTAGGAAACTTCCCATAATATTGTTGGGCTACAGTTACCTGCTAGAGAACGTTAGAGAATTTTAGGAGAATTTTTAGGACTGCATCCAGTGTAACCCAATCAACCATATGGAAAATGTATTTTATAAGTTTCCAGTTTTATATTGTTCCTGGAGCACCAACCAGGGACCCAACTCCCAGCGTCCTGCTGGTTCAGATGCTGGGAGTTGTAGCCTAAACACACCACATTAGAAGCAAAAACTCATCTGATATCTATGTTGCACCTGAATGGCGCAGCAAACACCAAAATAGTATCAGTGATCTGTTTAACGATGAGTCACTCTTTTAACCATGATCAGCCTTTCACTACTGTAGCGGTAACGGAATGATGCATCCGGCATGGATTGGTACATGGGTAGCCATGGAAACGCTCAACCTAGCAGCCGTTTCACTGGGTGATCCAGAAAATAAATAACATTGCATCCTCTGTGACATGAAAAATAATATATACATTATATAAACATAGTAGCTACCCCGCAGAACAAGATAAATGATCCGGAGAGATTCTTTTTGAACTCCAGGCCAATTTTCAGTTGGCATCATTACAAGGACAATTTAGAGACGGAAAGAAATAACATAAGGGCACTTTTTAGGTTTGGGTTGACGGATGCCAAAAGCCTGATGGGAAGCACATCTGCTTTAGCCCTTTGATTATATAGGTGATAATTAGAGATGGCGCGAACTGTTCGCCGGCGAACTTGTTCGCGCGAACATCGGGTGTTCGCGCTCGCCGGAAGTTCGCGAATGTCGCGCGACGTTCGCCATTTTGGGTTCGCCATTGTTGGCGCTTTTTTTTGCCCTCTCACCCCAGACCAGCAGGTACATGGCAGCCAATCAGGAAGCTCTCCCCTGGACCACTCCCCTTCCCTATAAAAACCGAAGCCCTGCAGCGTTTTTTCACTCTGCCTGTGTGTGCTGAAGAGATAGTGTAGGGAGAGAGCTGCTGCCTGTTAGTGATTTCAGGGACAGTTGAAAGTTTGCTGGCTAGTAATCGTTTTGATACTGCTCTGTTATTGGAGGGACAGAAGTCTGCAGGGGTTTGAGGGACATTTAAGCTTAGGTAGCTTTGCTGGCTAGTAATCTACCTTCTACTGCAGTGCTCTGTATGTAGCTGCAGTGGGCAGCTGTCCTGCTTCTGATCTCATCTGCTGACTGCTGCAATAACAGTAGTCCTTGTAAGGACTGCTTTTATTTATTTTTTTGTTCCAATACAGAGCAGTATCAAGCAGATTACTAGCCAGCAAACTTACTATCATCTGTCCCTGAAATCACTAACAGCTCTCCCCCTACACTATCTCTTCCAAGCACACACAGGCAGATTTTTCAGATACATTTTTGCCCTTGATCCCCCTCTGGCATGCCACTGTCCAGGTCGTTGCACCCTTTAAACAACTTTAAAATCATTTTTCTGGACAGAAATGTCTTTTTTAGATGTTAAAGTTCGCCTTCCCATTGAAGTCTATGGGGTTCGCGAACCGTTCGCGAACCGCTCGCATTTTTGCGCAAGTTCGCGAATATGTTCGCGAACTTTTTTTCCGACGTTCGCTACATCCCTAGTGATAATATACTTGTTGCTCCAATGTTCATGTGCCAATTGTGGATGCATATTTAGCCTTGGTTTAATGACTAGTGTTCCTGCAGGGAATAAGCTTTAAACAAATATTATTATATTCAACAACATTTTTGGCACACATCAATCCTTGTCTGACCACCATGGCTCTATTCAGGGTCAACAAGAGGAGTTGACTGTCCAGTAAGAAAAATGGTGGCACCTTATATGAATGGTCAACCCATTTGCAAAGGTTGAACGATGAGTTTGTCTGCCCGTGAAATCATAAAAATTGCTCATAATCCGGTAATTTATCCCTCAGAATAGACAATGGGATGTGGGATCCATAATGTGTGGGCATCTCTTCTGTCCATATGGATAGGTCTAGAATAGACCAACCATGGCCAACTAAGGAGACCTCTACATTATTCTTGAACTACAAGTTTCAGGATCAAGGCTGTCCAAATGATCTGACTATTTCAAAGAAAGTTCAGAAGACAAAGAAGATAAAATATGAACTTTTTCACCTGAACAGGAACAATTTGGCAAAAAAGACAAACAGCAAAAGGTGCTTTGTGTCTTGAGGCTGCTTCGAAGCTCAAAGGACTTCACAGTTTTCAGTTATTAAGAAATCACTGAGTTTGGGATGAACCAGAAAATTTTCAGAACACCCTAATGGCCCATCGGGCTACACGTTGACTTGACATCAACCTTTAGAAGTCTAGAAATCCATCAAAAATTGGCTAACATGTGGGCAACTCTTGTGTGCACATATATGGTCTAGCTCAAAATAGGCAACTATGAAACCCATCAAAAGTTCTTAATCTAAAACTCTCAGCATCCCACCAAGAGCAAAGGGCCCCTTTACTGATCTGACAAATACAGTTTTAAATACAAAGAAAATCAAATTTAAAATTTTTGACATGAATAGGCAACATCTGGAGAAAATGTTACAGAACCAAAGGAGCTTGCCTTAGCGATGAGATATGGAGTGGTTGGAGGTTGCGTTGAAGCTTCAAGAACTGCACAGTTCCCTGATAATACAACGACTTTAGTGAGAACCAGACAATTTAAGGGAACATTCTAATTCCCTGATAGGCTAAAGGTTGAACTAGACCTTATAACACTCTATAGACTGATTGCTAAAGATCAATTAATTCTACTAGTCTAACTGGCTACCTGTTGATCTACTGTAGGCCTATGTTAAGGTTCAAAAGGAATTAGTATATGGGGATATGCTGCTGGAAATTGCCCCTCAATTGACATTAATGGTTTAGGCATTACCTAGTGAGAGCACTTGGAGGGTCCAGTCGGGCAGTCAATAGGGGCAGTTCATAGCATTTTGGTGTACATCAAGTTGGAATCGCCAATGCCTTCAAGCTGGTCCCAAAAATGGGTATATTGTTAAGCTCTTGCTTCCTTGGCTATCATAGACCAATTAAGGTTCAAATACAATGGTTGGTTACCCATTAACCTATTAGAGAAGACCAATTTTGCAATTTACAAATCAGAGTAAGGCAAAATGCTAGGAATTGTTCCTTAGTTGACTTTAATGGTTATGGTCTCACCCATTGAGTGAACTAGTAGGGTCCAGGCCATTACCATTATGAAGGAGCAGATGGCTAAACAAGAAGTCATGGCCTACAAGGCCAGCAGTGGGAACATTCTCATACTCAGGAGATCACAACCCAGTGAGTATGCCTACCTCATTAATCTCAGATACCATCATTAAGATTTAGATGACATTTTAAACCGAATGTATGCAAAATTAGAATTAAACAGCCACATCTAACCCTACCTCTGGTCTCCCCTGTTCCTTTTGACTGGCCTAAATGTCTTGTACATTTGAATGTGTTTCAATGTACTTTTTGTCCTGAAGTATCGGATATAATTGACTCTTCTGGTGCTTGTTAACTCAGTGTCAAGAGCGCTCGGTGCAAAGGCATCCACTAAATAAAGTTTGTCAGTGCACTAGTAAGGATGAACAGGCACGTTCCTACTTTTAATAAGGTACAACGCTCACATATAGATCTGCTTAGGAGCCTGCAAATGAGCTCGTTCCGACAATATATCTCTGCCTGGAGGCGGATTGGAAATGTAGAGTGCAGTCCTTTAAAACTGAAATAGACCTTTGATGGTAGTGACTAAAGGTACGGTATATTATTAGCACAGAAAATACCTTATATCTATATAAAATATGGAGGGAAGCTGCTATTGTGTGTCCTTTGGATAGATAAGTATGAACGTATAGCTTTTTGGGGTTCCCCCTCTAATACCAGGGCCCCATTCTCCACTCTAACAGTGCCGGTTAGCGCAGGTTAAACAGACAAGGAGTAAAATAATAATAATAAAATAAGTTATAATAAAAAGAAGTTTTATAGCCGACTTGCTATTTTATTGGGCAATTCCTCAGCACTAGAATGTTTTCCCGGGGAGGACAGTGGAATTGGCAAGGGAACCTTGGGAGTTTGTGCCAGGCAGTCCATCTGCTGTGCCATTGTTTGTTTCTTGTGCCCATCAGTAGTGATGGGCGAATTTGCGCTGTTTCTCTTCACCGAAAAATTCGTGAATTTCGCGAAAAATTCGCGAAACGGCGCCTGCGTCTCATTTTTGACGCCAGCGCCCGTTTTCTCGATGCCGGCGCCTGTTTTTGACACCGGCATCCGTTTTTGACTCCGGCGTCCGTTTTTTTTCGGAAAATTTTTTTTAACGCCGGCAACTTTTTTCTGCGAATTTTCGCGAATTTATTGGCTGGCGGCGAATCGCGCAAATTCGCAGCGAATTCGCGCCTGCCGAATAAATTCGCCCATCACTACCCATCAGGTATAAAGTATTCCCCTGACTCCGTACATAGTCACATAAACACTCTGCGGAATTCCAGTCGACCTTCTTTTGGCTTAACCCCCAACAAATGCAACAAGTACCAGTGGCAAAGGTGATGCTGCCATGAGGTGAGTTGCGAGACTCAGCAGCCGCCGGGTTACCAAAAAGCTGCCCCTAGTAACGTTAAGGGGGTTATTTATGAAAGTCCGAATGCAAAAAAATAAAAAAAAATTGATATTGTTTTTTTACTGTGTAATCCTAATTTGTACTGGAAAATTTTTTGAGATTAATTATACACCGGGGATGGAAAAAATCAGAATCCAAAAAACCAGCATCTCAGACCTACCGAGATTGTATATAAGTCAATGGGAGAGGTCCATATACTATTTGGAATTTTCTGTGGTCTGAGCTGAAAATAAGCCCCAAATCAGTCTATTTCAGACTTTATGGGCAAGAATCCGAAAAATGTTTGTTTTTTAGGAAAAAGTCAAGAAATCCAGAAATCCAAAACTTTGCTTTTGCTTGATTTTTTTGTGTTTGTCCCCGATCCGATTTAATTGTGCTTTTTAAATAATAAATAAGCTCCAATTGTGGATTCTAGTTTGGTTGGACTTTTTTTAAAATTAAAATTAAACTGGGAATTCTGCTCTTCTAGTGCAGAGAGCACTCTCATTTATTATAAGGGGGCAAGGTGCAAAGAGCAAAAAATAGCCTCCATTAAATCAGTAGGCAGCTTTCGTCTTTGACTCTGGTTCCAACAGTGCCCTGTACACTTCAGGGTAAACGCCCTCTTTACGTTTTCACATGTAATTTATTCCTACTCAGAATTTATGAGCCACAACAGTTGTATCTCTGATGGTAGTTGTGTCTCTAATGATGAAGGATTGCACTGAAATTAGTGTTATGTCTCCTTTACTCATTTAAGGGCACGTAAAGGCAAAAAATTCAAATCCCATTTTTACCTTTAATGAAAAAGAAACCTATTTCCAATATACTTAAATTTAAAAAATGTGTACCATTTTTATAAGAAACCTGACTCTATGCAGTGAAATTCTCCCTTCATTTACTGCTGTGGATAGGAATTGTCAGACGGTCCCTAACTGCTCTGCAGGGAAACAATCATACTTATGAACAGCAGGGGGAGCCAACGCCTTACTTCCCAGCCATGCAGAACTCAAGCAGCTTTGTTTGTTTCCCTGTAGAGCAGTCGGCGACTGTGTAGAGATTTGTATTGGATTTTATTTTTGCCTTTACATCCCCTTTACTGTTTCCAACTCCAGCTGCAGGGACAAAGATCATGGAGCCAGATTTAAACAGATAAACTGGGATTCTATTTGGAGGATTATTTTGGAGTTGGAGAAAGTTTGTATTTAACAATACAAAAACTATAAAATCCACATTAGATTACATGACAACACAGGACCCAGTGCAGTCTGTATATTCTGATTATTAATCAGTCTTGTGTATCTGCTTCTGGCAGATATTATTTGACTTGTGCTGTTTTGATAATTTATGACGATCCCTAAGCAGCCCAGACCACACTGAGCATGTGCACAGTCTTGGTCTTGCAAAGATGTATAACAAAGTTACAAGATAGTGACCCCCTGTGGCCAACTTTGAAAGCATAAATCATTTGTTTGATTAGGCTTGTGGTGCAGTAAGTTCATGTTTATGTTTAGTATACAAAATACAGCATTTCTAGTCTTATTCTATTTTACACTTTACTTCCCCTTTACTTGCCAAAATGAATTACGGGACCCTGTGAAGCTGTTTGGCCAAGTCCACAATCTGCTCTATTTTCCTGAAAGCCTACCTGATTCTTGCCAGTCTGTGCCCACAATTCAGTGCGATTAATGGAAGCTCGAGGCTCTATTAGTGAGAAATTACCTGCATTTTCTGCATTTTAACCAAAAGAAAAAAACCCAAAACAAATAGACTGCAGGTACCCTAGGGGAACATCCAAAAACTGGCTTTTGATGACCGTCCGCTGAGCAGATTTCAGGCTGGAATAAAATGTGGCCTTTAAATCACATTTTTTTTGGCTTGTGAGAAAATCAACTGCTTACGGCTCTTTTTCTTTAAATCAAATGTCCTTTGCCTTTGCTTTAGTAACAGACCTGAATAATAATTACGGTACTGGCTCCTTCCAATTAAGTAGCTTTGTTTGTTTTTTTTTTTGTTTAAGATCAGGAATCTTAAAAAGAAGCCCCCGGTGTTCTGAGGGAGTTTAATGGTACAAAGCTAGCGTGGAGTCGTGACCAGCAGTGCATCTTACAAAGATTCCCTTACTCGACTGGACTCCGGTTTTGCCCTGTATGATTAAAGAGCAGCGGTGCTTGTTACGTGATACAGGAATGAACTGCTCTGCCAGAGGAAGATGAGCTCCCCTACCCCAAAGTTTTGCACTAAAAGAAATGCACATTATTTTAAATATAAGAGGAGTGGACCCCATTGCTTCAGAGCGGCCTAGGGGGAGAGCGGGACTGGCGAGGCACCAGAATTTCACTTAAAGGATAAGTAAACCTTTGAAATAAGTGAATGTAAAATTGATGAAAGGGCTATGCTAAGCACTTTTGTCATTTACATTCATTATTTATTTATTTTTGATTCCAAGATATTAAGGGATACATGTACTGTTAATATAAATTCACTTTGTTCCAACAGCACCACCTGCTGGTCAGTTTCCCACCAGTCTGACCAGCAAGTAGTCAAGGAAGTTGTCAGGAGAAAGAAAGAGACTGCTCTGATGTTCTTCTGCTTAGGAATAAAATTAGAAACCTTTCTCACATCTTTCCTAAGCAGAAGAACATCAGAGCAGCCTCTTTCTTTCTCCTGACAACTTCCTTGACTACTTGGTGGTCAGACTGGTGGGAAACTGACCAGCAGGTGGCGCTGTTGTAACAAAATTCATTCATATTAACAGTACATGTATCCCTTAATATCTTGGAATAAAAAGAAAATAAATAATAAGGGGGCGATTCACGAAGGGTCGAATATCGATATTCGACTAGGAACTAAAATCGTTCGACTTCGAATATCGAAGTGTAACGATTTTGCACAAATCCTGCGATCGATCGATCGAAGATTTTTTCATTCGATCGAACGATTAAATCCTTCGAATCGAACGATTCGAAGGATTTTAATCCAACGATCGAAGGAAAATCCTTCGATCAAAAAATCACAGGCAAGCCTATGGGGACCTTCCCCATAGGCTAACATTGACTTCGGTAGCTTTTAGCTGCCGAAGTAGGGGGTCGAAGTTTTTCTTAAAGGGACAGTACTTCGACTATCGAATGGTCGAATAGTCGAACGATTTTTAGCTCGAATCGTTCGATTTTCGTAGTCGAAGGTCGAAGTAGTCCATTCGATGGTCGAAGTAGCCCAAAAAAACTTCGAAATTCGATTTTTTTTTCATTCGAACCCTTCACTCGAATTTCGTGAATCGGCCCCCAAATGTAAATGACAAAAGTACTTAGAATAGCCCCCTCATCAATTTTATATTCACTTATTTTAAAGGTCGTTGTTGACTTAATGGCCGGGTGGCAACCCTACCACTTATAAAGACCACTAGGGTTGCCAACTTTTCTGGAAAAAATACCGGCCTTCCTATATATTAATGTTTTTTCCCTATTAATAACATTGGGATCAGCCATCATTTTTACTGGCCAGGCCTGTAAAATACCAGTTAGGTGGCAACCCTAAAGACCACACATACATTGGTGCAGGTCTGGACTAGGGTTGCCACCTGGCCGGTATTTTGCCAGTTTTGGACTGAAGTCTTTATGACGATACCCTTAATTCTGTGGGCAAACAACTCACCAGTGGTACCTGGCACTGCTATAAGTAGTATCTGTCTGGTTATGCCCTGGTGGTTCTGACTTCGGCTGCATTGTTTCAAGAGTCAGAACCAAAGAACAAAAGGGACAGACAGACACTGCTTTCAACTTACACTGTAAACCGATGAAAATGTGAAATGAATGAACACTGGAAAGTTGCTTCGATTTGTGTTCTCTATTAGGCAATATTTTATTATTGGGTTTACAATTGGGTTTATTATTAGGCCTTTGAAAAGTTCTCTGTATGAGGATTAACTGATCTTGTCCCTTTGCAAAGAACAGCACTTCATTGCCGGGCCCCCTATACTCTCGATCAAAGGCCTCTCTGCAGGAACGGCACATGAAGAAAAGACGGAGCCTCAGATAAATAAGTTCTCTGTGCGGTTCTGCTGATCAACAGGAATTATCCTCTGAAGACTCTGTGGTTTCCTGTGAGAGGAGTTGGATCCGGATGTAACGCTCGGAGTAATTAGACCAAATCATTCAGTAAATCCCACACTGGAGATGTATGTTTTGTGATGAGCTCCCCGGGGAGCAGACTTACAGCTTTCACTCTATGGTTTAATTACGCTACTTGTTTGCTGGGGGGGGGTTGTTCATGTTTCTCTGTTTCCTAATAAACATAGGGAAATACCTGCACAAGTGTCATAATGGGCCCTATATGCTTACACTGACCTCTAGAATTGTAATGCTGGAATGTGTTTAGGAAGCTGTTCCTGCTGAAATTGGTCTTAGTATAAAGGAATACCTATGCTGCCATAGTTTTATAGTATCTCTGTACAGACTATGAGCAAACGTAGGGGCTGTTCCTGCTGAATTGTGGTTAGTACAGGGGAATACCTATGCTGCCATAGTTTTATGGGATCTCTCTGTACAGACTATGAGCAAACTTAGGAGACTGTTCCTGCTGAATTGTGCTTAGTACAGGGAATACCTATGCTGCCATAGTTTTATGGGATCTCTCTGTACGGACTATGAGCAAACTTAGGGACTGTTCCTGCTGAATTGTGCTTAGTATAGGGGAATACCTATGCTGCCATAGTTTTATAGTATCTCTGTACAGACTATGAGCAAACTTAGAGGGCTGTTCCTGCTGAATTGTGCTTAGTACAGGGAATACCTATGCTGCCATAGTTTGATGGGATCTCTGTACAGACTATGAGCAAACTTAGAGGGCTGTTCCTGCTGAATTGTGCTTAGTACAGGGGAATACCTATGCTGCCATAGTTTTATGGGATCTCTCTGTACAGACTATAAGCAAAGTTTAGGGCTGTTCCTGCAGAATTTCGTCTTTCTGCCTACAGCCACATTTTTCCGTACCAAACCTTGCACATTTCTACCCCTAATGATATTTTATCCCACTGCTAAATTAGGAAATGATTCTGTTTAATTCGCTGACACTTCTCCCCCAAGTGAACCGAGTGCTATAAATGCTGACTCTATGTTTAGCCGGCCTTGAAATGAAGGCCCATCGACTTCTGTCCCGGTCGTGTTTGGGAAATATAAAGATGGATGCACGTTCGAAGCTCAGGAGTATTTTTTTTTTGAAGCCGTTGAAATATGAACTTCTCGCTAGTTTTATTAAATCATTAAAAATGAAATGATCCCGATCATACACTCATGAACTTTTACATCCCTTTGATTTGCCATATAGAAATATTAGCAGATAAATATAAAACCATTCAAACTTTTTTTTAAATTTCTTGTAGGCTCTGCAATGTGGAACTGGCTCCGCTTGAAGTTTGAACCCTAGGCACCCTATTGGGTTATACCCTAGTACAGCATTGGTTTCCAGACTTTTTCAGGGTCAGTGCCACCTTTGAGGTCTAACACTTGGTGGGTTTCCACTTAGCTAATATCAAAGTTACAGACATATATAAAGCAATGGGGTGCCCAAGGCAAGCCACCCTCAAACTGCCTGCCCCCTACATGGGATGACAGATGGGGGAGGGGGCAGTAGAGGCATGTGCGTAGGGTCCTAGTTGATCCCAACTAAGATATAACTAATCCTTATTGGAAGCAAAACCAGCCTATTGGGTTTATTTCATGTTTATATGATTTTCTAGTAGACTTAAGGTATGAAGATCCAAATTATGGAAAGATACATTTTCTGGAAAGCCCCGGGCCCCAAGCATTCTGGATAACAGGTCCCATACCTGTACAACCAATGGCTTCTTTCATTAGTCTGGGACTGCAGCAAATCATTTGCAGCATGAATTATTTGTTTGCAGTAGGAAAACTGCTAGACGGAAGTAGTTAAGCAATAAATATTATTCCAAGTATATAGGAGAAAATAGGAAGAGAGATAGATAGATAGATAGATAGATAGATAGATAGATAGATAGATAGATAGATAGATAGATAGATAGATAGATAGATAGGGTAGATGATAGATAGATAGATAGATGATAGATGATAGATAGATAGATAGATGATAGATAGATAGATAGATGATAGATGATAGATAGATAGATAATGGATGGATGGATAGAGGGGTATATTTATCAAAGAGTGAAGTTAAAGGTTGCAGCAGTCCTCTAGAGTGAAATTCCACCACTCTGTATTCATTTCTATCGTATTTTGAAAGACGTATTTATCAAAGGATGAACTTTCGCTTTCACCCATTGATAAATACGCTTTTAAAAATCCCATAGAAATGAATGGAGAGTGGTGGAATTTCACTCTAGAGCAGGGATCCCCAACCTTTTGAACCCGTGAGCAACATTCAGAAGTAAAAGGAGTTGGGGAGCAACACTACCATGAAAAATGTTCTTGGGGTGCCAAATAAGTGCTGTGATTAGCCATTTAGTAGCCCCTATGTGGATTGTCAACCGACATTGAGACTCTGTATTGCAGTGAACCTAGTTTTTATGCAACCAAAAGTTTCCTCCAAGCCTGGAATTCAAAAATAAGCATCTTCTTTGAGGCCACTGGGAGCAACATCCAAGGGGTTGGAGAGCAACATGTTACTCACGAGCTACTGGTTGGGGACCACTGCTCTAGAGGACTGTGGTGACCTCTAACTTCACTCTTTGATAAATATACCCCAGAGAGAGAGAGAGAATTTTATATTTTAAAAATGATTACAATAAAATTCCCCTTTAAAAAGCAACATATATACAGGGAATATACATGGAATGTGCAGGGAATATACATGGAATATACAGAGATTATACAGGTACTATAAAGGCAATATACAGGCAATATACAGGCAATATACAGGGAATATACAGGCAATATACAGGCAATATACAGGCAATCTACAGGGAATATACAGGAAATATCCAGGGAATATACAGGGAATATACATGGAATGTACAGGCAAATTACGGACAATATACGGGCAATATACAGAGAATATACAGGGAATATACATTGAATATACAGCCAATACACAGGGAAATATACAGGGAATATACATGGAATATACGGGCAAATAACAGGCAATATAAAGGGAATATACAGGCAATATACAGACAATATAAGGGGAATAAACAGGGAATATACATGGAATGTACAGGCAATATACAAGGAATATACAGGGAATATACATGGAATATATGGGGAAATTACAGGCAATATACAGGGAATAAACAGGGAATATATAGGGAATGAGAAGAATCTGAGTATCATCATTATTTAGCAGCTCCTGGGATAGCAAATGTATTCTGAGCACTGTGCCGGGACTCCCAGCAAACAGCGGGGTCGTGTTTTATTCATTAGTGTCCGTGTGACAGAGACAAGGTGTATGAAGGGAAGGGACACATTCCCACAAACACTATTGATTTATAGTCATTCTCCAACCAGCCCCCTGTGTTTTCTCTTTCAACTCTGCTTCGTTTTTTTTAGCTGCAAAATGTATGGCAACAAGGTCACGTTGTAGGAGCCGTCTGACTTGCACCTCTGTCTGTGGCACTTTGTGTGGGTACAGGTGGCACTGGGGCATCGGCAGACGGGCGGCCAATTGGGCGCTGGATAAATAATTGGCGCAGGATTGGAAACAACAGGAGTGGTCTGTAATTGATATGGGACGCTATGTCCCTTTATAATGAAATATTCCCACCTGGTCGGCACACTAACCTGATATCACTGGGTTACATCACAGGCATTATACTATTATATTAACCTAATGTTCTATATATAGGAGCAGATTTATCAAGGGTCGAATTAAAAATTCAAATTTAAAAATTGTATGGTCAAAACTGTCAAATTCAACTAGGGAGTTATTCAAATTTGATGGGACTTTATAAAAAAAAAATTTGAATTCCATTTTTCGAGATTTATCATACTCTGGCCCATTAAGAACTCAAATTTGGCTATTCACCACCTAAAACTTGCTGAATTGGTGTTTAACTCAATGGCACAAATTCACTAAGCGGCGAAGCGCCGAACGCTAGCGTTAATTCGCTAGCGTTTGGCATTTTTCGCTACTGCGCAAATTCACTAACGAACGCTGGCGTAAATTCGCTAGTGTTACTTCGCACCCTTACGCCAGGCGAATTTTCGCTAGCGACGTAACTACGCAAATTCACTAACTTGCGCAGTGTACTGAACGCTACCTTTTACGCTAGACTTCCTTCGCCACCTCAGACCTGGCGAAACGCAATAGAGTAGATAGGGATTGTTTCAAAAAAAGTCAAAATTTTTTCTAAGTCCCAAAAAACGCTGGCGTGTTTTCTACATGATGGGTGATAGGCTGAAAAAGATCGAAATTTTTTTTGGGGCTCCCCTCCTTCCCCCCTACATTTCCTGACTCATGGCAACTTACCTAGACAGTGGGCACATGTGTAGGGCAAAATAAAAATTTTATTTGCTGATTTGAAGGTTTTCTAGGCATTTGAAGTGGTGATACGTGTTCCTCCATTGAAATTTGAATTTCGCGCCGTATGCAAATGAACCATCGCTAGCGATACTTCGCTTCGCTTGCCGAATTAACGCTAGCGCAACTTCGAAAACTTACGCTACCCCTGCGCGCAACTTGGGATTTTTTTGTGAATTTGCGGAGCGCTGGCGAAAATATGCCTGGCGAAGTGTGGCGAATTGTGGCGAAGTGCGGCGAAGTTGCGCCTGGCGCAACTTCGCAACTTAGTGAATTTGCCCCAATGAGAGAAGTCCAGGGATCAATTTTGAGTTGTTTGCAGCCTTCCTGACATTCAAGTTTTTTTTTTTGGAGAAGAAAAACTCGAATCGTGTTTTTAAATTCGAATTAAATTTGATTAGAGTTTCCGGGTCGATTTGATCCATGCGAATTTTAAAAATTCAATTTAAATAATACATTACGATTGGTCGAATGTTAAGAATTTATGGGAGTTTAGGGGAGTTTTAAAAAACTCACGTGACTTCGAAATTCGAGCCTTTGATAAATGTGCCTCATAAAGTCATGATCGGGGAGGTGGAATGGGCATTGCAGGATGGGACAGAATGGGGAATTGGGGATCAATGGGTGCATGGGGCTTAAGGCTCAGGTAATACTGTGTATTACATCTATTACATTCACTGTCTTTATTTAGTTGTTACTTACGGCCAATGTTATTAATTGCCACATAAATAGGAAGAACAGCATTTTTTCTCTATTCCTATTCCCAGAATAACTGCTGCCTGAAAACATTCAGCCAATCCCTGCATACCACATCATAACTCCACCCCCAAATGTCATTAACCCACCCACAAAATCATCAACTCCACCCCTGATGTCACATACTCCACCGGATTATCACCAGGTAAAAGTTGACACCCCTTGTTCCCAAACTGTGGGGTAATCCAGATAGGGGGGGAGTAAAGGCAGTGTGGAGTATCTAGGGCCCACCAGGCTACCACCCCAGTCATGTGCCCCCACCCCAGTCACAGCCCTCCTCCCTAGGGTTGCCAGCTGGCCAGTATTTTACCGGCCTGGCCAGTAAAAATGATGCTTGATGCCAATTTTATTAATAGGAAAAAACTAAAAGACTATAGGAAGGCCGCTATTTTTTTCCAGAAAAAATGGCAACCCTACTCCCCCAGTTGCAGGCCCCATTCATAGCCCTCCTCGTCCCAGTTGTGTCCACCTAAACCCAATCACAAACGTCCTCCACTGCATAACTTTTACCTTTTGTGATGTGGCAAGGGAAGCACCCATAGTTCCCAGCAGTTCCCAGTATGGGGTCCTGTCCAGATATTAGATCCCAAGGGGAGCCTAAACCCAAAAAGACCTAATAACTATGTTGAGGGCTTGTAGTACAATAAGGGACTATGGGAAACAAGGAAGTCTCTGTCCAGCCAGTTTAAGGGGCCGATTCACGAAGGGTCGAATATCGAGGGTTAATTAACCCTCGATATTCGACTAGGAACTAAAATCGTTCGACTTCGAATATCAAAGTCGAACGATTTTGCGCAAATCCTGCGATCGATCGAAGGATTTTTCATTCGATCGAACGATTAAATCCTTCGAATCGAACGATTCGAAGGATTTTAATCCAACGATCGAAGGAAAATCCTTCGATCAAAAAATCCCAGGCAAGCCTATGGGGACCTTCCCCATAGGCTAACATTGACTTCGGTAGCTTTTAGCTGCCGAAGTAGGGGGTCGAAGTTTTTCTTAAAGGGACAGTACTTCGACTATAGAATGGTCGAATAGTCGAACGATTTTTAGTTCGAAACGTTCGATTCGAAGTCGAAGGTCATAGTCGAAGGTCGAAGTAGCCCATTCGATGGTCGAAGTAGCCCAAAAAAACTTCGAAATTCGAAGTTTTTTTAATTCGAACCCTTAACTCGAATTTAGTGAATCGGCCCCTAAGAGACAAAAGCAGCTAAGGCAAGGCTGAAACTGCAAGCTGATAATGCTACATTCATAGGAAACAGATAGAAATACAACAGGAAACAAAATCCCGGGCCCTTTAAGTCTTTTTAACTTACCCCTGTCATAGGGGGGAACTAATGTGAATAAAAGGCTAGTTTAACAGATTGGTACATCAATTTGCGGATTAATTCCGCCGAAGCCAGTTATGGCCGTATTGATTTGGAAGCGTCTTGAATTGAAGCGTATCGCAAACACATGATGCTTCATTTTAATTTCCTCCCAAAGGAATATTAAAAGTGAGCCCATTGCTCCCCGTGAAGAACAGAGGAAGAGCGCAGAGTGAATGGAATTAAACCAGCTGCATTTTAATGATGACAGAAAGTCAATAGAAGCGGCAGAGGCACAGCACAAGGCTGGCATTCATCATGGGAGACAAGCAACTGTCACATGTGCCAAAATGGAACCTGGTTTCTGTTTTGGGCTTTTTTCATAATCCTATTCACAGATTCACTGTGATGCAAAGGTGCACCCAAAACCCACTGAATACCAACAATTCATGTCAGGGGCTGCTGGCTTGGGTTCAAGCAGGTCAAACTGGGTCTCCTAGGGGCCACCAGAGGAGCTTACACCTTGGGTACACTCTCACAGCAATTAGATTAGAAGGGCTGAGGTTAAAACAAGCATGGGCTGATGGGAAATGTTATAGAATGGGGCCACCAGGACATCTCCTGGAAATCTTATAGCGTAAGCAAGGAAAAACCTGGGAGGCAGAAGGTATCTGCTCAAGTGATTTTATTGGTAATTTCGCTCTTTGTCAGGAGGCGCGAAACATGTAGTGTTAAATACCAATAAAATCACTTGAGCCTCCCAGGTTTTTCCTTGCTTACGCTATAAGATTGTTCCTGTTTGAACTGTACCTTGGTGGAGGTACACAACAAGGAAGAAACCGACTACTGCACGCACCAGGGTCAAGGTCAACAGTCACCTGTGTTTATATCTCCTGGAAGTCAAGTAGGCCAGTCCAAGGATGGGCTGATGGAAAATGTTGTAGAATGGGGTCACCAGGACATCTCCTGGAAGTGTAGTAGGCCAGTCCAAGGATGGGCTATGTAGAATGGGGCCACCAGGAGATCTCCTGGAAGTCTAGTAGGCCAGTTCAAGAATGGGCTGATGGGAAATGTAGAATGGGGCCACCAGGAGATCTCCTGGAAGTCTAGTAGGCCAGTCCAAGGATGGGCTTTGTAGAATGGCGCCACCAGGAGATCTCATGGAAGTCTAGTAGGCCAGTTCAAGGATGGGCTGATGGGAAATGTTGTAGAATAGGGCCACCAGGAGATCTCCTGGACGTCTAGTAGGCAAAATTCAGCAGCATCCAGAACCAGCCATGTGGTAATAACACAAGGGTGCACAACTGCCCAGCTGTAGCTGCAACACAAGAGCATACCAGCCAGTTAGACAACACAGTAGAGACATGTGCATAGGGTTCTAGCACCCACCCCTATGCATGTGCCTCTGCTGACTGACTGCCCTTAGTGCATATGGTATAAGTGTATAAGACCATGGTAGCATAAGGATGGCCTGATGGGAATTCTCCTAGGCTGGGGATCAGAAGGGCTTTGGACCAGCAGGAGATCCTCTGGTGCACAATGCTTTTAAATGGCTACACTGAAAATCCTTTAACAAAATCCGAGTGTTACTTTTCAACAAGCCCGTAATGACAGTTGGTGAACTGGATTAAACCCAGTTTAGAAAATGAGATTAAGAAAGATCATTGGGTAACAATTAGCCCTGGGCAGTGGCAGGGCTTCTACTGCCAACTGTCATATGTACATTTTTATAATGTCTGAAGCAAAAAATGGCATGTGTGATAATTCCCAGATCACATGTCGGCACAACTGTAGTGCCAGTTTCATACCCAAGAACAAATGATAACGGCAGTACAGTACTTACAGTATTTCACTGATAATATCACCTAGAAGAGACGGCAAGATAAGCACGTTTCATGCCCACCATAACACAGGATGAGACAAACTCAGTGCCAATATAATGCACAATATATAATGCCCCATTCAGCTAGTTCCACGTATGATACCCCAGAATACATTAATCTAGGATAATACATTTTATATCTAATAACCCCTAGGCATGTGCCAATGTGTGCATTTAGCCTAAAGCATGCTGGGATGGATGCAAAAATCCAAAATGGCACAGCTATCTCCTTACGTTCAATAATAGTAAGAATGAAAGAAAACTTTTAAACCTGTGATGCCAACTTTTCGGGGAGCAGAGGAGGAAAGGCTCATTTTCATTATGGTCCGAGAAACTCGGTTACTTTTTCTACAGCTAGTGCACTGCTGGGTAATTTATAAAAACCTTTATAATTTCCTGGGAAAGACAGTAATCAGGAATAATCAATGCACAACAATCAGATAAAAAAAGATCTCACACCAGCTAAGGATGGGACCGGGGGTGCAACATTGTTCTCTGATCTTTGGCGCTTACTTTGCAGATAAAGTGACTAATAAATATATAATACACAAAAGCCATGAATATCTTGTAAATTATATCCTTATAAATGGTGAGTTCTGATGTCATCAGTTATAAACGGTGAGTTCTGATGTCATTTCTGTCACATGACTAACTAAAATATGTGTATTATAATAAATAAAGTACCCCCAGTTGCAAAATATGAGGATATTAGAAGTTACCTCGGAGTCCCATGACCTCTATAAAAACACTCTGCCTTCGGCCTCGTTTTGAAACTCCTCGGTAACTTATAATATCCTTATATTTTACAAGAGGGGGTACTTTATTCACTATATAATCTTTGATCTTCTAACGGGTTTGAAGGTGTTCGATTGTTGAAGGAGGGAACCAGGCAACCCGAAGTTTCGTTCCATAGGATCTAATAGCGTTTCTTGACTTTCGCTTTGGACCCTTAAGTGGTGCCCTTGTTTTGTTGGTTTTACGGGGCGTCGAACGCAGTGTCTGTTCTGAGGTTTAAGGGAAATTACCCAACATAAGAATTTTGCTCAGTCCTGGATAACCCAAATGTTGGTGGGCTTCAATTCAAAGCAAACTCCAAGATACTATTGCATGTTATAGCCTTCTGGGAGCTGTAGAGCTGAAGAATCTGGTCTATATATAGATATATTTATTATTTAAATCAATCTGTTTGTGAGCAAGTAACCCATTTAATGCAAGAGAATCCTCTTGTATGGTCAGGGTGCTCTCTATGTCCACACTTCTGATGATGATGTGGGGGCCGACCCGAAACACCCGGTCAGGCGGGTTTGGGTTGACCTCGGCACACCAAGGGTTGCCACAAAGTCAGTATTTTACCGGCCTAGACGGTAAAACACCTGCCAAGGCTGGGGCTTTTACAGGGTCGGACTGGGGGGCCCGAGGCCCACCGGGGCTGCTGGCTCCCCTGACAATTGCCCTGCCGCGGTGCTCCGCGATTGCGCATGCGCACTGGGGTTCTTTTTTGTCACGATCGCAGATGCGCTCTATTTTTTTGCCAGGATTGCCCGTGTGCGCACATACAGGTTTTTTGTCGCAACCTGAAGATTATTTTGCAGGGAGCGGGTCTGGGTTTTTCCTGGTGTCCCGCTGGCCCAGTCCGACCCTGGGCATTTATTACAAATTTACCGGCAATGTAGTTGCTGGTAAATTTGTAATACCCTTAAAAAAAGCCCTTGGCCCACCCCAATCCGCTTGAAACGTAACTTTCCTCTGCCAGGATGGCTCCTCAACCCACCTTCTGGCCATCACACAATGTGGCGCCACACCCCTTGCACATTATGGCCTGGCCCTTTTACATTGTGGTCCGCGCCTTTTACGTTACGGCTGTCCCCTTTTTTTCCCGCCCTCATTGCTGGCCAGTAAAAATGTTATCAAAAGATGGCAACCCTAGGCACAACGCTTGTGGATCACAGGCAGGTTCAGACCTTAAACTGCCAGTTTCCGACTTACGGGTTTCATAGTCATGTGCCTGCCTGCCCTGCCCCTTTTGTGATGTCATCGGTCAGGCGGTGCAGGTCTATAATAGGAAGATGGAAGCCCAGTGCGGGCGGGGACGAGTCGGAAGGGCGCAGGTTAGGGTTGGGTGTGGGTCAAGTTTTTCTCAACCCGCACATCACTACTTTTCATTGGCACCATTCACGCTTTTGTGTGAATTTGAAAAATTGTATGGATTGTTTTGGTCTTCCTCAATTACCCACTGTAACCTACAGCACTGAATACCCTCCTATTTGTGTCTGTAAGTTACTCTCCCATTCAGATTGTAAGCTCTTTGAGGCAGGGACCTCCATCCTCTTGTGACACTGAGCTCTTAATCTGTAATTATTGTAATGACCTCCCTGCTTGTCCAGTTAATGTATTGCTCTGCTGTACACTGCTTGGTCTCAATTAGTGCTGTATAAATACAAATATACAAACAACATACAACCAAGATATGTTACAGGTTACTGAGCTAGTCATACATGCACAGAGATGCTGTGCCAAAGATCAGAGAAGACTGGATCCATAGCCCAAAACAACAATTGAAAATAAGTAGATATGGTACTTGGATCACACAAGTAATTATTAGCAAGGAGTCCGTTGTGCCTGGAAATAATGAGATCTAATATAATACTTTATTGATTGCTTTGGCATAAAAATAGGAGCAATGAACAAGGTGTAAGCGATGGGAAATTGGTGTAGAAACAGCTTTTTTTATGGAACAATTAACATCATATTTCATTTAAATGAGACGCTGGGAAAGTAGCGAGAATAGTGAAAGGGACGTCTGCCTGGGGGCAATGAATTCACTTGTTTGGAAAGTGATCCAGATATTACAATACAGATCTATTGCTCATTAACTAATGAGTAAGTATAAGTTCTTGAGTTCCTTAGAGCACATTCCATGGCCGGTATGTAGGCAAACTAGTGGCTGAACATGAAACTGTAACACTACGCGGAGAACTGTGATTCCTGCTATATATTTATAGCAAAACTGAGCAGCTTTTTACCCTCGACCATTAGTGTAATGAAAAATAACCCTCCTATAATTTATACACTCGGTTAGAATTTCACAGAAATCTGCAGTGTGTCGCTGCCAATGTTCCGGCTCTGTCTGAAGACACTTTATGACCTTGACAGCACATTTATCTACCAGAATAGGAAGAACAGAAGGAAACAGATGTATTGGGAGGTTGGGTTCTTCATGCATGGATGACTGTCCTTAGCCTTAGAGTTACTCTAGAATGTAGAGTGCGACTAAGCTCCTTAATTACATCCCTTTCTTAATTGCACAGGTAGTGTATCAGCACCTTAAGTAGTAGTGGGAAAGCAGGTATAGTAGGGAGAGATGGTGCCTATAGTAACAGTGGATAATAGTCTCTGGGAAGGGAGTGTGACTGTGGGATAGCAGGTATAGTAGGGAGAGATGGTGCCTATAGTAACAGTGGGATAATAGTCTCTGGGAAGGGAGTGTGGCTGTGGGATAGCAGGTATAGTAGGGAGAGATGGTGTCTATAGTAACAGTGGATAATAGTCTCTGGGAAGGGTGTGTGACTGTGGGATAGCAGGTATAGTAGGGAGAGATGGTGCCTATAGTAACAGTGGATAATAGTCTCTGGGAAGGGAGTGTGACTGTGGGATAGCAGGTATAGTAGGGAGAGATGGTGTCTATAGTAACAGTGGATAATAGTCTCTGGGAAGGGTGTGTGACTGTGGGATAGCAGGTATAGTAGGGAGAGATGGTGCCTATAGTAACAGTGGATAATAGTCTCTGGGAAGGGTGTGTGACTGTGGGATAGCAGGTATAGTAGGGAGAGATGGTGCCTATAGTAACAGTGGATAATAGTCTCTGGGAAGGGTGTGTGACTGTGGGATAGCAGGTATAGTAGGGAGAGATGGTGCCTATAGTAACAGTGGATAATAGTCTCTGGGAAGGGAGTGTGACTGTGGGATAGCAGGTATAGTAGGGAGAGATGGTGCCTATAGTAACAGTGGATAATAGTCTCTGGGAAGGGAATGTGACTGTGGGATAGCAGGTATAGTAGGGAGAGATGGTGCCTATAGTAACAGATCAGAGGGAATAAAATATAATATTGACTCATGGGGGTTGGATAAATAACAGGTTTTGGAATCCTATTAGGTGAGAACTGCACCGTCCCACTGACATATTCCATTCTCCATGGGCTATTGTTATGATCCAGCTGTTTGACAAGGGGTGAAACAATAGGATTGAGTTTATTTCAATGCAGAAATGAACACAGCTTTATCTCTGCCAATTAGCTGCTATTAACCTTTATCATTCATTACAAGCTTGAATAAACAAAGATAAGCAAAATTTTGCCTTGTGCTACATGAACAAGACCATCTGCACTCCCACAAAAAATACAAGGGAAAAAAATGAATATCTACTCAGCCAATCATTACAGCTATATTTACTCACACTGTACTGTCAATCAGAAACACAATGTGGCATTTGTATAAATACAAATATACAGAGAAGGAATGTTCTGGGCACACAATAAGCTATACCCTCATACTGTACTGTCTAAGGGAAACAATATGGCACCTCCTTCCCATATGTATAAATACAAATATACAGAGAAGGAATGTTCTGGTCACACAATAAGCTATACCCTCATACTGTACTGTCTAAGGGAAACAATATGGCACCTCCTTCCCATATGTATAAATACAAATATACAGAGAAGGAATGTTCTGGGCACACAATAAGCTATACCCTCATACTGTACTGTCTAAGGGAATCAATATGGCACCTCCTTCCCATATGTATAAATACAAATATACAGAGAAGGAATGTTCTGGGCACACAATAAGCTATACCCTCATACTGTACTGTCTAAGGGAATCAATATGGCACCTCCTTCCCTTATGTATAAATACAAATATACAGAGAAGGAATGTTCTGGGCACACAATAAGCTATACCCTCATACTGTACTGTCTAAGGGAATCAATATGGCACCTCCTTCCCATATGTATAAATACAAATATACAGAGAAGGAATGTTCTGGGCACACAATAAGCTATACCCTCATACTGTACTGTCTAAGGGAATCAATATGGCACCTCCTTCCCTTATGTATAAATACAAATATACAGAGAAGGAATGTTCTGGGCACACAATAAGATATACCCTCATACTGTACTGTCTAAGGGAAACAATATGGCACCTCCTTCCCATATGTATAAATACAAATATACAGAGAAGGAATGTTCTGGGCACACAGTAAGCTATACCCTCATACTGTACTGTCTAAGGGAATCAATATGGCACCTCCTTCCCTTATGTATAAATACAAATATACAGAGAAGGAATGTTCTGGGCACACAATAAGCTATACCCTCATACTGTACTGTCTAAGGGAATCAATATGGCACCTCCTTCCCTTATGTATAAATACAAATATACAGAGAAGGAATGTTCTGGGCACACAATAAGCTATACCCTCATACTGTACTGTCTAAGGGAATCAATATGGCACCTCCTTCCCTTATGTATAAATACAAATATACAGAGAAGGAATGTTCTGGGCACACAATAAGCTATACCCTCATACTGTACTGTCTAAGGGAAACAATATGGCACCTCCTTCCCATATGTATAAATACAAATATACAGAGAAGGAATGTTCTGGGCACACAATAAGCTATACCCTCATACTGTACTATTTCAGGGAAAATAAAAGCATTATAAAGTGGAAATATGTTTGTAACAAAGCAGAACATTTGACAAAACCATGTATTTCCAACCAATCCTGCTATCTTAAAGGGGGAATATAAAAGATGTATTGAAAGCTGATTAGAGCTCTGCTTGTTCTGTATCTGTCATATCTGCATGGGATTCAGTCCCGCCTGTCTGAGCAATAATTGGTGGTTTCATCTTTTAATTCACAGCTGCTCCTATTAAGCATTCGGCACCTGGGAAAATCTAATTTGCAGGTTCGCTGTCTCAATGAATAAGGCAACATCCAAGGATCTGACTGAGCAAGAGAGAGAGAGAAGGGAGAGAGAGAGAGAGAGAGAGAGAGAGAGAGAGAGAGAGAGAGAGAAGGCAGAGAGAGAGAGAGAGGGAGAGAGAGAGAGAGAGAGAGAGAGAGAAGGGAGAGAGAGAGAGGCAGAGAGAGAGAGAGAGAGAGAGAGAAGGCAGAGAGAGAGAGAGAGGGAGAGAGAGAGAGAGAGAGAAGGGAGAGAGAGAGAGGCAGAGAGAGAGAGAGAGAGAGAGAGAAAGAGACAGAGAGAGGCAGAGAGAGAGAGAAACTGAGAGAGAGAGAAAGAGAGAGAGAAGGCAGAGAGAGAGAGAGAGAGAGAGAGAGACACTGAGAGAGAGAGAAAGAGAGAGAGAGAAGGCAGAGAGAGAGAGAGAGGCAGAGAGAGAGAGAGAGAAGGGAGAGAGAGGCAGAGAGAGAGAGAAACTGAGAGAGAGAGAGAAGGCAGAGAGAGAGAGAGAGAGAGAGAGAGAGAGAGAGAGAGATAGGGAGGCAGAGAGAAATGATATATTTTTCCTATACTTCCTTCCTTATTTACCCTGAAATTCACAGTAGGGGGTCAGTTCTTACTGGAGGGACAAGGACAAAAAAAGTGCAACCCTTATTGCTCATCCTCTTGCTTGTGGCAAGGCAGTGGTGTAATTGTAGAGGTTAGAGATTTACCTGGTGGTCCAGTGGGGGTGAGACTGAACCTCCCGCCGCATCTTGTCTCGACGGCGCTGCGTCTGACGTCATTGCGCGTTGACGCAAAATTTTAATATTTCAAGGGCCCACGCTTGGTGGCTCATTGCCCAACAAGAGGTCTAATTACATTAGTTCCTGGGTGCGTTTTCTAGTGATTCTGACTTTGTCTAACTTGAAACTTGCCCTGACCCTTGCCCGTTATTTGACTACCCTTCTTGACCCTATTCTGTACTGCAACTTTGGTGTGTTTGACCCGGCCTGTGATCCCGACTGCTCTATTCGTCTCCTGTATTGGTACGGCATTGCCTGAGTGTCACCGGCCGCCATTGTCTACCCTTCTTGTTTCCCTTTCTCCAACCTTACACTCAGCTCCCTTGCCTGCTCACAACTCTCTCTTTGGGCCTCTCACATAAAGACTAGGGTTGCCACCCCGCCCGGTAAAAATGTTACTTATAGGGAAACCATAAAAATATAGGAAGGCCGGTATTTTTTTCCAGAAAAGGTGGCAACCCTAATTAAGACTGATCGCCGGCATCCAAGTAGCCGAGGGCTAGTCCTGAAGTCAAAGGTGGCTGTTAAAGGCAGAAAAGTGAGCCGCGACTGTTTCCATGAGTTTGGGATACAGTCCCTGAAAGGAGCCGCCCAGGCAACATGGGGGGTCAGAAGAACCATGGGGTCAGCTTCTCCCCTCTGCAGCCACTCAACTGAAAGTGCAGCAGGCAGAGCGAGGTGGTGGGACATAAGCAACACAAGGCTCAAAATTGGGGTGTTTGTACAAGCTTTTCAGTACTTTCACTTTAAATGGAGCTGTCTGTGACTATATCTACAGGCTTGAATCCTGGGAGCTGCAGTCCAGCGTCCTTCAGATGAGCCATGATTGTTATTGGTTTACTTCCCCTTTAACAGTCGGAGATGAACGCTCCCCCCCCCAGTCCTATGCATCATCAGTTCAGACAAAACTATTTACAGACACTCCATAGATCAAAGCTCTTTGTCTGCCAAAGTCAGAACCTTACATTATTGGGGGTGTAAGAGATAAACGGTGACAGGCTGCTTTCTGTGGAAAGTCAATTACCCAAGGACAACTATTACTGCCATTGCTGCTCCACCTGCTCTTACTGTAAAAAGAAAAAAACAAGCGTTTCCAATAGGAGCAGGGCAGGACTGCTGCTTACAATGGGGATCAGATATGATCTGTGCAGTCACTGGGACAGAATGCTCTGTTATACAGATAGCTAAAATCTCAGCTGCCATAAAGCAGGACAGGACTGCTGCTTACAATGGGGATCAGATAGGATCTGTGCAGCCACTGGGACAGAATGTTCTGTTATACAGATAGCTAGAATCTCAGCTGCCATAAAGCAGGACAGGACTGCTGCTTACAATGGGGATCAGATAGGATCTGTGCAGCCACTGGGACAGAATGTTCTGTTATACAGATAGCTAGAATCTCAGCCATAAAGCAGGGCAGGACTGCTGCTTACAATGGGGATCAGATAGGATCTGTGCAGCCACTGGGACAGAATGCTCTGTTATACAGATAGCTAGAATCTCAGCTGCCATAAAGCAGGACAGGACAGCTGCTTACAATGGGGGTCAGATAGGATCTGTGCAGCCACTGGGACAGAATGTTCTGTTATACAGATAGCTAGAATCTCAGCTGCCATAAAGCAGGACAGGACTGCTGCTTACAATGGGGATCAGATAGGATCTGTGCAGCCACTGGGACAGAGTGTTCTGTTATACAGATAGCTAGAATCTCAGCTGCCATAAAGCAGGACAGGACTGCTGCTTACAATGGGTACCTTAGTACACTGCACAAATCATCACTGCCAGCTGTACACAGAGCTGTGTTCCATAGATAAAGAATACACGTTCTATTTTTTACCCCAATCAATAAAAAGTTGGATATATTTTCACTGAGAGACCCAGAATATAAATAGATATCGAAATCAGGAAAGGTCTGATCGTTTTACATCTTTTCTTTCAGAGGGGACATTAATATTCAGGTTATTCAGTAGCATGCGGCGCGGGGCAGGGATCATCACTCTGGAACACACAGATCCAGGAACCACTGCACATGAGCATGAAGCTGATTAAAAACATGTCCAATAAGTTAAATGGGGTTTTTCACCTTTAAATTAACTTTTAGTATGATATAGTTATTCTAAGACAATTTGCAATTAGTTTTCATTGTTTCTTATTTGTGATTTTTGGGTTATTCAGTTTTTTATTCAGCAGCTCTCCAGTTGCCATTTCAGCATTTTGGTTGCTAGGGTCCAAATTCCCCTAGCAACCATGCGTTGATTTGAATAAGAGACTGGAATATGAATAGCAGAGGCCTGAATAGAAAGATGAGTAATAAATTACAATACATTTGTTGCCTTACTGAGCTTTTGTTTTTGTTTTTTTTTAGATGGGGTCAGTGACCCCCGTTTAAATGCTGGAAAGAGAGGAAGGCAAATAATTCAAAAACTGTAAAACAGAAATAAATGAAGACCATTTGAAACTATGCTTAGAATTAGCAATTTTTATAACATCCTAAAAGATATCTTAAAGGTAAACCGTCCCTTTACAGGGAATGGTATCAGGTGCTCAGCTGCCCACTACAACTCCCAGCCACTACAACATATTGTCAAGGGTTAATGAATGCTGGGAGCTGCAGTTGCAGCATCTCTTCTTAGTTCACCGGGGCCTGAGTAGAAAAGGGTGCTGCAATGAGAATCCTTACCCAGATGCACAGAACACCTACACTTCTAGCTTTCGAAGGGTGCTGGGAGTGGATAGTTCAGCAGCATCCTGTAGCTGCCTCTGGAACACCTTATTTTTGTCCCAGGGATGTTTTTCTGTCAGAATACAAAGATTTTTGCTACTTGGAATTTCAGACGGAACGTTATTTCCATATCAGAGTCTTTCGGCCGACCCTGCTATCAGCGAAACCCCCTCCCGTCCCACTTGCCATTTTTGGCAGTGAAAGGCTGAAATATGCGCAAAACATAAATAATTCCTTTTTAGAACTTGGGGACGCAGCAGAAATTAGGGATGCACCGAATCCACTATTTTGGATTCGGCCGAACCCCCGAATCCTTTGTGAAAGATTTGGCGAATACCGAACCGAATCCGAATCTCACCCCTATGCAAATTAGGGGTGAGAAGGGGAAAACATTTTTTACTTCCTCGTTTTCTGACAAAAAGTCACGTGATTTCCCTCCCACCCCTAATTTGCATATGCAAATTAGGGTTCGGATTCGGTTCGGTCAGGCAGAAGGATTCGGCCGAATCCGAATCCTGCTGAAAAAGGCCGAATCCTGGCCGAATCCCGAACCGAATCCTGGATTCGGTGCATCCCTAGCAGAAATAGACAGCGGCAGCACTGTAGCTCCCCACGATCCGGCCGTCTCACAAATGGGAGAATATTGGTCCCAGAGCCTTTCCCAGTATGGACCAGTCTCTTAAACACAACAGCAAATAGCTTGTGATTACAGTGTTGGCCTAAAAGTTTGAAATATGTTCATTCAACACAATAATCTCTCAGTTCCATTCCTTTATCCTACACTAGGGATGCACTGAATCCAGGATTTGGTTCGGGATTCGGCCAGGATTCGGCCTTTTTCAGCAGGATTTGGATTCTGCCGAATCCTTCTGCCAGGCCCAACCAAATCCTAATTTGCATATGCAAATTAGGGGCGGGAAATAACTTTTTGTCAGAAAACAAGGAAGTAAAAAAAAAAGTTCCCCTTCCCACCCCTAATTTGCATATGCAAATTAGGATTCGGTTCGGACTGGCAGAAGGATTCACATATGCAAATTAGGGGTCGGATTGGGTTCAGCATTCGGCCAAATCTTTCACGAAGGATTCGGGGGTTCGGCCGAATCCAAAATAGTGGATTTGGTGCATCACTATCCATATGTCTCTCCAAATGTAGCCCCTAGTTTTGCTCATAGCATAGCTATTCCCCTGTACTAAGCACAATTCAGCAGGAACAGCCCCCTAAGTTTGCTCATAGTCTGTACAGAGGGATCCCATAAAACTATGGCAGCATAGGTATTCCCTGTACTAAGCACAATTCAGCAGGAACAGCCCCCTAAGTTTGCTCATAGTCTGTACAGAGGGATCCCATAAAACTATGGCAGCATAGGTATTCCCTGTACTAAGCACAATTCAGCAGGAACAGTCCCCTAAATTTGCTCATAGTCTGTACAGAGAGATCCCATAAAACTATGGCAGCATAGGTATTCCCGGTACTAAGCACAATTCAGCAGGAACAGTCCCTAAATTTGCTCATAGTCTGTACAGAGAGATCCCATAAAACTATGGCAGCATAGGTATTCCCTGTACTAAGCACAATTCAGCAGGAACAGTCCCTAAATTTGCTCATAGTCTGTACAGAGAGATCCCATAAAACTATGGCAGCATAGGTATTCCCCTGTACTAAGCACAATTCAGCAGGAACAGTCCCCTAAGTTTGCTCATAGTCTGTACAGAGAGATCCCATAAAACTATGGCAGCATAGGTATTCCCTGTACTAAGCACAATTCAGCAGGAACAGTCCCTAAGTTTGCTCATAGTCTGTACAGAGAGATCCCATAAAACTATGGCAGCATAGGTATTCCCCTGTACTAAGCACAATTCAGCAGGAACAGTCCCCTAAGTTTGCTCATAGTCTGTACAGAGAGATCCCATAAAACTATGGCAGCATAGGTATTCCCTGTACTAAGCACAATTCAGCAGGAACAGTCCCTAAGTTTGCTCATAGTCTGTACAGAGAGATCCCATAAAACTATGGCAGCATAGGTATTCCCCTGTACTAAGCACAATTCAGCAGGAACAGCCCCCTAAGTTTGCTCATAGTCTGTACAGAGAGATACCATAAAACTATGGCAGCATAGGTATTCCCTGTACTAAGCACAATTCAGCAGTGTCAGCCCTTACGTTTGTAATATGTAGAGTCATGAAGGGGACTGTAGGATGGAATGAATTGATTAGGACTACAGAGAGTTCGAGCACAGCCCCACACAGTGCTTTTTCCATAAGATCCCTGTTTAGATGGGAATGCAGAAAGAATGGGACTGCGAGCAATAAAATCAGTCTGGAAACTTAAAGCATATGACTTCTATTAGCAGCGCCTGTCTACTTCAAAAGGCAATGTCCTTAATTGGTGGATTGTAAAAAATAACAGATAAGTGCTAAGAATAGTTCCTGTTTTCCCAGTTTTTCTTAGATGATTTCCCTTACAAGACATCTACCAGCTTCCTACAAGGCACAACATTTCTAATCATACAATAATAATAATAACTGGTCCTTGTAATGTAGCAACTGGGGACGCACTCTCTGATCAAATGAAAGAAAAATCAATACGAAGTTTAAAATACGTATCTCCTTCCCTTGTTCCTTTTCATTAACGATGCCCATTGTGACGTCACCAGCACGGAATGGCAAGCGCATCTCATAATGATATCCTTGGTCATATAAGCTGCTGTTGGGCACTATGGGCACTCCAGTGATACCATTAATGGGGGCCACTGTTACCCCTTGTGTCTTTCAATTAAAAGAAGTCTCTGGATATAATATGTGTGTTACATGCCTATGTGTGTAGCAAACATAATCTACATTTTAGAGCCATTTCCATTCCCAGCATGCTCTGGGCTCTTTAGCAAGCCTGGGTGCTACCTCATGCATAAGGAATATTTAGCCGCTCATGCATAAGGCATGACTTGTGTTAACCAAATGAAAACACTTTACTGCAAGGGAACAATATAAATCTCCCCCCATCAGTTTCCGTGGAATGTTCCTTCAATAGAGCCATTACTCAGCCCATACCAACCAGCTGAGTGCTTGGAGGGGTGAGCGGACAAGCTGATCTACTGTCATAAAGACTTTATTGTTTATAAGGACCTTTCGCCGGGCTTATGTGCACCATCAATATCTCTTGGCTAAGATCTAGGGGCCGATTCACGAAGGGTCGAATATCGAGGGTTAATTAATTAACCCTCGATATTCGACTAGGAACTAAAATCGTTCGGCTTCGAATATCGAAGTCGAACGATTTTGCGCAAATCCTGCGATCGATCGAAGGATTTTTCATTCGATCGAACGATTAAATCCTTCGAATCGAACGATTCGAAGGATTTTAATCCAACGATCGAAGGAAAATCCTTCGATCAAAAAATCCCAGGCAAGCCTATGGGGACCTTCCCCATAGGCTAACATTGACTTCGGTAGCTTTTAGCTGCCGAAGTAGGGGGTCGAAGTTTTTCTTAAAGAGACAGTACTTCGACGATCGAATGGTCGAATAGTCGAACGATTTTTACTTCTAATCGTTCGAATTGTTCGAATCGATCGAATTCGATCGAATTTAACCAATTCGATGGTCGAAGTACCCAAAAAATACTTCGAAATTCGAATTTTTTTTTATTCGAATCCTTCACCCAAAATTCATGAATCGGCCCCCAAGTGTAGTATATGCTGTTGCCAGTGGGGATGTAGTAAAAAACATCTGAAAGTCAGTACAATTTTACTATTTATTATTATTCTCCCTTTCCTTGTTTGCCAACAAAACCTTAATACCTGGCGCTCCTATTTCACAAAAGTAATTTAGGCTAGGGCCACACGGGAAGATTCAGGGAGATTGGTCGCCTGGCGACTAATCGCCGCGTCTTTGAGAGCGACCAATCTCCCTGAATGGCTTGCTGGTATCTCATACTAGCTAGCGCTAAAGTCGCCTGCGCCTATTCACACACGGCGATACGTTTTTCAAAGTCGCTCTAAATTGCCTCACGAGGCAATTTCGAGCGACTTTGAAAAATGTATCGGCGCGTGTGAATAGGCGCAGGCGACTTTAGCGCTAGCGGGTGCAAGATAACAGCAAGCTATTCAGGGAGATTAGACGCGGCGATTAGTCGCCAGGCGACTAATCTCCCTGAAATCTTCCCGTGTGGCCCTAGCCTAAATTACTTTTGTGAAATAGGAGCGCCAGGTATTAAGGTTTTGTTGGGGCCCAATGATCGATTCCAGCTGAACCGGCATGAGATCTGTTATCCAGAAACCCTTTATCCAGAAAGCTCAGCATTACGGAAAAGCCCTCTCCCATATGACTCCATATTATCTAAATAAGCCAAATTGTAACAATAAAACAGTCGCTTGTACTTGATCCCAACTAAGATATAATTAATCCTTATTGGAAGCAAAACCAGCCTATAGGGTTTAGTTAATGTTTATATGATTTCTAATAGGCTTAAGGTATGAAGATCCAAATTACATACAGATCCGTTATCCAGAACCCCCCCAGGTCCCAAGCATTCTGGATAACAGGTCCCATACCTTTATATTAATCAAGGCACGTTAGTATCAATGATATGTCTACTCTGCAAGTAGAAGTGACAAGATCCTCATTAATTGATGCTTTTGTTGGACCAGAGACTAGTGATGTGCGGCTTGAGAAAAGCTCTCATCATTATATACCCGCGCATACCCCACCCTGCTGTGACCTCACAAAAAGGGGAGGGGCCTGCACAAGTATATAAAAAGGCCTGCGCGGAAGTCGGACCCGCGGGATTCTGCCCGGCCCGCTCATCATTATTGCAGACACATTGGGCAAGTCCTGGATTGGATGGCGCCATAGCAGATCCCATGTTGTATCCCAAGCTATACATTTCTAATAGTGTCTGTGCAAAAGGGAATGTAGACCGGAGGACTGAGCTTAATGTGTATTTTAAGAATTTAGACATGGACTTTGTTTGGGAAGTGTTTGTGTAATGTTATTATGGTGACCAGATTGAGATGGTACCATAACAGATGCCACCTGGTCCCACTTTATACATTTCTATCACTGCTAAGGGCATATACACATGACCTTCCCTTATGATTTACATCTTCCTGTATCTATGTCCTGCCAGCCAATGAGATTGTCAACAAAGGGAACTTGGTATCATGTGGTTCTACAGGCAAGTTTATAGCTCAGCATCAGCACTCAGCTCCCTTCTATAATTACTGGATGGAACAAATTACATTACAAAGATTAGTTAGGCATGTCTACAATAATCATTCAGCTTTAATTGCCTGCTACTCCCTATTATTTCTTGCAGAATTGTGCTTGGGGGAATACCTATGCTGCTAGGATTTTTTTTTTTATAGTATTTCACTGTTCAGACTAAAGCTGGCCATAGATGTTGAGATTTTTAAAAGATCCGATCGTCATCGTGAGACCACAATTATCTCGGAACGATCGTACGAATTGTCCATCAACTAAAAAGACCAATTTGCCAGGAAAACAAAGGGGAGCTGCCTGCTTGGCCCTGCAAACATAGATAGATTGCACTGGGACCGACAAAGATTTTTTGACCTGGCCGATCAATTTCCTGACAGATGTCGGCCGAAAAAAATGTACCGTATATACTTGAGTATAAGCCATCCCGAGTATAAGCCAAGGTACCTAATTTTACCTCCAAAAACTGGGAAAGCTTATTGACTCGAGTATAAGCCGAGGGTGAGAAATGCAGCAGCTTCTGGTAAGTTTCAATCTCGTTTTTGGATGACTATTCTTAGGCGCCGGCTACTATTCTAAGCGCCGGAGAATATTCTTAGGCGCCGGCTACTATTCTAAGGCGCCGGAGAATATTCTTAGGCGCCGGCTACTATTCTAAGGCGCCGGCGAATATTCGAAGGCGCCGGCGACCGTTTTTGCGCTTGACCCAAGTATAAGCCGAGGTAGAGTTTTTCAGCATATTTTGGGGGCTGAAAAACTCGGCTTATACTCGAGTATATACGGTAAGATGTTCGATCATTCAAATCCCACTAACCACACGATAATTTTGAAGGATTGTTCGGACTTCACTAAAATCGGTCGTTCGGCAAGCTAAATCTTTGCGTCTATGGGGACCTTAAGCAAATTCATAGTGGACAGGGGAATAACTATGTTGCCATAGTTTTATGGAATCTCTCTGTACAGACTATGAGCAAACTTAGGGGGCTGTTCCTGCTGAATTGTGCTTAGTACAGGGAATACCTATGCTGCCATAGTTGTATGGGATCTCTCTGTACAGACTATAAGCAAACTTAGGGGACTGTTCCTGCTGAATTGTGCTTAGTACAGGGGAATACATATGCTTCCATAGTTTAATGGGATCTCTCGTACAGGCTATGAACTTAGGGGGCTGTTCCTGCTAAATTCTCTTTACTACAGGGGAATAACTATGCTGCCATAGTTGAATGGTATCTTTCCATAAAGGCAATGAGCTGAATTGTGCCCATTATCGGCAATATTTGGGAATTATAATACTAAAGACACCAGGAGGGAAGACGATAAGGAAGGCTGTGGCCAACCAACATGAGAATAATGGAGGATTACAAAATGGGCTGCAAGGAAGTGATCCTAACAATAGTAGGGCTATGAGAGATGATGAACGCTTGCAATGATAAAGTGCAAATAATAATAATAATAATAATACATCCCTACATATGTACACTTATGTACACACTAAATGCCCAGAAGCAGTAAGCCATATCACCTATTTAGATGTTAGCCTTTAAACAGGTGACCAGTGCATTCTACCTACTGATTTGTTGCTATGGGTTACTGCTCCTGGGCAAATTCAGTGCCTTTTATTAAATAACCTTTTATTAAATAACCTCATTAGTTACTTAGTATATGTATCACTTGAGATGAAAAAAAGAAAATCTGTCAAATTGAACCTTTTTACCAACTAAATACCAAGGCGTAGATGATCCAAGGAAGATGAACTAATACAACAGACTATGTTGATGATGATCTAACTAGACAAATATAAAAGACACCATTAAACAAGAAAATAAAAGATGATTTCAAAAGTTTCGGAGCAATGAAACTGTTTCTAATGGGTCACATGAAAATACTGTACATAGAGCAGAAGGGGTTTCCTTCAGAAGCTTTACATTATTAAACACCATAAAGAGAGGGGCTAAGGGTCTCTTCTTAAAACGTATATACAACTTAAGAGTATGTACTACAGTTGTAAAGATAAGATCTTAAGAATGTTTCCAGAGCTGTATACGGATCACCCAAAACTACACAAAAAGAGTCGAACCGGCACCTAAATGTATCTAGAGATAGACTAAACGCCTTGACATTTTGTCTGTACAGGTATGGGACCTGTTATCCAGAAAGCTTGGGACCTGGGTGAAGGGTTCTTCCTATCATTTGGATCACATACCTTAAGGTTTAGACATTCAATAAACCCAATAGGATTTTGAAATGTGGAATTATTTAATTAAAATGGAGTCTATGGGAGACAACCCTCCCTTGGGACATAAAACAACACTTTGATGAACTTTGATGAACTGAAACCATCGAGATATTCCACTTCTCTAATAAAGAATCAGTTCAAAAGTTCTCCCCAGAGATACATTTGGAAACTACCCAGAACTCGTTTTTGGAATCAAATGTGTCTTCTCTTTTTACTGGGACATCAAGACATGAATGGATCAGGCTACTTGAGGTCAGAGAAGATTCGGGTAGATTTATTTGCCCAGCGACAAATCGCCTCTTCTTTGGGCGACTAATCTGACTGAACTGCCTCCCCGTAGGCTACAATCACCAGCAGGATGGCACTCGGATTGCTTCGTTTTCCAAAGTCGCCCAAAGTTGTCTAACGAGGAAACTTCAGACAATTTCAGAAAACTAAGCGCCATCGACGAGTGTCATCCTACGGGGAGGCAGTTCAGTCAGATTAGTCGTTCCGAAGAAGAGGCGTTTTGTTGCCGGGCAACTAATTTCCCCGAATCTTCTCATCTGTCTCTGCCTTAAGGGTCCATGGTTGAACTTCACAATGGACACCAAATCCATAGGTATCAGTAAACAAACTGCATTGTTGTGATCAAGCTTTAAAAAAACATTTGAAAGAATTTGACGGACAAAGAAATTTCCATTGAACATCCCTTGAACCTCTCCAAGATATGGATCATGAGAAGGATTCCCTCTTTATAAAACACACGCCATTGTTTTAAATTTCCATAAGGAAATTGCAAACAAACCTTGTTTCTCAGCTTTACTCTTTTCTTTCCATACCACACATTTGTGATAAAGGGCACATCTTTTATTAAAAAAGCAAAGATTTGGAGAGAACTCTATGGTCTCCTATTACTGGAAGATCTACAATGTAGGGGGTACACGTTAATTGCTGACCTAGCTATTCTTGGAACGAGTATGGCTGATAGAAAAGTCTTTTCAGATCTCTGTAACCCCGGAGCCTGATCAAATGTTGAAACTCAAATTGGGGAGTGAGCTGAAAAACATGGAAGCCTCTGCTCCACCATGTCTTTTAAATTAATTGGTATATTTTGTTCTGGTTGACTCATTCCCTTTACCTCAATGCACTTTTCTCCAAGATGTTGACTGTAAAACATCCCTGACATTCGTGTATGACAGTAAGTGGCCCGAGAAATATGTCCCTCTCATTAGTGCTCTTTGGTCTCTTTAATATTTCACCGCCACCATTAAACAGAGGGGAGAAAGGGGCAGAGTTTTTTTTTCGATCTACACGGTGATGAAAGTCTTATAAGAAAGGAAAAGGAGCCAATAAATTCTGGATGAGAAGGTCAAGAACGGAAGAGAGAATGTCACCTTGAGACTCATGTTTTGAACAAATCTTATGGTCACAGAATCCCTATGGTCACAGGCCCCTAAGGCCAAAAATGTCCTCAGTAAAAGAGAAAGAGATATACAACATTGTTGCAGTAGTATTATTATTCTTCTTAGGGGATTCCATCCATTGACAAAGTACACACCTAGCAATGAGGCAAAGACTGCAATGCTTGGGTCCTCAGAACTAACGATAAACCATAGGGCCCAAATATCCTATCTGAACAAGCTTCAAGAGGCCTCAAAGACAGACGGAGGACAGTCATGCTTGATTAAAATGATATAGATCAATAATAACAGGTTTTTTTAGGCCAGTCCAGAACCAGATTCATTTTAGTTCCCCTTTATACATGGTAGTAAAAAATAGAAGTGTAGAGAGTAAAGAACATTAGGTTCCATGATCTCTCCATCAACTTCATTCCTGGCAGCAACGTGAGCGACCGCAGGGGATTTTTTCCTACAGTTAACGACGGTGGTACAGTCAATAGGTGGGCACAGAATGGGGGGAGACACATGTGCATAAATATAGCCTGACCTAGTCATTTCTCTCTCTCTCTGCAGTCTGCTCCTTCCATGGCTGATTAGATCAAACTGTGCACAAATTTGTATGCAGGCCATTCAAAGGCAGGATAATAGGATCTTACAGCTGATAAGAGCAAGCTATAGATTTGAGTTCCACGTGACACTTTCCCTCCTCAAGGACAGTCTTTCCCATTCCCCCTCCATGTAATCTCTTCTGCTGACCAAGAGCCAAACAAGCTTCTTTATGTTGTTTTGATTGCTTTCATTCTATACAGTAAATCTGATTTCTGCCAGACACCAGGGACGCCCCTTGTCTACATGTCAATGCCTAATAAGCAGAAGAATCAACCTGGCAATAATTACACTCGTCAGACAAGAGAATGCACGCACTCCTGCAGCCTTGATAGTTGAGGTAAAAGAGTAATTTTATTTCTTCATGTTAAAAGTAGCGTCCTAACGCGTTTCGTATCAAGAGATACGTAATCATAGGCACATAATTGGTTACAAGTGTTACAAGTATTTAAACACATTAAAAGGAAGTGACGTCCATATCCACCTATCATAGGTGTACTTAATGAACTACAAATCTTTACAAATTAACTCTTAACATTCAGATCAAATTGTTTACAAAGTGACTTTTTCAAATACAAAATGCCATCGTGTGTAATAGTTGCTAACCAATTTATCAATTACATTAAATTATTTTAAAACAGTTTTAAGGTATATTTAGTAACCAAGTTCTCAACAATATTAAATATTTTCAAATGACTTTAAACAATATTAAGATATACAATATTATTACGTATGGTATATGATATACATACAACACGATTCAGATATAACTAATTCTACAGATAACACTCTTAAACAGTTGCTTTAGACATTAAAGTTATTTTTAAGTTTTTAAGTTATTTTTTAGTTTTCTTATTAATTAGATTTATTAGAGTTTTTGGAATTGTTGGGATCTTTAAAGTCATTGAAACACCAACAAATCGTCATAGTGACATAAGCCTGTATAAGGTCGCTGAATATTAGTATTAAAAACAATACAAATCACAATTAAATAGCGATTTCTAGCATTACTCATGCTTCTACAAAAATGACCGAACTCTGAACTTAGCTCTACTAAATTACTATTAAACAACCACATCATTCCATCAGATACGTATATCAAGAGATCGTTGCAACAGAGTTAAAAAACTTAGGAACTGCTATGAAAAAACAAGGGGAAATGCGAAATAAACTGAAACCAAAACTGAAAATCGCTGAGAAACTGCAATCGGGGTATACTGGAGCTACAGCAAAATGTCTAAAATCAAAAATCAAAAATGACACGCGATATCCAAACGAAAATTTAACCCTTTAGGTTGTCTGGTGTCTAAGGTGAAGATCCAGTATGCCTCCCTATGCCGAAGCCTTGCAATTTTATCACCTCCTCGTGAAGAATTGTAAATTTTCTCTATCCCCTGTATTTTTAGATATCTGACGTCACTCTTGTTGCAGTCCCTGAAATGCCTAGATACTGTCGTACTATTACTCTGAGACTCAATACTGTAAATATGCTCACGCATCCTGCATTTCAGGTTTCTTGCTGTACTTCCCACATATTGTATGTTGCATTTTCTACAAGTTAATAAATACACTACGTATGTGGTATTGCAGTTTACATAACATTTATTCGAATACGTATAGGAGGTACTATTGCTAGTGAACTCTGTGGTTTTTTCAATATACTTACAAGTTGTGCAGCGTTTTGCTCCACAGCGAAAAGTGCCAACCGTATTTAACCAGCTCTTCGGGCTATTCTTTTTCTCACAAACATCACTTGGAGATAGAATGTTTCCAAGTGTTCTGGCACGCCGTGTAACAAATCTACACCCATCCTTCATCACCACACGTAGTTTCTCGTCACCATTTAGTACCGGTAAATATTTTTTGACTATTTTTTTGATTTTATAAAACAGTTTACTATATGTGGTAATGAACATGGGTGTTGCACAATTTGTAGTCTTTTCAGAAATTTTTTCTTTATTCAACAAAGTGTTCCTTTCCTTTTTTAATGCTCTCATAAAAGCTGTTTCTAGAGATGCTAAGGAATAACCTCTGGCCAAGAAACGATCTCTTAGTTGCATTGATTGTGATAGAAACTCAGTCTCAGTACTGCAGTTTCTCCGTAGACGCTGAAATTGTCCAATTGGTACTGCCCTGAAAACGTGTCTTGGATGACAAGAGTCCGCTCTCAATAACGAGTTCCCTGCGGATTCTTTCCTATATACTGTGCTTATTATCATTCTGGTTTTTCCCGTGAGTTTTAGGTCCAGAAAGTCAATCGTGGTGTGATTAAAGGAAAAAGTGAATTTAAGGTTACATTTGTTACAATTCAAATTTTGCACAAAGTCTAAAAATTGGAACTCCGTACCTTGCCAAATAAATAAGAGATCATCCACATATCTCTTATATAACTTAATATGACGAACTTCAGCTAGAGTACCTCCAAACAGGTGGGTCTCTTCCCACCACCCCATAAATAGATTAGCATATGTGGGCGCGAATTTCGCCCCCATCGAAGTGCCACATGTTTGGAGGTAAAAAGTTCGATCGAACGTGAAAAAATTGTGAGTTAAGAGATATCGTAGAGCTTCCATAATAAACTCCACAATATCAGTGTTGTAATTACTATACTTACATAAGTGATAGTGCACCGCTTCTAACCCTTGCCCATGTGGTATATTAGAGTACAAACTTACTACGTCTACGGTTGCCCAATTAAAATTGGACTCATCCCAATCAAAGCCTTCCAGGATTTTTAGAACATGCTTCGTGTCACAAAGGTAGGAATCCAATCTCTTAACTAGGGGTTGTAAAAACATGTCAATCAATTCTGCTAAATTCTCATTAAGAGAACCTATGCAGGACACTATCGGTCTTCCTTCAGGGGGTAATTTATTTTTTTTTTTTTTTTGTGAACTTTTGGCAAAATGTGGAAAATAGGTAAACTAGGATTTCCTGGAATCATATATCTTTTAATCCTATCAGTATATATGCCTAGTTGTCTACCCATTTCTACCAGTTCTATCAATTCACTTTTAAACGATTCTTGCGGATTTGACTTCAGGACCATATAAGACTCTACGTTGCTGAGCTGTCTATTAACCTCATTGAGGTAGTCTACTCTATTTAAGACAACAACCTTACCTCCCTTGTCTGCTTTTCGAACTATGACGGTGTCATCAAGACTTAACTCCTTCAACGCTACAACCTCCTCAGTTGTCAAGTTAGAACTCGTTTTTGAGGTACTCTTTCTTAATTCTCTTAATTCATTTTCTATGAGGTCCTGAAACGCTTCAATCGCTGGACCCCTATGGGTAGTCGGATAGAAATTAGACTTATCCTTAAGCACATTTATATCATTCAAATCTATCCCATATTTATTCAGAACATTCCCATTTGCTTCAGCAGACAAAGAATTAAGATTAAAGAGAGCTATTTCATCCTGAAAATCAAACTTCATGTTAACACTTGAACTGACCTCATCAATTTTTCCGAGGTTACTCTCATTTATGTTTAATTGTTCCCCCTCTGAGCCAAAGTCCGATAGCACATTATCCATATCTTTTTCCCCTACAGATTGTTCCTCATCTCTCTCTCCATTCTCAGCCAGAAAATATTTTTTCAAGACAATTTTTCGAACAAATCTGTTCACATCTACTAATGTTTCAAATAGATTAAAATCTGTTGTAGGCGAGAAAGACAGACCTTTAGATAGGAGAGAAAGATGGTGTGGACTTAGCTGCTTATGTGACAAGTTCAATACTGCATCCTCCCTGCTTTCCCCTTCTTCTTCTTGTGTTGAAAGCTCCTGTGTTGATCTGTATCTCCGTCTACTACGCCGGGTCCTGCCTTTTGCTGTTGCATCGGCTGTTGTCCTTTCATTTGCTTTGTTGTCACTTCTGGTCTGTTGCTTTCTTTGGTCCGCTGTGAGCGTCTGAATGTTAAGAGTTAATTTGTAAAGATTTGTAGTTCATTAAGTACACCTATGATAGGTGGATATGGACGTCACTTCCTTTTAATGTGTTTAAATACTTGTAACACTTGTAACCAATTATGTGCCTATGATTACGTATCTCTTGATACGAAACGCGTTAGGACGCTACTTTTAACATGAAGAAATAAAATTACTCTTTTACCTCAACTATCAAGGCTGCAGGAGTGCGTGCATTCTCTTGTCTGAAGATTATATTCGCCCAAGCTACGGGTTCGGGGCACAGCACCCGGGCCATCAGATAGACGCGGTGAGTGCCAAGCTAAAGCTGAGTTCATTTTTACTTGGATAAGAACTGTTTGATTTCAAGTGAAAGGCCTGGGGTTTGGACACCCAGGCCATCCTGTTTCAAGCGGTAAGGATTACCGTGTGGCTGCTGGTTACCTCAATCGTTTTTAAAAAGAGCGTTATGCTTGATCTGTTTGGATTGTTTAAATTGGTTTAAGCGTTTGGGGTTAACTTGCACTTACATCCATCTTTAAATGTCCATTTGAGATTAGTAGCCAGCGATCTTTTTCTTGGTTTGTTCAATAATTACACTCGCCATTATTTTCCAATATTCAAGTGATTTGTCTTGAACCCCACAGCATTTGGAAAAACCATGACACCTAGAGCTTTATATGAGGGCAACTCTCCAGTAAGCTTTTGTTTGGAGCAAGAGGAAAGGGTAACTGAACCACAATATCCTTCATGATTTTCACAAAAATATGGGTCCATGTTCCTTGGGCTGCACCCCTGGCTTTACAACAAAGTATAGTGGTATGTGAGGAGTAAAACAAAAAACCCACAAAGAATAATGAGGAACGTTGAGTAAAGGTGGTCATAGACTATAAGATCTGCTTGTTTGGCGGCTCTTTCTCCCAATAGGGCCAACAATCGGATTGCAATGATGGGAATGGGCCAAGGACCACATCAACTAGCCGATGCAGTCCTCGATTGTGGGGAAAGTCAAACCTGCCTGATTGATATCTAGCCTATTTTTGGCCAGATATCGGTCAGGGAGGCCCATCGGAAGGCCCCATAGATGGTCAGAGAAGCTTCCAAAATCTAAAGGAGCCAAATCTGCAGCTTAAATTTGCCGGTGTATAGCCACCGTTACAGTCTAAACACTGAAGTTCATTGAAGGCTTCTTAAAGTGCAACCCCATATTTCATAGTTCTGCATGTAGGAATATGATGCTTGCACATTAAACCTCGTTTTTTCCCCCATTTGTAAAGCAGTCCTATGTAATTGAAGGTCTGCACCAGTCTGGGCTTTGGGCACCCAAATCTCCTTGGCACCCGGTCTTGTCTGTAAAGTCCTGCATACACCCACCCCAAATGTGCCTGCACCCTCTAGATTCACCTTCAGCTGGACATTCCTTTCTTAATAAATCTATCAACCAACTGCTGTCTGATGGAGGCGCCATGATCTCACTCGAAAACATGATTATACACCAATAATATCACACGGTATCTGCTGCCGTGATGTTCCCAAATTATATCTAGCCGTGAATATCCATTGACTTAGTGCATCAGCTGATGAGGAAGTGAAGACCTGCAACTCCTCTTAAACTTAATTACATATGCAAGAAGCTTATCCAATGAAAACCCTTATATACTGTATATATATATATATATATACTGGCGCTGGTTTGTATAATTTGTATAATATGCAAAAAGAAGATTTTATTCTATCTATGTTTGATTCCAATGTAATTGTAAGTGAAATTGCACAGTTTTCTCCCTATGTTAGATAGTAGCAAGATGGCTATGTTGCTGCTATTTAACAAAGGGAGAGATTTGTGCAAATATTACATAGTAATTAAACATCAGAAATGCTGATATAGTCCTGTCTTCTGCCTCTGCACAACCGCAACGTTAACTGGAATATGTTTTACGATTCAAGGCGGTTTTATGCTCGGTGTGTAGCGATGCAAATGTGCCAAGAAAATGTCCAGCCTACAATTTATTTTAGTGCCTTAGGTAGGGAAGAGGTACATCTCCCAAATAAATACATGTTATATTCTTTCTGTTTGTAGAGAAACAGGCCCACCGCCACGGCTTGATTTCCGAGAACACTTAGCACTCGGGGCAAATCGTAGTATATTTATTTCTAACATATAATGAAACACCAGGAAATTGCTGCAAATTAAATGCGGCTTATGATATCGCGTAAGAAAAAAAGTATTATCCGAGCCAATTATGCAGGGAAAGGACAACCCACCCCCTGCTGGCTCTTGGGAAAGAGAAAAAAATCAGCTCCATGTCAGTGCTCTTTGTTAAGTGAATACAGTTAATGGAAAATGAATCTATATACAGCTGCTGGGGGGGTTCTCTGCCTTATTAAAGGTTATATACAGTAAAATGTTCCCATTGTCTATTTTGCATTACTATTCTTAATGACAAGGGCAAGAAAATACTGGAATCCTCCTATTAGCACTACATCCGGCCACGTTGCTGTTATCCAACATAGGGAGATTATTATGATATTGTTATTCTTGATATTATACTGGAATTACACATCACAGGAGAGGACATACTGCTGTTTAGTTAGAACAGATGGCATTCTCATTGGTGGATTAGTTTGCATTTCAGCTGGAAAATAGTTCTATGGAGCAGTATTGTTTTAGGAATACTTGTTAGACTATAGCTCCCACAATCCTTCAAAAACTCTTTAAAGGGGAACTAAACCTTCCATAGCAATGCTGCTCCACCCAAATTTTGATGTACTTCAACTCCCAGCATGTTCCAGGATATTATCGAGGGTTAAAGCATGCTGGAAGTTGTAGCCTAACAAAATCTTTATTAGTTTCACATCACAAACTCAGTAGTCTCCCAATGTTAAGTCCGGTATGGCTGATGAAGACAATGATCATTGCAGTGTAAAGTTTCCTGGCTTAAGTAATGTTTGTGTTGCCTTTTATAGAGCATTCATTTCTTTTCATAGAGATGCTTGATCCTCTGGCCAAGGGTTTACCATCTTGAACTGAGCCCGAGCTATGCTGCCCCAGGCCTTGCAGACATGGGGTGCCAGAGTAATCACTAGTGGTTTTGGCACCAATGAGCACTGGCACTTTAGTGCACTTTTCATACGCACTTTGCTCATATGCACCGGGCCTTTTGGCTAGGAGCTATGGAATTTTTAAAATCCGGCCGATAGGTTGGGGCTTTTATTAATTGTACCCCCACCCCTATTTATTTTTTAAAGCACTTAGCACTTTAGCACTTTTTATGGATGGGTTCAATACCTCCAGGTAGAGTCCTGTGCGGAACCAATTTGTTAAACCCGACCCCGACCCGTATACTTACCCGACTGGACCTGCTACCCGACCCACAAGTACCATATCCACAACCCGATCTGCGACCCGCTGACCATAAAGAAACAGGAAGGGCTGTCATTGTAAACTGGAAGTGACATCATTAGTAGTAGGCGTGATCAGAGAAAAAAGAGTAAAACAGGAAGTGCTGTCATTGTAAACTGGAAGTGACATCATTAGAAGTAGGCGTGATCAGACCCACGTCTATACCCGATCCCGAAACTTCTACTTGCAACCCGCAGGGTACCAGAGGTTCTTCAGGGTAACCTGACCCGCTACAGGACTCTACCTCCAGGTGTTCACTTGTCTAGGGGGTAGATGTGTGGCCATCTGGTTCCTTCTCCCCCTGAACCCTGGCCCACGAGGGGTACAAACTGACCTCTTCGGAGGTCAATGGTTCCTTTCCCCTTGGGGATCAGAGAAAGGGTCCCCCCTAACCTTGCGGCAACCCTTGCCTCCCGTATATGCCGTTTGGCTGGGGGGGCGAGGAAAAAGCCTTCGGGGGAAACAGTGGTTCAGAAAAAACCCGATTTGTCTCGGTGCCTTCTGGGGCAGATAACCCAGAGTTTTTATGGGGGTTTATGTGTGCACATTATGTGACACTTTACACTGGGTGTTTTTTGTTCGTTGGAGCATGCTCGAGCTCAAGTAAAAAATAAAATGAATTTATTTTATGACCTAAGGGCAGCGTTGGACTGGAGGGTTCAAGGTCCACCAGGCTTCTACCACAGGGACCCACTTTGGGTCCCAGACCCCCTGTGTAGCTGTGGCACAATTGGGGCAGAGGGAAGTCCAGGGAAAGCGGGAGGTCTCAGAAGGGTTTGGGTCTGGGTTGACGGGGACCACGAGAGCCAGGGCCCACCATGTTTTTACCCAGTGTTTTTACCCACCGGCACAGTCCGACCCCGTGTAATGGAAACCAAATGGGCAGTTACTTTGCGGGCTGTCCTAGGAAAATGAATGAAGCACTTCGAGAATAAATATTTAATGTGCCTGGAAAGCAATAATACCTCACCTTATACTGTACCGCGATATGGCAGCTCCCACACATTTAGATAAAACCCTGTTTCTATGTTTCCACCCTGGGCTGATGCTTTACAGGTATACTAATACTGGCCTAGAATTGACCACTCCTGGCTGTTAATAATAACCGTGAGTGAGTTAGAAAACGCAGGCAAGATTTATGGGGCTGTGCTGCTCAGTACAACCCTGCGGCTCTGTCTGTTCCTCACATGATATTACAAGAGAAAGGAAGAAAAAAAGAAGCTGCAACGATCAAGGCTTCACATGGCACATGGGGGTTTGTGTATCCTTGGGCCACAGTTACACCCACACTGACAGCCCTAATCATCATCATCATCATCATCATGGAATCGGTGGTGCTCTCTGGAGACGCAGCTGTGTCTTATCTGCCTCCCTCACAATAAGGCTACGGCCTGAGAATGAGTCACCAAGACTCCAGTTATTGCAGAACATCAAGGGGCCTTATTAAGGAGGTGCCATATTGATTCCCTTCTTAGACAGTACAGTATGAGGGTATAGCTTATTGTGTGCCCAGAACATTCCTTCTCTGTATATCTGTATTTATACATATGGGAAGGAGGTGCCATATTGTTTCCCTTAGACAGTACAGTATGAGGGTATAGCTTATTGTGTGCCCAGAACATTCCTTCTCTGTTTATTTGTATTTATACATATGGGAAGGAGGTGCCATATTGTTTCCCTTAGACAGTACAGTATGAGGGTATAGCTTATTGTGTGCCCAGAACATTCCTTCTCTGTATATTTGTATTTATACATATGGGAAGGAGGTGCCATATTGATTCCCTTAGACAGTACAGTATGAGGGTATAGCTTATTGTGTGCCCAGAACATTCCTTCTCTGTATATTTGTATTTATACATATGTGAAGGAGGTGCCATATTGATTCCCTTAGACAGTACAGTATGAGGGTATAGCTTATTGTGTGCCCAGAACATTCCTTCTCTGTATATTTGTATTTATACAACTATTTATTGCATATACCTATATATTTGGAAGAAGGGAGCTGCCATACTACTTAGGTACAATGAGGCACCACCACTATAAATGACAACGAATTGCATGTTCCTTAAGGTAGGTAAATGTAATAAATGACAGGTGTTTTATTACCCCTAAAATTTCAAACCTTTTAAATAGCAGTTAAAATGGATGAAGGTCTGGGACATCCCTTATCACAGTCAATCTCACTGCAAATGCAAAAAAATGTTTGTCATCTTGACATATCAATATTCTGTCTGTCTCCAATCAATTTCCAGAGGCTCGGAGCTGGAATCGAGCGTCATTCCTTAAACTCCGGGCGGCAGTGAGAAAGGGCCGGCTGCTACCGTTTGTCAGCATGATTTAAAGTCTGTTTGGAAGCTGGAGTCTGGGGACAATTTAATCGTTTTCTACAAAGAGGAGGGGACAGAGCTCGAGTGGAGATCCCCTTTGATGGAAAGGTTTATCGGTGTAGCGTCAGGTTAGAAAAGTTCAGCTCTGAAATGAACTGTTGTGTCTTTGTAGGAGGGAAGAAATCTAAGCACTTTTATATACAGGTATGGGACTTATTATACAGAATGTGCGGGACCTGGATTATTCCAGATAACAGATCTTTCCTGTAACTTGGATCTACATACCTTTAGTCTACTAGAAAATAATTTATTTTATTTAGCAGAAAATTCTGCACAACATGTTTCGGCTACAGGTGCACCTGATGAAGGACGTTGTAGCCGAAACATGTTGATTTTCTGCTAAATAAAATGAAAACCTTTTAAAGCAAGAATTTGTGCTCTCCGGCTATTCTCTCGTTGAGAAGCACTAAATACGCAGATGACTACGATAAGGACAACTCTACATCTAATCTGATAGTTAATTAATATAATTATAATAATTTAAACATTAAATAAAGCCAATAGGCTGGTTTTGCCTCCAATAAGGATTAATTATATCTTAGTTGGGATGAAGTACAGGTGTGGGATCCGTTATCCGGAAACCTGTTATCCAGAAATTACAGAAAAGGCCATCTCCCATAGACTCTATTTTATCCAAAGAATCCAATTTTTAAAAAACAATTTCCTTTTTCTCTGTAATAATAAAACAGTAGCTTGTAGTAAGATCAACTAAGATTATTGATTGGTTGCTATAGGTAACTGCTCATGGGTAACTTTGCCCAGTGTTGATAAATGAGCCTCACTGTCTTTCCTTTCCAGCGTAACAGCGCCAACGGTAAAGCGAGGTCTAGTCCTTTAATTCTGCATGGAAGCCATGATAATCAGTATATGGAGGCAGAGTCAGGGTCAGCACTGGAGAATGATGTGCATTGATTAAAGGGAAAGTACGCCTGAAAGAAACACTTATGAGTAGTTTCTATGGAATCTTATGCATAGGATATAATTTCCGATCAATGCAGACAATGGTCCAACTAGAAGCTATCGGGCTCCACAACCAAATCTAAAGTATATTGCCAGCAGATCAATAAGCTGATCAATCATGTCCTAAAGTAAAGGGATCCATCAGATCATGCATGATATTCTGAGACGTGACGATGATCAGGGGCATAACCAGGAACAAAAATGTTGGTACCAGGCCCCCCATAAAAGTTTAAAAAAAAACATCAACCCCCTTACAAGTTAAAAGAAACATTGGGGCCCCAGAGAATATTTTTTTTTAAAAAAACATTGGTGGCTGGGGCCTATAGAGTATTAAAATATTACATTGGTGGCCAGGGTTTTAATAAAAAATAAATAAATAATTTAAAAAAAAACCACAGTGGTGTTCAGGAGAACTGAACTCATAGCTTTGGGTCTTTTGCTTTGGCTCCTTTTGTGGCTTTGTGGCTTTTTGGGACTTCAACTTCAGCTCCTTTCGTAGCTTTGGGTCTCTTTGGGAATATACAGAGAAGGAATGTTCTGGGCACACAATAAGCTATACCCTCATACTGTACTGTCTAAGGGAAACAATATGGCACCTCCTTCCCATATGTATAAATACAAATATACAGAGAAGGAATGTTCTGGGCACACAATAAGCTATACCCTCATACTGTACTGTCTAAGGGAAACAATATGGCACCTCCTTCCCATATGTATAAATACAAATATACAGAGAAGGAATGTTCTGGGCACACAATAAGCTATACCCTCATACTGTACTGTCTAAGGGAAACAATATGGCACCTCCTTCCCATATGTATAAATACAAATATACAGAGAAGGAATGTTCTGGGCACACAATATGCTATACCCTCATACTGTACTGTCTAAGGGAAACAATATGGCACCTCCTTCCCATATGTATAAATACAAATATACAGAGAAGGAATGTTCTGGGCACACAATAAGCTATACCCTCATACTGTACTGTCTAAGGGAAACAATATGGCACCTCCTTCCTCCCATATGTATAAATACAAATATACAGAGAAGGAATGTTCTGGGCACACAATATGCTATACCCTCATACTGTACTGTCTAAGGGAAACAATATGGCACCTCCTTCCCATATGTATAAATACAAATATACAGAGAAGGAATGTTCTGGGCACACAATAAGCTATACCCTCATACTGTACTGTCTAAGGGAAACAATATGGCACCTCCTTCCCATATGTATAAATACAAATATACAGAGAAGGAATGTTCTGGGCACACAATAAGCTATACCCTCATACTGTACTGTCTAAGGGAAACAATATGGCACCTCCTTCCCATATGTATAAATACAAATATACAGAGAAGGAATGTTTTGAGCTTGCAATAAATGAAACTGCCGGATAATAAAATGTTATTACTTCTGCAAAAAAAAAAGTATGGCACTTCTATTTTTCCCTCTCGGCCCCTATGGTCTGGAGCTGTAAGATTGATATGGGCCAGGTAACATTTTTATACAGAATTTGTGATCACTGTTATTCCTGGTGGTTTGTTGGCAGATGCAAATTAGTATAATCAACAGTACGGCTGCTCTGGATCAATGGCATTAGGGCTGAGATCAATGGAAGTGCAGCCTAATAAGTGATATTGATAGATTCTGCTGTATCCATCAGTGCAGGAGTAGCTTGATAAATCTTATTAGGAAGTAATATCTCTAATTTCCAATACTACCGAACATTCCCAATACTATTCTACACTTCTGACACTATCCCTCATTTCCAACACTAATCCTCATTTCCACTATCACCCATTCCCAACACTTTCCCCCTTCCCAACACTATCCCCTATTGCCAACACTACCTCCCCTTCCCAACACTTTCCCCCTTCCCAATACTATCCCCTATTGCCAACACTACCTCCCCTTCCCAACACTTTCCCCCTTCCCAACACTATCCCCTATTGCCAACACTACCTCCCCTTCCCAACACTATCCCCCATTCCCAACCAGTAACAGAACTTGGTGGGGGCGGGCCCTGGTGCGGGCCATGCAGCCAGGCCCGCCCCCACCCTCGTCCATCAGATTTTACAATGTGGCTGCAGACGAATCCAGCCGGCTGCAGCCCGCGCGATCTGCCGGGGTGCGGGCCCTGGCCCAGTTGCACCCCCTGCTCCCCCGGTAGTTACGCCCCTGTTCCCAACACTTTCTCCATTTCCAACACTATCTCCCATTCCCAACACTATATCCCATTCCCAACAATATCCTGCATTGCTTACACTTTCCTACATTCACAAGATAATCATCTATTCCCAATACTATTTCACATCCTCAAAAGTATCCCCCATTCCCAACACTATTCCCATTTCCAGCACTATTTTCATTCCCAACACTATACCTCATTCCCCACACTATTCCTCATTCCCGACACTATTCCCCATTCCCAAGACTTTCCCCATTCCCAAGACTTTCCCTCATTCCTAGCACTATTCCCCATTTCCAGCACTATCCTCATTCCCAACACTATACCTCATTCCTTAAACTATTCCCCATTCCCAACAATATCCCCCATTCCCAGTGCTATCTCCATTCCCAACACTATCCCTATTGCTAGAACTATTGCCCCAGTGCTATCTCCATTCCCAACACTATCCCTATCGCTATGACTATTGCCCCAGTGCTATCCCTATTCCCAACACTAGCCAACATTGTCAAAACTACCATCTTTCATATCTCACTGCCAGTTGGTAGATAAATTCAGTATATTACATTTGTGTAAAGAGAAGATGAAACTTCTATAGAAGCCTGTGTTGGTGCTTGAAGGTTTTCTAAAGTCATCCTGACATGGGAACATCTATGATTATTAAACTTTTATGGAAAAAAGACTAGTGATCCTGAGACCTGTCAGCACTTCTACATGGAAACACAAACCTGCAAGTCTGCCTTGTGCTACAGAAATGCCTCTTTATTGAATGTGCTCCCTTCACAGCGCATGGCTCAATAGTAACACCCAGTCATATCACTTGCCTCTTGTGAGACACCACAGCTTTAAAGGACAAGCAAAGCCAAAGAAACAGAAAAAAAGTTTTATCTGCATATAAATATTAAGACACGTTTGCTGCCAAACAAGGCAGGTACAAACTACTACCTTAGTAATTTAAAGTGATTTCTCTTGTTCTTCCTTTCCTTCTATCTGTCCGTCTGTCCATGTCTATCAATCCATACTCGTATCAATCTATTAATCTATTTCCCTCCACTTAATTCCCAGTGCAGAAAATCAATGGCCGCCTGTACAGCAGCTCCATTCAGACGTGCCGCATGGCTGTCAATGTTTCAGTGGTTGGAGAAGAGACAAAGGGTCAATAAATCTGGGCTACTTGTAAGCCAAGGCCCTGAGAAAGGCTCACAAACCCTTAATTTGTTTCCCAGTCGTACTGACATACACCAATGTTACGTGAAAGCAGAGGAAATAATCAAGGCAGAGTCAATAGGCCTCTATCAGCCAGTGACTCCCGGTGCCAGTTGGGTTCCATTCATGCCCAGGGTGTTCCGTTTCTCCTGCTGGAACCCAATAGCCCGGTCTCTGTCTGGATTCTCTTTCACTTACATTCGCTGACATTATCCTACGTTTTAAATGACAAATATCCCATTTCATTCTGTGGGTAAACATGTTAGTTGTACACGTCAATCAGCATGACAGCTCCTGCAACTAATATTCAGCCGCGAGATGACTTGGCTGCGACATTATCACTTTGCACCCATTGTGTTCCCCGGGGAATCGAGAGCCGATAACAGGACAGGAAGGGGGGGGGATGGAAGGGACTCAAATGAGGGGCACAGGTCTGGAGAGGAAGTATTTGCCCTGGGGAAACATGCATTGAGATATTCCTATTGTGCTGAAAGTGACACCTTTTTGGAACATGGGGGACCCAACCAAAGACGTGTTGCATAAAGGATGGGCTTTTGGTGACTAGGGTTGCCACCTTTTTTGGAAAAATTTTCCAGCCTTCTATATATTTATCTTTTTTTCCCTATTAATAACATTGGGATCACTGACCTTCCTATATATTTATCTTTATTCCCTATTAATAACATTGGGATCACTGACCTTCTTATATATTTATCTTTATTCCCTATTAATAACATTGGGATCACTGACCTTCCTATATATTTATCTTTATTCCCTATTAATAACATTAGGATCACTGACCTTCCTATACATTTATCTTTATTCCCTATTAATAACATTGGGATCACTGACCTTTCTATATATTTATCTTTATTCCCTATTAATAACATTGGGATCACTGACCTTCCTATATATTTATCTTTATTCCCTATTAATAACATTGGGATCACTGACCTTCCTATATATTTATCTTTATTCCCTATTAATAACATTGGGATCACTGACCTTCCTATATATTTATCTTTATTCCCTATTAATAACATTGGGATCACTGACCTTCCTATATATTTATCTTTATTCCCTATTAATAACATTGGGATCACTGACCTTCCTATATATTTATCTTTATTCCCTATTAATAACATTGGGATCACTGACCTTCCTATATATTTATCTTTATTCCCTATTAATAACATTGGGATCACTGACCTTCCTATATATTTATCTTTATTCCCTTTTAATAACATTGGGATCAATGACCTTCCTATATATTTATCTTTATTCCCTATTAATAACATTGGGATCACTGACCTTCCTATATATTTATCTTTATTCCCTATTAATAACATTGGGATCACTGACCTTCCTATATATTTATCTTTATTCCCTATTAATAACATTGGGATCACTGACCTTCCTATATATTTATCTTTATTCCCTATTAATAACATTGGGATCACTGACCTTCCTATATATTTATCTTTATTGCCTATTAATAACATTGGGATCATATATCACTGAGCTTCCTATATATTTATCTTTATTCCCTATTAATAACATTGGGATCACTGACCTTCCTATATATATTTATCTTTATTCCCTATTAATAACATTAGGATCACTGACCTTCCTATACATTTATCTTTATTCCCTATTAATAACATTGGGATCACTGACCTTCCTATATATATTTATCTTTATTCCCTATTAATAACATTGGGATCACTGACCTTCCTATATATTTATCTTTATTCCCTATTAATAACATTGGGATCACTGACCTTCCTATATATTTATCTTTATTCCCTATTAATAACATTGGGATCACTGGCCTTCCTATATATTTATCTTTATTCCCTATTAATAACATTGGGATCACTGACCTTCCTATATATTTATCTTTATTCCCTATTAATAACATTGGGATCACTGACCTTCCTATATATTTATCTTTATTCCCTATTAATAACATTGGGATCACTGACCTTCCTATATATTTATCTTTATTCCCTATTAATAACATTGGGATCACTGACCTTCCTATATATTTATCTTTATTCCCTATTAATAACATTGGGATCACTGACCTTCCTATATATTTATCTTTATTCCCTATTAATAACATTGGGATCACTGACCTTCCTATATATTTATCTTTATTCCCTATTAATAACATTGGGATCACTGACCTTCCTATATATTTATCTTTATTCCCTTTTAATAACATTGGGATCAATGACCTTCCTATATATTTATCTTTATTCCCTATTAATAACATTGGGATCACTGACCTTCCTATATATTTATCTTTATTCCCTATTAATAACATTGGGATCACTGACCTTCCTATATATTTATCTTTATTCCCTATTAATAACATTGGGATCACTGACCTTCCTATATATTTATCTTTATTCCCTATTAATAACATTGGGATCACTGACCTTCCTATATATTTATCTTTATTCCCTATTAATAACATTGGGATCACTGACCTTCCTATATATTTATCTTTATTCCCTATTAATAACATTGGGATCACTGACCTTCCTATATATTTATCTTTATTCCCTATTAATAACATTGGGATCACTGACCTTCCTATATATTTATCTTTATTCCCTATTAATAACATTGGGATCACTGACCTTCCTATATATTTATCTTTATTCCCTTTTAATAACATTGGGATCAATGACCTTCCTATATATTTATCTTTATTCCCTATTAATAACATTGGGATCACTGACCTTCCTATATATTTATCTTTATTCCCTATTAATAACATTGGGATCACTGACCTTCCTATATATTTATCTTTATTCCCTATTAATAACATTGGGATCACTGACCTTCCTATATATTTATCTTTATTCCCTATTAATAACATTGGGATCATATCACTGACCTTCCTATATATTTATCTTTATTGCCTATTAATAACATTGGGATCATATATCACTGAGCTTCCTATATATTTATCTTTATTCCCTATTAATAACATTGGGATCACTGACCTTCCTATATATATTTATCTTTATTCCCTATTAATAACATTAGGATCACTGACCTTCCTATACATTTATCTTTATTCCCTATTAATAACATTGGGATCACTGACCTTCCTATATATTTATCTTTATTCCCTATTAATAACATTGGGATCACTGACCTTCCTATATATTTATCTTTATTCCCTATTAATAACATTGGGATCACTGACCTTCCTATATATTTATCTTTATTCCCTATTAATAACATTGGGATCACTGACCTTCCTATATATTTATCTTTATTCCCTATTAATAACATTGGGATCACTGACCTTCCTATATATTTATCTTTATTCCCTATTAATAACATTGGGATCACTGACCTTCCTATATATTTATCTTTATTCCCTATTAATAACATTGGGATCATATCACTGACCTTCCTATATATTTATCTTTATTGCCTATTAATAACATTGGGATCATATATCACTGAGCTTCCTATATATTTATCTTTATTCCCTATTAATAACATTGGGATCACTGACCTTCCTATATATATTTATCTTTATTCCCTATTAATAACATTAGGATCACTGACCTTCCTATACATTTATCTTTATTCCCTATTAATAACATTGGGATCACTGACCTTCCTATATATTTATCTTTATTCCCTATTAATAACATTGGGATCACTGACCTTCCTATATATTTATCTTTATTCCCTATTAATAACATTGGGATCACTGACCTTCCTATATATTTATCTTTATTCCCTATTAATAACATTGGGATCACTGACCTTCCTATATATTTATCTTTATTCCCTATTAATAACATTGGGATCATATCACTGACCTTCCTATATATTTATCTTTATTGCCTATTAATAACATTGGGATCATATATCACTGAGCTTCCTATATATTTATCTTTATTCCCTATTAATAACATTGGGATCACTGACCTTCCTATATATATTTATCTTTATTCCCTATTAATAACATTAGGATCACTGACCTTCCTATACATTTATCTTTATTCCCTATTAATAACATTGGGATCACTGACCTTCCTATATATTTATCTTTATTCCCTATTAATAACATTGGGATCACTGACCTTCCTATATATTTATCTTTATTCCCTATTAATAACATTGGGATCACTGACCTTCCTATATATTTATCTTTATTCCCTATTAATAACATTGGGATCACTGACCTTCCTATATATTTATCTTTATTCCCTATTAATAACATTGGGATCACTGACTTTCCAATATATTTATCTTTATTCCCTATTAATAACATTGGGATCACTGACCTTCCTATATATTTATCTTTATTCCCTATTAATAACATTGGGATCATATATCACTGAGCTTCCTATATATTTATCTTTATTCCCTATTAATAACATTGGGATCACTGACCTTCCTATATATATTTATCTTTATTCCCTATTAATAACATTGGGATCACTGACCTTCCTATATATTTATCTTTATTCCCTATTAATAACATTGGGATCACTGACCTTCCTATATATTTATCTTTATTCCCTATTAATAACATTGGGATCACTGGCCTTCCTATATATTTATCTTTATTCCCTATTAATAACATTGGGATCACTGACCTTCCTATATATTTATCTTTATTCCCTATTAATAACATTGGGATCACTGACCTTCCTATATATTTATCTTTATTCCCTATTAATAACATTGGGATCACTGACCTTCCTATATATTTATCTTTATTCCCTATTAATAACATTGGGATCACTGACCTTCCTATATATTTATCTTTATTCCCTATTAATAACATTGGGATCACTGACCTTCCTATATATTTATCTTTATTCCCTATTAATAACATTGGGATCACTGACCTTCCTATATATTTATCTTTATTCCCTATTAATAACATTGGGATCACTGACCTTCCTATATATTTATCTTTATTCCCTATTAATAACATTGGGATCATATCACTGACCTTCCTATATATTTATCTTTATTCCCTATTAATAACATTGGGATCACTGACCTTCCTATATATTTATCTTTATTCCCTATTAATAACATTGGGATCACTGACCTTCCTATATATTTATCTTTATTCCCTATTAATAACATTGGGATCACTGACCTTCCTATATATATTTGAAAGGTCAATTTCCCATGTCGCCAGATCCCTGTCCGAGGGTTATAAATTCTGGGAGGGGCTACAGCCCATTGGTTCTAGTGCACGTGGTGTCCTGCCTGCCCAGTCTGACCCTGCACACAAAAAAGGTCCACCACCCAGGGAACTCAGGTGACTGGTGGGCTAATAACAGGGAACCCCTCAGGGGAAGGCAGATCATGCCAACTTAGTAGTATGGGGCCTCATAATTACTGATGGTGGCCCTGATTACTCTCTCTGAACACTGATATTTCCATGTTAGCTCATTAGCACTCTGTTCTGCTGAATTCTGCAGGGATCATTAGGGACCAGTGTAGTCCACAGCATGTATCTCTGCTAATTACTGATCAGCCATACAGCACGTATATTTCATGCCTTGTATAATTTGTATTGATGTATTGAAAGAGCGTTGCCCTTTAAATCTCGACACATGTTGAAAAGCATTTTGCACAATCGCCCATGAGAATATTTCCTTATTATACACACTCGTGATTGGTCCAAAATCCACCTTCTCCTTTCTGTTTTTGTTGGGTATTAACACAGGAATAAATAAGGATCAGGGGCATGTTGCCGGCAGGTACACTGATTTAGAAGGAAGAGCTTGGGAGTGGGGTAATAAAACCTTTTGAAAGAGGCTTATTATTAGCAGCCTATAAATTAAGCACCGGATTTCAAATAGAAAGGAGTGAGTCACTGAGGAGAGAATACATGGGCCAGACTTTGAACTCTCACACCTGATTTGGATCCAGCCTGGAGATTGAGACAAGTGAATGAGAGCAGTCCTTGCACAGGCCATGAACCTCAACGGAGCTCCTCTATAATGTACCCTGGTCTTATCTAGCAGAGATGCCTCATCAGCAGGACTTCTTTGGGCAAATGCCATTGCTGAAAGCGATTAAATCATCGATTAAAAGCATTTTTTTGGTGACATAATGAAAGAAAATGTCATTTTAAGCAACTTTGCACTATACATTCATTACCAAGGTTCGATCATTTTAACGCTATTTGTTAATGTAATTGCTATTGAAAGCTGTGGCTGTTCCCTTCACTGCTTGCCTGACTACACATAGCGCTGAAAGAATGTAGCAGTAATCAGCTCTCCTCCGGTCGCGGCCAGAAGGCACACTGGTCTGTGATTGCCAGCAGAAAGCAGGGGACAGGAAGTCATGTGGTCAAACATGGTGGTCGACAACCCACTGTGTAGTTCTGCTTTACATTAGAGGTATGGAAAAGCGGATTGCTTCTAGGGGGTCTCTTTGATGCAGTTGGAGAAAGGGGTGGGATTCTGGGCAGGGGTCTTATTATTAAAGTTGCATGTCATTCTCCTTTAAAACTCTGAGAAGGGCTGCTATCAGAAATCATGGGGCCTGATACTACTCAGTGGGTTTGGGTTATTAGAGCACCACCTGCCTAGGTCCCCTTGACAAGTGGACCCCGCCAACTTTGGAGAATGGGGTCCCAATGAAAGAAGTCTGCTACTCATGGACGTCCATGCCCCTCATCTGCCTTGGCCATGTGATATTATGCCAAAAACCTAGGACTATGTCCCTGGCCATTCCTGCGACCTGCCCAGTAGGCCCAAAACACGGCAACAATCAGCTCAAGCCTCGTCCACTCCTCTGCATCCCCCTGACATCAACATCCCGCCCCTAAACATAATTGTTCCGCCCCCCTGTGGCAATCACTCCGCCCCCTTCCTGTCCATAAAAGATGGTGTCCCCTAGGTGTCCCCTCGTGTTGGTGGCCCTACCTTTGAGTATTTTCACTGCTGCACCCCCAATAAAGAAAAAAATTGGCGCACTTAAGTCCTCCATCAACATAACAGATCAGAAAGACCCTTAATGGGGCTAATTTAATTACCTGCTAAGTTGCACCGGTGCAGTTATCGCATTTCCACCAATTAGATCAGTTATTTTATATTCCAGCTCGCACGTAACCGATCAAATATAATTGTCGATTGAATGTTATAAGTAAACAAACTGATGCGATTTATCACCCGTGTTAGCAAATTTGCCCCCTAAAAATGACCAAATATCGAAGAAATGTGTCCGGAGGAAATATATTGTGAGTTTCAGTTCCTTTTCACCTTTCATGTTTATTTTTGCCGGCAGAAGCTGCAGATATGAAGCAGCCCAGCCTCGATTCACGCGCTTAGCGCCATTATATTTCTAATATTCTATCAAGTGGCGAGTGTTGCCCAGCGTGAGGCGTCAGCTCTAATGCCATTTATTCATTCTCTGCCATTTATCAGACTCACAGGAGTAGGGAATGGAATAGCACTGTACCTGCTGAGCACAATCAGCCCTTCGCTTCCCCCCTGAAAGATTAGAAGATTAATAATAGATTGAAATGATGAACTGCAGAAGGTTTAATCTGCCGGTAATTGCTGGCGGCAGACACTTCGAGAAATGGAGCCGCGAATTGCTGCTCGTTTAACCCCCCCGTTAATGTCCGGCACTGGTCGGGTTGCCACCCTTTAACTAAATGCGACGACTATGCTGGGATAATGTTACATTGTGGGTAAGAACCTGTTAACGTAATGTGTCCTCTGTCCATTTGGCTGCTAGACATTGGGACAAATTCATGAAAGTGCGAGATTTCGCCTTCGAAGGCTTCGCCACATTCTGCACCACTTCCCAGGTAGAGTCCTGCGCGGATCCATTTTTTGGAACTCGCACCCGCAACCTGCAATCTGGACCTGGACCAGCAACCCGCATTCTTACCCACTTGGACCCACCCGACCCGACAGTACCTTATCCTCAACCCGGACCCGCTGTCATTATAAACCGGAAGTGACATCATCGTGATCAGAAAAAAGGAGTAAAAATCGCTATTGAGAAGAACCGCGGCCCGACCAGCGACCCCGCAGGACCGCTGACCAGCCAGGGGCGTAACTATAGAGGAAGCAGGGGGGCCCAGGAGGTATAGGGGGGGCCAGGAGGTATAGGGGGGGCCAGGAGGTATAGGGGCCCCATGAGGCCCTAATTCATATACAAATTCAATAAATATTGGAGAAACAAGTCAACCTCTAAACATTTTGGGGGCCTGAAAAATAATTTGCTGTGGGGTCCCGTAATATGTACTACGCCACTGTGACCAGCGTCTATACCAGCACCCGGAACTTCTACCCGCAACCCGCAGGGTACTGCAGGTTTTTGCGGGTAACCCGCTGGTACCCGACCCACTGCAGGACTCTATCGCCAGGTGCAAATTTGCTACCACTACTCGAATTCACTAAAATGCGAAGTTGCGTCTCTGCAGCCGAATGCAGAGTTTCACTAGCGTCAATTCGTCAGGGCGAGCATTTCATAACGAACTTTCGCTAATGGGATGTAGCTTCACCTTATTAGTTCGCCAGGTCTAAAGTGGAGAAGGAAACTCTGGCGAAAGAAGTAACGTTCTGTAAAATTCACACTTTAATTATGGAGTGACAATCGTTCGTTTGAGCGAAAATTCGCCTCGTGAAATGGTGCGAAACTGCACTAGCGACGGTCTCTTTCACTAGCAAATTGTCCTCTACGTCTGTTTGTAAATTGGCGATGTTCTTGCGGATGGGATTTCTGGCGAATTTTCAATAGCGACGCCCTTTAGTAAACCTGCCGCATAGTGTATGTATTCAGCTCACCTCCTCCCAGGAACATCCTCGGAAATAAGGGATTTATAAAACTTTGTTTTCATTAGACACAAAGTTCTATCTTCGTTGCCTAATGGAACAGGAATCCTTGTCTCTTTATAGAGGCTTTAATATGGAATCAAACCCATTCCCATGGCAGTGCAGTTGTCATTAAATTCCTGGTAAGAAGAAGAATGTCTGGCTCAATAGACATCGAATGTATTACATATATACTTTAATAAGAGCAGATTCCTGACCCCCCAGCCTTGCTTAGTGCCAATGATACCCCAGCAGTTCCCCCCGTGAGTACGACGTGTCTAAATCATTCTGCAAATTAACTGTCCTTCATAACCAGGTTTTTTTTTAATATTCTTAGTTCCCTTAATGTTGGAAACTTGGCTTCTCCTTCCTGCTCCAAAGAGCAACGAGACTCTTCCAGGGAGAGGATTAAACAGGCTCTGAGCTCAGACCCTCGCTGGCTGCCAAATATTTTGAGTAGAATCTTTAAGGTTTAAAAGCATTGCCCTGAAATCCAGTGGCATTATATACAAGTTATCAGGGCCCCGCTTTAAAATAATTTTAAAGACTCCTAAATGTTGGGAGTACAGTTATCCAGAATGCTCGGGACTTCTGGATAAAATCTTTCCATAATTCGGTTCTTCATGCCTTAAGTCTACTAGAAAATCATGTAAACATTAAGGGGCTTATTTTTTTAAAGTCAGATTAAAAAATCAGATTTTTGTAGTGGAAAAAATAATTTAAAATTTATTATACTCCGAGGATGGAAAAAGTCAGAATCTCACACCTGCCGAGGTTGTATATAAGTTAGTGGGAGAGGTCCCTATCCTATTTGGATAGTTTCTGCTGTCTACACTGGAATTAGCCTGAAAATTCTACTATTTCAGGCAAAAAATCAGAAAAATTTAGATTTTTCATGAAAAGCCTGAAAAAAATCGAGTGATTCGGAAAAAAAAAATCAGAAAAAACAAAAAACTTACAATTTGGATTTTCGCTCAATTTTATTGAGTTTTCCCCAATCCAATTAAAACGTGCTTTTTTAATAAAAAACAGGGTCATATCGTGGATTCTAGACTGGTCTGACTTTTTTTTCTGAAATCTGACATTGGGCTAGACATATTGTCAATTTCCCAGCTGCCCCAAGTCATGTGACTTGTGATCTGATAAACTTCAGCCACTCTTTACTGCTGTACTGCAAGTTGGAGTGATATCACCCCCTCAATTTCCCCCCAGCAGCCAAACAAAAGAACAATGGGAAGGTAACCAGATAGCAGCTCCCTAACACAAGATAACAGCTGCCTGGTAGATCTAAGAACAGCACTCAATAGTAAAAACCCATGTCCCACTGAGACACATTCAGTTACATTGAGAAGGAAAAACAGCAGCCTGACAGAAAGCGCTTCTCTCCTAAAGTGCAGACACAAGTCACATGACCAGGGGCAGCTGGGAAATTAACAATATGTCCTTCGAAGAGGAATACATTGAAACAAACCCTCCTTTCAATCCTATCGACAAATAACTTGTATAACTTACTGTATATAATATCTGTGCTTGATAGCACCTCATTTTTTTTTACCTGAACATTTTTGTTGATTTCACTAGAGAATTGCCGCAAATGGAAATGACTCCTTCTTGGAGAGGAGAACAAGATGTTCCTTTGTAACAAGGCTCGGATGTGCTTCTCTGGCTTGTCCTAATGTCATATTTCCTCGGCAGACACAGATAGGGTATCATCACTTCTGGAACAACGTAGGACCATGCCATTGGGGGGGAGGAGGGGGTTCAGGAATATGATTTGACGGATACACCACGTCCAAGAAACTCTTCAGAAGAACAACCATATAAAGTCTTTGCAAGCAGGCACTTTGGTTTTGAGTATTAAGGCGTGAAGCACTATATTTGGCAAAGACAATGAGACGTGAGATTGAGAGTTGGTTAACTAAAAAGTTTAAGTTCTACCAACCCTCCTGTACTGAGGAATATTTGGAGCCCTGGCAATTAGAATTTGTACAATACATTTGATGACTAGAGGGAACTTGGTAGTTCTTCAGCATCTCCGTTATTCACTTATTGCCTGTAACTAACTTAGTAGTATGAGTAAAAGTAGAGAGGGAGTATTACTAGTTCTAAAAGATGGCTTCATATGGAAGGATAACTATTCACATGATGAATATATATTAGTGGTGTGCAAGTGTAGATCAACCCATGGCCGATCCAAACCTTGGCAACATCACAGAGAACAACCAATGTTACATTAATCTTGTTCTGCTGTTGCCATCTTGCCCTAGTGTTCCATATTTTCCTACTGTTGTGGTCTTGGTCTGCTGTGGGTATATTGTCATATTAACATTATCTTGACCTACTGACACCACCTTCTCCTAATGTTTCCATGTTGCCTTACTCTCACCCCTTGTCCTACTGGTTCCATGTTGCCCTACTGTTAACAACTTAATCTACTGTCACCACCTTGTTCTACAGTTTTCATATTGCCAACTGTTAATATTTAGTTCTACAGTCACCACCTTGTCCTAGTGTTTCCATGTTATCCTATTTTCACCCCATGTCCTACTGTTTCCAGATTGTCTTACTTTTAACATCTTGTTCTGCTTTAACTAATTTGTACTACTGTTTTCATGTTGCCCAACTCTCACTCTTGCTTCTAACCATTTAGCCTATTTTATGGTCATTCCCTATTTCATAGTGGGGAATAATGCTATAGATATAAAAGACTATGAGAATGAAGAGGTTGAGTGAGGAAAGGCGGAATAAGAGTTTGGAAGTGGGCCCACCGTCTAAGGTTTTCTGGTGGGCCCCTGTCATCCCAGTCCGACACTGTGTTGCCCTACTGTTAACATCTTATTCCACTGTCACCACCATGTCTTACAGTTTCCATGTTGCCCGACTCTCATCACCATGTTCTACTGTTTCCTGTTTCCAGGTTACCCTACTCTTAACATCTTGTTGTATTGTCACCACCATGTCCTACTGTTTCTATCTTGCCTAACGCTAACCCAACGTTCTATTGATTCCATGTTGCCCTCTAATAAAGCATCTTGTTCTACCATCACCACTTTGTCCTACTGTTTCCTTGTTGCTTTACTTTTAACATCTTTCTGCTATTGCCCTATTATTAACATCTCAGTCTACTGCCACCACCTTGTCCTACTGTCTTCATGTTGCCCAACACTCACCTCATGTCTTACTGGTTCCATGTTGCTTTACTGTTAAAATCTTATTCTACCATCACCACTTTGTCCTACAGTTTCCATGTTGTCCTACTCTCACTACCATGATGTTTCCAGGTTGCCCTACTGTTAACATCTTGTTCTACTGTCACCACCTTGTCCCATTGTTTCCATGTTGCTCTACCTAAACTGTTTGACTCATAGCGAAGCGTCACTGAAATATAGAACAGCAGGCCTAGTATTTACAATGTCGGCCCCTATTGCGTCTTCCATCAGTCCATCAATATTTCAGTAACGTAGCACTCCCTCATGTTTCCCCTGAGCCTACTGTCGCCCCACGTCATGATCTGACCCCTTTCTTCTGCCGACTTCCTTCCCCTAAAACAGTCTCTCGCTTTTTCTACTTTCTTTTAATTAATGTGCAGAGAAGTTTGTAAGGCAAGTCGGCCATTCTCCTGGGTGATTGATACATGGAAACTCACATAAACATGCCTCTCTAATCAATTGCACTCCCTAGTCTTAAATCCTGCGAGGTGTTATTAAATCTGAGCTGTAAATCTCTCTGCTCAGCTGTGATATATATGGGAGCAAAATGCACAGTATTATTGAAGATATCATGTTTACATGAGCAGTCAATTATGGGTACAAACTTCTAATTTACAGTAGAAATATGACCTGCTTATAAGGGATATGTTTTTTTCATTTAAATTCCCTCACACATTACATTATTGTCTGCTGAAAACCTCTCTCTATATTTGTATAAGGGCTCGGCAGAAGATTACAGTTAAAGGAGAACTAAAGCCTAACTAAAGAAGTAGCTAGAAATGTTGTACATTATATTTTGTGCTTATGTACCAGCCCAAGGCAACCACAGCCCTTTAGCAGTAAAGATCTGTGTCTCCAAAGATGCCCCAGTAGCTCCCCATCTTCTTTTCTGCTGATTCACTGCACATGCTCTGTGCTGCTGTCACTTACTGAGCTTAGGGACCCACTCACAATATACAGTACACATAGAATAGAAATGTCACAATATAAGGCTGATTAGTAATTAATACACATAATTACTACATGGCAGCACAGAAACCAGTGCAATTAGCATCAGAATTTAATAATCAGCAAACCTGTAGCATCAGCTTATATTACAGCCAGGGAAGCTCATTTTCTGCTGGATAATTAGTGACGAGCCCTAAGCTTAGCTTCTCAACAGCCAATCAGAGCCCACTGAGCATGTGAGTGTCACAGACACTTTCCAAGATGGTGACCCCCTGTGACAAGTTTGAAGTCCTGGATCATTGCTGCTATTGACAAGCTCAAACTTTAGCCTCATGCAATAAGTTCACTATATAAAATATGGCATTTTTAACCAAAATGTATTTTTAGGCTTTAGTTCTCCTTTAATATAAAGGGGAACCACCTGTATAAGGTAATGGGTAGAGGCAATACTAATAGCTCAACCTGCCACCCACTTGAAGCAGCACCAGGAACTCCACTTTGTTACCCGATACTGTCCAACCTGCGAGTCCCATGTGTATTCACTATAACCACACTTCACCGCTTCTCATAGATCTGCCTCGGCAGCACCCAGAACCCATGGATAATCTGTGCCAATGTCAATGTGATAACTATCTGCCTTTTTTTCTATTCCATCCACTAGTTTTACCGGCAACATGAAGCCCGGCAAAAAAAAAAATCCTGAATGATGAACCCCAAAAGTGCTGTAGCCACCTGGGAGGGGGTGGCTATAATAAATGACCCCATAGAATTAGACTTCCGGCACTCGTATAATATTGTGCCGTCTGTGTAATGACGAAAGGGCTTTGCAAAAAGCAGCTGCTCATTAGACAGTATTCAGCCCATTTTCTCTAGATTGGTAATAGAAAAAATGAAGCTAATTGCACTTACTAACAAAAACCTTGATATTTACACCCAAAAAGAAAAAAGAAATAAAATGTCCATAATGCAGAGGGGTGTGAATTCACTCTGCCTAATTGCTGACCATTAACTTCTAAATAAGTAAATAAAGGGGTCTACATTACTATTATTACTGCTATCTGGTTGCCAGGCTGATGTATGTAAGAATAAGGGGGCTCAATTTAAAGGGGTAGTTCAACTTCAAACTAACATTTAGAATGGCTAATTCTTAGCAGCTTTTTAATTGGTCTTCATTATGTATTTTGTATCGTTTTTGAATTATTTGCCTTTTTCTTCTGACTCTTTCCAGCTTGGGGGAGGGGGGTCACTGACCCCATCTAAAACAAATGCTCTGTAAGGCTAAACATTTATTGTTATTGCTACGTTTTATTACTAATATTTCTATTCAAACCCTCTCCTATTCATATTCCATTCAAATCAATGCATGGGGGTAATTCTGACCTTAGCAACCAGACGGCTGAAATTATTACCTGGAGAGCTGCTGAATAAAAAGCTAAATAACTCAAAAAACACAAATAATAAAAAATGAAAACCAATTGCAAATTGTTTAAGAATATCCCTCTCTACGTCATACTAAGAGTTACCCCTTTAAGTTGAACTTTACATTTCCATTGACGGACAGTAATGCATTTTCATGGGAGCGTAAGGGGTTTATAAGAAGTTACAGAACAAAGTTGCGTCCCTGGCTGAGGACACGGCTGCTCCATATACATTGCCATAATCCACTGCCTTCTGTGGAAAGATTTAAGGTCTCTGAGCCAAAGGGAGTTTACATTTTCTGCAGCGCAGAGAGGCTGATTCACGGCGCCTTGTAAAAAAACAGAGGTGGAGTAGGTTTTCTGGGGAGAGAGGAAAATACAGATAGAGAAGGCCATTAACCCCCAACGGCATACAACAAGGCTCTATAGGAAGGGCTTTCAGTTGAGGGTATAGTAAGGCAACATGGGGGCAAATTCAATTGTCGCCAGTAAACAATTCGCGACACTTCTCGCCACTACGTTAACTCACTGAAAAGCAAAGTTGCAGCCGACGACTATTCACTAGCGTTACTTCGGCAGTGCGAGCGTTTCAAAGCGAAATGGCGCCTGCAATCACTTCTGCCCACCGCAACTTCGTTAGTCCTCTTACGCTTAGGTCATTTTGAATAGGGCGGGTACATATAGGTCATATATACGTCTTTATTAGAGATGTTGGTGCAAAATGCTTGTAGTGGCCACTTATTATTACACACGTCCAAGGAAGCAAAATAAAGACAAAAGAGATCCTCTAACGTCCCACCCCAAAAACGAATGTCCCACGCCCCTCAAATGTTTGTGGAAAAATATTAACACAAAAAAGCTCAATCGTTAGGACTCTTGCAGTCAATCCCACTAAAAAAAGGGCAAGTCGACAAAGTTTATACATTTTCGGCGGACAGGATATGATGTAAGTGGCATAAGATTGAGGAAGATCCAGCTGAGGAAACGTTGAGTAAAATTTGCACCGTGGTGAATTTGCGGAGTTACGCCCGTTGGGCAGAGCGAAAAGTCGTCTAGGGATAGAGTGCAAACGAACGCTAGCGACAATCCTGTTCACTAGCGAATTGCCCCATATGCCTGTTAGTAAATTGGCGGTGTCCCTTCGGATGGGATTTCTGGCGAAATGACTCTAGCGTTAGCCACTCAGGGTCAGATTGGGGAGCCAGGGGGCCCACCGTGACTGCTGTCCGGGGCCCCCCTCTGGACCCCTTGCCCACCTACTGTGACACCGTCCATGCTGCCCACCGAGTTACCAACTCCGAGGTGCACGAACGAATCGAGCTGCGTATGTGCGAACGGTGCTGCATGGCGCCAACAATTTTTTTGTAGGGCCAGGAGATTGGGAGAGGGGGTCTGGGCCGGCTGGGGCCCATGAGGGCCGGGGCCCACCGGGTTTTTACCCGGTGTCCTGCCAGCCCAGTCCGATCCTGTTGCCACTTCGCTGTTTAGTAAATCTGCCCCATGGTGTCAGGGCAAATGGCTGTAACTGGAGTGTAACTATGCCAGAACAGACCCCTTGATGCTAAGAAAAGGAGGACCCAGTAAGGACCGCACCCCACTCTTGCCCTCCCCATAACTGTACCTGTACCAAGAGCTGCAGCTGCATGGAGGGTGAGTACTGCGGGGTGTAAAGCGGGATCCCAAATTTTCTTTTCATGGGGGGCCTGGGAATGTCACTGGTTTTGATTATATAAAGGTCAGATGTTGGGAAGTTTCAGCTGATTGTTCTAATGGGAATATGTACAGGCGTATCCTGCAGGGTTAATATGAGGAGCTGCACTGCTGCTTAATGTGGCTCCTGTATTATTTAAAGGGTCACTTCAGTGCAGAATCAGCCTACTCCGCAGCTCTGGGAATAAAATAGCAGTTATATAAGAAAAAGATGCCAGTTTATGTTATTAAGGTCACTTCTGTTCAGGCCTCCCCAAAAATATGGAACAGTAATGCCTATAATTAGAGCCCGTAATTAATCACTGACACAGTAATTATGCAGGCCTGTCAATGAAGCGGTTTAATAAAGTCTACGTCTCTCCTAATCATTAGAATAATTTGTATATAACGAGATTGGTTTTTCACTATGAAAAAAACATATTGCTTCCCCTTTAAAGTGATAGCGAAGGCTGTTCTCCAGTGGGAACGTGAAATGACACGGTAAAAATGCCGCAGCAAATCAGACGGAATGTTTGCTTGTGCGCTCAACACTTAAAGGAAGGCTTTTAACCCTCTCTGGGGTCAAGCACATAAGTAAACTGCAGGCAACACACAGCTTAAGGTTTATGTCCCCTTTAAATAGGGATTTAGTGATCCTGCACTCAGGGTGCTGGAGCTCTGTGCCGGCACTCATGCATTATACATAATTCCTTTTCATTTGCAGGTGTTGCATTCCTTTCAATATTAATGTTTTAATCCTTTCCATATAGAGGTGAATGTGCCCTGTCATCTCCTATACCAAGAGCAGAACTACACCTAGTGTGGCCCCTATATGACTGCAGCCACTTGTCTGTTCTTCTTCACAGGTGGAGAGTTACAGCCTCACAGGTGGAGAGTTACAGCCTCACAGGTAGAGAGTTACAGCTTCACAGGTGGAGAGTTACAGCCTCACAGGTGGAGAGGTGCAGTCTCACAGGTGGAGAGTTACAGCCTCACAGGTGGAGAGTTACAGTCTCACAGGTGGAGAGTTACAGCCTCACAGGTGGAGAGTTACAGTCTCACAGGTGGAGAGTTACAGCCTCACAGGTGGAGAGTTACAGTCTCACAGGTGGAGAGTTACAGCCTCACAGGTGGAGAGTTACAGTCTCAGAGGTGGAGAGTTACAGCCTCACAGGTGGAGAGTTACAGCATCACAGGTGGAGAGTTACAGCCTCACAGGTGGAGAGTTACAGTCTCACAGGTGGAGAGTTACAGCCTCACAGGTGGAGAGTTACAGTCTCAGAGGTGGAGAGTTACAGCCTCACAGGTGGAGAGTTACAGCCTCACAGGTGGAGAGTTACAGCCTCAGAGGTGGAGAGTTACAGCCTCACAGGTGGAGAGTTACAGCCTCACAGGTGGAGAGTTACAGCCTCACAGGTGGAGAGTTACAGCTTCACAGGTGGAGAGTTACAGCCTCACAGGTGGAGAGTTACAGCCTCATAGGTGGAGAGGTGCAGTCTCACAGGTGGAGAGTTACAGCCTCACAGGTGGAGAGGTGCAGTCTCACAGGTGGAGAGTTACAGCCTCACAGGTGGAGAGGTGCAGTCTCACAGGTGCAGAGGTGCAGTCTCACAGGTGAAGAGTTACAGCCTCACAGGTGGAGAGTTACAGCCTCACAGGTGGAGAGTTACAGTCTCACAGGTGGAGAGTTACAGCCTCACAGGTGGAGAGTTACAGCCTCACAGGTGGAGAGTTACAGCCTCACAGGTGGAGAGTTACAGCTTCACAGGTGGAGAGTTACAGCCTCACAGGTGGAGAGTTACAGCCTCATAGGTGGAGAGGTGCAGTCTCACAGGTGGAGAGTTACAGCCTCACAGGTGGAGAGGTGCAGTCTCACAGGTGGAGAGTTACAGCCTCACAGGTGGAGAGGTGCAGTCTCACAGGTGCAGAGGTGCAGTCTCACAGGTGAAGAGTTACAGCCTCACAGGTGGAGAGTTACAGCCTCACAGGTGGAGAGTTACAGTCTCACAGGTGGAGAGTTACAGCCTCAGAGGTGGAGAGTTACAGCCTCAGAGGTGGAGAGTTACAGCCTCACAGGTGGAGAGTTACAGCCTCACAGGTGGAGAGTTACAGCCTCAGAGGTGGAGAGTTACAGCCTCACAGGTGGAGAGTTACAGCCTCACAGGTGGAGAGTTACAGCCTCACAGGTGGAGAGTTACAGCTTCACAGGTGGAGAGTTACAGCCTCACAGGTGGAGAGTTACAGCCTCATAGGTGGAGAGGTGCAGTCTCACAGGTGGAGAGTTACAGCCTCACAGGTGGAGAGGTGCAGTCTCACAGGTGGAGAGTTACAGCCTCACAGGTGGAGAGGTGCAGTCTCACAGGTGCAGAGGTGCAGTCTCACAGGTGAAGAGTTACAGCCTCACAGGTGGAGAGTTACAGCCTCACAGGTGGAGAGTTACAGTCTCACAGGTGGAGAGTTACAGCCTCACAGGTGGAGAGTTACAGCCTCACAGGTGGAGAGTTACAGCCTCACAGGTGGAGAGTTACAGCTTCACAGGTGGAGAGTTACAGCCTCACAGGTGGAGAGTTACAGCCTCATAGGTGGAGAGGTGCAGTCTCACAGGTGGAGAGTTACAGCCTCACAGGTGGAGAGGTGCAGTCTCACAGGTGGAGAGTTACAGCCTCACAGGTGGAGAGGTGCAGTCTCACAGGTGCAGAGGTGCAGTCTCACAGGTGAAGAGTTACAGCCTCACAGGTGGAGAGTTACAGCCTCACAGGTGGAGAGTTACAGTCTCACAGGTGGAGAGTTACAGCCTCAGAGGTGGAGAGTTACAGCCTCAGAGGTGGAGAGTTACAGCCTCACAGGTGGAGAGTTACAGCCTCACAGGTGGAGAGTTACAGCCTCACAGGTGGAGAGTTACAGCCTCACAGGTGGAGAGTTACAGCCTCACAGGTGGAGAGGTGCAGCCTCACAGGTGGAGAGTAACAGCTACACAGGTGGAGAGGGTCTCGAAGCAAACAGACCTGTCATATCTTTTTATTGCTTTGTGCATCCAAAGCATCAACACACTCTCCAAAATCACCAAAAATTAAATATGAAAGTTTTGTTAGCTTCCCCTTTTTTGGATTATTTCCTGAACTACAGCCTACCTGTAATGGATGAGGCTCTGCCCTGGAGGTCCTGCATAATCTACATAGGGAGTCATCAACCTACCCAAGAGGTGGTGGTTGATCTCCAGTTAGAGTCAAGCTTACTGCAGATCTCCAGATATCACCAAAAACCTGCTCCTAAACGGGGGCTGGGTGTTGTAGTCTAAGAAAACCACCAATAATTAAATATCAAAGTTTTGTTAGCTTCCCCTTTTTTTGCATAAGTATCGTGAAATGCTGACTAACTGGCTGTGGCTCTGTCTTGGAGGTCCTGCATAATCTACGTAGGAAGTCATCAACCTACCCAAGAGGTGGCGTCGATCTCCGGCAATTATTAGAGTCAAGCTTACTGTGGATCTCCAGATGTCACCTGTTCCTAAAGGGGTGCTGGGAGTTGTAGTCTAAGAACTTCATACTGGCAATCTATATCATGATTCTAGGACATATCTGCAACTTTTGGAAGGCAGATCAACATCCTTTAGCCAAGGTATCTGGACTCCCTGCATGTTCCAACTCACATTCATGATCCCACTGAAGGAAACAGACGGATTTAGCCGAGTCCCAGAAGGGGAACTAACCAAAATCTACAATCACTCAAGAAAATGATTGTAACAAATGAATGGACAATATCCTTCTGTTGAAGTCCCTTGGGTTGGGGCCAAAGAACTATTTTAGATAACCTGATGCCCCTTAGCAATGGTGATGATATCCAAGGTTAAGCAGACCCACTGCCATAAATCACCAGTTCTAAACAATGCACACTTTCCTCTATATCTGAGCAGGCTTTTCAGGGACACCATTCATCACCAGCTGAATTAGTGTAATTTACGAAAATCCCGTATATCACACACAACTGACTCGGGGATCTATGATCCTGTCTTGTTCCCTTCTCACATTCTGCAGAGGAAAGATGAACACTGTTTATAGATAAGAAGTGCAACCCTTAAAAAGTCAAACGAGTATGGAATTAATGATGGATGTTCTCCAGGAGCTCATAACATTTCCGAAACACGGGCAGCTAACCACATGCATCTCGTGAAACAGGACACGTTTGGTTGAAATGTTTTACACTCCCTCAAATGAAATTGCACGCCGGGTTACTTGCTTGGGCTCCCCCCACCCCGGACTGGTCAATCAATGGCCCACACTTAACACAAAGGGTAGAAATGGGGAGACTGTGGTCTTGGCCTATGATTTTGTCATGGCACATATTGATTGGCATCCATGTGAATCGGTAACAAATAGCTGCACTGTGATTGGAGCTGTACTGGGCCCTTTAGTTCTTAGGGCAACAAAGGCAATATTTAGGACTAATTGATATACAGTATGTGCTACAATAGGCTCCTTGCTGTTATTTTACTATACATTTGTCTACCTATCTTTTTAAAGGTGGCCAACATGTACAGGCCCCACTGATGGGCCTGCCCGACCAATACCTGGCTGAAACCAGACTACATTGGGTTGTTAATGCGGTTCTCATCCGACAGGTCTGTAGGCAACTCTTTAGGAACCAATCATTGGCCCATCAGCCTGATTTGGCACAGTGTGTGGGTGGCAAAATCAGGCCTAGATCAGCTTGTTTGGTGACTTCACCAAATGATAGGATCTGGTAAATGTACGATCGACTTAAAGATAATGTCACGTAGCAATTTAGGACATATTTTTCTATTCTATATTCAGAAAGGAACATTAACACAAAAACATTAAAGTCTTTTAAGGAATGAAAATATAACGTAGTGTTGCCCTGAACTGCTAAAACTGTGTTTGATTCAGAAACACTACTATAGTTTATATAAACAAGCTGCTGTGTAGCCATGGGGGCAGCCATTCAAGCACAGGATACACAGTAGATAACAGATAAGTACTACTATAGTTTATATAAACAAGCTGCTGTGTAGCCATGGGGGCAGCCATTCAAGCACACGATACACAGTAGATAACAGATAAGTACTACTATAGTTTATATAAACAAGCTGCTGTGTAGCCATGGGGGCAGCCATTCAAGCACAGGATACACAGTAGATAACAGATAAGTACTACTATAGTTTATATAAAGCTGCTGTGTAGCCATGGGGGCAGCCATTCAAGCACAGGATACACAGTAGATAACAGATGAGTACTACTATAGTTTATATGAACAAGATGCTGTGTAGCCATGGGGGCAGCCATTCAAGCACACGATACACAATAGATAACAGATAACTACTACTATAGTTTATATAAACAAGCTGCTGTGTAGCCATGGGGGCAGCCATTCAAGCACAGGATACACAGTAGATAACAGATAAGTACTACTATAGTTTATATAAACAAGCTGCTGTGTAGCCATGGGGGAAGCCATTCAAGCACACGATACACAGTAGATAACAGATAACTACTACTATTGTTTATATGAACAAGCTGCTGTGTAGCCATGGGGGCAGCCATTCAAGCACACGATACACAATAGATAACAGATAAGTACTACTATAGTTTATATAAACAAGCTGCTGTGTATCCCTCCAAAGTGTGCTTTTTTTGTATCAATGTAGTCCATGATCTCCTGTATTTCTAGGGTGCAGTGCATGTGCATTAAGTACCATGTGTCCTGTCCTCCCAAAGTCTTGGCATGTAAATAGGCAGCTGCTTGGGAACAGTTATCCTATATGGCAATTGGCTACTGGTTGTATGACATGGCCAGTGCTGTATGCTCGGGACCCCAATCTGTAGCAACTTGAACATCCAAGACCCCCATAAAAGTTGTAGTTATAGGGTCACAGACTGATGTATATACACTGAAAAAAAACATGGGACACCTCTAGTACTGGTGACTAAAACCCTCTAAAACCAGCCCTGGAAACGACATAGTAGCCCTAAGCCATTAGACAGATTTACATAACCCACAAGCTCTGCTTGCCCTTTATCATAAATCATTAGTAGGACGCTACAGGCACCCATCTGTTTATGCAAGAGACAAGGACCTGGTGTGAAAGACCAATAGACCAGCACTGTACCTTGGCTGCTACCGACGAGTTGGGTTTCTCCAACAAATCCCACAGTTTTTTCCTCTTGTCAGCACAACAGGTGTTATCAAACTCGTCCCCTTCTTTCTCCCGTAGGGTCTCCGCTTCTCGTTTGAGCTCCTCGTTCATCTGTTCCTTCTTCTGATGGTATCTAGCCTGGCAGCAAGACTCCAGATAGATCTCGTCGATGCCCCAATAGTCCAGCTCTTGGCTGAAGGACAAGGCGCACATCTCCTCCATCATGTGCAATTTCCCCGTACGGTAGAAGTTCAAGATGGACGTGAAGGCGCCGGGGTGCCTGTCGAAAAAATACTCGTTCTCCTCCAGGTTGTAGTCGTCGCATATTTCCATGAGGCATTCATGAGTGTTGCAGTCTCTAAGTTTCCCAAGCCGGGTTCTCGGTAACCTATCCAGGGTCCTCCATAAAACTTCATGTGCCAACCCCCCAACGTTTACCTTCACCCTCCTTGAGCAAGCTTTGCTCCTGATAATATCCATGGGATCCGGAGGCAATGAGGTAGTCGATCGAGATCCATGCTTATTCATCCACCCGGGCATAGCTGTGAGCGGAATGAACCTCTCTCTTAAAATCTAAGGAACGGAGTCTACCTTGGGGGGGGGGGTGGTAGGGGGTGGGGAGGGGAAAAAAAAACAAAAGTCACATGGAGGTGCCAACTTATTCCATTTCACCTCCATTCCAAGAGCAGCAGGGATGCAGAAGACCAGTGGGACATTTTCTCCATGGAATCCCGATGACCTACAAAATAAGCAAGAGCATCCTTCACAATGTGTCAGGTGGTTTATCCATTAATCAGAGAACAAATAGCTCCTGTAATCTGCTCAAGCACTAACATGACAAGCCGAGGGAGATTTGCCGAGCAGCCTGACTCAATAGAAACACCCAGGGTGCTGTCCACTCTTCTGGTGCTGGAATCGGAGCTGCTCACTGACTTGCCTTACCCCCTGCAATCTAAGCCCTCCATCTGCTTACATAAGATGGGAAGATGACAAGGCTACAACAAGAGGCTCATGTGAAAGACAGAGAGAGAGAGAGTTTAATTATATATCACAGGCACCCATATCTAATTAACTTTATATGTTGGGATGTGTCCGCTTTGGCACGAGGGGGCTGTGCCGAAGCTCCTAACGGGTTCCTTTCCATCATCTAATACTTCTGTTTATCCCAAATCTCTTTAGGGAAATAAATAAAGAGTTCGAATAAAGGAAAATATATCCGGCCTCAGCAAAGGGAGCATGCATGCATCTAGAGGGTGTATAAAAAGAATGGGATCAGTAGAAATGTTTTTTTTTTTTATTTTTAAAAGCCCAATATGTTTATTTCTTACTGATTCAAGAAAGGTTTATATTTAATATCTCTGTGCCATATTCCCATAACAAGCAGCCCTTTTATTCTCCAGCCAGAGCCGGCAGTATGGTTTGTTGTGAGGCTGTGTTTACATCTTTTTCCCTTTTTTGCCTCTCCATCGCAGGATGCCACAAGAATACAAGCAGCCCCTTATAAATAGGTACTGTGCCTTTAAACGTAAGCAGCAGCCAGGCTTGTGTTGTGATTGTGGCTAATGTCACACACACACACTGGCTCTCCAAGGAGGGCGAGCCGCTTGCAGGGTGCAGACCTATGAGTGCAGCTCTGTGCATTGCAGTGGGAGCATAAAGTGCATTACATGCAGCGAGCATACCTTCTTCCCAGGCTTCCCACCACCACTGTATCCCAGTTTTCATGCAGAGAAACCTCTCCTTCTCCAACAGCGAGAACCCCTGGATCCTTCTGGGATCTTCCTTTTCAGAAGCAGCTCCAGGGGCCCCTCCTGCTATCCCTGGACCATGTAGAGAGAAGCAGGTGGATATACAGATAAAGCTCTCCTGTGTTTTTCCCTGCAGGCTCCTGATGGAGATCAACAAGTCTGGTCTGAACCTGATTCTTTATGTTCTTTTTTTCTTTCCTCCCCTCTGCAATCCTTCCCAGAGTTGTATATATGGAGAGGGAATTTGAATTTGGGATCAGAGAAGAAGGGGAGCCACCTGCTGGTGCAATCTGGAAATGCAGAGCTACTTAACCCTTTCCTTATAGAGGAAGATTCATTTTAATATACTTTATAATGTTTGGTAGCAACTAGCAATCCTGGATGTTTTTGTTTGGATTGGCTTGCCATAAATAAGTCATTTGGTACAAGAGCCGGCAAAGTGAACCTCCACTTGATGCTTAGGGATCCATATATACATAGGGAGGGGATGGGGAGGGGATCATTTTTAAGAGGATTACAAGTAATGGTTTTATCAGAAAATCAATATTCTAAGCACTTGAGTTAAACTAGGGGTTTTTAAAGTTAAGACGTCACTAAATACTGGTGAAACAGCTTGTGTTTTCTTTATACTGTCCTAGGCTGATTTACAATGGAGAAGCAACCGTGCAATATGCACCCTATTTATTGCACTTTGTCCTGCACTTATATCAAAGTAGCACAGCTTTTGTGTTCCCAGAATGGAGTGCAACACTGCGCATATCTCTCTCGGCATGTGTGATGCCTGGTTTGGCAGTGCTGCCTGTTTGTAAGGCCCTCAGAATGTCACCCCTTAGCTCATAACAAGGTTACAGATATATAGAAACATTGGGGTAACAGTCACCCTGCTATAGTTCCAGGGGTACCCAGGGCACAAATAAGCACTCACCACAAATCTCCCCCTAACTGACCTTCAGGCTGGGCCCCCTTAGCTCATAACAAGGTTACAGATATATAGAAACATTGGGGTAACAGTCACCCTGATATAGTTCCGGGGGTACCCAGGGTACAAATAAGCACTCACCCCAAATCTCCCCCTAACTGGCCTTCAGGCTGGGCCCCCTTAGCTCATAACAAGGTTACAGAAAAATAGAAACATTGGGGTAACAGTCACCCTGCTATAAAGTTCCAGGGGTACCCAGGGCACAAATAAGCATTCACCCCAAATCTCCCCCTAACTGGTGTTCAGGCTGGGCCCCTCTAGCTCCTAACAAGGTTACATATATATAGAAATATTGGGGTAACAGTGACCCTGTTATAGTTCCAGGGGTACCTAGAGCACAAATAAACACTCACCCCAAATCTCCCCCTAACTGGCCTTCAGGCTGGGCCCCCTTAGCTCATAACAAGGTTACAGATATATAGAAACATTGGGGTAACAGTCACCCTGCTATAGTTCCAGGGGTACCCAGGGCACAAATAAGCACTCACCCCAAATAAGGTTACAGATATATAGAAACATTGGGGTGTCACCCTGCTATAGTTCCAGGGGTACCCAGGGCACAAATAAACACTCACCCCAAATCTCCCCCTAACTGACCTTCAGACTGGGCCCTCTTAGCTCATAACAAGGTTACAGATATATAGAAACATTGGGGTAACAGTCACCCTGCTATAGTTCCAGGGGTACCCAGGGTACAAATAAGCACTCACCCCAAATCTCCCCCTAACTGACCTTCAGGCTGGGCCCCCTTAGCTCATAACAAGGTTACAGATATATAGAAACATTGGGGTAACAGTCATCCTGCTATAGTTCCAGGGGTACCGAGCACACAAATAAGCACTCACCCCAAATCTCCCCCAAGGAGTCCAAGGCTTAGAAAACTTCAGGTCTTCACACCTACAGGTTATTCTGTGCCAGAGCCCATGGTCTATAAGAGTCAGTGTTTGTTGCACAAAGCCTTAGGGAATTATTTATCGGCACATAACTGGACTGAGTAAGTGTTCCAAGTGTTTCCCCCAGAATTGGTTCCATAGCAATACAAACACAAGCAATTGTGCTCTCGGAATAATTTGCCTCAATAATTATCACCTTCAGAGCTGCGTCTGGAGCAGAATAAACTTGGCTCCCATTGCTCCATTGGGGGCAGTCTGTGCGGCAGTTTGTAGTCTGAATGGCTTGTGCCGATTGGGTCAGGTACAGCTGATCCACCCTGGGCATCACTATAAGGGAACTTATTTTCTACAACTACATGTAGGGCCACATCAAGTTGTAGGGGCCCTGGGGAAATCAGATTTTTGTGGGGGCCCATTATGTGTATAAAGCAGGACTGTCCAGCTATTGACCCAGTTTATCTGCTGCTCAACTCCATCTGCCATAGGCCCTACGACTTGCTCCCTGGCCGAAAACCCTGGGGAGTTGCCCTGTGACCTCCCAACATGGCACTGATCACGGGGCAGAGGGGGGTTGCGGCTGAGGTGGGGGGCCCAGGTACGAGAGGGTCATGGTCATGGGGGGGGGCTAATATATTCAGTCCTTTAATGCTGAGCAGTGTCACGGGAGATTATGCAACTTTATTCGACTTTTCTTGGAAAAGCCATTAGTCGAGGATTAAAAGCCCCTTGGCTTGCCCTTAGTTGAAGCTGTTAAAGGCTTCTCACCAGAGGCAGCAAATGGATTTTACAGAAAAAAGAATCAGGCTCCCAGAGGAAAACTATATGTGCTTTTATCTTATCAAAACTTAAAAGTATTTTATTTTGTCATAAGAATGTGGATGTGCTGTCACTACTGTGCCAATGCCCGGCCTGGGCATCAAATCCATAACCCTTCTCCTTTCTCTCCCCCAGGTATCATTTATTAAAGGGGAAGTAAACCTTCTATATTCATAGCCAAAATAAAGGTTATTGAACCTTTATGAATACTCAGGGCCAGATTTACATTGCGGGCGCCCCTAGGCCCACTGCCGTTAGTCGCCCCTCTCCCCTCCCCTTTATTTGTGCAAATTTTCATCATCTGGACTGGAGCAACGGGGATTGGAAATTTAAAAAATAGTTTTTTTGAACCAATGTGGGTGTGGTTGGGCAGCATCCCGCCCCTTAAAATCCTGCCGCCTTAGGCCTAGGTGCCCTTTCCACAAATCTGGGCCTGAGCATACTCCAACATATTACTCCCTGCTGGGAGTTGTAGTCCATCAAACTCTAATTATTATCAGCCTTTTTATATAGTTCTATCTATCAAGCTCCGTTTATCTGTCTATATCTGTCTATTTATTTATCATCTATCTATCTATCTATCTATCTATCTATCTATCTATCTATCTATCTATCTATATCTATCTATCATCTCTATATACAGTATCTGTCTCTCTTTCTCTGTCTGTCTATCTATCTATCTATCTATCTATCTATCTATCTATCTATCTATCTATCTATCTATCTATCTATCTCTATATATCTGTCTCTCTTTCTCTGTCTGTCTGTCTCTCTCTGTCTGTCTATCTATCTATCTATCTATCTATCTATCTATCTATCTATCTATCTATCTATCTATCTATCTATCTATCTATCTATCTATCTATCTATCATCTATCTATCTATCTATCTATCTATCTATCTATCTATCTATCTATCTATCTATCTATGTATCTGTCTGTCTGTCTGTCTGTCTATTTATTTATCATCTATCTCTCTGTCTGTCTGTCTATTTATCTGTCTGTCTGTCTATCTATTTATATATCAAATATCTGTCTATTTATTTGCCTACCCATCTACAATTGACCTATCTTCTCCATCTCGGTATATGAAAATGTGAATGTGAAATATTCTGCCGGACCCATCAGTTCTGTTTGGCAGCCGTGCATTAGTGCAGCAGGAGCAGCAGCAGGGTGCATGAATGTTTTACAAGCCCAGAGTAATATACTCAGTAATGCACCCAAGTGCTCACCACAAATAAAAACCATTGTGTTATCCCTTTACATACCAGTGGCTCTGAGTAAATACATTTCATGCCCCACGTTGTACTTTGGTCTAAAACAGTGGTCCCCAAACTTTTTTGGCCCAGGGTCCGGTGTAAAGCCCTAATTTTTTGCAAGGACCGAGGGGTCGCCAACTGCTCACGCCGCACCAAATTCGGGCGCACCAGCATCAAATTTTCGAACATCAAATTCAGGTGCGCCAGTGTCAAATCTCTTGCGCCAGCGTCAAAATTGGACTCGGCTCAGTGACCCAGTTGAAGTATGTCCATAGCCTGGCAGTTGGGGACCCCTAGTCTAAAACACACAAACAAAATTTGCAAATGTATACTTTTTTTTCCAAAAGAAGGATTTTGCTCCCCACGAGTGGCCAACTGCGTGCTCATAAAGCGTTATAGAACAGTGCTTCATAAGCAGTTTATGCGCAGTAAATATGTCTGGCCCAAGGCGTCAGCAGCTTCCCCAGCCTGGGCCAATGTATTGTTTCTCTCTAAATTAATGTGTTAATTGTTCCCCTGCTGTAATCTCCACCATCCATATGTTCCCCTGCCCCCCCCCCCCGCAAGCTCTTTCAGCCTCTGAAATGAAGAGGATTAATTTGCTAATGTTTAATTACCCACAACTATGTCAAATGAGTTTAGGCTCTGGGAGGCAGAGATAGAGACTCGCTTCCCCTTTCATCCTGGGATTGGGCTAAATAATGAGAAAATGGTTAAATAATACATAAATAAATATATTCCAGTACAACAGCCAGCAGAAGGGAAGGGAGGTGGGTGGCACATGGGCATCCTCTGGAGCGACCCATTATCACCCCCGTCATTCAGAATGCACAAGCTGTGGAGCACCATAGGATTAAAGGTGCTGTCAGAGGTGCACTTTGCTCCTTCTCCTAGAGCAGGGGTGTCCAAACTTTTTGCAACAAGGGCCAGATTTGGTGAGGTGAAAATGTGCAGGGGCCGACCATTCAGCCTGACACTAATATCCCTAATGAGGTCGCTACATACCTCCCAACTGTCCCTTTTTCGGAGGGACAGTCCCTCTTTTGACAGCTCAACCCGCAGTCCCTCATTTATACTGGAAAGTCCCTCTTTTCTCTGCGCTGAACAGCCAGAAAAACAAACAAAGTTTCTCACTTAATTGGCTTTTAGCAGAGAGCCCAGAACAGCTAACAGGTGCAAATAAGATACTTTGTAACAATTTCGAGACACAAAAACACAGTTTAGATGAGAAATATTTTCAAACTTTCATAACCTGCCAAATTTTGTAAAACAAACATGGTAATTAGGGGGTGTGGCCACAGAAAGGGGTGTGGTCACAAATTTGCTGCGCTACGTGAAAAATGTTGTCCCTCTTTTTACTTCCAAAATGTTGGGAGGTATGTAGCTAACTAGCGATTTAGGCCCTATCTATTTGGAGTCACATGACATTTTTACTGTATTATTATCCTTTGTTTCTATAGCTCTGACAGATTTCCCAGCACTGCACAGAGATTATACATCATTCCCATCAGAGAAGAGTTTCTACAGCAGCTGAGATCAGACACTACAACTCCCAGCACCCTCTGCCTGGAGCCCAATGGCTTGTGTAATTATCATCCAGAGCGCAGGGGATGCTGGGAGCTCAGTGACAGAAGGAGAAGGAGCCTTGCTGAGTAATGGGAGCTCCCCAACAGCATCAGGCCCAAATGACAGTGCAGATCTCTTGCAGGCCCTGTCCCTCGCTCCCCTGTCCCTCCCCGACCCCACTGCCTCACCCGACCCCCGTTCCCCACGCTGTTCACTATTCAGTCACCGCCTCAATGAGCTCAGTGTGGAGCGGCACATCCCGGCGGTGTTCGGGGAGACTCAGCAGGAATTTGAGCTGTGCAGGGCCGGATTTACATAGTGGGCGCCCCTAGGCCCACTGCCGTTTGTCGCCCCTCTCCCCTCCAGGGGGACAGGTGCAATGGGGATTTGCGCATGGGAAATTTAAAAAATGATTATATGTCCAGCGCATCCCCAGTGTTTTTGAACCAATGTGGGTGTGGTTGGGCAGCATGCCGCCCCCCTAAAATCCTGCCGCCCTAGGCCCGGGCCTAGGTGGCCTTTCCACAAATCCGGACCTGGAGCTGCGCCATGCAGAGATCCGGGTTCTTGGGCAGCCCTTCCTCATCCAGGAGCAGCTCGTCATTATCTGCTGAGGGCCAATTAAAAATGGATTGCTGGCCGCATTTGGCCCGCGGGCCGTAGTTTGTCCTAGAGTTTTCATCTGGAGCAGGGCTGGAGTATGTGAGCAGTGCTGAAAGCAATAGGGAGAATGAGGATCTTTGTATAGTACGCCCTAACATTTTTTTTTTATGTATATGAGCATATTGTGGATTGCAAGGCCAAACACACCGCAGTGTGGGTTAAAGCAAAACATAAATACTGATATTTTGCATATTTAACTTGGCAAATGATCCCATCTGTCTGAAGTGTATGCGTCGCAAGAGCTCGTAACAGTAAGATAACCCCACATAATGTGAAAATACAGGATCTTCAAAATGGTTATATATATCTGCAGTGATGTCCCACTGTGGTCAGGAATAATGGATTCAGCTAATGTTATCTGTGAAAATGTGAGCTACATAAAACATTTTCTGTGCAGGTAACCCACATTGGTACTGGGAATCGAAATCACATGGGTGCTACTTACACTGGTACTCACTAAGGGTGTCTTTAATTCAGGTAAATCTGAGTATAAGGGTCAGGGCACGCGCTCAGATTTCGGGGAGATTAGTCACCCGGCGACAAATCTCCTCTTCTACGGGGCGACTAATCTCCCCCCTGAACTGCCTCCCGCTGCCTAGAATGTAAATCGCCGGCGGGATGGCACTCTTCATTTTCCGAAGTCGTCCGTAGTTGCCTCACGAGGGAACTTCGGGCGACTTGGGAAAACGAATCACTCCGAGTGCCATCCCGCCGGCGATTTACATTCTAGCCAGCGGGAGGCAGTTCGGGGAGATTAGTCGCCCCGTCGAAGAGGAGATTTGTCGCCGGGTGACTAATCTACCCGAATCTGAGCGCGTGCCCTGACCCTTAGACTATACTGTGCAGACTTTTTCTGTTTCTGTGAGATTGATACGTTCCACATATCAAAATGAATGGCACTTAATCTGATTTATGCAGGAGCAGCCTCTACCTTAAATGAGACGTTTCCCAGTAATCACCAGTGACAGGGAGGCAGCTCATTAGAAGCCTCACCAATCAGCTTGGGGCTCAGTGCAAATGGAAATAGCTGTTTTAGGATGATCAAATTCTTTGTATTTCCCGTAATTGTTTGATCTGCCTGTCCTTGTGTACTCAGGAGACTCCACCTAATTGATCATGTTTAAAGGGATCCTGTCACCAGAAAACAAGTTTTTTTTTTCAAAACACATCAGTTAATAGTGCTGCTCCAGCAGAATTCTGCACTGAAATCCGTTTTTCAAAGGATCAAACAGATTATTTAATATTTAATTTTGAAATCTGACATGGGGCTAGACATATTGTCAGTTTCCCAGATGCCCCAGTCATGTAACTTGTGCTCTGATACACTTCAGTCACTCTTTACTGCTGTACTGCAAGTTGCTTTAAATCTGACAAGGGGCTAAACATATTGTCAGTTTCCCAGGTGCCCCCAGTCATGTGACTTGTGCTCTGATAAACTTCAGTCACTCTTTACTGCTGTACTGCAAGTTAAGGTGGCCATACACGGAGAGATCCTTGAGGTGGGCAATATCAGGCTGATCCGATCGTGGGCCCTAGGGCCCAACGATTGGATCCTAATGCATGGGAAATGGGCGGTCAGATTGCGGGACCGCATCAACAAACAGATGCGGCCGCGATCCGACGGGATTTTTTGTCCCATCCGATTGAGATCTGGCCGACTTTTGGCCAGGTCTCGATCGGGGAAGCCCGTCGGGGGGCCCCATACACGGGCCAATAAACTGCCGACTTGGTCTGTCGGCAGCTCTTATCGGCCCGTGTATGGCCACCTGTAGAGTAATATAACCCCTCCCCCCCCCAGCAGCCTAACAACAGAACAATGGGAAGGTAACCAGATAACAGATCCCTGACACAAGATAACAGTTCACTGGTAGATTTGAGAACAGCACTCAATAGTAAAAATCTTTACTACTACTACTACTTCCTATGCACCTGGGCTGATGCAGTGGTTCCGGGGGTAGGCAAGAAAGGGGCTGATTAGTGGCATATCCCTGTGTTTATCCACAAGCCAATAATCACCACGTCTGGCATTATACAAATACTGCACCTGTAGGTACAGGTATGGGACCTGTTATCCAGAATGCTTGGGACCTGGAGTTTTATAGATCATGAATCTTTCTGTAATTTGGATCTTTATAACTTAAATCTACTAGAAAATCACGTAAACATTAAATAACCCCAATAGGCTGGTTTTGCCTCCAATAAGGATTAATTATAACTTAGTTGGGATCAAGAACAAGTTACTGTTTTATTATTACACAGAAAAAGGAAATCGTTTTTTTAAAATTTGGATTACTTGGATAAAATGGAGTCTAAGGGAGACGGCCTTTTCATAATTTGGAGCTTTCTGGATAACGGAATGCCATACCTGTATAGACTTTAAAATCAGATCACATGGCGGTTCCTATTTGCCATAGCCATGCAATAAATGGCCAATCCATTAAACCCGCGGCAACAAGACCTAGAGAAATGAGTGAGGAGTCAAAATGAGCTTCTGAATTTAGATCACAACTAATCTCTTTTATCTCTTTCCATTGTTGTGCTGAGGTAGATTAAGAGATTACAGGGGTTATAACGAGACTGGAAATAAAATAAACCCGTTGGCTCGCTCGCTGCCCAGAAAATGTTGTAAATCAAGGGATCTGTCTCTTTGTGCTGTTAACCCCTGCACTGCACGCTGTCCAACACCACAGTGGCACATCAAAGGTTACTGAACCGCATTTACCTGTACCCCCCATTGGACTGGCCCCAAAGAGGGGGGCAAAGCAGTGGGAGGTGGGGCCTTGTCTGGAGGCTAGGTTGGGTGAGATTTGGGGTGAATGCTCATTTGTGCCCTGGGTACCCCTGGAACTATAGCAGGGTGACTGTTACCCCCAATGTTTCTATATATTTGTAACCTTGTTATGAGCTAAGGGGGCCCAGTCTGAAGGTCAGTTAGGGGGAGATTTGGGATGAGGGCTTATTTGTGCCCTGGGTACCCCTGGAACTATAGCAGGGTGACTGTTACCCCAATGTTTCTATATATCTGTAACCTTGTTATGAGCTAAGGGGGCCCAGCCTGAAGGCCAGTTAGGGGGGAGATTTGGGGTGAGGGCTTATTTGTACCCTGGGTACCCCTGGAACTATAGCAGGGTGACTGTTACCCCCAATGTTTCTATATATCTGTAACCTTGTTATGAGCTAAGGGGGCCCAGCCTGAAGGTCAGTTAGGGGGAGATTTGGGGTGAGGGCTTATTTGTACCCTGGGTACCCCTGGAACTATAGCAGGGTGACTGTTACCCCAATGTTTCTATATATCTGTAACCTTGTTATGAGCTAAGGGGGCCCAGCCTGAAGGTCAGTTAGGGGGAGATTTGGGGTGAGGGCTTATTTGTACCCTGGGTACCCCTGGAACTATAGCAGGGTGACTGTTACCCCAATGTTTCTATATATCTGTAACCTTGTTATGAGCTAAGGGGGCCCAGCCTGAAAACAAGTTAAGGGGAGATTTGGGGTGAGTGTTTATTTGTGCCTGGTACCCCTGGATCTATATAGCTAAAGTTTGAGTCTGTTGGTTGGCTATAAGTTGTTCTAGCGATGTGAATGCCCTGATTGGGGAGATAGTGAGGTGCCATGCTTCTTTTCGGATCCCCTTCTCCTGGTCATTATGGAGAACTCTTCTCTTTGGCCGCTGTGATTCCACCACAAGAAAACCCTCTTAGACACATCCATTCCTTAAGGGACATTCTAAATTTCACCTTTTACCTTCCAAGTAAATAATCAAGACAAATCTTTCCCCCAAGGAAGGAGAAACACAAATGGAAAAGCAAATCATCAAGTATTTATTTGCCTTAAACCTGGGCTGAGGAATTTCGTGCACAATAAGCTTTTGAGTGATCATTTCCACATCACCACTGGAGATCCCAATCTAATGTCTCCCCTCATGTAGGACTTCAGTGAGACGGAGTCTGGTGGGAGGTTGAGCCAAGGATGAGCGGATTCCGGCTTGGTATAATATGCATGGAAATGGTTTCACCCCTGGAAGATTTGTTTCCCCTTTAACCAAGCACAGTATGATGAACCAGGCTCTATATATATATATATATATATATATATATATATATAATATATATATATATCTAATGTGAGCCTTTGAGGATGAGTAATGAAGGCTTTTGCTTCTGTTTGGGTTTAACCTTAACCAGACTTACAGAGCCATCCATTTACTGTAGACAGAATCCATATGGATCGCGCTCCTGCTCAGTGTCACCCTCAACTCTAAACACTCGACCCGTTTGTTTGCGGAAAGAAACAAGGAATTCGGAGCGAGACAGGCAGCTTCTATACCAACACTGGAGCACAATCGGCACATTTACTGACAGTATCCCGGAAACCCGGCACATGCCGCACATATATACTCCATATTGGGTGGTGCACCTTCAGGTTAACATTTAGTATGTTGACCTAATGGTTCATTCTTAGCAACTTTTCCACTGGATTTCATTTTTTCATTTTAATTTTTAATTTTTGTATTGTTTTTGAAATATTTCACTTCCTCTCCTGGCTTTTCCCAGCTTTTGTATGGGGGTCACTGACCCCCCCCTGCAGCCAGAAAAAGATTGCTCTATGAGTCTACAGTTGTATTGTTACTTGTTTATTGCTTATTTCTAAGGCACTCCACTGTGTTCCTGCCTCTCTGGTTGCTAGCTTAAATTGGACCCTAGCAACCCCATAGCTGCTGAAATTGCAGGAGGGCTGCTGCACAAAAAGGTAAATCATTCAAATAAAAAATGAAGACCAATCACAAATTGTCTCTAAATCATGCTTTCAATTTAAAAGTTAATTCAAAGGTGAACGACCCCCTTTAACTGCTCTTTGGTGGCTATAGGATAATACACGGGGCACAGTTACTGCATTAGTCTGGGTACAAAGTGCTTTTTAAGTCGTAAAACACAAACAGGGGTCCGGTTACTGTCAATAAAACAGTGGGACTAGTGCTGGGAGTCTCAATATAAAATGCAACGAGGTCCCTGCCCGGAAGAGCTTACAAAAATTCCCAATTTATGGGAAATAAAATCTTGTACCTGCGGTGAAATGGATAATTTCATCCCCATCTTTATTGGGAGAAATATAGAGGCGTTAGCTCTTGAACACAAACCAATCAGTGAATATTCCTCTTAACGATTTACATGTCTAATTCCCTTCCCTGAGCCCCAGTCAATAACACGAGTATAACTTTAGTATCTTCTAGAGTCTTCTAATTCACCTTATTATTTATTCATAGAGCGGCTCATTATCCTGTTAGTGTTTTTGATTCCTGGGATGAGGTTTATATTGTAAATGGGCTTCGCTGTCACACTCGGCTGCTGTCATTTTATTCCCCGCGCGTTTTCTGCCACCATCGAATTTCCGACTGGTAAAGGGGAATGCCGATTCGATTTCTTACTCTCTCTCTGTGGTCTCGTGCAGAGGCAATACGTGCCATTATATTCCATGTAACACAATTAAACAGTGAGGCAGAGCAGAATAGGTCCAGCTTCTATGAAGGCAAATACTTTAATAGCTTGTATAACGCTTAGGTTCTACATATACAGCAAGGATAACAATGGCAGATTTCTTTAAAACAATCAATCCTTTGATGGAATCAAAAAAACATAAATACCTTCGAAAATGTATTTTTTATTATATTGGAAGCTTAATTTCACATGAATCGCCTCCTATATTAATACATGAATTCCATGATCTGTATTAAAGTACTCAGGAAATGGTCACAAAACCCCTCAGTGACTTCTAATATCCTTATCATTTACAGTAGGGGGTACATTATCCCTTATAATACATGAGTGATACTCAGAGTTCCCTGTATAACTCAGCCTGCAGCCTTGTGCCTTTATATGGTCACAGAACAACCCCTCAGTGACTTCTAATATCCTTATCATTTACAGTAGGGGGTACATTATCCCTTATAATACATGAGTGATACTCAGAGTTCCCTGTATAACTCAGCCTGCAGCCTTGTGCCTTTATATGGTCACAGAACAACCCCTCAGTGACTTCTAATATCCTTATCATTTACAGTAGGGGGTACAGTATCCCTTATAATACATGAGTGATACTCAGAGTTCCCTGTATAACTCAGCCTGCAGCCTTGTGCCTTTATATGGTCACAGAACATCCCCTCAGTGACTTCTAATATCCTTATCATTTACAGTAGGGGGTACATTATCCCTTATAATACATGAGTGATACTCAGAGTTCCCTGTATAACTCAGCCTGCAGCCTTGTGCCTTTATATGGTCACAGAACATGTTTATGTTTAGTATACAAAATACAGCATTTCTAGCCTTATTCTGTTTTAGTTTCACTATAAAGGGGAGACGTGACAAGCCTAAAGCCTCCAGTGGCTCAGTTGTGCTGGGCAGCAGTTTAGGATCTAGAATGGGCATGGGGGCAAAGTTTACACCATAAACCTCATGTCAGTGATAATTTCATAAAGGTGCACCTTGCCTTAAAGAATTGCTGAGGGTCTATGGGAAGACCCAGAATCTGTGGGTCCTGGCAAATGCCAGAGAGGCTGCTGTAAATTGCCATCGACAGTTACTATTTATTAGGGATGCACCCAATCCACTATTTTGGATTCGGCCGAACCCCCGAAACCTTTTGTGAAAGTTTCGGCCAAATACCGAACCGAATCCTGCATATGCAAATTAGGGGTGGGAAGGGGATAACATTTTTTTACTTCCTTGCATATGCAAATTAGGATTCCGATTCGGCTGGGCAGACGGATTCGGCCGAATCCAAATCCTGCTGAAAAAGGCTGGGAACCGAATCCTGGATTCGTTGCATCCCCACTATTTATTGGGCTGGTGGTGGACTCAGGGGCGCTCCACCAATGAGGCGAGTTGAGACACTCGCCTCAGGCGGCAGCGCCCCCCTGGTTACCAGGGGCGGCAAAAATGCCGCTCCTGGTAACTAAGAGCCGAATTTCCGGTTTTCAACCCGGAAATTCGGCTCTTCTAGTGCAGAGAGCGCAATTGCGCTCTCTGCACTAGCGTCGTGCAGCGCCCCGACCCCCTCCTGCGCAGAAAATGTGAGCGCCGTGAGGAGGGGTCGGGGCGGCAACGGAAGGCCGCCTCAGGCGGCATAAAGGCGCGGATCGGCGCTGGGTGGACTCTTTGGTCCTCTGTTTGGGTCTGTCTGGGCCTCTGTGAACATCAATTGCCAGGACCTATTTTGATTCTCAGTCCAGACCTGTCTATGGTAGTTGTTTCGGGGAGAACCCCCTATGGCAGGTGGAAAAGACACTGCTCTGCACTTTATGTCAATTTTCTGTTATCCAATACAAGGTGCAGCGAAACCCCAGGAAGAGTTGCTTTTAGCAAATGTACCACCTCCCATCAGTGCCAGCCTCCCGCACACAAAAACACCATTAATGACCTCATTAACTTCCACAAACCAAAACCCATTTGACAGGGAATATTAAACATTCAGCATAACCTGCAAAATCCCTTTCCGGTAAGAACAGGCCATTATACTTCCAGAAACACGGCCTGTGCCAACGCATTTCACTCTTGTTAATTAAGGGGATGACGGGGAACAGATCGTGCCGCTTCTATTAAATTAAATTTCCCTGTTTTACCCTGTACAGGTATGGGATCTGGGAAAACCCGTTATCCAGAAAGATCCGAATTGCATAGATTCCCATAGATTTTATTATAATTAAATAATCCACATTTTAAAAAAAAACGTATCCATTAAGAGATGGGCATGAAAACAAATGTGAAAGAGCAGTTCTGACAGATCTATTTTATCAATATATACAGGTAGGGGATCTGTTATCCAGAAAGCTCTGAATTATGGAAAGGCTGCCTCCCATAGACTCCATTTTTATCCCAGTAAAATGGTTTCCTTTTTCTCTGTAATAATAAAACAAATGCTCGCTAAGGCTACACATGCTTAGTCATTGCTGCTTTTCATTACTACTCTTTCTATTCAGGTCTCTCCTATTCATATCCCAGTCTCTTGTTCATATCAATGGATGGTTTCTAGGGTAATTTGGACCCTAGCAACCAGATGGCTGAAATTGCAAACTGGAGAGCTGCTGAATCAAAAAGCTAAATAATAAAAAATGAAAACCAACTGCAAATTGTCTCAGAATATCCCTTTCTACATCATACTAACAGTTCATTTAAAGGTGAACATCCCCTTTAAACCAATTGCTACGTGCCCTGGACTATGTATAAGGTGCTCCTAGTCACCCAGAAATGGAATGGCATGAAAACTGTGAAAAAGCAGTTCTGACAGATCTATTTTATCGATATATATATATACAGATAGGGGATCCGTTATTCAGAAAGCTCTGAATTACGGAAAGGCCGTCTCCCATAGACTCCATTTCTATCCAAATAAAAAAATGATTTCCTTTTTCTCTGTAATAATAAAACAGCTTTTACTTGATCCTTATAATATTATAATTAATCCTTATTCTAAGAATAGAAGAAGGACTGGATAGAAAGATGAGTAATAAAAAGTAGCCATAAGAATCAATGTGTAGCCTTACAGAGTTTGTTTTTAGATGGGGTCAGTGACCCCTTTTTGAAAGCTGGAAAGAGGCAGAAGAAGAAAGCAAATAATTCAAAAACCATAAAAAAAAGAAAAAGTGAAGGCCTAGGGAAAAGTTGCTGAGTATTGGCCAAAAAAACCCCACAAAGACAAATGAAACTTTGAAATCGCTAAGTCTTTATTAAGAAATTACTTACCGAAACTCCACTTGCGCTCCTCTTCAGAAAGGCGAAAGGGCGACAATCCATTGTGCAGCGCTCGATTTCTCCTCCCTGGCTATCACCTATAGAAGGAAGGGAGGAGAAATCGAGCGCCGCACGGTGGATTGACGCCCTTTCGCCATTCTGAAGAGGAGCGCAGGCGGAGTTTCAGTTCATTCTGTTACTAAACCTTTAATGCCACAATGTTGATGTTTAAAGGCACACAGAAGCTTTCTTGCAACAGAGTTGCTGCTGCAAAGTAAATAGGGTCGCCACCTTTTCTGGAAAAAAATACTGGCCTTCCTATATATTTATCTTTTTTCATGGTTTGGGGTCTTTTAGTGGCTTCAGGTCTTCGGCGCCTTTTCATGGCTTTGGCTCAGTTCGCGGCTTTGGCACTTCAGGACTTCAGCGGTTCGGCGCTATCAAGGGGGGCCCAGCTAATTTGAAAAGAAGACAGCCCTGCTGCTGAGCATTGCAGACCTCGGGTTTGTGACCCCCGGTGGATCCCTCCCGGGAGATTAAACTTCTGGAACTCACCGCAGCTTCCATTAAACTCTGACCTTTTCGGTCCCGTTGCTGCTGGCCAAAGGCTTTTACTTGACCTTTACTAAGTGACACTTGTGTTCTGAGCCTTCAGTCTTCAATTTTAAAGGGGCTGGAAATGACAGACTCAGCCAATTCTCCCCATTACTAAAGACGAAAACAATTTTTTTTATCTTTTAATGGGCAGATATATCCCTTTTAAAGGGGAAGTTCACTTTGAGAATCATTTGCATTTTTAAATCTACTAGAAATCATTTACTTTCTGATGTGGCCTCTATTTCTGCACCATCCTCCAAACAAGATGTTGTGTTTATATCTCATATGCTTCCCGGATGTCGGTATGACCCCTCTTATGACTATATTGCTAATATTTATTCCCTATAACAGTGGTCCCCAACCTTTTTTGGCCCAGGGACCCGATGAAAGGGCAAAATGTTTTGCAAGGACCGGGAGGGGGGGTTCGGGAGCGGTTGGGGGTTGGGGGGCCAGCGGCAACTGGGCGTCCAATTCGGGCGTGCTGGTGTCCAATTCGGTGCGCCCCCTAATTCTGGGCTAGGCTCGGTGCCCCAGTTCAGGACTGTCCGCGGCCCAGCAGTTGGGGACCCCTGCCCTATAATACTAAAGCTGCCTCCTAGAATATTTAGTTGCTGGGGGTAGTTCACTTAGCAACCAGGCACAGGTTAGAGACAGTAAGAATTTTAGGTTAATTATTAGAGAAAAAAAGGAAATATAGCAAAAAATAAAGGCCAACAGCAACATTGCTTGTGTGTACAAGAAGTGAATCTTGGGTGAGTCACAATGTGGATAAGAAGAGTCACGATGCATTAGGGTCTGTGTTCTGGAAAGTGCCGGAAGCGGTGCAAGGCCTGACGCTGAACTCCCAGCAGCCTGTATATAATTGTGTTGTGTCTCAGACAGGAGCAGTAGAGGTGCCACAAGGCCCGTATGACGTGGTTAGTAGCAGTAAATAGTGTGAGTTATATTGCGGGTCATTTATACCGTAGTCTGATAAACCCGCCGTCACTGTGGGCCCGGCCAGGCTGCAATATGTTCTTATGGACCCCGTGAACTGGACTAGAAATCTAAAGCACCTTACAGGGGGAGGGGCATAGAGTCTGTGACTCAGGCAGTGGGTGGGACTAGGAGACTGTAATGGACGCTTACAGGTGAGTGGACAAGGAATCCTTTCACCATAGCCAGCCTTTCCACAGAGAACAATAAAACAGCGCCACCACATAGTGTCTCTATATAGTGAACGGTTTCTGGTGCAGTTGAAGAAGGCAACTACTGGATTGACCTGAGTGGGGTTAAAGCGGTTGCATGCGTTGCCCATAGTCCGGGTGATAAATAAAATATGTTTAAAATATGTTTATTAAGTCCTTCTACCTGGATAGCCCATAGCTGTAACACCAATGCTCTGCACTGCATGTCTTCGGTCGTTTTTATTTCATCCTGGTGCTGCTGGTAATACTCAAACCAAGAACTTTTACAGTATTTTCCTTTGTGGCTCTTCATGGAAAGGGGCTGTTCCTGCTGAATTGTGCTTAGTACAGGGAATACCTATGCTGCCTTAGTTTTATGGGATCTCTCTGTAGACTATGAGCAAACTTAGGGACTGTTCCTGCTGAATTGTGCTTAGTACAGGGGATACCTATGCTGCCATAGTTTTATGGGATCTCTCTGTACAGACTATGAGCAAACTTAGGGACTGTTCCTGCTGAATTGTGCTTAGTACAGGGGAATACCTATGCTGCCTTAGTTTTATGGGATCTCTCTGTAGACTATGAGCAAACTTAGGGACTGTTCCTGCTGAATTGTGCTTAGTACAGGGGATACCTATGCTGCCATAGTTTTATGGGATCTCTCTGTACAGACTATGAGCAAACTTAGGGGGCTGTTCCTGCTGAATTGTGCTTAGTACAGGGAATACCTATGCTGCCATAGTTTTATGGTATATCTCTGTACAGACTATGAGCAAACTTAGGGACTGTTCCTGCTGAATTGTGCTTAGTACAGGGAATACCTATGCTGCCATAGTTTTATGGGATCTCTCTGTACAGACTATGAGAAAACTTAGGGGCTGTTGCTGCTGAATTGTGCTTAGTACAGGGGAATACCTATGCTGCCATAGTTTTATGGGATCTCTCTGTACAGACTATGAGCAAACTTAGGGGCTGTTCCTGCTGAATTGTGCTTAGTACAGGGGAATACCTATGCTGCCATAGTTTTATAGGATCTCTCTTTTATAGCTATGAAAGTCAAGGAAATATTTATGTTTGATGAAAGCTTTTATTAAACATATTGAATTTTTCAGCCGTCATTGCTCCTTAAATATTGAGCCCAGAAAAGGAAAGCAGAGTTCCGCCAACAAACAGATGGCAAATAGCAAAACACAGAACTCTTTAAACAGAATATTTCAGGAGCGGCTAGAATAGAACAGCGTGAACATGGGATAACAGAGACACCTACAGGCCCTTGATATTAGTGCAACAATCCTCTAGATTTATAAATTGACTTTATTAAAGGATATTAAAGGATAAGAAAAGCGTTAAAGCTATTCTAAGCAGTTTTGTAATTTACACTCAGTATTTATTTTCTTTTTATTCCAAGATATTAAGGGATACATGTTCTTCTGCTTAGGAAAGATGTGAGAAAGGTTTCTAATTTTATTCCTAAGCAGAAGAACATCAGCCTCTTTCTTTCTCCTGACAACTTCCTTGACTACTTGCTGGTCAGACTGGTGGGAAACTGACCAGCAGGTGGCGCTGTTGTAACAAAATTCATTCATATTAACAGCACATGTATCCCTTAATATCTTGGAAGAAAAAGAAAATAAACACTGAATGTGAATTACAAAAGTGCTTAGAATAGCCCCCTCATCAATTTTACATTCACTTATTTTAAAAGTTTACTTATACTTTAAAAATGATAAAGTGACGGAACTAGAGTATGAAAAAAAAAAAACATTTCCAGGTCTCCCCTAATCTTGGAGGAGATGATCTGTTTCACTTAAAGAGGTGGTTCACCTTTACATTACTTTTAATATGTTATAAAATGACCATCTTCTTGTTATTTGGTCATCACTTTTCATTATAGTTTTTTTATTTCCCACACTGTATATGTTCTGCCCTGATGGCTGGGGCAGCGAGAGGCTTTGATAGGGCAGAGATAATGGTTACACTGGTACTTCAGCCTATCAGAGCTTCTCTCCAGCCCCGAGGGATGACCCCTGGTCTGTTCCTATGGAATGATGTGGATCTGTATAAAGATGGGACATTCATGAAATACTTGCCCTTATTATGGCCTAATATCGAGGCCTAAGGTTGGCTACAACTTTACCTGTACAGGTATGGGACCTGTTATCCAGAATGCTCAGGATCTGGGGTTTTCTGGATAATGGATCTTTCCATATTTTGGATCTTCATACCTTAAATCTACTAGAAAATCAGGATTAATTATATCTCAGTTGGGATCAAGTACAAAAGCTACTGTTTTATTATTACACAGAAAAAGGAAACCATTTTTAAAAAGATAGATTATTTGGTTGAATTGAGTCTATGGGAGACAGCCTTTTCCGTAATGGGAAGCTTTCTGGATAATGGGTATCCGGATAACGGATCTCAGGAACTGGATTTCATTGCACACAGAATCTGTTAAAACCAACGCAAATAAGAAGTAACCATCCAATAAAGTTTACGATATACTGAACCTCACTACTAAGAGGAAGTAAAGTTTAAAATAGAATAAGGCTAGAAATGCTGTATTTTGTATACTAAATATAAACATGAACTTACTGCACCACAAGCCTAATCAAACAAATGATTTATGCTTTCAAAGTTGGCCACAGGGGGTCACCATCTTGTAACTTTGTTATACATCTTTGCAAGACCAAGACTGTGCACATGCTCAGTGTGGTCTGGGCTGCTTAGGGATCGTCATAAATGATCAAAACAGCACAAGTCAAACAATATCTGCCAGAAGCCAATACAGCAAGACTGATTAATAATCAGAATATACAGACTGCACTGGGTCCTGTGTTGTCATGTAATCTAATGTGGATTTTATAGTTTTTGTATTGTTTAATACAAACTTTCTCCAACTCTGCAGAACCAGTGGCTGCAGCAAAATAATCCTCCAAATAGAATCCCAGTTTATCTGTTTAAATCTGGCTCCATGATCTTTGCCCCTGCAGCTGGAGTTGGAAACAGTAAAGGGGATGTAAAGGCAAAAATAAAATCCAATACAAATCTCTACACAGTCGCCGACTGCTCTACAGGGAAACAAACAAAGCTGCTTGAGTTCTGCATGGCTGGGAAGTAAGGCGGGGGCTCCCCCTGCTGTTCATAAGTATGATTGTTTTCCTGCAGAGCAGTTAGGGACCGTCTGAGAAATCCTATCCACAGCAGTAAATGAAGGGAGAATTTCACTGCATACAGTCAGGTTTCTTATAAAAACAGTCCACATTTTTTAATTAAAGTATATTGGAGATAGGTTTCTTTTTCATTAAAGAAAGTAAAAATGGGATTTTATTTTTTTGCCTTTACATGCCCTTTTAGCAAATAAATGCTTATTTATAATGTTCCTGCTTTCACATCCCAGCAGAAGGCCCGATCCGGAGATGTCGGGTAAAGAAGTTTACATGGAAACATAGAATCACAGAATAAAAACAACTTGACCTTGAAGCGTTACTGTTCCTTTATGGTGGAAGCTGCCGGACCTACCTGGTTCTGTGCAGAAAGTGGTGGCAGCGGAAGGCAATAACGAGAATAAAAAGCAGCAGAAGGAAAGTACCGGTCCATATTATCCTGTCGGAGATGAGGAGGGGATCCTGCTGAGCTCTGCACCCTGGTTGGGAATCTCCTTGGCTAAATAAAGGCATTGGAAGGGAAGGGGCTGCAACACTATTTAAAGGGGTTCACCTGGAGAACTGATAAGCTGAAGCTTCATACTCCCCAATCTTATGTCAGTGACATTATATCCTGTATGCCGGAAATGCATTCAAGTTCTAAATAAATGCTGGAGTTTTTTTCATATTTTAAAGTGGGATTGCCTTCAAAAGTCCTAAATAATAAAGATTTTCATGTTAACATTTTTTTTAACCAATTTGAGGGTCATGCCCCATTTGTTTTAGGGTGGGCTCATGTCTAGGGCATTAGAGGATCTCTTTTGTCTTTATTTTGCTTCCTTGGACGTGTGTAATAATAAGTGGCCACTTCAAGCATTTGCACCAACATCTCTAATAAAGACGTATATATGACCCATATGTACCCGCCCTATTCAAATTGACCTAAGCGTAAGAGGACTAACGAAGTTTCGCTAGGCAGAAATGAACATTGGCAAAAGTTGGCTATGAAATGCCCGCATAACGAATTAACGCTAGAGAAACTTCGCCAGCGTTCGGCTACAGAGACACAAGTTTGTATTTTAGTAAATTTGTGTAGTGGTAGCAAAGTTTGGTGGAGCCTTCTTAGGTGAAAATTTGTCCTTTAGTGAACTTGCCCCTAGGGCTCATCTATGAAGTGCAAACAATGGGTCCCCAGATAATGGGGCAGCCACCATTAGGGCGGCACTGGGGGGACAATCGTCCTGGGCCCGATGACTTCTGTATGTTAAGGGAGGCCAGCTGTGCAGAATTTCCCTTGAGCTGCTGAAGTAGAAGGAGAGTTGCAGAGAAGTAGAAGCTGAGTTGCAGAGAAGTAGGAGCTGAGTTTTGGAGAAGCAGGAGTTGTGTTGCGGAGAAGCAGGAGCTGAGTTGCGAAGAAGTAGGAGCTGAGTTGCGGAAAAGTAGGAGCCGAGTTTCGGAGAAGCAGGAGCTGAGTTGCGGAGGAGCAGGAGCTGAGTTGCGGAGGAGCAGGAGCTGAGTTGCGGAGAAGCAGGAGTTGAGTTTCGGAGAAGCAGGAGCTGAGTTGCGGAGGAGCAGGAGCTGAGTTGCGGAGGAGCAGGAGCTGAGTTGCGGAGAAGTAGGAGTTGAGTTTCGGAGAAGCAGGAGCTGTGTTGCGAAGAAGTAAGAGCGGAGTTGCGGAGAAGTAGGAGTTGAGTTGCGGAGAAGCAGGAGCTGTGTTTCAGAGAAGTAGGAAATGAGTTGTGGAGAAGTAGGAGCTGAATTGCGGAAAAGTAGGAGCTGAGTTGCAGAGAAGTAGGAACTGAGCCAAAAGCTGATGAAAGCCACAGAAAGAAAGGTACTTTCAACTGAACACCAATGGTCTTTTTTGGGCACTAATTTGGTCACCAATGTTTTTTTTTTAACCTTGTAGGGGGGCCATACCATCAATGTTTTTCTTTACTTGTAGGGGGACCCCATGAATTCTGATGGCGGTCCTGCTCATTAATCTATAAATATGAACACCACTGAATGGAGAGACTTTCCCGACATGACTTCTACCCACCGAGGGGCACTATATAGTCCTTGTACCACAGCTAAACCACATCAAGTGAAACAGCCTGAGAATAAACATATAGATTTTTATTGTATTGACCCATGCATATAAACTGACATTTGAAAGAGACCAAGTGCCACTTTTGAATATAAAATGTCGATGGATAAACCAGGGTAGAAAAATAAACATTTCATTAAGTCTAAAACAATGTCCTGTTTGTTGCATGTTAAACTACTACTAGCAACCTGTACATATTGCTCAAGGGCCACTCCACAACCGAAGGCAGATCTCATTATACAGTATGGGACCTGTTATCCAGAATGCTGGGGACCTGGGGTTTTCCGAATAAAGGATCTTTTCATAATTTGGCTCTTCATGCCTTAAGTCTACTAGAAAATCATATAAACATGAAATAAACCCAATAGGCTGGTTTTGCTTCCAATAAGGATTAATTATATCTTAGTTGGGATCAAGTACAAACTACTGTTTTATTATTACACAGAAAAAGGAAATTGTTTTTAAAAATGTGGATTATTTGGATAAAATGGAGTCTATGGGAGACGGCCTTTCCTGGTTTCTGGATAACGGGGTTTCCGGATAATGGATCCCACACCTGTACTACATTTAGATGTTCCTATTTTCCCTTTGTTTTCTTCTATTGAGGTTTGAAAGGGGAATTGTTACGTAACAAGCAGTAGGTGAAGTGATAACATCAGCCTCTTGTACAGTTACAGCTCTATTCATCCTCCTCCTTTTCTATACATATGGAGCTCAAAATTCAATAAACCTTAATAGAAATACAGTATGAGTTTTATTTCCCCTTTAAAACAAAAATGAACTATGTCCAACCTGCCATAAAGTATATAAAGATCAGACAAACACCGATTGCTGAATTAAGCTTGCTTTCCCTTTAATCACAGATACATTACAGTCCTTATTCCATATTGCCCCATTCAATGCCAGTTCATGTACTATATAATTATGGCACCGACCCCTATACTTGTATGGAGTCTCCTAGTAACTGGACATTCTATAAAGTTCTCAATTTTTTTTTTATTGAACTACAACTCCCAGAAATGTGCTGGGAGTTGCAGCTTAACCACTGGATGGTTACAGTTTGACTTTCCTGATTTATGTATTTTCTCCCACAATTCCGGGTGCCTATAGATCATAAAGTGGAGGTGCCAAGAACAGCACAGCCAACTCTTTGTGCTTCATCCACCTTTATGCTGGAGGCAGGGGATATAAATGAAGTTCCTACACCTTATTCCTAGGGAGCCAGGCCTCTCTCTCGCTCTCTCTCTACCCTTATAACTAGGTCTGAATCAATTATAAGGATCCCCTCATTATTATTCTTTCTTATAAAACATCGACCAAATACAACCTCCCCAATATTATTTGTGCTTCACACTGATATCCGCTTCCTACAATTTCAACTGAATTTATAAAGACCGTCAGGTTCTGGGGTGCAGCATGTTCCCCAGTTCTGAGCAAATACCCCCCTCCTTTGCCTTGCCCCGTGTTAAAGTGATGGATTCTGAGACTTGAAGTCCCTTTAATTCCCAAAACCCACTTAATAGTATGCTACAACGTTAAACGCAGAATGTCTTGGGCACCACCCAAGTAGGGTTGTCACCTTTTCCGGGAAAAAAATACCGGCTTTCCTATATATTTATCTTTTTTTCCCTATTAATATCATTTTTACCGGCCAGGCCGCTAAAATACCGGCCAGGTGGCAACCCTACACCCAAGTGACTTTGATCGTAGGCAGTAGTGATGCACATGCAGGGGGTCTACGGTCTATTTTATGGGTCAGGTTTCCTTCCCACCAGCCCTCTCTAATAAATTGCTCTGGCCATACATATTTCATTAATTTACTTGCTTCAGTCCCGCCTCTTTCAGTGACATCAGAGGCGGGGCAAGTATGTGTGTGTGATGGCCTGGGTTGGTAGAGGGCAGTTTAGGGTCAACGATCTTCCTAGGCAAACTAAACCAATATATATATATAAAAATATATATATATATATACCCTATAGACTTAATAACTGTACAAACAACTAAAACATATTTATTTGATAATATGTACAAGTACCAAAGTGCCCCCTTGTAGTGATGTGCGAGTCGGGATTTCCCTGACCCACACCAACCCTAACCCGCCCTACCTTAGCCTGCCCGCATTCCGACTTCTGGGTTGCTTTAATAGACCCGCCAATGATGTAACAAAAGGGGCGGAGCGAGCAGGCGTCTATAAAAGACGAACCCGGAAGCCGACATTTGACAGTGGCGGGCGGGGAGAGCTAGAGAAGAGCTTAACCAGCACCCGCAAAGAAAAGTGTGAGGTCGGCCTGAACCTGCGGGTATTGGCCCGACCCACACATCACTAGCCCCTGGCATTGCCACTGACGGGGGGTAAACCACGCCATAGAACGATCAGCAATAATGCGGAGATGGTAATTGCATTCGTCTGAATGTTGGTCCCAAACTATAAAAAAATGATACATAAAAACATACACTTGCCACTGACTGTTCCCATAATACACAAGTCCCCAACCTTTTTTACTCGTGAGCAACATTCAGATCTAAAAGGAGTTGGAGTGCAACACAAGCACGAAAAATGTTCCTGGTGTGCCAAATAAGTTGATTGGTTGTTTGGTAGCCCCTTTGTGGACTGGCAGCCTATAGGAGTCTCTGTTTGGCAGTACATCTGGTTTTTATGCAACTAAAACTTGCCTCCAAGCCTGAAATTCAAAAATAAACACCTGCTTTAAGGCCACAAAGGGTTGGTGAGGAACATGTTGCTCACGAGCCACTGGTTGGGGATCACTACTATAATCTGAGATGTTCAGGCTTAATGCAACTAGTGGTAGTTAAACAGCCCTGTTGGGCCTTAATACGTATAATGTAAGCATTAATCAAGCAAAGCATCTGATGCCCTCAATTTGTCACCAAAAAGCAACAACCAATCAGACTTCTGCATTGTAATAAAGCAACCCGGCATTCTCCCTATGCCCTGAGATATTCGCATAAGAAGGAATCTGCCTCTTCTTTGTGCTTTGTACAGTAAAAGCTACTCAGTATCAATCAACAGGGCGCACACAGTAATAACACTTCCCCAGCAGACTTGCATGTGTCGCCCTGAAAATATTAAACGTCGGGGGGCCCTTAGGGTAGTTAACAGGAGAGCTCCTACTTGCTGTTTCTCTAAGAGGAGGAATGTGACAGCACTTCGCTTCATTTCCAAGGGAGCCATGACAGCTTGTTAGATAGGCTTTACAGCACTGATATGGCTGATAACATTAATCATTGAATTAAAAATTAAACTTTTTAAAAAAAAAATTGTGTAATAATAGGGTGGGGGTTGAAAAGCACCAACAATCATGCCAATGATATGGGCAGGGTCTTTCACACTGTCAGAGCATAAATAAGAACATGGGCACATGAGTATGAATTGTTGCTGCACTGTAACTCCCAGCAATCTCCACCATATTACCAAGGGTTCATACATTCCAGGAGCTGGAGTTTAGCAACAACAGGGATCGATTCATAACTCAATCAAGTTAGATGGCAGCAAGGTTAAGTGATCTCCCTATGTTAGATGGCAGCAAGGTGGCTGGATTCTGATTGGAGCATCCTCAGCTGCAGAGTGATCTCCCTAAGTTAGATGGCAGCAAGGTTGCTGGATTCGGATTGAAGCATCCTCAGCTGCAGAGTGATCTGCCTAAGTTAGATGGCAGCAAGGTGGCTGGATTCTGATTGGAGCATCCTCAGCTGCAGAGTGATCTCCCTAAGTTAGAAGGCAGCAAGGTTGCTGGATTCTGATTGGAGCATCCTCAGCTGCAGAGTGATCTCCCTAAGTTAGATGGCAGCAAGGTTGCTGGATTCGGATTGGAGCATCCTCAACTGCAGAGTGATCTCCCTATGTTAGATGGCAGCAAGGTTGCTGGATTCTGATTGGAGCATCCTTAGCTGCAGAGTGATCTCCCTAAGTTAGATGGCAGCAAGGTTGCTGGATTCGGATTGGAGCATCCTCAGCTGCAGAGTGATCTGCCTAAGTTAGATGGCAGCAAGGTGGCTGGATTCTGATTGGAGCATCCTTAGCTGCAGAGTGATCTCCCTAAGTTAGATGGCAGCAAGGTGGCTGGATTCTGATTGGAGCATCCTTAGCTGCAGAGTGATCTCCCTAAGTTAGATGGCAGCAAGGTGGCTGGATTCTGATTGGAGCATCCTTAGCTGCAGAGTGATCTCCCTAAGTTAGATGGCAGCAAGGTGGCTGGATTCTGATTGGAGCATCCTTAGCTGCAGAGTGATCTCCCTAAGTTAGATGGCAGCAAGGTTGCTGGATTCGGATTGGAGCATCCTCAGCTGCAGAGTGATCTCCCTATGTTAGATGGCAGCAAGGTTGCTGAATTCTGATTGGAGCACCCTCAGCTGCAGAGTGATCTCCCTAACTTAGATGGCAGCAAGGTGGCTGGATTCTGATTGGAGCATCCTTTTGCATCTGTAATTAAGTATAGACCACCAGCTTTGGAGACTTGTCTTTCAATGGTTGCCCTACAACTAAAGCCTAAAATTTTAAATTTCTGTTAAATGTTAAAAGAAGGAGGGCTGCTTTTTGCATTAGGGTTGAGGGCCGGCTATTGCTCTGTTGTGGCATATGAGCAGCACAAGGAACATGGATGCATGGGGGGGGGGGGAGCAGGTGCAAATGAATGATAAGTGGCTATAACTGAGACATTGGCCAATCAAGCACTAGCAAAATATACTCTTGAGATCATATACAAATCAGTAACAATAAAGCTGGGATTTCACGCCCCGCGCTGAGTCCTCGAACTGCAGGGAATCAGATTCCGTATCGTTCATGAGAAAGCCCTGCAGGGATCCTTCCCGCGTGGGATGCGCCGGTCCGAAACGTTTGGCAAAGTCTTCCTCGGAATTCAATAATATCTGATTCCAAGCAGAGGTGTCCAGCTTTCCGGCAGTGCCGCCATATTCCTCCGGTAAGATGGACTTTGGTATGTTGGCATGAAGGGAACTCAAGTCTGATCCGTGGAGAAAGAACTAGAAAAGGATGGGAGAAAATACAATAATTAAAGGTTATGATAGGAGGTTTATACATAGTAACAATGTGATTCTTTTATCCATCTTTTTTATGATTCCTGATTGACCAATGAGAAGCCTCCACCCTTCCCATAGGTCCAAAACATGATTAAAGTGGGTGGTTCACCTTTCAGTTAACTTTAAGTATGTTATAGTTCTAAGCAACTTTTCTTGGTCTTCATTATTTATTTGTTATAGTTTTTGAATTATTTGTCTGCTGACTCTTTCCAGCTTTCAAATGAGGGTCACTGACCCCATCTCAAAAACAAATGCTCTGTAATGTTACAAATGTATTGTTATTGTTACTTTTTATACTTAGTCTTTCTATCCAGGCCTCTCCTATTCATATTCTAGTTTCTTATTCAAGTCTATGCATGGTTGCTAGGGTCATTTTAGACCTTAGTAAACAGACGGCTGAAATTGCAAACTGGAGAGTTGCTGAATAAAAAGCTAAATAAACATAAAACCACAAATAATAAAAAATGAAAACCAATTGCAAATTGTCTCAGAATATCCCTCTCTACATCATACTAGAATGTAAATCAAAGGTGAACAAACCCTTTAAGATGAGTGGGTCCCAGTTTGAAAAGGAGCTAAAAACCTGCAACCTGCACTTGACCGTAATCCTACCTGAGCTGCTGCACCATCATTATTTATATACCCACGCCCAGAAATCTCTGCCATCCCTCGGGGCAGTTTTGTGCACAGTAATGTAGGGGTGGGGTGGGCAGGGTGTGCTGAGCCGGTCTAAACTGCTCTGGTGACAGATCAATAGATGGAGGGGCGGTGGTACTAAAATAGGAACAATTTTCAACAAAGAGGAAGACTGGCCTTGGGTATGAGCGATTGCAACCACTAGGGGGTGCCTTACCAAATGCTACCTCCAGTAATTACCATTTGCTTCTCCTTTAATATCACTTTCAAAAGCAAAAACCAATGCCAGCTTTTAGTTTTCAGTTCCCAGAATACATTGCATTTAGCCAGTAATGCGTGCGTTGCATGTAGCCAGTAATGTGTGCGTTGCATGTAGCCATTAATGCGTGCATTACATGCAGCCAGTAATGCGTGTGTTACATGCAGCCAGTAATGCTTGTGTTGCATGTAGCCAATAATGCGTGCGCTGCATATAGCCAGTAATGCGTGCATTGCATGTAGCCAGTAATGTGTGCTTTGCATGTAGCCAGTAATACGTGCGTTGCATGTAGCCAATAATGCGTGCGCTACATATAGCCAGTAATGCGTGCGTTGCATGTAGCCAGTAATGTGTGCTTTGCATGTAGCCAGTAATGCGTGCGTTGCATGTAGCCATTAATGCGTGTGGTGCATGTAGCCAGTAATGAGTGTGGTGCATGTAGCCAGTAATGTGTGCGCTGAATGTAGCCAGTAATGCGTGCGTTGCATGTAGCCTGTAATGTGTGTGTTGCATGTAGCCAGTAATGTGTGCTTTGCATGTAGCCAGTAATGTGTGCTTTGCATGTAGCCAGTAATGCGTGCGTTGCATGTAGCCAATAATGCATGCGCTGCATATAGCCAGTAATGCATGCATTGCATGCAGCCAGTAATGCTTGTGTTGCATGTAGCCAATAATGCGTGTGCTGCATATAGCCTAAAGTAATGCGTGCGTTGCATGTAGCCAATAATGCGTGCGCTACATATAGCCAGTAATGCGTGCGTTGCATGTAGCCAGTAATGTGTGCTTTGCATGTAGCCAGTAATGCGTGCGCTACATATAGCCAGTAATGCATGCGTTGCATGTAGCCAGTAATGTGTGCTTTGCATGTAGCCAGTAATGCGTGCGGTGCATGTAGCCAGTAATGCGTGTGGTGCATATAGCCAGTAATAAGTGGGGTGCATGTAGTCAGTAATGTGTGCGCTGAATGTAGCCTGTAATGTGTGTGTCGTATGTAGCCAGTAAGCGTTTGTTGCATGTAGTCAGTAATGGTACATTGCATGTAGACAGCAATGTGTGAATTGCATGTAGCCAGTAATGCATTCATTATGAACAGGGTGAACACAAGCTGCTTTTTAAGTCAGTTGGTTAATATTTCACCACTTTATAAACATGTTACAATTCTGCCTTAAAAAATGAGGAAATACTGTCCTCCGGCGAATCCGACCCTTCAACTCTTGCATCAGCTTTTAGGGTTGTTACATCACTACCAGGATTTCCCAATGTAGCCGGGAACCAACCCCACAAAAACTAAAATAAAGAGCAAAATCCCAGCACTTACCCTTTTTACTATTTTTTCTTTCAGGAACGGTTTGAGGATTGCAAAAATGCCTTTAAATATTCTCGGCTCGTTGATGACGTTGACAGCCTTGATTCTGATGGGGAAGCCGTCCTGCGTGCAAGGGACACAGTCAAATCAATCTGGGTGGAACACTGAAATGTTCTAAATAAAACTCTAAATATTGGGATGCACCGAATCCTTTATTTGGGATTTGGCTGAACCCCCGAATCCTTCATGAAAGATTCGGCCAAATACTGAGCCGAATCCGAACCCTAATTTGCATATGCAAATGAGGACATGGAGGGGGAAAAAATATTTTTTTTACTTCTTGTTTTGTGACAAAAAGTCACATGATTTTAAGGATTCGGGTTCGGCCAGGCACGAGGATGCGGCTGAATCCAAATCCTGCTGAGAAAGGTCGAATCCTGGAGTCGGTGCATTCCTACTAAATACAGCGATTCCTACTCTGTAAATTACCTTCATATTCACACTGATATTGCTTTTCATAAAAGTTGCAGCTTCCAACCACAACAGGCCAATATAACTCTAAATGGATATAATACATGTGGCAGAGGTCATTGATTTGCCATTTGTCCCCTTGGCTGCTCAATAACACTGGAGATGGAGCTCAGTGGACTCGAGACAATTCTGTATCCATTAGTGATGTGTGGGGCGGCCGAAAACCCTCAGGACCGGGTGCGGATTGGGAGGTGGCGGGTTAGGGTCCAGATATTCTCGACCTGCACATCACTAGTATCCATGGAGTAATCACCTACCTGGAGAATTCCAATGACTTTTTTGGCAATAAAGGGCCCGAAGTGAGAAGCGTGCGTCAACCCCACCCCATTGTAGTCGGCTAAGATGACAATGCCATTAACTTGGGTCTCCTCAGACTCCACAAGCTTCTCCAGCGTGAGGTATATGGCACGAATGTTCTCTGTGATTGGATAATCTCTGGGAATCCAGCAGCCTGCAGGAAACAGCCAATAGGAAGACGGGAATCAGTAGACAGATTTTCTTGTATATGGTGCCTATATCAAAATATTCAATGCAACAAAGGTACCATCTCCCTGCCCACGGTGCAACCCACGGTCTGTCCCCCCAAAGCATTCTAGGACCATGAAGTTGTTGACTGCACACAATCAAAGGGGAAGTAAACCACTCACCTATCTTAAAATTGTTGGCCTAGTACAGAGGACCCTAGACCCTGTTCCCATTTTCATCTGTAACCCCCCAATCATCTTCAGCTGTTCACAGAGCGCACATCCTGAAAAGCAGCACTGCAATGTTTGCGCTGCATTTTGGGAGGCGCAACAGTTACGGTGGGGGTCCTCTGCACCAAAGAATAAAACAACAACAAAAAAAAGGGAGAGTGTTTACTTCTCCTTTAAAAGAGAAAATACTGCTCTGTTGAGACTGCCCTTGTTACAATGATCAGGTGATAGAGACAAGAACAAGGCAATTGTACTTCTCTGTTGCCGCAGAGCTGCTGTATATCATGGCTTTATACAACAGCTCGATGTGAAGAGTTGAAGCCTCTTATAGGAGCACCTCAATTTCAGGTAAAGGTTACATTTTTTGCATTTTGACAATAGCATTGAGCAAACCCAGCCTTCCTGAAAACAAAAATGATTATCATTGTGACCTTGACGTAACTAATGGAGGAATTTCCTCCTAAACAACCTGTTCGGCTGGATATTGCAAATGCCACCGCCCATCACATTAAGAGCTATTTTTTGTTTTCTTTTAAAGGAGAACAAAAGCTTAACAAAGAAGTAGGATAGAAATGCTACACCTTCTGTTCTGGGTTTGGTACCAGCCCAAGTCATCACAGCCCATTAGATCTGTTCCTCTGAAAATCCCCTAGTAGCCCCCCATCTTCTTTTCTGCTTCACATACTCTGGGCTGCTGTTACTCAACTGAGCTCAGGGGCTGACTCACAATATACACTCCTTGATGATTTACAGCAACCCCTAAGCTCAGCCCAGAGCCCACTGAGCATGTGCAGTGCCACTGACACACAAGCGATGGCCTAGTTGTGGAGCTGCTGGGGGAAACATTGAAGGCCTGGCTCATTACTGTTATGGGGCTGCTGAACCTCTAGTCTGGTAGTATATAAAATACAACATTTCTAGTTCTCTCTTTTAGTAATGTAAATTAGTACTTGGTTCTGCACCCACTCTCACTTTATAAATGAATCTCATGGCCACTACCTACCAGGACGGATACAGACAATGCGGCGCCCCTCTGTGTCCGTGTGAGGCAGGACTGTAAGAAACCCAGAGTCCAAGACGGGCTTAACAGCCGAGGGTCTCAAATCGGTAAAAACCTCCGGCCAACCCTTCCGGCAGCTGTAATAGTTAACCAGCAACTGCAGGGCCCGGTCATAATCAAACTTCCTGGCTCTGAGGAATCGAAGCAAGAATGAATCGTCCACTCGAGTCTTTAGGTGGGGATAATCCTTCCATATCATGTCCCTTAGGGCCTGGACATCACGTAGCCTCCATTCTGGCTTTTCTTGTAATTCCTCCCGAGCTTTCAGAACAAGCTCTGGGCTCAGACTGCAGACGTAACCCTGCTGGGGTTCAGTGTGGTCCTCAAGTGGTGTGGACACAGACGAACTTCCTAAGGATGTCTCATTGTCTTCTGCCATTGAGTAGAGGACAACTATCAAGCAAAATGAACAGAAAGAGTCAGATCTTCACCAGAAGCCCACAGCATAACCAGGCACCCAGAGCCAGATAATGCCTGGCATTGGGTCATTTCATACACTAAGGAGTAATGCCACAGACTGCTCAATATCATTTATGTATCATGATGGATTATATAGCCCCTACTGTAAAATGATAAGGATATGAGAAGTCACTGGGGGGTTCTGTGACCATATAAAGGCACAAGGCTGCAGGTTGAGTTATACAGGGAACTCTGAGTTTGACTTGTGTATTATAAGGGATAATGTACCCCCTACTGTAAATGATAAGGATATTAGAAGTCACTGAGGGGTTGTTCTGTGACCATATAAAGGCACAAGGCTGTAGACTGAGTTATACAGGGAACTCTGAGTATCACTCATGTATTATAAGGGATAATGTACCCCCTACTGTAAATGATAAGGATATTAGAAGTCACTGAGGGGTTGTTCTGTGACCATATAAAGACACAAGGCTGCAGGCTGAGTTATGCAGGGAACTCTGAGTATCACTCATGTATTATAAGGGATAATGTATCCCCTACTGTAAATGATAAGGATATTAGAAGTCACTGAGGGGTTGTTCTGTGACCATATAAAGGCACAAGGCTGTAGACTGAGTTATACAGGGAACTCTGAGTATCACTCATGTATTATAAGGGATAATGTACCCCCTACTGTAAATGATAAGGATATTAGAAGTCACTGAGGGGTTGTTCTGTGACCATATAAAGGCACAAGACTGCAGGCTGAGTTATACAGGTAACTCTGAGTATCATTCATGTATTATACTTCATTCTTTGTTTCTAGCATGTTGTGAGTTATTATTTCTTATATTTATTTTTATCTAGAGACAAACAAACAGGAAACATGAGAATGTTGCCTTTGGGCTTGTCAGTGAAACAGGAATCTTATCATATGACTATGGTGCAGCCGGGATACTGTTTGGCCTGTTCTACGTGAAGATGATCATCCCATGCATGGGACAGGCAGCACATATGCACACACAACTTCTTCTTGCCGACATCATTGCCTGCTGCATTTTCTGCATTTCTACAACATGAAAAATGTCATTACACCTGAGACCAAATATGCCCATCCAGACCACAATCACATTTTTAAGACCAAGTTTTACACCATAAGTGTGCTCCACAGCCTGCTATTTTGACCAAAAGATAAAAGAGTGGCAAATGAACTTTACTGCCCATGTGTGGGGGCAACCATCAGGTCTCCCCGATCTAAATCTGGCTAAAAATCAGCTTGGATTGTTCAGGCAGGTTTGAAAGTTGGTGCGGTCCTACGAAGCGTCAGAGTAAATTTTCTTTGTATAAACTGATTGTTTGGCCCTAGGGCCGAATGTTCGGATTAACCCGATATCGCCCTGCCATTGGTGGGCATAGGAGGTTGAGATCCGCTCATTTGGTGACCTCGCCAAACGAGCGGATCTTATAGTGTATGGCCACCTTTAGACGTCCTAAGCAACACTTTTAGCTTACACTGTATTAGGGAAATGTTGCTAATATCAAAACCATCAGGCTTTGATTTGGTGCTAGAGCCAGAATCACTTTCTCTCAAGGCACCGACCAAGAAATGAAAGAATCAATAGAAAGCTAAACATTGTACATTCATAACTACAATAAAAAATAAACTGTATCTTAGAAACCATTTCCTCCAAAAGTAACAAAGAAATGGGTTTTTCTATTATCAAATGTTCTTTTATGAGCTTGCAAACCTCACAGAGAAACTTCGGGCAACTTTGGAAAGCCGATTGGTATGCCATCCCACCGGTGATTCGTATTCTTGCCGGTGGGAAGGCATTTTGGGGAGATTAGTCGTCCGCAGTAGAGAAGATTTGTCGCTGGGCAACTAATCTCCCCGTCTGCCACCACCCTTAAGACTGGAGTAAAAAGGAATCATTTAGTAAAATCCTCCAACCCTTGCAATTTTAGACAAAAGGATATACCTGCAAGTTCCTTCTTAGGTGTAGTATGGGATAATTGGGCTTAATTGTTTAAGGGCATAATAAAACATTAAATCCTTGTCCTCTAAACTGAACTGTAACCCCTCTTGAACTCCTGCCATTTCCACCAACTTATGATGTAGGATCGCCAAGTTGAGTCTGCTAAGAATTGATTCAGCAATTGCCTTGCTCTGAAAAAAACTACCTCCCACAGGTGATCCGGGTGCTGCTCTCCTTGCGTATCAGGGCAACCTGCCAACTTCCAAAACCTGTCGAACTGCAGGCGAGATAAGGCATCTGCAATGTTGTTCTGTTTGCTTGGTATGTGCGTCGCTCTCTCATCCAAATTTAGTTTTTTAAGGCCCTAAGCCTCAATACAGGAAGAGAGTTAGAAGACAAATAATTTATAACTTGTACAACCCCACCGTTGTCCCAATTCTAAATAATGCACCTTTTGGCTAATAATTCAAATTTGTAGCACCACTAGAAGGGAAAAATTCCAACAATAACATGTTTTTCACCAAGTCTTGCTCCACCCAACTGACAGGCTAGGTGTCCGCACACCATTGACCGTGAAAGAATGCACCAAAGCCAATTGTAGCTGCGGCATCAGTGAACAAGTTGAGATTGGAACTCTTGTGAAATTGCTCCAGCCATAATCTGCGACCATTAAAGTCATCTAGGAACGGCTTCCAGATAACTAAATCGTCCTGTACTCCTTGAGGGAGTTCGAATTCACAAGACTTTTGAAACGGGTTCGTTTTTCAGCTGGGAGTGAATTCCAGGCTCTATTCAGGCCTCTCCTATTCATATTCCAGTCTATTTTATAAATAAATGCATGGTTGCTAGGGGAATTTGGACCCTAGCAACCAGACTGCTGAAATTGCAAACTGGAGAGCGGCTGAATAAAAAGCTAAATAACTCAAAAAATCACAAATAATAAAAAAATGAAAACCAATTGCAAATTGTCTCACAATATCACTCCCTACATCACACTAAAAGGTGAACACCACCTTTAAGGTCTAAATGTCACAGTATCTTTGGGACAGAGGTCGATATCCTTGGCTCCTCAAGGGATCGACCTCTGAATGGCCATTTGTTTTGGCAAAATCAATCATCATAATAGAACTAGGATATGACTTGTACGACTCTAACACTGTATCAATATTTTTGAAGAGCCTGGGACCCAGATGAGGAGGTTTGGAGCTTAGTAGCCAGTTGGTGAAAGTCCTGGCTAAAGGTCTTCTACACTTCTTACATTAATCATCCCTACGTATCTTAAAGCAGGGATCCCCAACCCAGAAGCGGGCCGCGGACACTCCTGCACTGGGCCGCCGAGCCCAGCGCACAAAAACGTGGCTCGCCGAATTGGATGAAGGCACGCCCCATATTGGCGCACTAAAATTGGATGCCTGCGCGTCCAAACTTGCTGCCGCCGACCCCATCCCCGGGCCCCGGTCTTTGCAAAAAAAATTTTTCCAAAAAAGGTTGGGGACCCCTGTCTTAAAGGAGAAGGAAAGGCTTTGTTCACTTGGGGGTGCCAAATGTTAGTGATTGTATTGACTTATCTGAAACTCCGGGCTAGTGCTCCTATCAGCAGAAAACTGCCTGGGGTTATACCAGTGAGCACCACGGAGCGATCCTATTCCGTCGTCTACTTTGTTCGAATCTCCCGGGGCAAATGCATGTGCAGTTGAACGAAATAGCGACTTTTTAGTTAAAGTTCAGCTTTTCATTCTACTGCGCATGCGCTGCGGTGAGAAGAAAGAGGAGGATGGAAGAGGATTGCTCCGTGATGCATGCTGGTTTCAGGTAAGCCAATACTTGGGGGTGCCTAACATTTGGCAATTCCAAGTGTACAAAGCCTTTCCTTCTCCTTTAAGGTGGCCGATAAAAGCTGCTGACAGACCGAGTATGGAGACCACCGACGGGTTTCCCCGATCGATATCTGGCCAACAGTCGTGCAGATGTCGATCGGACTGGACTAAAAATCCTGTTGGATCGCGGACCGCATCTGTTGGTTGATGTGGTCCCACGATCGGATCAGTCAGATATCGCCGATATCAGGAGAGATCCGCTCGTTTGGCAACATCGCTAAATGAGGAGATCTCTCTCTGTGTGGTCACCTTTATCCTTAACAGCAATAGGAAGATGCAGACCCAATAGGGTAGTCTCACATAGAATAGAATCTTTAAAACTACATTCAGACACCCCTGCGCTTGTTTACACGGCCGCCACACCAGGGGTGATAATACTTATAGCTACTTTTTAAGAAATTCTTCATTGGAATCGTACTCACCTCTCTCCTGCGCTGTTGTAGGCTCAGCTGGTATCAGGCTGGTATCCTGGAGAGATTGCTGAGCCTCAGGCTGAGGAAAGGGAGAAGATGGAGGCAGCTGAGGAAGAGAGGGAAGGGGAGGCTACTGCTCTGAAGGTGCCCACACTGCTTTTTGCTGCAGCTGAAGGGGTAATAGTGTTAGAGCTCTTTTTGGCATCCACTGTCATACTGGTGCTAGGAGCAGCATCAGATCATTAGGCCCATGCACTGGAGGTGATGAGGAAGGACAGTCATCTGACGAAAAGCCTTCCCTCTGTGTCCTGATTGGTTCCTGCAGAAAGCTGGAGAAAGAAGAAGAAGCTGCTTTTTTTTGGCTGTGGTCTGGGAGCCAGAGGTCTCCTTGTCAGATCTGCAGCTTTTAGCTTTGCATTCTTTGCCTTTAGGCCCCTGGCAGCTGCCGTCTTCCTCCTGAACACAGGAACAGTGGGAGGAGAGACTGGCTGCTCAGAGAGAGGGGGAGGAGAAGATGAAAGGGAGGCGATTGTCTGTCACACTGAAGCAGCAGCAATGATTGGCTGCCTCGTGAGAGCCCCGCCTCTTGAATCACCGGATGATACAGCTAGTGAAGGAGAGGCGACTCCTCCTGTGCTCCAGGGTTGCCGGGACTAATTTTCAAAACCAGTCAAAGTCAGCTACAAAACCAGCCGAGAGGCACTTCAGAAGTAACCCAAAATAGCTACCATTACAAATTGACATTGCCGGTAAATTTGTAATACCTGCCCCGGCAGATCTTTTACCAGCCAGGCCAATAAAATACCGGGCAGGTGGCAACCCTAAGTGTGCTCTGATGCTGAGGAGAGTGGGGCTGTAATTCACAGGAGGCTCATTTGTCTGTGCTTGAAGCCGCGCTCCTTCTTATGGTGACAGACATACCGAGCTGCTCCTCTTCACACACGGCTCCAGGACTGACAGATGAATGCACAGGCCCCTTTTTTTATAGGCAGATTTTCCCGCCTTGCCACTATCACTGGGGGATTGCTGCTCTGCCCACCAATGACACCTCACCTGTGCAGGTCAGCTGGCCAATCCGATTATTTATATATACAGCCAATCAGCTGATCATCTCCACAATATGTCACCTGACCAATCTGATATAATCTGTGTGCAGTGCTAGTCTTCCCACATCCAGAAGAGCCTATTTTCATTCTCATACAGAGCAGATAACAGGCCACACGGGACACCCCTAGTCTGAAGCGGGAGCTGCCATACTGCTATTCTGAGCCATTCCCCATTGAGAGCCTAAGCAACAGCATTATTCATTTTGTCCACTAGAGGCTCCACTGTCCTCTCCCCATCTCTGCCCTGCCAGAAGTACAGACACCTGCCTCTGTGTGAGACAAATCAGGGTCTAATTTTCAAAACCCGTCAAAGTCAGCTACAAAACCAGCCCAAAACTACTTTAAAAGTAGCCCAAACATAGCACAATATGTGCAGTGAAAAAAGTCACATTTTTCCATGAAGCAAAGAGGGACATATTGGTCTGTCACTAGGGACGTAAAAACGGAGGGGGGTCCGTGAGGTATAGGGTCCCCATAAGGCCCTAATATTTCAATAAATATTGGTAAAACAGCTCAATCTCTAGATATTTCGGTGGCCAGCAGATTTTTGCCCCGAAATTGTCTGAAATTGAGGAAAGTCTCCGGAAAATGCGAGAATGCTTAAGGGACGGGAGACTGGGGTACAGAGCCCAAAATCTCCTGACTTCTACACAAGGCAGTCCCATTGCATGCTGGGTATTGTAGTCTTACATTCAACTTGGCAGTTGGTAAACAAAAACTACATTACCCAACATGCCTTGGGAGACGCAGGCTTGGCACATTAGGTCTAGAAAAAAACATTGGCTGGTTTCCAAAGTAAAAATCAGCCAAAGTTCCAAAAAGTAGCCCAAATCCGCACCTTGGCTAGTTTGTACTTTCAAACCCCACCTGGGCTTTAAATTAGTAGCCCAATTTGGCTGGAAAACAGGCAACCTGGCAACCCTAAATCAGGTTTGTGAGCTCCACGCTATACCCAGGGCATATAAAGGTGCTGCTGCCAAAGGATCAAACCAACTCACCTCCTGGAGGGGGCGGTGCCGCTAGGGTTGCCATCTTTTCTGGAAATAAATACCGGCCTTCCTATATTTATCTTTATTCCCTATTAATAACATTGGGATCACTGACCTTCCTATATATTTATCTTTATTCCCTATTAATAACATTGGGATCACTGGCCTTCCTATATATTTTCTTTATTCCCTATTAATAACATTGGGATCACTGACCTTCCTATATATTTATCTTTATTCCCTATTAATAACATTGGGATCACTGACCTTCCTATATATTTATCTTTATTCCCTATTAATAACATTGGGATCACTTACCTTCCTATATATTTATCTTTATTCCCTGTTAATAACATTGGGATCACTGACCTTCCTATATATTTATCTTTATTCCCTATTAATAACATTGGGATCACTGACCTTCCTATATATTTATCTTTATTCCCTATTAATAACATTGGGATCACTGACCTTCCTATATATTTATCTTTATTCCCTATTAATAACATTGGGATCACTGACCTTCCTATATATTTATCTTTATTCCCTATTAATAACATTGGGATCACTGACCTTCCTATATATTTTTCTTTATTCCCTATTAATAGCATTGGGATCAACCATCATTTTTACCGGTCAGGGCGGTAAAATACCGGCCGAATGGCAAGCCTAGGTGCCGCTGGGAGTAGAGGATGCTGCATCAGGCGGAAAGGGTCACCTCTGGACCACCCCCCTTAGCCAGAGTTGTGGCTGGTTCCAAGTGGCAATTTTCCCTCCAGTGATGTCACTCACGCATCACGCACGCACAGTGTCATCATCACGTGGTATACATTAAACACATGGGGGCCGATTCACGAAGGGTCGAATATCGAGGGTTAATTAACCCTCGATATTCGACTAGGAACTAAAATCGTTCGACTTCGAATATCGAAGTCGAACGATTTTGCGCAAATCCTGCGATCGATCGAAGGATTTTTCATTCGATCGAACGATTAAATCCTTCGAATCGAACGATTCGAAGGATTTTAATCCAACGATCGAAGGAAAATCCTTCGATCAAAAAATCCCAGGCAAGCCTATCGGGACCTTCCCCGTAGGCTAACATTGACTTCGGTAGCTTTTAGCTGCCGAAGTAGGGGGTCGAAGTTTTTCTTAAAGAGACAGTACTTCGACTATCGAATGGTCGAATAGTCGAACGATTTTTAGTTCGAATCGTTCGATTTTCGTAGTCGAAGGTCGAAGTAGCCCATTCGATGGTCGAAGTAGCCCAAAAAAACTTTGAAATTCGAATTTTTTTTAATTCGAAGCCTTCACTCGAATTTAGTGAATCGGCCCCTTAAAGTGGAAGTGCCTGCAGAGTGGCTAATCAATGAGTGTCATGCCTTCTGCTGAGAGCTGGATGCCAACTCAAGCTTCACCTGCGCCCTCCTGCCATTGGCTCCTGTGGGTCACATGCATCACGACCCATGATAGCTTATGCGCAGGTGCATTTCAGATGGAAGGGAGCTCCGCCTGCTATAAAGTATACTATATGTCCCATGACTCCATGTTCCTTTAGCAATCCTATGGCTGGAGCTCCCTCTGCTGGTCATTTGAAGAAGAGGCCTAATTATAAAACAAAAGGAGTGCGTAAAATAACCAGCAGAGGGAGACGAAAAGTAATTGGCTTTCCAGCTTTCAAATGGGGGTCACTGGCCCCATCTTTAATGATCTTTAATTAAAGGCTACAAATGTATTGTTATTGCTACTTTTTATTACTCATCTTTCTATTCAGGCCTCTCCTATTCCTATTCCAGTCTCTTATTCAAATCAGTGCATGGTTGCTAGGGGAATTTGGACTCTAGCAACCAGATGGCTGAAATTGTAAACTGGAGAGCTGCTGAATAAAAAGCTAAATAACTCAGAAACACAAATAATAAAAAACGGAAACCAAAGTCAAATTGTCTCAGAATATCCCTCTATACATCATAATAAAAGTTAATTTAAAGGTGAACACCCCCTTTAAGGCTAAGGTTGGACTGGGCCAGCAGGTTACTGGAAGAATAAGGGGACCTTGAGGTTGGGGCCCCGGAAACCCCATTCCAACCCTGCTTAAAGGGTTGGTTCACCTTTAAGTTAACTTTTAGCATGACCAGTCCTATTCTGTGCTTGGACTATTCCTTCTCGTGCCTAAATTATAACTGGATGTATATTTCCCCTTTAACAATAGAGCAGCATGCTGGAAGCAAGAAATAATTGCCCTTACCTAGTGAGCCTGTGATTGACGGAACGCTCCGGCCTTGCTGCGCGCCTGCTCCTGGTTACACATCTATCCGCCAGCCTGTTAATACTTGTGCTAAAAACTGACAGTTTGGCTGTTTATTCAGGGAAAAGTTAATACAAACTGTACTCGACTTAGTGACCTGCGTGAGTCAGCACTATTGCTTGTCCCCGGGTGCCATCAATATTGGGTCCCTCTCCCCACCCCAAGGTCACTTACAGGTCTGGACTGAGAATTAAAAGAGGCCCTGGCATTTAGGGCAGAGACACTCGCAGATTCGGGGAGATTTAGTTGCCCGGCAATAGATTGCCTCTTTGTTGGACTGCCTCCCGCCTGGTAGACTCTAAATCGCCGGCTGGATGGCACTTGGAGCGCTTCATTTTCCAAAGTGGCCGAAGTTTCCTCGTGAGGCAACTTCGGATAACGAAACATTCAGATTCGAGGAGATTTAGTCGCCCAGCGACAAAATTTCCTCTTCTTCGGGGCGACTAATCTCCCCAGACTGCCTCCCGCCGGCTAGAATGTAAATCGCCAGCAGGATGGCACTCGGAGTGCTTTGTTTTCAGAAGTCGCCCAAAGTTTCCTTGTGAGGCAACTTCGGGCGACTACGGATAATGAAGCGATCAGTTTCGAGCAGATTTAGTTGCCCAGCGGCGACTAATCTCTTCCGCAGGCTAGAATGTAAATCGCCGGCGGGAGGCAGTTTGGGGAGATTAGTCGCCCCTGGCATTTTCCAGAACCCACAGATTGCCAGTCCGGGCTTGGTCACTTACAGCTCTGACAAACTTTATAGTCCCGGAGGCAAGACTGATATACTGTATATATGGGGGGCTGTCAGTGAATATAATCCAGTAGTAAGTATCGGACTCTCGGGGAATATAACACAAAGTATTTAGTGCCCTTAGTACTGTGCCAGTGTGGGCACCTTTGCCCCAGTAATTTATCAGTATCCATGCCAACTAGGCAGAGATTATCACCCCTTACCCGTGCTTATCCTTCGTGGGGTAGTAACACCCTGGCACAGAACAGTCTAAAGTGCCACGTCTCAGTTTTACAGCCGCGTTCCTGCGGGACCGATAATTTATGGCTGCAATATTTACTCGCGTCTGATATGTCCCCTGGGCTGTAAAGATAATGATTTGCGCACAAGCGCCAGGAACCTACGGTTATACACCAGCACCAAGGAATAGAAGTGGCGAATGGGGACAAGGATGGGGAAAAGGCTAGCGAATATTTTTGTTGCCCATATAAGGTAAACAAATAAGCACAAAATTATTCTCTATCTAGTGTCTTTTTTCCTATCAGATCCTATCTGATCCCCATTGTAAGCAGCAGTCCTGTCCTGCTTTATGGCAGCTGAGATTCTAGCTATCTGTATAACAGAGCATTCTGTCCCAGTGGCTGCACAGATCCTATCTGATCCCCATTGTAAGCAGCAGTCCTGCCCTGCTTTATGGCAGCTGAGATTCTAGCTATCTGTAGAAAAGAGCATTCTGTCCCAGTGGCTGCACAGATCCTATCTGATCCCCATTGTAAGCAGCAGTCCTGTCCTGCTTTATGGCAGCTGAGATTCTAGCTATCTGTAGAAAAGAGCATTCTGTCCCAGTGGCTGCACAGATCCTATCTGATCCCCATTGTAAGCAGCAGTCCTGTCCTGCTTTATGGCAGCTGAGATTCTAGCTATCTGTATAACAGAACATTCTGTCCCAGTGGCTGCACAGATCCTATCTGATCCCCATTGTAAGCAGCAGTCCTGTCCTGCTTTATGGCTGAGATTCTAGCTATCTGTATAACAGAGCATTCTGTCCCAGTGGCTGCACAGATCCTATCTGATCCCCATTGTAAGCAGCAGTCCTGTCCTGCTTTATGGCAGCTCAGATTCTAGCTATTTGTATAACAGAACATTCTGTCCCAGTGGCTGCACAGATCCTATCTGATCCCCTTTGTAAGCAGCAGTCCTGTCCTGCTTTATGGCAGCTGAGATTCTATCTGTATATTAGAGCATTCTGTCACAAATTCAAACAGCCCCTTCACCCCGGGTGGAACCACCCTCCTATAACCTACAGGTGTCAAGAATAAAAACCACAGATACGTAAAGTTATAAAATAATGAGTTTATTTTCATAATAAACTATAGGCAGGAATATTTTCTTCCTTTTAAAGACTATCAAAAATTAGCCAAACAGCTACTTGTAAAATATACAATTTTTTTCCTATAAAGACAAATATGTGTAAGCATGGGTATTTATAATATTACCTAATGCAGACAGTACAGGATGAGGGCAGGGCTTATTAGTATCATTTGCATAACTGTTGCTATATTAAAATCAGCTAGGGCACTTAGGAAGTCATGCCTCTAACGAGGCAAGCAATATGGCTTTATATATATATACAGTAAATGTAGAGAGGAAAAGTAGGCTTAAAATAAACAATACTTGTGTACTATGTGTGTGGGGGGGGGATAGAAACCACAAACCCTACTAATAGAGGAGGTATATTTCCAAGAAAGGCAAGGCATGATATTGCAACGCAAAACACTTTAAACAATAAAAAAAAACTGTCAATTTGCAGGAATCATCACAATTTACAAAATAATTTAAGCAGTGCACTCATCGGAGAATAAATTACTGAAAATATCACATTTCTATTTACAGAACAGTAAACAGCACTAAGGTTCCGGCAGTGGTACATTCTGTGCATCTGTTTAGTTATCCCTGACATTTCCCATTTGGGCCACATGGGACGGTCACACATGTATGACCACCCGCACCCTGATCCAACTAAACCACACCCATATTCCCGTAAGACCCAGCCCCTTTCAGGTTCACCAATCAGGACTCTTCAACCTGATGAGGGGATGTAGGGTTTAATGGCAGTGAACAATCAAGAATTTAATGGGCAGTTATGAAACCACATTCGAAATTCCGTAAGGGAAGTGTACGATGGAGGAATATTTTGTAACATTCACGAATATTCACAAAACGATCTCACCAAAATATATTTTGTTAAGTATACCTAGTAGGAATGCACAAAATCTGGCCAGAATCCTCCATATGAAAAAATATGCTGCGTTCAGCTCTTCAGTGCTCGTAAGTCACGTGACTTTTAAGGTTAGTATTTGGTTCTGCCAAAAATGAAGGATTTGGCTAAATCCTGCTAAAAGTGCTGGCTAGTGTTGGACGAATCTGACCCACTTCACGGAAATTCGCGGAACAGTGGAAAATTCGCCAATTGCATTGAAGTCAATGGGCGAGAAATTTATTTTTTTACGCCAAAACCTGGCAAAAAATTTGCTCATCATTTGTGCTGACTTTTGGTTGAATTCTAAACTGAATTTATCTTTATAACAATTATAGCCCGTTTTTTAATAAAAACTTAGAAAGGCTAAATCCCCCCAAACCTGCATCAATAAATCTGCTACACAAAGAGAATGGAGGTGTTATATATGGCACTATTATTTATACAATTGGCCCTGTATTTATCCTGCCACGTATTCTGGGATTGTAGTACATTATATTGCTTCTGCATTTATCCTCCCATGTTTCTGGGTTTCTTAGCAAACATTTAACCTCCTGTGTAACAGAGAACAGTACTCGAATATTACATACATTAATAAATTGTTTAGGGAAATAAAAGGTCACATTATATGTTCATTTCTTCTAAGACAGTAAAGCATTTTCAGAAATATTTATACTTTTTTATGGGAACAATCAAATATTAGGGCAGAGCTCTTTTTGTTCCTGGTATAGCTACGATATATTGATGACATTTTTGGACTCCAGTTAGGGCCGTATTTCCTGCATGGGGTCCTAGTGCCCATCAGCAACCCACCGCAACATACTATAGTACAGTATAGCTACGATATATTGATGACATTTTTGGACTCTAGTTGAGCTACAACATATTGATAACATTTTCTGACTATAGTACAGCCACAATATATCGATGACATATTTTGACTCTAGTAGAGCTATGATATATCGGCCATTTTTTGGCACTAGTATAGCTATGACATATTGGTGTCATTTTTTTACTCTAGTATAGCCATGATATATTGATGACATATTTTGACTCTAGTAGAGCTACAATATATCGATGACATTTTTCCCATTTCAGTAATTACGATCAAGGTTATAACATAAAAAGCAAATTTGTAGGTTGGAATAATAGCCTGAAATCTAACCTCCGGTCATGATGCTTTCTTAGCAAACATTTAGAAATGCCAACTGCGCTGTACATCAGATTCTATAGCAAGACTCCAATCAGTAAGCTAATTATACCTATTTTTTTTAACCACTCCAAATTAAATTTATGAAAGTTTTTGAAAAAGAAAATTAAAACGACAGAAGACATAAATACAATAGCAACTCCTTTAGCCTTACTTTTAACACCCTGCACTTAGATGTCCTTCCTTCTACAGGAGATGTATTGACCTGGTTATAGGTCTAATGGCAGCTCATACAATCTACCTGTTGGTATATGTCATATATTTCCCTACTTTAAATGTATTATACATATCCAGTTACAGCTGAATGTACAAAAAAACCTGACTATACAAAAAAACAACAAAAAAACTTGACTATACAAAATAAATCTATATCACAAATAAACTGTAAAAAAAATCCTGGCAGCTGGGACCAGAACTTGCATTCCTCATCTCATTTAATCTTCTTCAGAAATTTCCATGCTTTCCCAAAGAGGCAACTTTTTAGAAGTTTGTTGTGGGATGTGGCATTTTAACAAAGTTTTTGGTTTTCCTTTGCTGCTGATGAATTAGCCACAGCCACTAAGTCTTTCCATCTGGACAATGACCAGTTCCTACATAGCTTCCTGTTTGGTGATGGTTGATTGTGGAATAGAGGTTGGTTGTTTGTTGATAGATGCAATGGTTCCGTGTACAATTTTATACTGCTCTGCCCCTGAGCCAGCAGGCGGAGATGGTTGGGGAGTCTCTGGTGTAGCTGAAAAAATATATAAAGAAAATAGTTTATTTTTTCTATATCATTCATAAGCCTAGTTATTCTGCTCTCCACTAACTGTATAGCAACATTTAGCTTGAATATGTTACAGAAAAGGACCACTAAATATGGGGTCCACCTATTATTCTATATCTACTCCTTTTTAGAACTTCAAGGTTTGAGTTGACCATAGGACATATGTTACCCCAAGCTGTTCTCTACCAGCTTCAGCAGGACCTAGTCTTTTCAACACTATTGTCTGTCAAACACTGTACTTGACCAAGTTCCAACTGTAGGCTTCAACAGATTTGTATGGAATCGTATGGAAGTATGCCTTTTCACAGTGCCCAGGCACATGTGATCTAATCGCATTGAGGTTGTTGAGTCAACGTAGTGACCAGTGGTCATTGGCTGTTGAAAGGAAATGTAAAAAAAATACTTACACATCTGTCCATTGTGAAGTTGGGATGGCAGAGTGTTGTTGGCTACAATAACGTTTGTTACTAGATGATCTTGAACCAGATGCGGGTGCAAATGGTGATGGGTGTGTGGAGCTTCATTTGCAGAACCTTATGGAAAATTAAATGGATATATTAGTCCAAAGAAGGATCCTCTGACTGCAGTAAGTCAGCAGAAAAAGACCATGCTAGGTTCTGTTATGGGCATCTCAATGATGCACTAGTGGGACTCACACTGGGATGGATTTGTATTAGACTAAACCAAAGATGTCATACTCACCCCCAAGGAGCATCTCTTGCAGCAGGTTGTCAATCTTGGCCATACCAAAGAGCTTAACAAACTGGATTTGCTCGATCATCTGCCATGTGATGCTCTGCAGCGTAGGGAGCAAGAGAAGGAGCTCCCCAAACCTTCCTCTTGAGTCATACTGACGATCATTGATGTAATCCTCCAGGCTGACCTGCACCTGGTACCTCATTCTCTTGATCTTGGTTGGATCGCTTAAACCTTTGGCATCTAAAAGACCACGGATATTCTATTATTGCTCATGTTTTATTCTTCATCTTATCCATTTTGACATATAGAATGTAGGGAATGTAATAAGTCTACATATGAGCCACTTCTAGGGTCAGAAGAAAGGGGAAGAGTGTGTTAGTTAAAGCCCATCGGTCAACCGAATGAGTAAATGAGGAACAACATAAAATACAAGATGTCACTGGAGATGTGTGTGTCTGACATACAGTGTGGAATTCATGCTGGTGCAGTGCAAATATGGTGCCTGTTCCAGGATGATGCTAGAACTTCTTTACTCATTTTGGTGCAGGAACAAAGCCAACGTCACTAGAATGCTACTGAATTTGTAACCTTATTAGAGCTACATGGAGGTCCTGAACAAACATTGGACTTCAAAGTCATCCATACCAGGGTCAAAAAATATGATAGCTTTCAGGCACGCGTATTCATTGTCATCGATTTGAAGCTCTTGGAAGGGAAGAACCAGTTCATCCAGTATTCTCACTGCCACGCGGCCCACTTCGAGTTCTGGACAATTCCGTGGAATGAGTCGGTCATTTCCTATTGAGAAGAAACAAAAAAAGGGGGTTTGGATTTTGAGATTTATTTATGGTGGGCTGGTTAAGTATTCTGTAAGGCAACTGCTATACAGATTAATCACTGCTTAAAATCGATGCAATTTCCAGTTCAGCCCCACATCAGAATTGCTGGCGCCTAATACCCATGAGAGAACCAACTGATGATGGTGTAGGTGTGCCAACTGTAATCGACTTGGTGAAAATCATTTATATCAATGTCTTACCGAGGAGCAATATGTCTTTAAACATCATTGACCTCTTTGTAGCCCCAAGAAGCAAGTGTTCCCCTGCGTGCGCCCGTAACAGAGCCACCTGTCAAAATAAGAGAGACTTTTAACTACAGGGAAGGAATGCTCTGGGCACACAATTATTGTATGTTAGGGATATAGTTACATGTTCTCCCCACCTTGATTAAAAAGTCTTTCCTTATAGTGCATATTAAAAAAAGGCAAATTATGGGCAAGATGGCCAATAAAAATAAAAGGCAACATGAAAACTCTGAGAATTGGAAGCATCTCATGATTGGACAGACACAAAGGTTAACGATTCGACAAATTAAGTTTGGCTAAAAATAAATAAATAAATCAATGAACCACAAAAGGTTTAATCATTAGTCCCTCAAACAATGGCATTAGGGAATCTTGTTACTTGTCTGGTCTACAAATAGTGAGATTAGGGAGTCCCCTAATCTCACTATTTGTAGACCAGACAAGTAACAAGATTGGCCATTGGCCTCTTTATTTTTCTACATTTAGGGTCAGTCCACATGAGCAGATTCTGGGAGATTTCATTTCCACTTAGGGTGACTTCGGAAAACGAAGCGCTGCGTGTGCTTTAGCGCAGGCGACTTTTCATCATAGTGGACGGGAAGACACGCAAAGGCAGTTTGGGGAGATTATCCCCCAGAAGAAGAGGCTATTAGTCGCCAGGCGACTAAATCTCCCCAAATCTGCTCATGTGGACTGACCCTTAAGATGTAGGTTTAAAGGGGAAGTCTACCGCCAAAATGTTTGTCATAATAAAATAAATAAGTGGGATCTAAGATATAAATAATCATTATTGAAGGCAGAACAATTTTGTTGGGCTTAGTTCATTTTATTTAATTCATGTTTAAATGATTTTCTAGAAGACTTAAGATAAGGAGATCCAATTTACTGAAAGATCCCTTATCTGAAAAAAAAACCCAAATAACAGGTCCTATACCTATACCTTACTAATTTATTATCGCAGTATTTTCCTGTATAAAAAACCCAAGTGCCCCGCGAGGCTCAGGCACACCCTGAATATCCAGTTGTGCATGGACGAGGGTAACCCACCTGGTCATCCAGTGGAAGTTCACAGAAAGCCGGGATATACTTTGCCCACTCCACCAAGACCAGCAGCTGCTGTTTCATGGAATCACACACGTCTGTGATGCAGGCGATCTTCTTGCCTCTTATGTCTGTGTTCAACACCCCAACTGAAGAGGTTATCTGTGGGGAACACATGTACACATAATCAGAGTGAAAATAGACAGTTTCCATTAAATGTTTGGCACAACTGCTGCTGAGCCATTTCTTTGCCTTGCTAAGCTTCCTGATCTCATGAACTCTGCTCTGAAATCCTTTTAAGTGCTCCAAATCCTGCAGTTAATCTGTAGCCTCATACTGTACTGTCTAACAATATGGCACCCCGTCCCATATGTATAAATACAAATATACAGAGAAGGAATGTTCTGGGCACACAATAAGCTATACCCTCATACTGTACTGTCTAAGGGAATCAATATGGCTCCTCCTTCCCATATGTATAAATACAAATATACAGAGAAGGAATGTTCTGGGCACACAATAAGCTATACCCTCATACTGTACTGTCTAAGGGAATCAATATGGCACCTCCTTCCCATATGTATAAATACAAATATACAGAGAAGTAATGTTCTGGGCACACAATAAGCTATACCCTCAAACTGTACTGTCAAAGGGAAACAATATGGCACCTCCTTCCCATATGTATAAATACAAATATACAGAGAAGGAATGTTCTGGGCACACAATAAGCTATACCCTCATACTGTACTGTATAAGGCAATCAATATGGCACCTCCTTCCCATATGTATAAATACAAATATACAGAGAAGGAATGTTCTGGGCACACAATAAGCTATACCCTCATACTGTACTGCCTAAGGGAATCAATATGGCACCTCCTTCCCATATGTATAAATACAAATATACAGAGAAGGAATGTTCTGGGCACACAATAAGCTATACCCTCATACTGTACTGTCTAAGGGAATCAATATGGCTCCTCCTTCCCATATGTATAAATACAAATATACAGAGAAGGAATGTTCTGGGCACACAATAAGCTATACCCTCATACTGTACTGTCTAAGGGAATCAATATGGCACCTCCTTCCCATATGTATAAATACAAATATACAGAGAAGTAATGTTCTGGGCACACAATAAGCTATACCCTCAAACTGTACTGTCAAAGGGAAACAATATGGCACCTCCTTCCCATATGTATAAATACAAATATACAGAGAAGGAATGTTCTGGGCACACAATAAGCTATACCCTCATACTGTACTGTATAAGGCAATCAATATGGCACCTCCTTCCCATATGTATAAATACAAATATACAGAGAAGGAATGTTCTGGGCACACAATAAGCTATACCCTCATACTGTACTGTCTAAGGGAATCAATATGGCACCTCCTTCCCATATGTATAAATACAAATATACAGAGAAGGAATGTTCTGGGCACATAATAAGCTATACCCTCATACTGTACTGTCTAAGTGAAACAATATGGCACCTCCTTCCTATATGTATAAATACAAATATACAGAGAAGGAATGTTCTGGGCACACAATAAGCTATACCCTCATACTGTACTGTCTAAGGGAAACAATACGGCACCTCCTTCCCATATGTATAAATACAAATATACAGAGAAGGAATGTTCTGGGCACACAATAAGCTATACCCTCATACTGTACTGTCTAAGGGAAACATTATGGCACCTCCTCCCATATGTATAAATACAAATATACAGAGAAGGAATGTTCTGGGCACACAATAAGCTATACCCTCATACTGTACTGTCTAAGGGAAACAATATGGCACCTCTTACCATATGTATAAATACAAATATAGAGCTGGATATTTAATAAACTAGACCTTTATACTTTACTCCCATGAAAAGGGAAAAAGGGACCATTGTGCCTGAAGTTTTTAAACATCTAAGAATGTGTCGTTACCTGTTGGGAAAGAACTTCTGCTTGAATTAAGACATTAATGGACGGTAAACTGCTGTCTTCATAACTCGACCTCCTCGTACTTATCCTGTCCCGCTCATTCTGTACAGCTGAAAGACACAAAGAAAAATCAGACTTCAAAAAACTAAGAAATTTATTTGCACAAAGCTGAGAATTCTCTCTCTCTCTCTATCGGCTTTTATTTCAGTTGTTTTTTTTTTTAAATACTATATTGCCTTAGATTATTCTGCACGGGGAACCTGCACAAGTGTGTTTAGTTATAAGGAAACAGCCACGATTGCTCTGATTAGGAAAGCTCATTCCTATGTCTTAATGAAACAGCGCCGCCTGCTGTCCAAAATATCATAAACCATGGAAGGCTGCTTGCTGTGCTTTACAAAAGCCACACAAGTGTTTTACTAGAAGCTATCCTGAAAAACGTACTGGGAAAGAATTATTTGGCCGATTTGTTTGATTAGGCTTGTGGTGCAGTAAGTTCATGTTTATGTTTAGTATACAAAATACAGCATTTCTAGCCATATTCTATTTTAGATTTTACTTCCCCTTTAAAGTACAGAACAGTCCTGCTGCGATTAACAACCACAAGGGGTGCTGTTTGTATCCTGGTTTAAAGAGAGAGTCATTTACTCCCTTTTATGATCCCATGTAATATTTTTACACCGCTTTTAATAGCCCTGCGTTATTTTTCAAGGCGGTTTTTCCATCAGCGGAAAAATAAAAAGTTTAACAGCAGTAAAAATGCACATTTCGATGTCAGATGGGACGTGTGTTCAAAGCCTCTGTTTACTGTGCTTCAGCCGAGCCTACTTATCTCTTTTCCTCCACTTTTTGAACCAGCCATAGGTATTCCAAACAATAATTATAAATTGTCTCCCTGCCGGCCCCTCGATCGACAGCAAAAATAAACACCCCATGACTGCGATCATTTTTTTTAAATTCAAATTTTCATAATCTGGAATTTTTGCGTTTTAGTGTAAAATTCAGCGGGATATGTATTTTTGGAATTCCCTGGGCGCCGTAAATTAAAAGCTGAATGTGCTTGACTTTACAAGTGACTAACGAGCTTAAATCTAACAATTCTGCCCTGTTCCAATTGTCTGCCAGAATCAAACAACGCCAGGGTTAATGACCAATAAAGCAATTTCACTGCATTCCAACCGGGTTTTACAGCCTCACCTTCTTTCTTCATTCCAGCCCTGAAACACTTCTTCAGCCGGCAGTACCGACACTGGTTTCTTTTGTCCTTATCCACAACACATTGTCTGCTGAACCTGCAACGGGAGGGAAACAACATTGAGAATATATTGCTCCACAGGGGCTTATTTACTAACAGAGGTGCTAATCTGCACCGGGGAAGTTACCCATTGCTCCCCACTAGATCTGTCCTTGCTGATTGGACACTCTAGGTAACTGCGGCACCTTGTTTTATACAATATGGTAAAAAAAAATTTTTTATTATTAAGGGGTCAATTGTGATGGTTCGCTAATAATTCTGGGATGATGAAACCCTACCACCAACTGGAATCCATTCACTACAAGTCAGAATAACTATAGGCCAAAATGCAATCATATATCCCAGACCATTAATTCTTACAATTTCAGTTTTTAGGCTCCCTGGTAGGGATCGCCAGCCAGAAATATGCACATTGGGACCTGGGCACAGACAAGTGTCGGACTGGGTGTCTGAAGACCACTGGGTCTGCTGTCCCAGGGGCCCCACACCCCCTCAGGGGCTCCTGCCGCCCACTCACTCCCTTCTGAGTGCAACTATATCTCTCCAATCGGTGGAGGAAACCTTGTTGTGAGCTAAGGGGCCCAGCCTGAAGGCCAGTTAGGGGGAGATTTGGGGTGAGTGCTTATTTGTGCCCTGGGTACCCCTGGAACTATAGCAGGGTGACTGTTACCCCAATGTTTCTATATATCTGTAACCTTGTTATGAGCTAAGGGGGCCCAGTCTGAGGGTCAGTTAGGGGGAGATTTGGGGTGAGTGCTTATTTGTACCCTGGGTACCCCTGGAACTATAGCAGGGTGACTGTTACCCCAATGTTTCTATATATATGTAACCTTGTTATGAGCTAAGGGGGCCCAGCCTGAAGGTCAGTTAGGGGGAGATTTGGGGTGAGTGCTTATTTGTACCCTGGGTACCCCTGGAACTATAGCAGGGTGACACCCCAATGTTTCTATATATCTGTAACCTTGTTATGAGCTAAGGGGGCCCAGCCTGAAGGTCAGTTAGGGGGAGATTTGGGGTGAGTGCTTATTTGTACCCTGGGTACCCCTGGAACTATAGCAGGGTGACACCCCAATGTTTCTATATATCTGTAACCTTGTTATGAGCTAAGGGGGCCCAGCCTGAAGGCCAGTTAGGGGGAGATTTGGGGTGAGTGCTTATTTGTACCCTGGGTACCCCTGGAACTATAGCAGGGTGACTGTTACCCCAATGTTTCTCTATATCTGTAACCTTGTTATGAGCTAAGGGGGCCCAGCCTGAAGGTCAGTTAGGGGGAGATTTGGGGTGAGTGCTTATTTGTACCCTGAGTACCCCTGGAACTATAGCAGGGTGACACCCCAATGTTTCTATATATCTGTAACCTTGTTATGAGCTAAGGGGCCCATTCTGAAGGCCAGTTAGGGGGAGAATTGGGGTGAGTGTTTATTTGTGCCCTGAGTGAGTGGGTGTTAGTTGTCCTTTAAAGGTAAATAATTATGTTTTTAATTTAGCTTTGCACCTAAACACAGGGCTGTATTTTCGTCTGGAGTCATCCTATATGCAGAACTTTAGCCTCACTCCCAGGCTGCAGAGTGCATGACGTCACCCTCATCCCCCTCCAGCTCTGCTGATGGATTTACAAACTGAATTTTATTTATTTCTAGAAAAAAATATATAGGCACCGAGGGCCTCCTCTTAAACCTGCCGCACTAGGCCCGTGCCCTTTTCAGGTGCCTTTATATAAATATGCCCCTTAAGGTCCCCATAGACGCAAAGATTTCTCTTAGCGAAGTCCGACCAATCCTTCGAAATTATAGTGGCGTTAGTGGGATTCGAATGGTCGAAAATCTTACGATTTTTCGGCCGACATCTGTCAGGAAATTGATCGGCCAGGTTAAAAAATCTTTGTCGTTCCCAGTGCAATGTATCTATGTTTGCAGGGCCAAGCAGGCAGCTCCCCTTTGTTTTCCTGGCAAATTGGTCTTTTTAGTTGATGGACAATACGATCGTTCCGAGATAATTGTGACCTCACAATGACGATCGGACCTTTTAAAAATCTCAACATCTATGGCCAGCTTTAGACTGAATGAAGAGCTGATTAATATCTAAGTAATAGGAAACTTTCCCTTTGATTTGCAAATATGAATCCCAATCAAAAAGCTGCAGAAGACCCTAAATCCTTCTAGAAACTACAGGAAAGTACATTCATCTTGTGTTTATCTAGAGCCAGTCCATTGTGTGTTGTACTCAGTGTGAGTATCTCAAGTGAGAAATAAATCATCTAATCTCTGGAGTGAGAAAAGTCTCTTGTAAAATGTCTCCGAAGCCAAGAGACCGATCACTTCACTTTCTGTTTGTTGGAGCAAACGTTGGAGGCAGAAAAGATCACCCCAAATAAGCTTTGTATAGCCCCCAGGTGATCCTCTTACATAACGTATAGGTCCAATCTCACCTGCATGAGTACATGTGGTTTTTCCTAACACTCCTCCTGAAGAAGCCCTTGCAGCCGTCGCAGCTGGAAGCCCCATAGTGTTTGCCAGTCGCTCTGTCCCCACAAATGGCGCACAAAGAGTTAATGCCGATACTGTTTGAGGAACTGAGACTTGTCACATCTGAAGTGGAGGTGTCTGTTTGATGGAAGGGATCATAAAGAGAATTAGTATGTAAAGAAATACCTGAACTAGTATTAGATGTACAAAAACAAAAAGCTAAGAGTTATATCACAAATATACCGCAAAAAGCATCACAAAATCATCTTTAGTAACAGTGGGATAGCAGGTATAGTAGGGAGAGATGGTGCCTATAGTAACAGTGGATAATAGTCTCTGGGAAGGGAGTGTGACTGTGGGATAGCAGGTATAGTAGGGAGAGATGGTGCCTATATTTATAGTGGGATAATAGTCTCTGGGAAGGGAGTGTGACTGTGGGATAGCAGGTATAGTAGGGAGAGATGGTGTCTATAGTAACAGTGGATAATAGTCTCTGGGAAGGGAGTGTGACTGTGGGATAGCAGGTATAGTAGGGAGAGATGGTGTCTATAGTAACAGTGGATAATAGTCTCTGGGAAGGGAGTGTGACTGTGGGATAGCAGGTATAGTAGGGAGAGATGGTGCCTATAGTAACAGTGGATAATAGTCTCTGGGAAGGGAATGTGACTGTGGGATAGCAGGTATAGTAGGGAGAGATGGTGTCTATAGTAACAGTGGATAATAGTCTCTGGGAAGGGAGTGTGACTGTGGGATAGCAGGTATAGTAGGGAGAGATGGTGTCTATAGTAACAGTGGATAATAGTCTCTGGGAAGGGAGTATGACTGTTGGATAGCAGGTATAGTAGGGAGAGATGGTGTCTATAGTAACAGTGGGATAATAGTCTCTGGGAAGGGAGTGTGACTGTAGGAAAGCAGGTATAGTAGGGAGAGATGGTGTCTATAGTAACAGTGGATAATAGTCTCTGGGAAGGGAGTATGACTGTTGGATAGCAGGTATAGTAGGGAGAGATGGTGTCTATAGTAACAGTGGATAATAGTCTCTGGGTAGGGAGTGTGACTGTGGGATAGCAGGTATAGTAGGGAGAGATGGTGCCTATAGTAACAGTGGGATAATAGTCTCTGGGAAGGGAGTGTGACTGTGGGATAGCAGGTATAGTAGGGAGAGATGGTGCCTATAGTAACAGTGGATAATAGTCTCTGGGAAGGGAGTGTGACTGTGGGATAGCAGGTATAGTAGGGAGAGATGGTGTCTATAGTAACAGTGGGATAATAGTCTCTGGGAAGGGAGTGTGACTGTAGGAAAGCAGGTATAGTAGGGAGAGATGGTGTCTATAGTAACAGTGGATAATAGTCTCTGGGAAGGGAGTGTGACTGTGGGATAGCAGGTATAGTAGGGAGAGATGGTGCCTATAGTAACAGTGGGATAATAGTCTCTGGGAAGGGAGTGTGACTGTGGGATAGCAGGTATAGTAGGGAGAGATGGTGCCTATAGTAACAGTGGGATAATAGTCTCTGGGAAGGGAGTGTGACTGTGGGATAGCAGGTATAGTAGGGAGAGATGGTGTCTATAGTAACAGTGGGATAATAGTCTCTGGGAAGGGAGTGTGACTGTAGGAAAGCAGGTATAGTAGGGAGAGATGGTGCCTATAGTAACAGTGGATAATAGTCTCTGGGAAGGGAGTGTGACTGTGGGATAACAGGTATAGTAGGGAGAGATGGTGTCTATAGTAACAGTGGGATAATAGTCTCTGGGAAGGGAGTGTGACTGTAGGAAAGCAGGTATAGTAGGGAGAGATGGTGTCTATAGTAACAGTGGATAATAGTCTCTGGGAAGGGAGTGTGACTGTGGGATAGCAGGTATAGTAGGGAGAGATGGTGTCTATAGTAACAGTGGATAATAGTCTCTGGGAAGGGAGTGTGACTGTGGGATAGCAGGTATAGTAGGGAGAGATGGTGTCTATAGTAACAGTGGATAATAGTCTCTGGGAAGGGAGTGTGACTGTAGGAAAGCAGGTATAGTAGGGAGAGATGGTGTCTATAGTAACAGTGGATAATAGTCTCTGGGAAGGGAGTGTGACTGTGGGATAGCAGGTATAGTAGGGAGAGATGGTGTCTGTAGTAACAGTGGATAATAGTCTCTGGGAAGGGAGTGTGACTGTGGGATAGGAGTAAAAGCCTCTTAGATTTCTCTCAAGTATAGGGAGATTATGTGAATTGTAGAAGAACTGGAGGGCCACAGGAACAGGTATATCCACTTTAGTAAAGAATCAGGGCCTGACAACATCCATTGTGTATGACATTACAAGCAGGTGCAGAAACAGTGACACAGTTTTATTACGTTGGACAGTTTATATGCCTTCAAAAACACAACAACCCTAACACAACTTGCTGTTTACTGAATGGAGATTATATTGTGTTTGCCTCTTGTATCACAATTATTTAACCTCTTAATTACAACGGGTAAATTCCTGCTTTGATATTTCTTTATTTGCTTATTTATGTTCAGTAAAACATTTCACCACAAAGAGACTTCGTTATCTTCATATTTTTGTTGATAGAAATGGGAGCAGCCGATTGCTCTGATGAGGTGACAGTGAAAACTGCTAAAATCTCTATTTGCCTTTTGTAGAGAATGGTATCCGTTATCCGGAAACCCATTATCCAGAAAGCTCTGAATTACAGGAAGGCCTCCATTTTATCCAAAAAATCTGCATTTTTAAAAAATTATTTCCTTTTTCTGTGTAATAATAAAACAGTCACTTGTACTTGATCCCAACTAAAATATAATTAATCCTCATTGAAAGCAAAACCAGCCTATTGGGTTTATTTCATGTTTATATGATTTTCTAGTAGACTTAAGGTATGAAGATCCAAATTATGAAAGGATCCATTATCTGGGAAAACCCCCAGTTCCCGAGCATTCTGGATAACATGTCCCATGCCTGTACCATTAATGTAAAATATGTAGATTGGTGATGTAGCGACACCTACGACAGAAACTGTCCCGAGGAACTTGTCTTTGTAGAGTCAGGAATGTTTGACTTGCCGTGCATTCTGGGAGTTGTATGCCAGGCAGAGCTAAGAAGCTACCTGTTTGTTTTTATTGCACTAGTGTAAACATGGTGCAAGATTCACCCAAAATAATTCAGGTGAAGATACTGATGGATTGGCACCTTCCCCTTCTATATCTGGCCCATGGAATATGCAAACAAATGCCAATATGGTGCCAATGCCCACCCTTTTGTTAGGCAGTGCTGGACATTTCATTATCCAAAAACTTGTTTCTGACAAGAGCCATGAGAGGTTGAGATTCACTTTCCTTGTGCTTTCTTGTAAAAGATAGGCCTTATCTGCTTGCTTACACACAAGGCACTTGTAAAGTACATAGCATGCATTAGTAGTGTTTCCCAGAGACTATTATCCCACTGTTACTATAGGCACCATCTCTCCCTACTATACCTGCTATCCCACAGTCACACTCCCTTCCCAGAGACTATTATCCACTGTTACTATAGACACCATCTCTCCCTACTATACCTGCTATCCAACAGTCACACTCCCTTCCCAGAGACTATTATCCACTGTTACTATAGGCACCATCTCTCCCTACTATACCTGCTATCCCACAGTCACACTCCCTTCCCAGAGACTATTATCCACTGTTACTATAGGCACCATCTCTCCCTACTATACCTGCTATCCCACAGTCACACTCCCTTCCCAGAGACTATTATCCAGTGTTACTATAGACACCATCTCTCCCTACTATACCTGCTATCCCACAGTCACACTCCCTTCCCAGAGACTATTATCCCACTGTTACTATAGGCACCATCTCTCCCTACTATACCTGCTATCCCAGTCATACTCCCTTCCCAGAGACTATTATCCACTGTTACTATAGGCACCATCTCTCCCTACTATACCTGCTATCCCAGTCATACTCCCTTCCCAGAGACTATTATCCACTGTTACTATAGGCACCATCTCTCCCTACTATACCTGCTATCCCAGTCATACTCCCTTCCCAGAGACTATTATCCACTGTTACTATAGGCACCATCTCTCCCTACTATACCTGCTATCCCACAGTCATACTCCCTTCCCAGAGACTATTATCCACTGTTACTATAGGCACCATCTCTCCCTACTATACCTGCTATCCCACAGTCACACTCCCTTCCCAGAGACTATTATCCAGTGTTACTATAGACACCATCTCTCCCTACTATACCTGCTATCCCACAGTCACACTCCCTTCCCAGAGACTATTATCCCACTGTTACTATAGGCACCATCTCTCCCTACTATACCTGCTATCCCAGTCATACTCCCTTCCCAGAGACTATTATCCACTGTTACTATAGGCACCATCTCTCCCTACTATACCTGCTATCCCAGTCATACTCCCTTCCCAGAGACTATTATCCACTGTTACTATAGGCACCATCTCTCCCTACTATACCTGCTATCCCAGTCATACTCCCTTCCCAGAGACTATTATCCACTGTTACTATAGGCACCATCTCTCCCTACTATACCTGCTATCCCACAGTCACACTCCCTTCCCAGAGACTATTATCCCACTGTTACTATAGGCACCATCTCTCCCTACTATACCTGCTATCCCAGTCATACTCCCTTCCCAGAGACTATTATCCACTGTTACTATAGGCACCATCTCTCCCTACTATACCTGCTATCCCAGTCATACTCCCTTCCCAGAGACTATTATCCACTGTTACTATAGGCACCATCTCTCCCTACTATACCTGCTATCCCAGTCATACTCCCTTCCCAGAGACTATTATCCACTGTTACTATAGGCACCATCTCTCCCTACTATACCTGCTATCCCACAGTCATACTCCCTTCCCAGAGACTATTATCCACTGTTACTATAGGCACCATCTCTCCCTACTATACCTGCTATCCCACAGTCACACTCCCTTCCCAGAGACTATTATCCACTGTTACTATAGACACCATCTCTCCCTACTATACCTGCTATCCCACAGTCACACTCCCTTCCCAGAGACTATTATCCACTGTTACTATAGACACCATCTCTCCCTACTATACCTGCTATCCCACAGTCACACTCCCTTCCCAGAGACTATTATCCACTGTTACTATAGACACATCTCTCCCTACTATACCTGCTATCCCACAGTCACACTCCCTTCCCAGAGACTATTATCCACTGTTACTATAGACACCATCTCTCCCTACTATACCTGCTATCCCACAGTCACACTCCCTTCCCAGAGACTATTATCCCATTGTTACTATAGACACCATCTCTCCCTACTATACCTGCTATCCCACAGTCACACTCCCTTCCCAGAGACTATTATCCACTGTTACTATAGACACCATCTCTCCCTACTATACCTGCTATCCCACAGTCACACTCCCTTCCCAGAGACTATTATCCCATTGTTACTATAGACACCATCTCTCCCTACTATACCTGCTATCCCACAGTCACACTCCCTTCCCAGAGACTATTATCCCACTGTTACTATAGACACATCTCTCCCTACTATACCTGCTATCCCACAGTCACACTCCCTTCCCAGAGACTATTATCCACTGTTACTATAGGCACCATCTCTCCCTACTATACCTGCTATCCCACAGTCACACTCCCTTCCCAGAGACTATTATCCCACTGTTACTATAGGCACCATCTCTCCCTACTATACCTGTTGATCTGCAAATTCCCATTATAAGCCCATGACAGTCACCAGCGCTGCTTGGACCACCAAAACACAGGTTATAAAATAATGTCTTTCCCTCCTTCTCTTCTAACCTTACCAGTTCCAATAGACAAAACTTGCATATTTTCAAATTCCAGGGTGGTGTAAGCAGGATCCAATGCTTCTGTATAATCCGCCATATCCATGTCTATCAACGCTTTGGACAGTCTCATTATCATCTGAAACAGCGGCTTGATTACAGCAGACCCCCCACTTTGAGATTATTGGCCCCTAACGCCTCAGCTGCCTTGATTCCTCTGAATCACCGCTGCAATGGATTTACAATAGAGCGACTTGGGACGGGATGAGTTTATCTCCAAGGCCTATAGTGTTCTAGGGTGGAGTCCCCAGAGTTAATTTTTAATCAACCCACCTCTAGATGGATAACCCATCCCTCGCTCCCCCTCTCCTTCCAGATAGTGCCTCTCTCTGATTTCATTACCTCTGTCTATAGTTTAATTGACTAATAGTTTTACCTCCCACTTAGCTACTGCAGCAGCCAATCAACAAACAGCGTTACAATCAAGTGAAAGCATTTGCCTATTCAGCACCCTTGTTACCATGGAAAAGTGATGGAACAAATAATGGAAAAATAAACCATTTTTTTAAGATGTTGTCTTCCATTTATTGGAAGTCTGAAGGTATACATTCATTTGTAAGCAAGCAGCTCCCAGAGGTGGAGTATCTTATGCACCCAATAAGCAAAACAATATGGCAGCTCTCATCACATTTATAAATAAAATATATACCAGAGAAGGAATGTTCTGGGCACACAAGGAAACACGAGGAAACTTCGGGCGACTTCGGAAAACGAAGTGATCTGAGTGTCATCCCGCCGGCGATTTAGATTCTGGATTGCGGGGAGATTAGTCGCCCGAAGAAGAGGCGATTTGTCGTTGGGCGGTTAATCTCACCGAATCTCCACGTGTGTCTCTGCCCTAAGATGATATTACACATAGTGTCAGACATGGGGCAAGCACAGACATGCAAGTCCCAGCATTCACTTCTCCGGTCTCACTATCTTATAAAGATAAAGGCCATTTCAAGTGTAACGTTTACAATGTTTGCATGAAGTTCTTTGCATTTATGGGCATGTTTTCCAGTTTTGGCCCAAAACAAACTTTGTTTAGGACTTTTCTGTAACAATGGGGAGAAGCAGATTTGTTCTAGTAAAGAAAATCTAATTTTGTTCTTACACCAATTAGAGGGTAAGCTCCTATAGGCGTGGGGGGTGTTATGGGAATTATAGGTAGGAGTATCATTGGCTGCTGGACGAGGTATAACCTCCAATCATGTGCTTAGTATTGATGGGGTTCACTATAAGCCGCAATACTTGGGTCCCCATTTTCACCAGAATAAGGCAGAATGTTTGGGTCCCCAAAATCCCCAGTATAAGGCAGAATGCTTGGGTCCCCATTATCCCCAATATAAGGCAGAATGCTTGGGTCCCCATTATCACCAGTATAATGCTTGGATCCCTATTATTACCAGTATAAGCCACAATGCTTGGGTCCCCATTTCCACCAGTATAAGGCAGAATGCTTGGGTTCCCAAAATCACCAATATAAGGCAGAATGCTTGGGTCCCCATTATTATTAGTATAAGGCAGAATGCTTAGGTCCACATTATCACCAGTATAAGGCAGAATGATTGGGTCCCAATTATTACCAATATAAGGCAGAATGCTTGGGTCCCCATTATTATCAGTATAAGTCAGAATGCTTGGGTCCCCATTATTATTAGTATAAGGCAGAATGCTTAGGTCCACATTATCACCAGTATAAGGCAGAATGCTTGGGTCCCAATTATTACCAATATAAGGCAGAATGCTTGGGTCCCCATTATTATTAGGGATGTAGCGAACGTCGGAAAAAAAGTTCGCGAACATATTCGCGAACTTGCGCAAAAATGCGAGCTGTTCACGAACGGTTCGCGAACCCCATAGACTTCAATGGGAAGGCGAACTTTAACATCTAAAAAAGACATTTCTGGCCAGAAAAATGATTTTAAAGTTGTTTAAAGGGTGCAACGACCTGGACAGTGGCATGCCAGAGGGGGATCAAGGGCAAAAATGTATCTGAAAAATCTGCCTGTGTGTGCTTGGAAGAGATAGTGTAGGGGGAGAGCTGTTAGTGATTTCAGGGACAGATGATAGTAAGTTTGCTGGCTAGTAATCTGCTTGATACTGCTCTGTATTGGAACAAAAAAATAAATAAAAGCAGTCCTTACAAGGACTACTGTTATTGCAGCAGTCAGCAGATGAGATCAGAAGCAGGACAGCTGCCCACTGCAGCTACATACAGAGCACTGCAGTAGAAGGTAGATTACTAGCCAGCAAGGCTACCTAAGCTTAAATGTCCCTCAAACCCCTGCAGACTTCTGTCCCTCCAATAACAGAGCAGTATCAACACGATTACTAGCCAGCAAACTTTCAACTGTCCCTGAAATCACTAACAGGCAGCAGCTCTCTCCCTACACTATCTCTTCAGCACACACAGGCAGAGTGAAAAAACGCTGCAGGGCTTCGGTTTTTATAGGGAAGGGGAGTGGTCCAGGGGAGAGCTTCCTGATTGGCTGCCATGTACCTGCTGGTCTGGGGTGAGAGGGCAAAAAAAAGCGCCAACAATGGCGAACCCAAAATGGCGAACGTCGCGCGACGTTCGCGAACTTCCGGCGAGCGCGAACACCCGATGTTCGCGCGAACAAGTTCGCCGGCGAACAGTTCGCGCCATCTCTAATTATTATCAGTATAAGTCAGAATGCTTGGGTCCCCAAAATCACCAGTATAAGGCAGAATGCTTGGGTCCCCATTATTACCAGTATAAGGCAGAATGTTTGGGTCCCCATTATTATCAGTATAAGGCAGAATGTTTGGGTCCCCATTATTACCAGTATAAGCCACAATGCTTAGGTCCCCATTTTCACCAAGTAAGGTAGAATGCTTGGGTTCCCATTATTAACAGAATGATTGGGTCTCCATTATTAACAGAATGTTTGGGTCTCCATTATCACCAGTATAAGGCAGAAGGTTTGGGGTCTTTTTGGAGCTAGTTGTCCAGAACCAGCAAATAGTGATTCTCTACCATCTCCCAATCCGTATTTAAAGCACTAAGTTAGAATAATGCTAAAATCATCAGGTTGTGGCATGGATTTGGTTAAGCCGCTCACTGTCAGATGGCTTGTAATGTTCTCAGGTGTGTATACTGGCAGTGCTGGGGTAAACATTCACTGGCTCCCTTACAAGGACAGATGGGCTGTGGGAAGAGGACACAGTTGACTGACAAACATTCCAAATCAGGGATGAAGATAAGAAACAAACCTCAAATATTTCATTAGCTGAGATGGATCATACCATAAAAACATACTTTTCAAGCAAATAACAACCAGTTGAAAACCAGAACTACATTTTTCAACAATTGCCTGGAATTTAAAACTAGAAAACAAAGATCTGATTGTTTGTTAGGGTTTATGCCTAGTGTCATTTGCCACAACTCTCTCCCTCTCTATATATAAAGAATAATCATTATTTAGCACCCTGGCATTGATTCCAAAAGCAACCAATCAGCTGGAACCCTATTTGCAAGAACAATTCAGTTTTGTCTGGTGCATTTTTAGTTCCCTATGGCAGATGGTAAGGACACAGCTATCTAACGTCTACTACAAGTTGCAGACCCTCAACACAAATGCTTCTTGAATGAACTCTAAAGGTGCCTCTAGGGTCTGGGGTATCTATAAGTGACCCCCTATATGTCTAGTGCAAGTGCCAGTGGCACCTGATACTCAGCCGTCTTTCATGTATGCTTCAGATTAACATGACTAGGTTGCATTTAAAATATCTTTATCCATATGATGTTGAGAATGTAGCTGGTGCCATATTGGATTTAATACATTCTAAATGTGGTCCAATCAACTTACTATCAATTTGCCTGTTTCCAAAAGAACTTGGCCGACCAGCAACCAACTGATCTCCCAAAAGAAGCTGAAAGAAGTCAGGCCAAAGTTTTTGAATTAAACAAATCAATCACCCCAACAGCCATCGGAACAGTGAAACTTGGCCATTCCCACCCGAGTGTGACCGAATTGAATGAAATCAGATCAGATCAGCCAGTGCTCCTGTTAAATGGATAGGCCACTTAAAGGAAGTTTAGTCAAAGTGCTGCACAGATCAGTCTTGAAATTTCTGATAGTGCTCCCTCCTTGATCAATGCGCCAAAAGCCAAGGGGATGTGACCATCATTGACCCCCATTGACCCCATCATCATTGGACCATTACAACAGGAAACAATGTCTTCCTCTGAGTATCACATCAATGTCTCCTTACCAACATACACAATACAAAGTGCAATAGGAACTGGGCTGAATGCTCTACAGGGGACCTTAAACATTTTAAACAATTAGATTTTAGTTTGAGGATAAGACCAAACAGAAGATGATCACTACCAAACAAATAGTTTCAGTAATCAAAAGAAATGTTCTTTAAAACGGAGTATATTTTTCCATTAAAAGTCCCCTTAGGACATCCCAGAACGATAATCATTGGCCTAAATTCTCTAAATAAGTGATGGGGCCCCCGACTGATCTTCATATCTAGTCAAGCAAGTTAATAGAGCATAACGTTTGTCGGCGTGAAAACGAGATACTTTCTAATTGAGAAGAGCCGTAGTTTTGATAAGTAAACTATTAGCCCTTTTATCTCTCAAAGCCTTTGCACTAAGACTCTGCATAGGGGGTTTCACACGAGGGAAGGGGTTTACTGGTGGTAGGGTTACATTGAGCATTGAGCCCAAAGGCGGCTCAGATTGATGTTCCATTTAATTCAGTTATTAAACCAAATCAAAGCAATTATTAATGTTAAAACAACTGCAATACGATGGAATATAACTCTGATCTTCACCATGGACATATTTCTGCCCATAGTGTCTCATATCAATTTGGCATGCCATGAGCCCAGCCATAATTCAATGGCACAACTGGAGATTTTCAACTTTTTGCATCAGGTGGCAAAATCTTCCCTCCACTGACTATTATATCACCATGCTGGTCTACTTGCACATCAAACAATTATCTCACATAAATGCTCCCTGCTGTGTTCCCAATCTATAATAACCTGACCCCAAAGGGTACCGGCAGGTCCAGGCAATTAAAGTCAATGGAAGGAGATGCCCATCATTTTGACACTGGTCTGCTGATAAGGAAATCTGATAGACGGCACAGTTAGCTTCAATGATCTTCACTCCAGTCATTAATAGATAATATCATTGTGCGCTTTCTTCTATTATCTAATAATGCTAATTTTCAGCTCCATGTGGCATTAGACTGTAAGCTCTCTGGGACAGAGACTGTCTTCCTCTTGACTCTTAATACATCATGCAAGTTACTATCAGATAGGATCTTTGCCACTACAAGAGAGAACTAAATGGACATATAATTGTGTGTTCAAGTACCTAAGTCATACCAACTTTGCAATAGACAATGCCACCATTCAGGGGTTCCAGTGGGAGTTGTCAGCCAGTACAGTACAGACAGTACCGCTTTCTGGGTCCCCAAAAAGGATGGAGCTTGCAATGAAGTGTGTAGAGCAATATAGCTTTCCCAATATTGTGTGAAGGGTTGATATACTCACAAATCTGCTGCTATTCCAGTAGAATGTGTGTGAAGCCACAAAGGTGGAGTCATTTTACTACTGAATGAGAATTTCCTTTTCGTTCTCAGTAGTGATGCGGTGAGTATAGTCTGGCTGGGCTGTGTTTGGAGATTCTTTATCCTATGGCCTCTCCTCATAAAGAGATCAGGGTGTGGCTGTGTGTTATAGTTATATACATGCGTTGCTATGCATGACTGTGTTATTGTATAATTCTTATTTTTAGTACAAAGATGGATACTATAATTGCACATAGCCATTAAACACTCTTGCTTTAAACATACATTACCATCAGGTCCCATAGAACTGATGTTCCTCTTCAAACATGGCAAGTAACTAACTCCAGTTTTGTGGACTCATTTTGGAGTGGCTTTGTTGGCCTTGTTTGTCCACCAATAGTCTCTCCAGAAGGAGCAATATAAGCTGGGGCTGAAGAAGACACCAGGAGATCAACAGCAGCAGCAAAAGATCCAGAGGAAAGGGCAAAGACTGGCCACATTGGGACTGTTTACACTGGAGATTTCATGCTTAATGGCAGATATGATAACAGTATTATTAAATGTATTAATAAATAAAGGGGCCATGCAATAAACTCTGAAGCTCTGTTCACCAGCAGATCCCACCAATAGGTGTAAAGGAGGTTCCATCTAAATATGCAAAAAGGGTCTGTTACAGCAAGAGATGGAAATCTTTTCCTGAAGCAGTTGCACTGGCACGTACATTCAAGAAAGGGTTGGATGACTATTAAGGAATTGAGAAAATACTGGTCTGAATACCTTCTTGGAGTTCAGAAGAAATCCCCTTCATTGAGGAAAACTGGAAACAGCTTCAGATGGAGTTTGATGGAGATCAAGCATCAGACAGGTTGATCTTGATGGATGTAACCATGTGGATCTACTATGATTGGATTTGCCAGGACATTACTGGTAACATCAGTCAAGCACCATTCTGATGATTTGCTCATGTGACATGTTATTAGGCCTACCATGACTGGTTAACCACTTCTGGTTAATGTCACTATTTTTATTCCTGTAGATCCACCAAGACTGGTCTCTTGAATGATGTCACCAGTAGAGTCGTAGCAGTGGGGCCACCATTAGGAATCATACTGCTAAGTTAGAAGCTCCTTCTCCAACCTGAACCAAAGGATACCAATGACGTTCACATAAGGGTGGCAGCTTCTTCCCTTGGGTGTAATGGTAAAACGTCTTCTTTGGGGTTTGTGTATTTTATTGTGTTGCTGAGATACAACAAACAAAACCCACCCTGTAAGTCAGGCTATTTAGGAACATTCCATGTTGCAATAAAAGTGTTTGATTTCTAGGATAGAAAAGGTGTGCAGTTTATGGCTTGATAAAATTATTAGCAAGAAGCGTAAAAATCCTTGAGCTATAGGATCCAGAACAGGTTGTTCCTGCCATGATATACCTATCCCTAAACCCTGCAGGGGGCTAGATCCGGACTTGCAGGTGGCTTTAGCCTTTTTATAATACTACTTAAGAGAGTGCAGTCAAATGAAAATGTCTCTTCTCTTTCACTCAAAAAGCAGCAGTTCTGCTCTACTTTACGGCTATCTAGCTACTGGGATTTAAGACTGGGTCAGACTGGAGCATTGGGGGCCCACCGGGTTCCAAACTTCCGGGGGCCCCTGAATGCATGTGCGGACACCACATATCATTGTTTTTTTTAAGGGGGCCGGCAGATCAGGGTTGCCTGTCTGGGCCAGCAGGGCCATGACGGCAGGGGCCCACCGGGTTTTTTCCCGGTGACCCACCGGCCTAGTCCGACCCTGATTCAAGACATAACTCAGCAGCAAACTGCCCAGAGCAGGGGATAACAAATGAAAAGGAAAGATATTTTGGGATGAATTTTTGTTATAGAGAGGCTATATATTTAGCTGTAGTCATCAATGCCAGTCTGCAGCAGCAAAAGCCTTGATATAAGTTTCACTTATGACACTTCCCTGATAGTATGTTCTCTAAATTCCTCTGTGCAATAATAATGGCTGATAGGAGTGATCTTCTGTCTAAAACACATCCACACCAGTTTAAGGAGCAGCTGCCATGCTACAAAATGGTACCCAATGTGATGGAAATGTTCCAGACATTAGTGGCTGTTCATGGGTCACCCAAAGCATTGGATGGAAGTTCTAACATGAAGGCCAACATAAACTATAATATTTATGTGTAACATTATTTTATGGCTTAAGTGGGCCTGGCCATATATTTATAAGTGTTGTTTTAACCCAAACTGTCTGGAAACCTCTACCCTTAAAACTCCTGGAGGACTGTTTTTTCCAAATAATGATGCCTCTTAGCTCAGAGAAGAGCACCTGGAATCCTCCATGGATACACAGTCTAAAAAAATGTATTTACAGGCACACAGGTATGATTAGGCATAATTGCACAAGCAGATAAGATACTTTTTTTTATATAAGCAGGTTAGCTTTGAAAGATACTCTTCATATTGACGTAAGTCATTGAGTTTCTTAGAATAACAATATCCCAAACAACCTACTATCAGGGCTCAGTGAATGGCTATTGATAGGTGGCAATTGCAGATAAGGTGTTTCTGGGGCTAAACCTGTAGGTACTGGTGCTAGAGTGAAATGAACCGCTGTAAGGTATCTATTCCATATACCCCGTTACATAAGTGTATTAATGGCTGGGCAGGAGGGAGTTATGTTTTATCTGTTAACAAGCTGATTTAACTAAAGGTGAAGGGTTCATTTAATGGGGGCCTTAAAAACAGGTAATGATTAAAGACAACTGACATGTCGGGGAAGAATGTGTATAGCTTGCACTTTCTAGTTGTGCTTCGACTTGGAATCTAAGGCTGCTTGCATGTAATCTTGTTTGAGGACTACAGCTTAAAATATTTCCATATTTGGACTGACACAACCTACATATATTTATAATATATAAGGATGATATAAAGATTTCCTTTAGTATGCTTCTACGGTCAGTAAGAAAACAGCAGTGGTCATCATAGGGAATGTATGACTGTTCTGCCTGGACAACCTATAGCTCTGTGTATGGGCTGCTTGTGGGTTATTTTTGAAGACTATCTTGCAGTTCCATTGGTTCACACTTGGGCAATCCAAACAAACATTCCCCCATGCTTATACGTCCTGTCTTGGCCCTCGAAGACTTTTTAAACCTTTCATAGACATATATATACTCATATTGTTCATCAGCCAGAACCTTCCTGGGCTCCTAGACACCTTGACCCCCAGGTTCTTCTTCAGCTAATGATGGTAGAGGTGCTGTCTTTGATAGAAACATAGAACAAAATATGTTCTTATCTATGTCAGTTAGGCGTTGCTCTAGTTTAAGATAAAGGGGTCATAAATGACATTCCAAGATTCCGAGTTGTCTCTAGATGGGGTGGTGGAAGCTTCTAAAATACCCAATATTGTATGTGGTCGGCTCTTTGTAATTAATTCTGCTTCTGCCTCCCATAGCTGGGAGGCGGAAGAAGAACATTTCAGCTCAGAAAAGCAATGGGGACCAGTTTTGGGTGGAAAAGCTCTCACATCTGCACTGTTGCATGATTCCCTCTGAAGCTGGTAACGATTTGCAAGCATTTCTCTACCGGCAATGATATATTACACGTGGCGTTAGTATATGACTGGCTGTGAACAGAAAATGGATACACCCAGACCCTTTTACAAGTGGGGAGCGATTGCCATGACTGCCTAATGCTTCTAAAATGAGGGTGCTCAACCTCTTTTACCCACGAGCCACATTCAAAAGTAAAAAGAGTCGGTGAGTAACACAAGCATGAAAACATTTCCTGGAGGTGCCAAATAAGAGCTGTGATTGGTTATTTGGTAACCTTTATGTGGGTGGGCAGCCTACAGGAGGCACGATTTGGCAGTAAAACTGTTTTTTATGCAACAAAAACTCCTCAAAATCTGGAATTCAAAATAAGCACCTACTGTGAGGCCAATGGAAGCAACATGCAAGGGGCTGGTGAACAGCATGTTGCCCACGAGCCACTGATTGGGGACCTCAGTGATCTAAAACTACTCAACACATGGATCTAGCTGGTTCTTGTTTATTGAAATAATCCCAATGAAAGCTTGTGGCTCTCCATGTGTGAGCTACAAGTCCCAGACCTCAGTTTCTTTGGAATGCTGGGAGGTGTTCTTCGACTATAGCTGGGAAGTCTTATACAATGCTTTAAATTACTACACCTATGCAGTAAGGTTGAGTTAAAAGAGCAGCCATATTGTTTTCTGACACCTTAGAACAACACATCTCAACAGTCTCTTCTACCCATGTAGGAACACCTTAGAGCACATGCCCCCAAACGAACCCCCTGTACTAAATAACCCAACAGGCCCAGTTATTTAAATAAACTATGCATGATGAATGTTGGCCCACAATCAGGGCTATCAGGGCTACATTTTTTGGTGGGGAGATGACCCTTGTTCCAGTGGAAAACTGAGGGCTACTACTGTATATAATACTTGCTATTGAAATTAAATTGTGGTAGACAACTTCAGAAGTGGTTGCCGTCACTTATGGGGTGCCAGCATGGCATCAATAAGTCAGTTGGTAGGATAACCCTGGAATTACCACCAGCCCTCAGATCTGATCTTGCAAAATGAGTGCAACAAGGCAAAGCAGGAAGTATATCTGAAGATCCTCTCCTGTGATACGCAGCCGAAGGACTCCTTACTTGATAAAGAAAAGGGCTATTTATAATGTAATTGCCCTAATAAAAGATATGTGTTAAGAAAAACAGAATGCAAGGTTGAAAAATACATGCCCCTCTGCCGGGCAGATCATGTTCTGTGCAAATACCTGACTAGAGTAAAAATATAACTTGTGCAAACAACGGCAAAGGTCACTGAACTTCTCTGATATGAGGCACATTGACAAACAGATAATGTAAAAAAAAAAAGTTTGAAAGCAGATAAAACTGTAAAAAATCTTTTTTTTAACATTTAAGTTCTATGAGATTTTTCACCACCGTGGTGCCTTCAACAAGAAAACGATGATGATCCGAATTCTCCTTCCCCGCTCCCAACCTGCAGCTGCTTCAGATTCATGGACGAAGCAGTCGCTGTATTGGCCACAGCATATTCATATATATATATATATGATTAGATTTTTGGTACGTGAAAGTTGGGCAGGCAATCCTGAGCTGACAACTGAAAGTGGTTATAGATGTTAAGATTTTTTAAAGATCTTTTCGTTATCGTAAAACCAAGCTTATCCTGAAACGATGGCTTAAATTATGTACGATTTGTCCATCAACCAAAAAGACCATATCAAGCGATATAGTCCAGTGGAAGCAATGCAAACTATGGCCACCTTTAGATATCCATGGATATTTTTTGGTTTGTAGATTGGCCATGATTCATTTGCTGATCTGTGCTTGGTAACAGGAATTGTTAGAAAGTCCTTTCAAAGGTCTATTATTTCCCAGTGAATAACATGGCTTCACCCAGCTGTACTGTACATCAAATATATGTGAAAAGCTCTTTAAAAATATATTCTTATGTTAACGTGTTCCATGTTTCAACACAGTAGCAACGTGTACTGGACTGTTGTTTCAATACCTATACAAAAAGGATCATGCATCTTTCATAACTGTATCTAGCTTTGCTTTTAATCGGATCCACTAGAATTACTCAACATAATGTTGCCTAGTTTTGAAGGCTGTGATCATGAAATTCTTCAGGTTAAACTAGGATAGGTTTTTACCTGCCTCACCTCCTAATTAATAATTGGTGTTCGCCAAGTAATTGACAGATCATTTCTGATACAGAAACCATTGATAAGGAACAGTATGAAAACTTACTGATAAGGTTGGACGCCACTGTCATTTATCAGCCCATCGATTCCAGCTAATATTTAACCTCTTTATACAATTTATAAGGTGTTTTTTTAGGTTCAATCAGCTATCTAACTGCAGAGGACATCTCTTGAATGAATTGTGCATACTGACACCCTACACACAATAATTTAATATACTGTATTTTGTAGCTGTAGCACCTGTAGTTGTAATGAGAATAATAGACTCTGGGAAGAGACTGTGGGATAGCAGGTATAGTAGGGAGAGATGGTGTCTATAGTAACAGTGGATAATAGTCTCTGGGAAGGGAGTGTGACTGTGGGATAGCAGGTATAGTAGGGAGAGATGGTGCCTGTAGTAACAGTGGATAATAGTCTCTGGGAAGGGAGTGTGACTGTGGGATAGCAGGTATAGTAGGGAGAGATGGTGTCTATAGTAACAGTGGATAATAGTCTCTGGGAAGGGAGTGTGACTGTGGGATAGCAGGTATAGTAGGGAGAGATGGTGTCTATAGTAACAGTGGATAATAGTCTCTGGGAAGGGAGTGTGGCTGTGGGATAGCAGGTATAGTAGGGAGAGATGGTGCCTATAGTAACAGTGGATAATAGTCTCTGGGAAGGGAGTGTGACTGTGGGATAGCAGGTATAGTAGGGAAAGATGGTGTCTATAGTAACAGTGGATAATAGTCTCTGGGAAGGGAGTGTGACTGTGGGATAGCAGGTATAGTAGGGAGAGATGGTGCCTATAGTAACAGTGGGATAATAGTCTCTGGGAAGGGAGTGTGACTGTGGGATAGCAGGTATAGTAGGGAGAGATGGTGCCTATAGTAACAGTGGATAATAGTCTCTGGGAAGGGAGTGTGGCTGTGGGATAGCAGGTATAGTAGGGAGAGATGGCGCCTATAGTAACAGTGGATAATAGTCTCTGGGAAGGGAGTGTGACTGTGGGATAGCAGGTATAGTAGGGAGAGATGGCGCCTATAGTAACAGTGGATAATAGTCTCTGGGAAGGGAGTGTGACTGTGGGATAGCAGGTATAGTAGGGAGAGATGGTGCCTATAGTAACAGTGGGATAATAGTCTCTGGGAAGGGAGTGTGACTGTGGGATAGCAGGTATAGTTGGAAGAGATGGTGCCTATAGTAACAGTGGATAATAGTCTCTGGGAAGGGAGTGTGACTGTGGGATAGCAGGTATAGTAGGGAGAGATGGTGTCTATAGTAACAGTGGATAATAGTCTCTGGGAAGGGAGTGTGACTGTGGGATAGCAGGTATAGTAGGGAGAGATGGTGCCTATAGTAACAGTGGATAATAGTCTCTGGGAAGGGAGTGTGACTGTGGGATAGCAGGTATAGTAGGGAGAGATGGTGCCTATATTTATAGTGGGATAATAGTCTCTGGAAGGGAGTGTGGGATAGTGTAAATTAGAAATGATAAACTGGAACGTGACATCTTCGGTGCATTTTGGCAGTAACAATAAAATCTTATAAACTATATCTAATCTGCTCTGTATTGATTAAAAATGCCCTTTGCCTGCCTTTATTTTCCTACAATACTGATTAGCCAAGCAATGATTTAATTACGTAGGATTTGTTTGCTTTTACCATGTCTAATGGGAGAAGTTTCCTTTAACATAAAATCAGGGCTCAGCTCCACCATGGGGGTACCTTGGCCGATGGGGTGTTGAGTAATTCTCATCACTAGTGGTATATCACAGATTTTGTAGTTCAGACATTCAATGAGCTGTAGGATATAGTCACGCAACAGAACAAGCAAGCAAATTTTAGTTCAGTTCCATTACTCTTAAGGTGGCAATAGATTACGTCCGTTGGTTGCAAGAAAGATCTTAGTTTTCAATAATAACTGTTAGAGCTGAATTGTCAGAAATACAAGTAGGACAATAGAATATCTGACAGTTCAGCACGAAATGTTCTGGTAGCTGATGTTTAGGTGCCTTCAAAGGTGCCCAATCAAAATTTTCTGGCCAACCAGATCGACGAGCCAACCGATATGCAAGTCTTTTGCCGATAATGGTTGGCTAATCTCCTGCCATACGTGCACCGAATACTGTTGTGTCCATGGCCACCAGTAGACACGACAAAGTACATACAACTCGTAGGATAACCAACTGGCCGACATGGAGCATTGACACCCAAATCCAACTGAGATCATAGATATCGGGTGGGATCGCAGGCCACCATATATAAAATGGGCCAGACCTAAGAGTTTAAGGGCTGTGGCAGACGAGGAGATTTGTCTCCTGCAACTATTTATAAGCGACTGCAGGAGTCCAAAGGTATGACCAAAATATTACTAAGTCGCCCAACGTTTCCTCCAGAGGCAATTTCAGATGACTTCGAGATATGTTGGTCATAGCACCAGCGATTTCAATTATTTCCAATAGAGAGGCATTTTCGGGAGATTTGTTGCACGCAGTCGCGGGCAACATATCTCCGCGACTGCCACTGCCCTTACAATAGTAAAGCAGTATGGCCAACGCTACAAGCAAAATAATGAGCAGTAGGCCTGCTACACAATGCTGCCAAGTATGTTCCTTATAGAAAAGGTAACTGGGGCAAAGGTAGCGCAATGTAAGGTTAATAAAGTGCCGACTCTGTGTGACTCTCTATCAAACTATTTGCTGAAGTGATGAGAGAGTCTGTTTAGAATCATTGATCAGCAAAGGGCTAGGTTATTACTAGAATTACTTCTTAGATAGCACCACTATTGCAGTGTCCTTAAACACATAGATAACACATTAACTGTTTGTTATTGCATTGCCTGAGATTCTTTCCTTAGGGCAGAGACAGATGTGAAGATTTGGGTAGATTTAGTCGCCCGGTGACTAATTACCTTTGGGCGACTAATCTCCCCAAAAAGCCTTCCCGCCGGCTAGAATCGAAATCGCCGGTGGGATGGTACTCGGATCACTTCATTTTCTGAAGCGCCCAAAGTTTCCTTGTGAGGCAACTTCGGAAAACAAAGCGCTCCGAGTGCCATCCTGCCGGGGATTTAGATTCTAGCTGGCTGGAAGACTGTTTGGGGAGAGTAGTTGCCCGAAGAACAGGTGATTAATCACCGGGCTACTAAATCTCCCCAAATCTTCGCATCTGTCTCTGCCCTTAAGGTGGTGGCACAAGTGGCTATTTGTGAGATTAGTCACCCATCGACAAATCTCCTCTCACGCGATTTTTGAAAACCGAAAACCTGCCGGCGATTCCCAATCTAGCCAGCAGGAAGGCATTTCGGGAGATTAGTCGCACGAAGAAGAGGAGATTTGTCGCTGCCCGACTAATCTCCTCAAATAGCCATATGTGCCACATCCCTAATGCATAGTTCCATGGGAGGTAAAACAACCCACCTTCTCTTCTACAGGAAAAGGTGAGATGTAGTTCTCCAAAGTAATTCTGTCCATTCTGCCCAAGGTCTCCATAGACTTTATCACATATGTAGGACAGGAGTGGACACTTAAGGGATGGTGGAATGATTTGGGGTTATCTAGGTGCAAACTTCTCTCCTTTACCACTGGTATAGGAACAAGTCTTGGAGAGCTAAGAGGTGCAAAATTGCCTTTATGGTCCATGCATAGAGTTATTTGTGTCTTTACTTATGGCAAATACCGACTAAAGATTTTTGTTAGGAAGTAAGTACTCCTTCCTCTAAGCTAGGGATCCCCAAACTTTTATAGCCATGAGCTACATTCAAATGTAAAAACAGCTGGGGAGCAACACAAACATGAAAGAAGTCCCTAGGGTGCCAAATAATGGCTGTGATTTGCTGCTTGCTAGTCCCTATGGTAGCCTACAGGAGGCTTTGTTCAACTAAAACTTGTCTACAAGCCAATAATTAAAAACTAAGCAACTACTTTGAGACCACTGGGAGCAACAGACAAAGGTTTGGTGAGTAACATGTTGCTCATGAGCCACTGGTTGGGGATCACTGCTCTAGGCTTATCCTGAATGGCAGGTAAGATGCCCATGTCCCACCCAGCATTCACTGTATACAAGAAACAGTTGTGCCTATAGACACCACTAGCAAACAGAGTTGCAAGGAATACACTGCAAAACCATAGCACTTTGCTGCATCATTCCAAACAAGCCTTTTAAATAAGATACCCAGTATCCCAAATACAAGCCAAAAAAAAATAAGGAAAATAAAATAAAACTTGCATTTCTTTTAAAATAAGAGTTCACATCCTGCGCTTATATAATGCTCATTATGTATCAGTTTTTTTAAAGAAGGGTTTTGCTTCCCCTTTCTATGCCTATTTCTGTGCAGGTACCATTTGTCTAGAACTAATCTGGCTCCCCCGGCTCCGTGTAAACTCTGATCCCGCAGCTAAAAGTCTTATTCCCACGTATCAGTCTATCACACGATAAAGATCAAAAGTCAGGAAACTGTTAAACGAACAGCCAAGCTTTCTTAAAGCCGGGAGAGCATTTGCCATGGCCCCGATGAACATTTCAAATTCCAGTTTGCGGACAAAGTCCTGTTCGCTTAGAATATGGATCTCCGACCACTGACCAAACTCCAGAGTTACTACCTATTTATCCATTGTGGAAGTTTGTACTTTCCTTAGTTTGGTTTCTGGACGTGGCAGGAACACATGCAGTCTTGTGCAGGACAACAATACAGAACGGGGATACGGATAATATTAAGGATTTGCTTTTTTGGGTCATGATAGGAGCTCAGGTGAGTTGTGGGTCTTGGAAAAGCGATCCTCTGCTAATAAATATAAAAGCACCTGTAAACCTTCAAACAAATCGGATTGGATTATTAAATCGGTTCTAAAAGCCTAAATTTGCTTTGCTATAGCACTTGGGATGTACAGTATATATAATTCGCTCTACTATTTATCTGTATCTAACAACAGAAGCAGCTGCTTGGGGCACAGGGGTTTAAAAGGCCCAGAAATAGGCGGCCCAAAATGTTTTCCGAATGGCTGAATTATGTCACGATAATTAGGCAACATTTGATGCCCGTTACGTGTTTTGTTCTATTGTGCGTGAACATTGTGCGATGAACGGAGGGGCAACTGACAAGACGGAGAACGGATTCTGAATTTATATACATCTAAGTGGGTCAGGCATGGGTACTGCATTTTTGCTGATGCTATGGCCTATCCAATGTCTTTTTCTCTAGATATCTTCCGATGATTCTAGGAGCACACTTTGACTGAATGTGGGTACAAGATACCCATGTAAAAAAACATATACTCTGGAGTTGATTCTGGTTGTACAGGTACAGGATACGTTATTCAAAAAGCTCCAAATTATGGGCCGTCTCCCATTTTTGGTGCTTGATGTGAGTGCTGACTTTCCAGTGCAACAGACTACTACATATATGGGCCTGAATATAATGCCGCAGGGAGCCTAGGAAGGTGATGCTTCAAAACAGACATATTTTTGGTGGATAAGTCTAGATTGTGGTGCCGCTCTGGGATCCCTTATCCAGACACCTGTTATCCAGAAAGCTATGTATTACAGGGAGGCCATCTCCATTAGAATAGGTTTTTCTCTGTAATCCCAACTAAGATGCATACATTCCTATGTGTGGCAGAACAATCCTATTGGGTTTATTTAATGATTAAATCATTTTTTAGCAGACTTAAAGGGGTGGTTCACTTTTGCGGAAACTTTTAGTGAGTTATAGAATATCCTGCAATTGGTCTTCATTATTTATGTGTTGTACGTTTCGAGTTATTTGCCTTTTTCTTCTCAACCTTTCAATTTTTCCAATGGGGATCACTGACCCCATCCAAGAAACAAATACTCTGTTAGGTTAAGGGCATATGTGAAGATTCGGAGGAGATTTAGTTGCCCGGCGTAAATCTCCTCTTCTTCAGGACAACTTATCTCTCCAAACTGCCTCCCACCGGCGGGATGGCACTCGGAGCACTTTGTTTTCCGATTGCCATCCTGCTGGCGTTTTACATTCTAGCCGGTGGGAGGCAGTTTGGGGAGATTAGTCGCCCCGAAGAAAAAGGGATTTGTCGCTGGGCGTCTAATCTCCCCGAATCTGAATGTGTGTCTCTGCCCTTAAGCAACAATTAGATGGGGCAGTTTTTATCGGAAATCTAGTATAAAGAAAGTGATGGGGAAATCAGGTGTTTGTGCAATCTCTAGTTAAACATTCAGGGAATGCAAATAAAAATTAGCTAAGGTTGTTTACAAGGCAATTTTAAATTATTATGGCAGCGATTCTTTTTTTTAATTTTTTGACAGTTTGAAAAATGCAACTGCAATTCATTGTCTCCTTTAATATCCCAAGATATTAGCCTTGCTAAGCCGATTCAAGTTTGCTTATCCTATAGCTATGCCCAACCTCAAATTGTTAAAATGCTTGACACAGATTTAAACATGGTGGAAATTAGAAAGCAAGTGGTCAGGGCTATGAACGAGGCAGCATGGCGGGCGTAATAGGTAGCACTGATGGCATATTGTAATGTTATTGAAAACAGGTTCCCCAATTTTTAGTCTTAATTTAGGTGAATGTCTTTCAATGGTATTGTTTAAAGAGCCAGTAAACTTCTTGTTCAACAAAAGTTCAATAAATAGGATGTGTGCTCAACATACTTTTTTCTTATTGCTTTAATAGGGCCGAATAGGGAATTATATATCAAATAATGCTCTTGCATACTGCTTATCTGCATGCCAAAACAGCAAAGGGGTGAAGGGTTGGGGGTTGTTTATACAGAGCTCATCATTTCTAGTTACATTAACACAGCTAATTGATGTAAGATAGTGAGTTTGAAAGAAATATGCAACTGAAATGGAAAACACAGGACTTCTGAGGAGTAGAAACCGTGTGTCTGACCTGGGGGGCCAAGAGCCTTGGATAGGGGGCTTCAGCTGAAGGACAGTTAGGAAGATATTTAGATGTAAATTCTCTAGATACTCCTAGCTACCCAATTTGATTATGAGAGCGAGCTGTGGGATTGAAGAGCATAGTGGGACATCATCATTAAAGTAGGGACACTCCTGAATTACAGTATTTGTTGGGATGTTTATTCATATGGCTGTATTGTTGCACTAAGAGGGCCCAGTCCCAAAAAAGTCAGAGAACATCTAGTCTGAGAGATCTAGAGATATTCTGCAGGACTAGAACAAGAGTCTGCACTACACACTACATTTGACATATAAGAGCGTTTTTATCCTTGAGGTTCTCCCTGAAAAGAGTGCAACAAAAAGACAAACTTGTAACATTTTACAGAATTGTACCTAATCTCCCTAATCTCTTCTAATACAATAGTAAAAGTCATTTTTTATTTTTACTATATTAAGGCAAGTGTTTTAGGGTGGTGACACACACTAAGATTCCGGGGAGATTGGTCGCCCAGCTTCTTTGGGCGACTAATCTCCCTGAAAAGCCTTCCCACCAGCTAGAATGTAAATTGCTGGCTGGATGGAACAAAGTGCTCCAAGTGCCATCCCACCGGCGATTTACATTCTGACCGGCGGGAAGGCTTTTTGGCAAGATTAGTCACTAGAATGTAAATCGCTGGCAGAAAGGCTTTTCAGGGAGATTAGTCGCCCGAAGAAGAGATTTGTTGCTGGGCGACTAATCTCCCCGGAATCGTAGCGTGTGTCACCACCATTAGTGGAAGGAATTACCTCTATAAAAGCAAGATACCCAAAATTGTGGTACTGGTGTTCAGAAAAGAGAAGTAATTGAATTACCTAGGAACTGATGTTCCATGAAGTATCTGTTAAAACTGGGAATAATCTCCCAAATAGTCAAGTAGCGCGGTTAAATGGGTAACCAAGACCTAAAACTATGGCTGAAATCTGCCACTTTGCTAATGATTTCTTCAGGGTGATGGTTTCACGATGAAAAAATTAACAGAACTGGGTTGTTTTGTTGTGCTTTAACCTGGCAGGTAGACTTGTTTTCTTGTCATGTCTTCATTAGAGGGAAAGAAATAAAGAGTCGAGCAGCTTGGTGAATCTTTGCATAGTAAATAGCAATTCTTTATTTTTTATTTCTTTTATTCAATTGACAACTGGAGTTTTGTTTGTAGGCGTAGTAAACCCGTTGAGTTGTGACTGGTTGCTACAAGGTTTTGCTGTAGCCCCAAAACAACCATTCAAACCCTTAGGACAGATGCTCAGATTCGGGGAGATTATTCGTCCGGCGACAAATCTTCTTTTCTTTGGAGCAACTAATCTCCCCAAACTGCCTCCCGCCGGCTGGATGGCACTCGGAGCGATTTGTTTTCCGAAGTTGCCCGAAGTTTCCTCGTGAGGCAACTTCGGGCGACTTTGCAAAACGAAGCACACTGATTGCAATGAACGGAGATTTACATTCTAGCAGATAAGACGCCCCTGAAGAAGAGGAGATTTGTCGCTGGGCGACTAATTTCCCCGAATCTGAGCCTGTGTCTCTGCCCTTAAACTTAGCAAGTAAGGAGGCAAAGCTTATTGTATGCACATTTACCGGAATTTGTATACCTGTATATTGTTTCCATAGAACGGTAATCCCCAACCATTGGTTGAGGAGCAAAAATGTTGCCACCCAAAATTAGGTGCTCCTTTTTAAATTTCTGGCTTGGAGTAAAGTTTTGGAGGCATAAAGACAAAGGTTTACTACAAACAGGCTGCATTCTGGCAGTCTCCATATGGCTGCCCAATCTCAGTATGGGTGACCAACATTGGCCGCCCTTTTTTTGACAACGCAGAACTTGTTTCATGCTTATGAGTGTGGCTCATGGATATGAGAGAGGATGGAGAGCCCTGCCACAAAGCATACATTATGATGATAGCTTCCCTTTAAGCACCTACCTGTAACTGTGCTTCTTCTCGTGTTAACCAATCATTTAGGGAGGGGCTGGCACAGCAATTAAAAGGAGATAAAAGGAGATAAACAGCACACGTAGGCCCAGGACTTGAGATTCACATGCTGAATGCAGCCTGCCTCTGAACACTTTGCCAGATCTGTTTGGCACTCTAACATGAATCTTTATCAAGATCCAGATATGTTAATTGCTTTTCAGAGTAACACACAGAGGCAGAAAAAAATAGAGTGTATTAAAATGCAGCCAGATTCAGAAGGCCTTGGCTGTTAAATTATGACATGTATGCAAGGACATGTGAGGTCACACCATGATGTCACAATGTATAAATGGGCCCATGGCATTACAAAAGGGAATGGGATACACTATGGAGGTTATGTATCAAAATCAGAATTTATCTCATATTTTAAATTTAAAAAGGCCAACCGAACTAGAATCCACGATTTACCCTTATTTATCATTAAAAAAAACACGAAAAAATTAGATCAGGGAAAACCGTTACTTTTTCAGATTGTTGCACAAAAAATCAGATTTTTTTTTGGATTTGACGCCCTAAAATGTTCGGATTATCATATGAAACCCAGCGCAGACCATAACGTCACACAAGTTTTCTTGCTGATTGGGGTGACCCACAACATCTCAAGATTGAGTTTTAAAATGTCGGCAACTACGCATAGAAAAGCTCTGGCAACAGCTGCAGTCATCTAAAATCTCAACAGTATTGATATGAGGGTTGAACTTTATCTTTCATGATAATCTACACCTCCTCATCTAATACATTTTAACCTATCTGATGGCAGCACCCTTTTAATAACTGGGAAAATGATGGTAAACGTATCAATGTTTTCCAGGCCCGGATTTGCGGCAAGGCCGCATAGGCCCGGGCCTAGGGCGGCAAAAAAATAGGGGCGGCATGCCGCCCAGCCGCACTATGGGGACGCGTGCGTCCCCATTCAATTACAGCAGCTGCGCCGGCGAAAAAACGCCGGCGCGCTGGGAAGGGGAGGTGAGGTGGGCGCTAGGACCGCGCGGCCGCCTGGTCGGACCGCGCGGCCTAGGGGCGCCGCACACAGAAATCCGGCGCTGATGTTTTCCAATGTATAATTATTTTAATGGTGCTTTTCATTAATATTTGTCTTTTTCCTCCCTGCATGGCAGGCTGCAAGAATAAACACAAGCTGCCACGGGCTCTGTCGCAACAACGGGAAGCACAAATATTTGGTGCACATCTTTACGCAACATTTTATGTGCTCTGCAAAGTCGCAGTGTAATATATTTGACCTCAGTGCTTTAAAGGAGAACACATACTACTGATATGTAGGCTTTCTATGTTAGATTTAAGAGAAACTATTCTGTTTGCCAAACATATAAAGTCACTGTTTTATTACTTTTATTTTATTAACACCAGGGCACATTAACAAGATGGTGGATAGCCCTGCATGCTGAATAAGACCAGAGAAACAGATTGCTATAGGGGTTGTTACTCATTTGTTGAGGCTACAGTGGCCATTTAGCTGGATCACACACCTCCAAAATGTACATATTTTGCTAGGGATATCACACAATGAGAAGCTAGGGCAGTGTATTACAAATATGCCACTTCCTGTCCTGATGACAAAGGCACATTACAAAAATGTCACTTCCTGTTGTGAAGAAAAGACATAAAACAGAGGCACATTAGAAAGATGTCCTTTTCTGTCCTGAAGACAGGATGTAAACAAAGGCAGATTACAAAGATGCCACTTCCTGTTGTGAAGACAGGATGTAAACAAAGGCATAATACAAAGATGTAACTTCCTGTTGTGAAGATGGGAAGTAAACAAAGGCATAATACAAAGATGTCACTTCCTGTTGTGAAGACAGGATGTAAACAAAGGCACATTAAAAAGATGTCACTTCCTGTTGTGAAGATAGGATGTAAACAAAGGCATAATACAAAGATGTCACTTCCTGTTGTGAAGATGGGAAGTAAACAAAGGCATAATACAAAGATGTCACTTCCTGTTGTGAAGACAGGATGTAAACAAAGGCACATTAAAAAGATGTCACTTCCTGTTGTGAATATAGGAAGTAAACAAAGGCATAATACAAAGTCAGAGCTGTCAACCATCCAAAATGCATAATCTGGGGGATTGTGTGGTGTGGGCAGAGTGCTGCCAAAAAAATTCTGGGTTTGTGATATCACTGGGCATAACGTCACTGAAAGTGATGCCCAAGTACAAAACCTCACCTGAAGCCGCTGACACCGCACTGTGCATGCGCACTTGGGTCCACTGACTTCTATTCACTGAAATGTTCTGCGTATAGGGTTGCCACTCTTTGGCCCAGTTGAATCCAGGCAGGGGGCGGGGCCGTGACGCTTTAGGGGCGGGTCGTGATGTCAGTGGCGGGCTATGATGTGGGATCGGACGTTCGCCGTGTCAATCATAGGGAATCCTGCCCAGTTTTCCTAATTTGGAAAAACGGGCAGGCAATTTTGACCCAAGCAGCCCTTCAAGAAACTGGGCTGTCCGGGTCAAAACCAGACAGGTGGCAACTCTATCTGCGCATGAGTTTTTGCCACAAATCATCAGAAATCGGGGGAATGCATTAGAGTGAAGGGAGACGGGGGACACAGCCGAAAAGCTGGTAACTCCTGAAAAAATCAGGGAGAGCTCACAGCTCTGCAAAGATGCTAATTGCACTGGTTTCTGTGCTGCCATGTAGTAATTATGTGTATTAATTACTAATCAGCCTTATATTGTGACATTTCTATTCTATGTGTACTGTATATTGTGAGTGGCTCCCTAAGCTCAGTAAGTGACAGCAGCACAGAGCATGTGCAGTGAATCAGCAGAAAAGAAGATGGGGAGCTACTGGGGCATCTTTGGAGACACAGATCTTTACTGCTAAAGGGCTGTGGTTGCCTTGGGCTGGTACAGAAGCACAAAACATCATGTCCAACAATTCTACCTACTTCTTTAGTTAGGCTTTAGTTCTCCTTTAAGAACCTAAGGCCAACATGGGCAGGGAATTGTATGGCTGAATTCTAAAGGAGAATGATTACACAGGATGGTACAGGATTAAATGAAAGTATAATTTATTTTGTAATATTTTGCTCTCCTCTTCACCATAGTTTTATAAAGATAAAACATGGGGGTAAAAAATAAATAGATAAAAGTACTAAAATTGTAATTATTCACTAAAAATATCGCTGTCTTTTTATTTCACAAGAGTTGGGCACAATCACGGTAAAGGGATTGGTTAATGAAACCCTCAGCACATATTTTCAGGCAAAGCAAGAAGAGGAATATTTATATGGATATCTGAACAGAGGTCTGCTTTCACCTCTCAGGCGCTGACCCCTCTGATATCTACTGATGACTCCAGATAAGGTATGTCAGGATGTGCTGCACCCGAGGTGAACATTCAGGATGTATGTCAGGTACACACATAGTATATATACATGAACCCTGTGGCCTATTCAGGTTGCTCATATGTCCAGTGCTGGATAAATATCTGGCATTAGATATGCCACCTTCTCTTCCCATTTGGCACATGCAAAATAAAGTCTATGCTCTATTGCTTAAAGCCAAAAAGACCTATAAATATCTGGTAGGGAGCAAACCATTGGGATCCTTGAATTTACATCTGTCTTAGCAGGGTGAACCACGCACTCAGCTGATTTGTGTCCAGTGAGGCACACATTAATGCTGACATATATATATATTATACATGGTATTAAGCAAGACAACTGGAAAATGGGGTCATTTACTAAAGGTGGCTAGGGATGTAGCGAACTGTTCGCGCGAACTTCGACCGTTCGCGTCCGCCGAATGTTCGCGAACGTCGCGCGACGTTCGCCAATTTGGGTTCGCGTTCAATTCGTTCGACCATTCGACCGAATTCCTTCGACCGATAAAAATCGAACGATTTCCATTCGTTCGAACGGTTGTAAGCATTCAATTGAATGAAAAGCATTCGTTCGAATGGTTTCGATCGTTCGATTCGAATGAAAATCCTTCGATTGAACGAAAATCCTTCGATCTAACGAAAATCCTTCGATCGAACGAAAATCCTTTGATCGAACGATTTTAGCGGGTGTTCAAAGTTCGCGAACTGCTCGCGAAAGTTCGCATTTTTTGCCGGTGTTCACGAACGGCGTTCGCGAACATCAAATCGGCAGTACGCTACATCCCCGAAGGTGGCCATTCGCAGGCCAATAAAAGCTGCCGACAGACCGAGTCGGCAGTATATTGGCCCATGTATGGGGCCCTCCGATGGGCTTCCCCGATCGATATCTGGCCGAAAGTTAGCCAGACGTCGATCGGATGGGACTAAAAATCCCGTTAGATTGTGGCCGCATCTATTCGTTGATACGTTGACCGCCCGTTACCCATCGTTAGGATCCCATCGTTGGGCCCTAGGGCCCAAGATCGGATCAGCCCGATATTGCCCACCTCAAGGTGGGCATATCAGGGAGAGATCAGCTCGTTTGGCAACATTGCCAAACGAGCGGATCTCTCTGTGTATGGCCACCTTAAGACAGGGAGAAGAAGAGCAAGAGCATTACGGGACTCAAGATTTAGTGCTCACTCCACCCTTCCTCTAGTCCGGCTGTGGTTTACACCTTGTGCCGGATTAAAACATTTGTCCTCTGCTGCTCCCTAACATACGTGTCTGAATAACATGAAAGTTGTTGGATACCCACCCCTCATGAATACAGCACTGCCAAAAGCAGACGTCTCTGTATTCATGGAGATTGCCTCAAGTCTTGGCACTCGCAGCAAAAACTTGCTGCAATTCTCCATATAAGAAAGAGAGATGACATAAAACCATGCCAGTAAGGCATTTCCATAAACTGAGCCCCAGTTAGTAGGAGCAGCCCCTGTATATTTACTGATCATCTTCCAATGTGAATTACCTTCTTCTGATCCCTATTCAGCAGGAACAGCCTCCCAAGTTTGATGATAGCCTGTACAGAGAGATACCATAAAACTATGGCAGCAAAGGTATTCCCCTGCACTAAGCACAATTCAGCAGGAACAGCCCCTAAGTTTGCTCATAGTCTGTACAGAGAGATCCCATAAAACTATGACAGCATAGGTATTCCCTGTACTAAGCACAATTCAGCAGGAGCAGTCCCTAAGTTTTCTCATAGTCTGTACAGTGAGATACCCTAAAACTATGGCAGCATAGGTATTCCCTGTACTAAGCAGAATTCAGCAGGAACAGCCCCCTCTGTTTGCTCATAGTCTGTACAGAGAGATCCCATAAAACTATGGCAGCATAGGTATTCCCTGTACTAAGCACAATTCAGCAGGAACAGTCCCCTAAGTTTGCTCATAGTCTGTACAGAGAGATCACATAAAACTATGGCAGCTCTGAGTAGAATTCTGCAGGGAAATGAGTGTTTAGCAGCTCCTTACCATGTTGGAGGCCTAGAAGTGCACACCAGCTAATGAGTTGGGACAAGGTATCACTGAGTCCGCAAACAACTTGTGTCAGATGGTTATTTATTGCCACTTAGTTTATTATTTATCCAAGACACTCCACTCTCCAAAGGCAGCTGAACCCAGAGCCAGGGCTGAGGGATTAGTGAAGAGTTAACGTGTAACAGATTTTATTTAATGCATTATCTCTTTTTGTTGAAACTTGATTTGAGGCAAATCGGTGTTCAAATACTGAGCCACCAGCAGAGCCCACGGCAAATATTTTTGTTCCCTGTTACCTGCAATAATGTGTCTGGATAAATATTGTGTTACATTTTTTTTTAGCCATGTTATATGTATGTAGCAAATGTTGTCTCTTTATTGTGCTCACCCTGATTTAAAGGGAAACTATACCTTTCATTTAAAGGAAATGTAAAGTAAAGTAAAGTAGTGTTCCCTTGAGCACTTTATAATTTTTGTTGTTGTTAAAATATTGGCACTATTTACACTACAGGTATAGGATCTGTTATCTGGAAACCCGGTCAAATAATTCTAATTTTTATAAATTAAATAATTTTTCTGTGTAAAAATAAAACAGTAGCTTATACTTGGTCCCAACTAAGATATAATTAATCCTTATTGGAGGCAACACCAGCCTATTGGGTTTATTTAGGGGGTTATTTTACTCTGAATGCAAAAATCACAAAAGATTTGGGATTTCGTTTTATAAAATCAGACCTTTAAACCCGGAGGATGGAAAAGTCTGAATCAGAAAATCCGGGATCTCAGACCTGTCAAGGTTGCATATAACTTAATGGGGGAAGTCCCAATGATTTTTTGATGTGCGCTGGGTTTTCAGGCAAAAAAAATTTAAAAATCAGATGAAATCCTGAAAAAAAACCATAAAAATCGGATTTTTTTCCCGCAAAGCAAATTTTCGGGAAAATGTAATAATAAATAAGCGCAAAAAACCCGAGCAGATTTGATCGGAGTTTGTAGCAGAAAATATTGAGATAAATTCAGACTTTGATAAATGACCCCCATAATGTTTATATGATTTTTGACCAGATTTGGAATTATGGAGATTCAAATTATGGAAAGACCCTTTATCCAGAGCATTCTGGATAACAGGTCCCATACCAGAAACACTATAATGAATAACGCAATAATGAATTATGTGAACAATTTTTTTTAACTAATTTGAGGGGCATGCCACATTTGTTTAAGGGTGGTCTTATGTGTAGGGCATTATATGATCTCTTTTGTCTTTATTCAGGTTCCTTGAACATTTGTAAGAAAAAGTGGCCTCTTCAAGCATTAACACCAACATTACTAATAAAAACGTCCCTACGACTTTTAGAAACTCACCCTATTCAAATTAACCGTAAGCGTAAGAGTGCTAGTGAAGTTTCGATACTCAGAAACGAACGCTAGCAAAAATCCGCTGTGAAATGTTCGTCCAGCCAAAAATTTCGCCAGCGTTTGGCTGCTGAGAAGCAACTTTGCATATCAGTGAATTTGCCCCTGTGTTTAACTGACAGTTTTATCCTATATAACTGAGAGCCCTTTTCTTTTTGTACTCAATGCGCCACTGCCTCCTGCTGGTGGATTTTGAGAATGCTGTGTTAAAGTGCTTTTCTCCCCGTGGGGCTCAAATCACTTTTACAGAAATCAATTCATTCAGTCATTATAAGGGCATCCGGACTGAGAATTCAAATTGGCCCTGGCATTTCAGGTACACAGAGGCCCAATCAGCCCACACAGAGGCCCAATCAGCCCCCACCAGCCCACTAAATAGTGACTTTCTATGGCACCTTATAGCAGCCCCTCTGGCATTTGCCAGAACTCACAGATTGCCAGTCCAGCCTGGGCACTATGGATGCTGGGACCGGTCCAGGGGCATGAGTCTTTTGTATGAGATCCCACACCAAAGGCTGATTATTTAACAAAAATTACAATTTTAATCTGCAAAGCTGCATTTTTTCTATATACTCTACACTATATGCACCCATGGGCCGACCCCTATGTTAATAACAACGCCTACAGGGGTGCCTTGTATAAGATCTCTGCAGCCACAAAACTTAAATTCATCCCTGGACTCCTGTCCCTGTTATCAGAAGTATATCTCTGCCATAAGCCAGGTAAGTACCTGAATATCTGAGTTTATGGTTTCATTTTAAAGGGCAACACGTTCAGCTCATATTATAACAATCTACCAGTTGAGTTAGCAGGTGGGTTTGATTCCCTGATAGGCCAGCGATCTGACGGCCAACGGAGGAGAAATAAATGTAAAATAATCATTTATTGGCTCCTGATTTCTATTTCATTACTCCATTTGTCTCCGTACTGCATCACCTCCTTTTCCTATACAGGCATGGGACTTGCTATCCAGAATGCTCGGGTTTTCCAGATATCAGATCTTTCTGTAATTTGGATCTTCATACCTTAAGTCTACTAAATAAAATCATGTAAACATTAAGGGGCAGATTTATCAAGGGTCGAAGTGAATTAGAGGGAATTTTCGAGGTAAAAAAAGTAATTTTTTGGATACTTCGAATAGGCTACTACGACTTCAACTTCGATTCAAAGTAAAATAGTTCGAATATTCGACCATTCGATAATCGAAGTACTGTCTCTTTAAAAAAAATTCAAAATTAAACCTGCCGAAGTGCTATGTTAGCCTATGGGGACCTTCTAGAGCAGTTTAATAAGTTTTATGAATTCAACGAAAAATTGTTCGCTTCGAAGGATTTACTTTGACCGCAAATGGCCAAATTTGATGAAAAAAAAAACTTCGATATTCAAAGTAATTCAATTCGATGGTCTAATTTATGAGTGTTTTCAAGTTCGAAATTCGACCCTTGATAAATCTGCCCCTAAATAAACCCAATAGGCTGGTTTTGCTTCCAATTCCGATTAATTATATCTTAGTTGGGATCAAGTACAAGGTACAAGTATGGGACCCGTTATCCAGAAAACCATTATCCAGAAAGCTCAGAATTAAAGAAGGGATGCCTCTCATTGACTACATTTTATCTAAATAATCCAAATGTTAAAATATTATTTTCTTTTTGTCTGTAATAATAAAACAGTCGCTTGTACTTGATCCCAACTAAGATATAATTAATCCTTATTGGGAGCAAAACCAGCCTATTGTCTTTATTTCATGTTTATTTGATTTTCTAGTAGACTTAAGGTATGAAGAGCTGAATTAGGGAAAGATCTGTAAACCAGAGAGCCCCAGGTTCAGAGAATTCTGGATAACAGGCCCCATACATGTACTGTTTTATTATTACTAGTGATGAGCGAATTCACAAAACAGCCGCGAAAATTCGCCGGCGTAAAAAAAACGCCGACGCACATTCGCCAAAAAAACGGATGCTGGCGCTGTTACGCGAATTTTTCGGCGAAGCAAAATGTCGCAAATTCGCCCATCACTAATTATTATCGAGCAAAAGGAAATCATTTTTAACAATTTGGATTATTTGGTAAAATTGAGTCTATGCGAGACTTTCCGTAATTTCAAGCGGGTTTCTGGATAACGGATCTCATACCTGTATTTCCTACTTCCTTTAGTTCTCTCTTCAGCTATATCATATAGATCTAGTAATATAATAAGATCTAATGTAATGGAGGAACCCTTTTGGAACAGGGTTGTAGGCTTGGGATTGTATGATTATACAGAGGACCATTGGTGAGACTCCTGCAGAAGCCAAGAGTAAATGTGGAAACTGCAAGAAATTCAGTATATGTATATAAACAAAGTACAAAGCAATGGCAATTATTACGATAATAGCTTTATTTTCTAATGTAGCTCTGTGAATCTCCAGCCATTGGGTCTCTTTCTCACTAAGGCTTCTGGTTGGTTTTCTTTGGGCCTATTTAAAGGAGAACTAAAGCCTAAATAAAGAAGTAGCTAGAAATGTTGTACATGATGTTTTGTGCTTCTGTACCAGCCCAAGGCAACCACAGCCCTTTAGCAGTAAAGATCTGTGTCTCCAAAGATGCCCCAGTAGCTCCCCATCTTCTTTTCTGCTGATTCACTGCACATGCTCTGTGCTGCTGTCACTTACTGAGCTTAGGGAGCCACTCACAATATACAGTACACATAGAATAGAAATGTCACAATATAAGGCTGATTAGTAATTAATACAGATAATTACTACATGGCAGCACAGAAACCAGTGCAATTAGCATCAGAATTTAATAATCAGCAAACCTGTAGCATCAGCTTATATTACAGCCAGGGAAGCTCATTTTCTGCTGGATAATTAGTGACGAGCCCTAAGCTTAGCTTCTCAACAGCCAATCAGAGCCCACTGAGCATGTGAGTGTCACAGACACTTTCCAAGATGGTGACCCCCTGTGACAAGTTTGAAGTCCTGGATCATTGCTGCTATTGACAAGCTGACACTTTAGCTTCGTGCAATAAATTCAGTGTATAAAATATGGCATTTTTAGCCACATTCATTTTTTAAGGTTTAGTTCTCCTTTAAGGGAGAGGTCGAACATGTATTCAAAGCAAACAGAGAACAGGTCTGAAATTGCTTTATTGCACCTGATATGAGATCTGCAGCAGGCGCACCCCTGACCCCTTCCCACCGAGAGCACACTATAGGCAACCTCTACTTCTCCGGATTCATCTGTTAAAGGCAACAATACTTAATGTAATCATTTCATTTTTATTTTAGATTGAATGAAAACATTTAAAACAATTCTGTCACGACCGGCACCCAATACCAGAACAAGTGCCAAGTACCCTGGTCTCGGCTCGGCTTCACCAGTAGTGTGACCACCGTTGGGCTTCGGGAGGAGCCTTCAGCTTACTTGGGTGCCACCTGGACTTAACAAGGGGTACAAGGTGAGATGTTCTGGCTGGCAGAGGGGCACGGCAGGTAGATAGTCTTTTGGGCTGAAGGTCACGGTACAAAGTATTAGGCAGAAGGATGGTCAGACAGGCTGGGTCGAGGCAGGCAAAGGTCAAACCAGGTTGTCAATCAAGGGGTTAAGCTGGAAGAGTTGTCGTAGGCAGGCAAGGGTCAGGATACAGAATGCAGAGTAGTCAGGGAACAGGTAGGAGTCAAAACCGGATAATCAAGACAAAACAGGTACAGGATCAAATGCACAAGGCTCAGGAACCACTAGAAACAATGTTCTATCATGGGCACTGGCTGGGGGTCAGAATGGGCCTTAAATACAATCAAATTTCACACCAAAACGTGCGCCAATGCGTGCTGGCGTGCCTGTACCTTTAAGAGGCGCGCAGGGGCGCCGCGCGCACCCTAGAAATCAAAGATGGCGCCGGCTCTGGCGCCTAAGAACCATGTGGCGGGCTTCCTTGCCGATGGTGTGGCGGGCGACTCCGCCGCACAGGTAACTCTATTACAAAACTTAGGGACAGTATAAAAGAATATATCCTCCTTATGTCTGCATGTCCAAGTGGGTAGCGTTGGCTCAGTTACAAGATCAGGCCACATTGAAGTTGCCTAGGAAAGGTCGTCCCCAGGCCCGGATTTGCGGCAAGTCCGCATAGGCCCGGGCCTAGGGCGGCAAAAAATAGGGGCGGCATGCCGCCCAGCCGCATTATGGAGACGTTTGCGTCCCCATTCAACTACATCAGCTGTGCCGGCGTTTTTTTGCTGGCGCGCTGGGAAGGCGGGCGCTAGGAACGCGCGGCCGTCTGGTCGGACCGCGCGGTCTAGGGGCGGCCAGAGAGGAAATCCGGCGCTGGTCGTCCCTCGTGACTTGAGGCTTATGAGCGAAGCCAATGATTCCTTTGAGGGAGCTGGAATAAAGGTGCACTAGTCAGTCATATCAAGGCCTATGTTTAAAACTGGCCTGTGTTGGAATTGGCACAAAAGGAGCCATTCTTCAAAACGGAGTTTGTCCCAAGTTGCGATGGTGGAGCTTCTTATGGTCAGATGAGAACAAGATACACAAGTTTTATCTTTCAGATAAATCAAAAGTTCTAGAGGTGGGAGACGTGGTTCATCAACCAACTTGGTCACCCAGATCAAACCACTCATTGGGATCTCAGGTAGAGTTGCCACCTGGCCGGTAAAAATGATGGTTGATCCCAATGTTGTTAATAGAGAAATACATAGGAAGGCCGGTATTTTTTTTTCCAGAAAAGGTGGCAACCCTAATCTCAGGAGAGGCCTGAGTAGACCCATAGTTGAGTCATAGATAAGTATCGGCTAGGGTTTCATGTCATTCTCACTTTTCCTGAATAACAATGGAATTATAGCGACTAATATCATAATACTTTTCTTAAACCTGTAATAAGCAAGGCGGCGGCAGTCTGAACAAATGCTGGTCCACTAAAGGGGCGCAAGATGTTTTGAAACCATTGGTCAGAGCCGAGTCCTCTCTAAAAACACCAGCGTCAGCCTGGGAACATAAGAGACGAGGCAGAAAATCTATTCATTTACTCTCTTCCTATATTTGTAGTTTTTATGTGACTGACGGGCAGGAAACAAAAAACAGAAGTTAATCAAGAGATAAGCTGTAGGTTTAGGCAGATATGGGATTATTCTTATTTATTAAAGTCCGAATGCCAAAAACTCACAGAACTTGAGGGTTTTTTAACTATAAAATCTGAATGTTCAGTGGAAAAAACAAACTTGAATTTTTTTAGAATTAATTAAACTCCATGGGTGTCCGAATAAAAAAGTACTCCAACTCAGACCTGCCGCGTTCATGTAGAAGTCAATGGGAGAAGTCCCGAAGATATCATGAGCTACGCTGGTTTTTGTGCAATAATCTGTGTCACCATATTAGGGACTGGGTAATACAATCACAGGAGCTTAATCTTCTCCGGCACTAGAAACACAAAGGGGACAATTTACTTAGCTCAAGTGAAGGAATAGATGAAAAAAAACTTCGAATTTCGAATGTTTTTTTTTTGGCTACTTCGACCATTGAGTGGGCTACTTCAACCTTCGACTACGACTTTGACTTCGAATCGAACGTTTCGAACTAAAAATTGTTTGTTCGAAGTACTGTCTCTTTAAAAAAAACCTTTAACCCCCTAGTTCGCCACCTAAAACCTACCGAAGTCAATGTTAGCCTATGGGGAAGGTCCCCAAAGGCTTTGCTATCTTTTTTTTGGTCGAAGAAAAATCGTTCGATCGATGGATTAAAATCCTTCGAATCGAACGATTCAAAGGATTTAATCGTTCGATCGATATTCGAAGTCAAAGGATTTCAATTCGGCAGCCGAGTATCGAGGGTTAATTCGACCTTAAGTAAATTTGCCCCTTAGTAACCAGTTATTTGCTTTCAAACTAGGAATGCACTGAATCCACTTTTTTGGATTCGGCCGAACCCCCGAATCCTTCGTGAAAGATTCGACCTAATACCGAATCCTAATTTCCATATCCAAATTAGGGGTGGGAAGGGGAAAACATTTTTAGTCACGTGATTTCCCTCCCCACCCCTAGTTTGCATATGTAAATTCGGATTCGGTTTGGCTGTGCAGAAGGATTCGGCCGAATCCGAATCTTGCTGTAAAAGGCCGAAACCTGGCCGTATCCCAAACCAAATCCTGGATTCGGTGCATCCATATTTCAAACAGCACATGAGAAACTTGAGTTTAATTGGTTCCTATAGATTACTAGAACTGGAACAAACTTTATACTTCTTGGATGTGAAAGAAATCCTTGTACAGGTATGGGATCCATTATCCGGAAACCTATTATCCAGAAAGCTCCAAATTACGTGAAGGCCATTTCTCATAGACTCCATATTATTCTCCTTTTCTGTGTAATAGTAAAACAGTAGCTTTTACGTGATCCAAACTAAGATATAATTAATCCTTATTGGAAGCAAAACCAGCCTGTTGGGTTTGTTATTAAAATCCGAAAATATCTGATTATTAGAATAAACTAGAATCCTCTATTGGACCTTATTTATTTTTAATAGGGATGCACCGAATCCAGGATTCGGTTCGGGATTCGGCCAGGATTCGGCCTTTTTCAGCAGGATTCGGATTCGGCCGAATCTTTCTGCCCGGCCGAACCGAATCCGAATCCTAATTTGCATATGCAAATTAGGGGCAGGGAGGGAAATTGCGTGACTTTTTTTCAGAAAACAAGGAAGTAAAAAATGTTTTCCCCTTCCCATCCGGATTCGGCCGAATCCTTCGTGAACGATTCGGGGGTTCGGCCGAATCCAAAAAAGTGGATTCGGTGCATCCCTAATTATTAAAAAAGCACAATTTAATCGGATCGGGAGAAAACTTGATAAAATCGAGCAGAAACCCGAATCATATGATTTTTTTAGGAGGTTTTCCCGAATCATACGTTTTTTCCCACTTTTTACAGAAAAGCCTGAATTTTTCAGATTTTTGCCCGAAATAGTCTGATTTTTGGGCTAATTCCTGAGCAGACCACAGATAGAATAGGGTCCTCTTCCATTGACTTATATACAACTTCGGCAAGTCTGAGATGGCTGATTTTTGCATTCGGACTTTTTGCAGCATTGGACCCAAAAAGCACGACCAGACTTTAGTAAATAACCCCTTAATGTTTAAATTATTTTTTAGTAGATTTAGGGTATGGAAACCCAAACTACAAACTGGAAAAGCCCAGGTCCCGAGCATTGTGGATAACAGGTCCCATATGGGGTTTATATGACTTAAGAGACTACAGTAGACCAAAGTATCTTCAAGCTCAATCAACCAAACAGCCTCTGAATTAGTAGGTGGATTGATTCCACTTCCTTCAAACTTTTGCAGCATGACATAAAGCATTAAATAAAATGTCAGCCTTTAGATTTTGTCTTGATAACAGCATTTTGACCATCGTCCATAAGAACCTGTATCTCCGTTATGGGAATCAACGTGACTTCTACATCTCCGGCCTCCGTTGCAATAGCCTCTACGTTGTGCCTTAGACAACGCGCATCAAACATTTAGGGATGCACCGAATCCACTTTTTTGGATTCGGCCGAACCCCCGAATCCTTCATGAAGGATTCGGCCGAATACCGAACCGAATCCGAACCCTAATTTGCATATGCAAATTAGGGATGGGAAGGGGAAAACATTTTTTACTTCCTTGTTTTCTGAAAAAAAGTCCCGCAATTTCCCTCCCTGCCCCTAATTTGCATATGCAAATTAGGATTCGGTTCGGCCGGGCAGAAGGATTCGGCCGAATCCGAATCCTGCTGAAAAAGGCCGAATCCTGGCCGAATCCCGAACCGAATCCTGGATTCGGTGCATCCCTACATTCTATAATACAAAAAGTCTGGCAGAGGATGAGGCAAAGCAGCTTTATAAATAAAATGATAAATAAATATCATGTACGGATAAATGGGCAACGATTTACAAAAGAAGGGGATATAGTTGGTTCATTTGGTTAACACCCAAGACGTTAAGAAACTCAATGCAAAAAGAGACAATGAAATATAGGACCTTTTTCTTGGTATTTATTGGTAGAGCATTAACGTATAATAGAATTTTACAGAGAATGCTCTCATTGACATAACTCCCTGCCCCATAGGAGCTCACAATCTAATTTTTCTACTGTAAGCACAAAACCCATATAGCTTTAATTTAATTAGAAGCCAAATATCCTACCAGTATGTTCTGGATTGTGGGACTGGGATAAAAACCCCAAAACCATACCAGTTTCATTCCAATGATGATGTGGTCAGAGCCAAACCAAAAAAAAGTGCTCTGCTTCCTGGTGTCACCATTTATGTTGTTGTTTAGGTAAAACACGTGTACTGGTTAGGGATGTCGCGGACTGTTCGCCGGTGAACTTGTTCGCGTGAACATCGGCTGTTCGCGTCCGCCGCAAGTTCGCGAACGTCGCGCGACGTTCGCCAATAGGCGTTCGCGTCAAAATCGTTCGACCATTCGACCATTCGAGCGCTAAAATCGAAGGATTTTCGTTCGAATCGAACGATCGAAGCATTGGATCGAATGAAATCATTCGATCCAATGGCTTCGATCGTTCGACTCGAACGAAAATCGTTCGATCGAACGATTACAATCCTTCGATCGTTCGAATCGAACGATTTTCGGATGATCGAAGTTCGCGAACAGTTCGCGAACTGTTTGCCAATTTTGCCGGTGTTCGCGAACGGCGTTCGCGAACACATCGGCGGCGGTTCGCTACATCCCTAGTACTGGTGTATGTTGTCCGTGGAAATAAGAGGATGTGGTAGGTAACCCAAGGGATAGACTACATTTGAGAAAAGTAGGGTGAAATGCTTCTGTACTAGCCCAAGGCAACCAGAGCCCTTTAGCAGGGAAGATCTGTGCTTCTGAAGATGCCCCAGTAGCTTCTTATCTGATTCCAAGCACATGCTCTAGGGTGCTGGAGCTTAGGGACCTACTCACAATATACACTATATGGACAATAAAAAGCTTACAATGAAGCTTCTGCATCAGAAAGTAATCATTAGCCCAGCTTCTATGACATATGAACCTCATTTTCTGCTTGACATCCTACGACCCCTAAGTTTAGTTTCTCAGCAGCAGCCCAGAGCCCACTGAGCATGTGCAGTGTCAATGACACTCAAAAGATGGCCTAACAAGATCCAAGATGGTGAGCTCCTGGGAACAGCTTTGAAGGCCTGGATCATTTCTTATATAGAGCCGCTGAAGCCTGGGCTGGTGCTCTAAGTGCAGAATACAAAATATAGTAATTCTAGCCAAATTCATTCTACGGCTTTAAGTCTGCACTTATCAATAACACATTACAGTCGTCCGGCCTGGTGGGAAGGCAGAATTGGCACCTCAAGCCCCTCGGAAAATATAAGAGGTTGATAAGAGTCATAGTTGTACAATACCCACAGAGCTGACAGTCAGAAGAATCCTTGTGAAATATGCCAGTTTGTTTGGCTGTGGAAACAGAGAGTATCAGTGACAGATGTAAAGCTGCAGGTCGGCTTATCGCTGTTCTATGTGGTGAAGGGTTGGTGCAAACCCTTAAAATACAGACGCACCTATTTATTTTAATGTCCTGTAAAAACTCTGCTGATATGGAATGTGCCTTTGTAACGTGTATCTGCAATTCCTCGTCTGTGTACAATTGTGCAATAGAAAAATAAACTATTATTTCTTTGTTACTATGTTTTCTATCATTTGAATTTCCTTTGCTTTAACAATATCCCCAATTTATGAATCAGCTTCCCACCCCCACAGGGCCTGACGGGCTTGAGTCAGTGCAATATTTGTTTTAGAGCTACTGTAAATGGTAACTGTTTGGTAACTCACTGCTCACTCCCAGAATAGAATTTAAAATAAATCTACGAAAAGCTTGTATAGCTAGAATCTCAGCTGCCATAAAGCAGGACAGGACTGCTGCTTACAATGGGGATCAGATAGGATCTGTGCAGCCACTGGGACAGAATGCTCTGTTATACAGATATCTAGAATCTCAGCTGCCATAAAGCAGGACAGGACTGCTGCTTACAATGGGGATCAGATAGGATCTGTGCAGCCACTGGGACAGAATGTTCTGTTATACAGATAGCTAGAATCTCAGCTGCCATAAAGCAGGACAGGACTGCTGCTTACAATGGGGATCAGATGCTAAGTTATGAAGACTGTCCCATGAGGCAACTCAGCATGTCGGTCACTAACGCATCCAAAAAAACAAAAAAAAAAAAGCTTCTGCTTCCCACAACTTAAATAATGTGCAAAAATGACTGCAGATCGAATGTTTATGAGGGAAAATAGTTGCGGCCGATTTAATATTAGTAACAAATATGTTTTCCATGGGGCTGCGTGAAAATGTCATAAATTCAAGGAAAACATTAAATCCAGAAAAGATGAACGTTTGACTGTATGAGACTGGGAAAGTGTTAATTCCGGGAAATGGAAAATCTCACTGTATTTGCAACAGATGTTTGGAATCTCCTGCCCTAGAGAAGAATCAGTCCATTGGAACAACATTCTGAACCCTTTGCTCCAACATTCATTTCCTTCCCAAAGTCCTAAGTATTGTCATTTCATGTGTAACATCGGGGAAGATCGGGATCATTGCTCTATGGCTATTTCTGGTGTTACCATCAGTGACTGTCAGCTCCTTGCGTTGGTTCTAAGGGAAACGATACACAGCGACAGCAGTAAATATCTATTTATGCAAATGTGCCGTGTGACTTGTGTTTCCTCCTTCCAGATAATGAGAACAAACAGAACAGGGACCATTCAATAGGGGGGTCATCTAAGGCCACAATGTAAAGCGTGAGCATAAAGGGAATTTCATCTGAAGTGACCATATAAAGGCACAAGGCTGCAGGCTGAGTTATACAGGGAACTCTGAGTATCACTCATGTATTATAAGGGATAATGTACCCCCTACTGTAAATGATAAGGATATTAGAAGTCACTGAGGGGTTGTTCTGTGTCCATATAAAGGCACAAGGCTGCAGGCTGAGTTATACAGGGAACTCTGAGTATCACTCATGTATTATAAGAGATAATGTACCCCTACTGTAAATGATAAGGATATTAGAAGTCACTGAGGGGTTGTTCTGTGACCATATAAAGGCACAAGGCTGCAGGCTGAGTTATACAGGGAACTCTGAGTATCACTCATGTATTATAAGGGATAATGTACCCCCTACTGTAAATGATAAGGATATTAGAAGTCACTGAGGGGTTGTTCTGTGACCATATAAAGGCACAAGGCTGCAGGCTGAGTTATACAGGGAACTCTGAGTATCACTCATGTATTATAAGGGATAATGTACCCCCTACTGTAAATGATAAGGATATTAGAAGTCACTGAGGGGTTGTTCTGTGACCATATAAAGGCACAAGGCTGCAGGCTGAGTTATACAGGGAACTCTGAGTATCACTCATGTATTTTAATGTAAATTATAAGGATATTAAGGGGGTTATTTACTAAACTATGAATGCAAAAATCACGAAAATTTTTTTATTTTTTTTTATAAATTTGGACTTTTAAAACATCACAAATTTTTCGTAATTTATTAAAGCCTGAGGATGGAAAAGTCAGAAAATCTGAAAATCCGGCATCTCAGACCTGTTGGGGTTGCATATAAGTCAATGGGAGAAGTTCCAATGATTTTCTGATGTGCGCTGGGTTTCGTGCAATACAAAAATTCCGAAAAAATCATGAAATTCGTATGAAAAAATTGTGAAAATCTGATTTTTTTCCCACAAATTTTCTGGAAAATGTAACAATAAATGAGGGTAAAAAACCAGAGCGGATTTGATCAGAGTTTGTAGCAGAAAATATTGAGATAAATTCGGACTTTGATAAATAACCCCCCAGAAGCCATTGATGGATTCTGTGACCATATAAAGGAACAAGGGGCAGTTACATTTGTCCGCTGAGTCTCTTTCTTATATTATTGCCCAAAGAACAACAGAATGGGATCACTTATATATTCATTGGGAATTAGAGATAAAGAGGTTATTTAGAAAAACACAAGAGCCCTATGTAAATATTGTTTTGATCAATCTCTAGTTCCATAGGGCAGAAATAGGCAACGAAATAAAGAATATGTTTAGGTATTGGGACCTGTATTTCTCTCGATATTTTTTACACTTAAGCCACAAATACATCGGAAGCCAAATGCTGAGCGCTACATCGACTGCGCCCATTTTACCGTTGACTTTTACAAACATCCCTGACGAAAATCAACTAATGTCACAGACAGGGATGGACGAATTTGACCCGTTTCATTTCGCCAAAAATTCGAAATGCCGGCGAAATGACGCTGATGCCCATTAAAGTCGAATTTGTTTTTTAACGCGCGTCTTTTTTGTTGTCGCACAACGTCATACAAGTCTATGGGCGTCATTTCCACGGCGAAACAAGGCGAAAAAATTCGCCCATCTCTAGTCACAAACATCGACCACTTTATACCAGTGCCTCTAACAAAACGCACAACAATATTTGGTTAACGTATCGCTAAATGAGCGAAAGCCATAAAATCCTCTGATAATGTCACTGTTCGCTCGAGCGCATAAATCACCCACTGCCGATTGAGCGAAGCGACTGTCAGGCTAATGATGCCTCGTTCATGTTTCCTCGCCATTAATCCTGCCCTAAAGGCTTGTTTTATTACCTGAGAATGAGGCTCTGTTTACTCTCAGTCTTTGCAAAATTAGGTGTGTACTTCCTTCATTCCCTGCTTCCCATTGTTGTTTTGTTAGGGACCGAGGAGCAAAAATAAAATGACTTCCTCAAAGATTTAGCCAATTACATATTTTCTCTATTTGAAAAAACCCTTATAATATAGTAATGCCAATATACAAAGCTTCTACGTTTTAATTTAGGGGGTTATTTATTAAATTTTTAATTTTTTTTTTTTTTACAATATCCGAATATTTAATGAAAAAAAAAAATGTAATTTTTTCGGGATTTACTATACCCCGAGGATGGAAAAAAATCAGAATCCGAAAATTCAGCATCTGAAAACTGCCGAGGTTGAATTTAAGTCAATGGGAGAAGTCTCAAAGATATCCTGGGTTTCGTGCAATAATCTGAAGAGTTTAAGGTTTTCAGGCAAAAAAATACGAAAAAAAAATTTATTTTTTCGGCAGAAAATCTGAAAAATTTGTACGATTCGAATTTTCGTAAAATGTTCAAGTTTTTTTTCCCACATTGGAATTTTTCTAGAAAATGCATTTCATTAATAAGGGGAAATAACCCATGTGATTTGGTCAGAGTATATATACAGGTATAGGACCTGTTATCCAGAATGCTCGGGACAAGGGGTTTTCCGGATAAAAGATCTTTCCATAATTTGGATCTTCATTCCTTAAGTCTACTAGAAAATCTTGTAAATATTAAATAAAGCCAATAGGCTGGTTTTGCTTCCAATAAGGATTAATTATATCTTAGTTGGGATCAAGTAAAGGCGACTGTTTTATTATTACACAGAAAAAGGAAATCGTTGTATAAAATTTGGATTATTTGGATAAAATGGAGTCAATGGGAGACCATTCCGTAATCTGGAGCATTCTGGATAACGGGTTTCTGGATAATGGATCCCATACCTGTATATCAGAAAATAATGAGATAAATTCAGATTTGGATAAATAACCCCCTAAATGTAATTGTTATTTTAAAAAATAATTTTATACAATCAATTTCTGTATGCAAATGGTTCCTCAATGCAGGGCCTATTTATTGAACCTCAAACTTTTCTAGCCGAGTTTTTAAAGGCGAAAAACAAAACGAGAATTTTCCCGAGTTTATTATGCTACAAAGCTGCTAAAAATTCAAATCTGTAAAGTAAAAGTCAATAACAGAGGGTCCCTTTAATAATTGGAACATGGTTTGTACCTTCATGGTTCTACAAAGTTTCAGGCTTTTAACGCTTTTTTAACGTTTTCCTTTCATAATCCGATAAATTTGTGTTTTTCAGATGACAGCTCGAAAAAGTCGCACGATTCGAATAGTTGCATGATTTTGTTGGGGTTTTCCAGATAATGGATCTTTCTATAATTTGGATCTAGAAAACCATGTAAACATAAAATAAAGCCAATAGGCTGGTTTTGCTTCCAATAAGGATTAATTATATCTTAGTTGGGATCAAGTACAAGGTACAGGTATGGGACCTGTTATCCAGAATGCTTGGGACCTGGAGTTTTCCAGATGATGGATCTTTCCATAATTTGGATCTTCATTAAGTCTACTAGAATATCATGTAAACATTAAATAAACCCAATAGGCTGGTTTCGCCTCCAATAAGGATTAATTATATCTTAGTTGGGATCAAGTACAAGCTACTGTTTTATTATTACAGAGAAAAAGGAAATAATTTTAAAAAATATGAATTATTTAGATAAAATGGAGTCTATGGGAGACAGCTTTTCCGTATGCTTTCTGGATAACGGGTTTCCAGATAACGGATCCCCTACCTATAGTAAAAAAAAGTCGAGCAGACAGGCCTCCCTGTATTTTTTAAATTTTTATGTTGTTCTAATAATTGAAGTATAACAAGGAAAACACTTCCTTACAACGCCTCAATTTAGACTCTTTGTAAATAAAAATATTTAACATACGATTGTAATTGTGACGTTGTCATTTAATTGTGACATTGTAATTATTTGAGAATCTTTCAGTGGAAAAATTCTAAATGAGGATTTGAATCCAAGTAGGTGGAGAAGTAGGGGGTCGAATTTTTTTTAAAGAGACAGTACTTCGACTATCGAATGGTCGAATAGTCGAACGATATATAGTTCGATTTGAAGTCGTAGTCGAAGGTTGAAGTAGCCAAGTTTTTTTTTATTCTATTCCTTCACTCGAGCTAAGTAAATGTGCCCCTAATTTTTTTTTAACATTAAGGGGGTTATTTACTAAACTCAGGTTGTTTTTTTTTTTTAAAACTCGATTTTTTCAAAATATATTAAAGTCCTACGCAGCAAAACCGCCATCTCAGACCTGTCCGAGGTTGTGTAGAAGTCATTGGCAGAGGTCCCTTTCCTCTTTTGAAATTTCTGTGGTCTGCTCTGAAATTAGCCCAAATATCTGACCTTTTTGGGCAAATATTTGTATTGTTTTCGGGTGGAAAGACTGAAAAAAAAATCGAGTGATTCGGGAAAAAACTCTGACGTGCAATTCAGGTTTTTGCTCGATTATATAGAGTTTTTACCCAAACCGATTAAATTGAGCTTTTTTAAATAATAAATAAGGTCAAATCATGGATTTTAGTTTGGTCGGACTTTTTTTATTTCGAAAATAATATCGTTTTTGTTTTGTTTTCATTTCTTTTTCAGTGGCAACAGAATGTCCCACCTCCCCTGTTATAGTTCCTGCCACCATGTTGTGGTTCCAGAAATGAACGGATACTTTGTGTTTGCGTCACACACCAAAATATTTACCCTCCGCAGGCGGCGTGTCGGAAAGATACAAAATTCCCCCTTGAACGATTAAAAGTTCAAAGTCTGCCTGGCAACTAAGTCTTAATAAAAACAAAACCCCGCCATCAGATTGGCCAAAGATGGATCATTTATTGCAAGAGATTAAATTCTCCCAGACTAGGAAACAATGATCCAGTTAAAAGGCTTCTACAATGGCACGTTCCTCTGTTATCTTCAGCTCACCGTTGAGAAAACATTTTATCCTGCGGTCAGACATTTTGTCCCAACACGAGTCAACAATCAACTAACGCTTCTCGTAAAGCTAACTGGAAAATAAAGGGGAACACGATAAAAACAAAATATAAACTTCTTACCGTATGGGATGTCCATGGTGGCGTTAATCTGTGTGTGGACATTGACCATATCTGTCTCCTCTCCAGTTTTTAAAATAATTGCAAAAAGCGACACCTCTGAAGACATCGGCTAAAGAAGGATCAACGTTAGAACAGCAAGGTGTTGTAAAAAGAAGGGAGGGTTCTGTTCAGCCTCTGTTATCATATTGATTCTCCTAATCAGGACTAATGTAGGTGGAGATGTTAAATAGTAACTAGTCTCTTATGGAGACCGGTCTACAAGGCTTTTGTAACTATAGTAACAGTGAGAGGCCAGTTACTCAGACGGAAGTTTTTTTGTTTTTTTTTTTACTGCGCGGGGTTGACAAATACATTCACACCTTGACACAGTCCCATAAATACCTGTTCCAGGTAGAAGTTTCTCTTTACACAAAAATCTTTGCTCTGCCGTTAAAAAGGATCCGATGATTTGAAGTCTATTTTGTGAAATATAGACAATGTGTTTGTTTTTTTTTATTATCCAAACCCAGCAATCCAAATGTTAGTTAGTAGCACACTGTCCCTGGTAACACGTGACTTCTAACTAAAATACAGTGAGATTTTTTTTTTTTATCCCTAGTGCTAAAACTCTGCGAACATTTTAGGGCAGTGGTTTTCAGATCTTCTTTGAAGTCCTCCTTGAGGGCAGAGACACAATCGCCTAGCGACAAATCACCTCTTCTTCGGGCGACTAATCTCCCCAAACTGCCTTCCCGCTGGCTAGAATCGAAATCCCGGCAGAATGGCACTGGGATCGCTTAATTTCCTCGTGAGGCAACTTCTGACGACTTTGGAAAAGGAAGTCCTCTGAGTGCCATCCTGCCAGGATTTACATGGCAGTTAGGGGAGATTAGTCGCCCGACTAAACCGGGCGACTAAATCTCCCTGAATCTCCACGTGTGTCTCTCGATCATCGGGTGAGGGACCCCCCTTAGCTCACAGCAGATCACATGTATCCAAACATTGCTTTATAGGCAGGGCCGGATTTACATAATGGGGGCCCCTAGGCCCACTGCCGTTCGTTGCCCCTGTCCCCTCCCCTTTATTCGAGGAACTTTTCATCAATGGGGATTAGCGCATGGGAAATTAAAAAAATCCAGCGCATTCCCAGTGTTTTTGAACCAATGTGGGTGTGGTTGGGCAGCATGCCGCCCCCCTAAATTCCTGCCGCCCTAGGCCCGGGCCTAGGTGGCCGTTCCACAAATCCGGGCCTGTTTACAGGTACTTCAGCCTGGACCATAATTAGCAATCATGGGGCACCTTATTACTAAGTAAGAAGGGCGAAATATTTTCGCATTGATCAACTGGGCCTCAGGGGTGGTTGGCCATTCAAGAAACATGAATGGTGCCCAAAAGAAACAAAAATGCCTGATGCACACATGGTCAAACCTCTGATTTGCCCTGGACAGACCCCAGGATTCCAATACCCTGCTAAACTCCACCTACTACCCCCTACATTCAGCGATATGTTTCTCATTTCTTGGGCCCTCCTTCTCCTACACGGCCCCTAGCTGTACCCTTTGCAAAACCCTGTTGAGAGCCCTGACTTAAAGGGCACCTGCTGCCAAAACATATTATCCCTAAACAAAGGTGCAGGCTAATAGAGCCCACACTCCAGTTGGGGGTAACAACAGGTTTTTTTAAATTGACCCCCGCCAGCGTTAGGACATGGCCATATCGGTCAGAGCACATGCACATAATTGGTTTCTGACATCACACGCATAATGAGCAAGTTACGGTATTCGCTCATTATGCACATATGTGTGCCGCAACATGGGTCGCCGGAACCAGGAGCTAGCTCCGGGTGCGGGTGGCTTGGCGCTGACTGGAGGGGCAATTAAAAAAAAAAAAAACTACTGTTACCCCCAATGGGAGTGAGGGCTCTAATAATATTTTTTGGTAACAGGTGCCCTTAAAGTCAGAGCTCCAAACATATCTGGTAAACCCCACAATTTGGGCTTAGGGTCACGATACACAAGGAACACTAATCTATCCATGGGTCAATCTGGTGCATTTCCATGAAACGATCAAGGTCAAGTGCTTTACAAAATGTTTGTTTTAAAAAAAAACATTGTATTGTTGCAGCTGGTGGTAGGTATGCGGAATTAACATAAATGAACTGGAATTACTTTAAACTGACACAATTCCTCTTGCTACAATACGGGTGGATTTCTGAATTTTTGGTGCCACATTTTGCTTGCCATTGGCCATATTCTAAAAATTTTTTGGCTACTTCGACCATCGAATAGGCTACTACAACCTTCGACTACGACTTCGATTCGAACGTTTCGAACTAAAAATAGTTTGACTATTCGACCATTCGATATTAGAAGTACTGTCTCTTTAAAAAAACTTCGACTACCTACTTTGCCACTTTAAACCTACCGAGCTACAATGTTAGCCTATGGGGACCTTCCCCATAAGTTTTCTAAACTTTTTCTGATCGAAGGAAAATCTTTCGATCGATGGATTAAGATCCTTCGATTCGTTCGATTCGAAGGATTTAATTGTTCGATCGAAGGATTTTTCCTTCGATTGAAGTATTTGCGGTAAGTCCTTCGACTTCGATATTCAAAGTCGAAGGATTTTACTTTGAGGGTCGAATATTGAGGGTTAATTAACCCTTGATATTCAACCCTTAGTAAATGTGCCCTGAACTATTTAGCAGTGGGTTAAAATACAGCAAATGTCTTACTAATGATAATCCACCAGGTAAACCAAAGTAGGTAGGCAATCTCTCCAGAAGACAATGTACCTATCCTCTGTAGGATGAAAAACTCTTTTGGATATTTAAGAATAATCCAGAATATTAACTGGCCACTTCTACAGAATATTATATGTCAGTAAATGTACAAGGTGTGGAACACATTACTGTCTCCCATCGATCCTTTCTTCCCATGGAATGCACAAAAGATCAATAAGGACCATTGTTCCAATAGATACTGCAGCCTTATCGATCCCAAAGTGAGTCACTCCTCTCCATTCCATTCTTTTGTCAACTGATGCCAATTCGCCAGCAGGGTAGGGTATTCAACGAAACCAGCCTTTAGACCCCTACACGTTCATAAATTGAAGATACTTTATCATAATCTATCTTTTCTTTGTGTCCATGAAAACAAACTTTGCCAAATTTAGAACTTTTGGGAAAAAAATAATTCATCATTGACAATATTATTTAAATTATCATAGGGGGAATTTATAGATGAAGGCTGCCATGATTTTCACACCCTGTCATGCAAAGAGCCTATGTTCCTCCCCAAGAATATAGCACTGTCAATCAGTAGCACTGTCTCATTCATGACGGGCGGGCGAGAGGAGACATAGATGTCCTTTGTCCTGTTCTCTAACTTTAGGGCAGGAGTGCTCATACTTTACTAATGCGAGGTCTACTTTAAGTGATGTTGTCCTATGATGATCTACATCCATAAAAGCATTGTTAGCATTCTGTTCTCGGAAAATATTACTTAAACCCTCCTTATGAGAAAAGGGTGATTTAGAAACTTTTTGTTGACTTGGTGTCTTGAGATCTTCTGATCATCAACTAACGGTCTACTGGTAGGTCCCAATCTACCTTTTGGACACCCCTGCTTTAGGGCATCATTCAGACGTGCAAGGCCAAGAAGGAGCCCAGTACTTGGTGCGGTGCTAGGTGCTGAGTGTAGCCAGACAGAAGTGTTCTTTGCTCTAGCACTTGCATTCTAGGTCACAGTGAATGGCCAACATGTGGGATGCTAGACAATCAACGAGGATACAGTTGCATATACTTGTAATGGTAAATATTTATAATTGATCGTTTGAGAGAACACCGCTTTGTAATCTTTTCCTTTCTTATTCCTGAAATAATGACTTACTTCAGAATTAACATGGATTGTGACCAAATATCAGTCTAAAAAGTGTTGTGTGGTCCTCAAAAAGTCTGAAAATTACACTGCATGCAATGTTCCCTCAAAGGCAGGGGTCCCCAACCTTTTTTTACCTGCGCCATATTTAATTGCAAAAAGAGTTGAGGAACAACGCAAGCGGGGGAAAAAAGTCCATGGTGGAGCCAAATAAGGGCTGTGATTGGCTATTTGGTAGCCCCAGTATGGACTGGTAGCCTAGAGGAGGCTCTGTTTGGCAGTGCATTTGGTTTTTATGCAACTAAAACTTGCCTCCAAGCCTGGAATCCAAAAATAAGCACCTGCTTTGAGGCCACTGAGAGAAACATCTAAGGGGTTGGTGAGCAACATGTTACTCATGAGCCACTGGTTGGGGACCACTGCTCTAAGGTGTGTGCTCCTTAGAGCTTACAAACATCTGTATTAATTCTGGCCTGAGCACACAGTTTTAAAAAAAACTGTGCACAAGTTTAAAATATGCACACAAAATACATTTTTTTTTGCACATAGCCGAGATGGATTTAGAGGGAACATTGGTAAACTAACAAAGAAGAAATCTCAAATATAGGGCCACGTTGAATTCAGCGAGGAAAAGGTTTAGCACATGAAAAATCATGGACAAGATTCAATTTGAAATGCAATTCAGAAAAACATATCTCACGGCTTATAACGTGAAAACTCTATTGAAGTCTATGGTGAAAAAATTGGAACTGAATCGAGCTCGAATGTCAAGAAGGCTTCAAATGGGTCACTGGACCTCTGCCATTGACTTCTACATGAACTCGGCAGGTTTTAGGTGGCGAATAGTTGAATTCGAGTTGCTCCCAGGGTCAAGGTATGATAAATCTAGAATTCGAATTTGGATTATTCAAAAATCCAACTCGAAAATTCGAATTTCAATTTAAAAATTGAACCCTAATAAATCTGCCCCTAATAATCACCTCGAAACAAACGTAATGCAACGAGGAGAAACAAATCATATTTATTTAATTTTACAAAATAAAGAACATACAGAAACAATGTTGAGCTCATACAGTACATACATATTTCATACAAAGTAAAAAAACAAACAAACAAACATGGTCATGGTCTAAAATCCATCACTTGTGACCTGGATCCTGTTTCAATGCATCTGATAAATTGTATTGATTTGATTGTACCCCAACATTGTGTAATGCTCTCTTTGTGTAAACATTCAGCAAGGGCTAATGACAAAGGCATTTGTTAGAATACTTCACACTGGTTTTTACTTAAAGGGGAAGCCAAGTTTAAGATAGAATAAGGCTAGAAATTTGGTATTTTGTTTACTAAACATAAACATGAACTAAACTAATCCCTTGAAGATAAACATAAACATGAACTAATCTCTTGAAGCCTAATCAAACAAATGATTTATGCTTTCAAAGTTGGCCGCAGGGGGTCACCATCTTGTAACTTTGTTATACATCTTTGCAAGACCAAGACTGTGCACATGCTCAGTGTGGTCTGGGCTGCTTAGGGATCGTCATAAATGATCAAAACAGCACAAGTCAAATAATATCTGCCAGAAGCCGATACAGCAAGACTGATTAATAATCAGAATATACAGACTGCACTGGCTCCTGTGTTGTCATGTAATCTAATGTGGATTTTATAGTTTTTGTATTGTTTAATACAAACTTTCTCCAACTCCAGCAAAATAATCCTCCAAATAGAATCCCAGTTTATCTGTTTAAATCTGGCTCCATGATCTTTGTCCCTGCAGCTGGAGTTGGAAACAGTAAAGGGGATGTAAAGGCAAAAATAGAATACAATGTAAAGCTCTACACAGTCGCCGACTGTTCTGCATGGCTGGGAAGTAAGGCGGGGCTCCCCCTGCTGTTCATAAGTATGATTGTTTCCCTGCAGAGCAGTTAGGGACCGTCTGACAATTCCTATCCACAGCAGTAAATGAAGGGAGAATTTCACTGCATACAGTCAGGTTTCTTATAAAAACAGTACACATTTTTTAATTAAAGTATATTGGAGATAGGTTTCTTTTTCATTGAAGAAAGTAAAATTGCCTTTACATGCCCTTGAAGAAGCATTTTATATTTAGTACGCCCTAGAACAAATTGGCTTTCACTCTTTGGAACTGAAATTCTGTGTATGCATGTTCCCCTGTGAGCCCCCTCACTTGGATGGATTCTGTTGTTAAGCTGTCCTTGGTCACTAGTACCCTGGCTTTGAGGGCAGAGCCACCTGCTTGGCTTTATGCTCTTCCACCGGTAGCTCCTCTATGATTTCTTTGTTCTGGGTTCTGACTCAGAGTTCAGAATCCACGGAACTCATGTTAAATAAACATTGTTCTACACCCCAAGTGGTCTCTAAATTTCCACAACCCTTACAGTTCAGGACTCCCCAAATATAAATTGTCTCAACATCCATCTCTTTATTGACTCATTAAAATGCCACACAAAACTTGTGTTTGACAATTTGTTCAACACATGGACACTGGTAGAACAGTTTTTCCTGGTGTTAAATTAGAGACAGGAACCATTGTGAATTAGTAAGTTATTATGGAGTTATTTATTAAAGTCCGAATGTCAAAAACCTGAAAAATTCAAGTTTTTTTTACAAATAAAATCAAATTTTTTGTGAAAATAATGCAAATTTGCCAAGATTTATAATATCCAGAAAATAAAAAAAGTCTGAATCCTAAAATTGCCCATCTCAGACCTGCCGAGGTTGAATATAAGTCAATGGGAGAGGTCCCTATCCTATTTGGAAGTTTCTGTGGTCTGTGCTGGAATTAGCCAGAAAATACAAATATTTCAGGCAAAAATCGGAAAAATTCAGGCTTTTTGGGAAAAAGCCTTAAAAAAAAACCAAGCAATTCTGGAAAAAAAAAGTTTGAGTGTTTCCCCCCGACCCGATAAAATCTAGCTTTTTTAATAATAAATAAGGTCAAATCATGGATTCTAGTTTGGTCTGACTTTTTTTTAATAAAATAATTAGAAAAATTCGGATTTTGATAAATAACCAAAACTGCCACCCTCCGTCCCCATATATTTAAAACAATACCATATTAAAACCAGGAAAGCTTATTGGATTTCACCCCAGAGAAACACATGTTGTTGCTACAGACACCTCCGTAACTGGGGGGACAAGCAGAACAAGGTCGCCCTAACTTATAGGGGGCTTCGCCTATCCAGTTTCCCCTAGAAGAAGAACATTAGGATAAAGTTAGGGAAAATGCACTTCAAGCATACACCAACATCATTTTAATTTAACAAATGTTTCTGCAAAGCCAAATACAGGCGTGGGATCTGTTATCCACAATGCTCAATACCTTGGGTTTTCTGTATAAGGGGTCTTTCTGTAATTTGGATCTCCATAACTTAAGTCTAGAAAAAGTCCTTTAAACATTAAAGGAGAAGAAAAGCTACAGCAACATTTTATTGCCATTAGATAAGATGCAATAGTGTAAGATAGATGCTATATTTATTCTGTAGAATGTTTTACTATACCTGTGTAAACAGCTCTAGAAGCTCTCTGTTTGTTTAGGATAGCAGCTGCCATATTAGCTTGGTGTGACATCACTTTCTGCCTGAGTCTCTTCCTGCTCACTCATAGCTCTGGGCTCAGATTACAGCAGGGAGGGGAGGAGGGAGAGAGGAGCAAACTGAGCATGCTCAAGCCCTAGCCCTGGAGGTTTAAGCTGAAAACAGGAAGTCTGATACAGAAGCCCATGAGTACACAATAGAAGGAAAGAAATGTGGTGTTTCTTTTAACAGAGGACTCAGAGCAGCATTACTTATTTCGGTGGACCTTTCTGAAAAGGCTTACTTAGTTTTAACCTTTCCTTCTCCTTTAAGTAAATCCGACAGAATTATAAATTAGGATCAATGGTTTATTAATGCAAAGAAAAAAGTTTTTAAAAATTAGAATTATTTGATTAAAGTAGAGTCTATAAGAGATGAGCTTTCTGCAATTCAAATCTTTCTGAATAATGGGTTTCCAGGTAACAGATCCCATACCTGTAATAACAACCCATCATCATCTTCTGAATCTAGACAAACAGTCATTCTATTGCCATTTCTTTAGCTTCTGGAATTCAACTATCTTAAGGTTTTAGAGGTATTGGTGTCTTTACTGTTTCCACCGGTTTGTGGAGGCATCTCAATGACGTATTACTAGGATAAATGTTACTAAAAGTTTTCAGTTTGCCCCGAGTATTGATTTCTTGGTAATTATGGAGATTTAATGAGTAAATACATAAAAATTGTCACTTTTATTTGCTTAAAAATAAGCAAATGACTATTCTCCAAACAGGAGGAACAAATCCATGTGCTTAGGAAGGCTCCTTTTCTAAACTGATGACTGCTCCGCCAAAGCACTGATCTGATGCAAAAGGACAATCCTTGTACAGAAAGAATACAACTATCTAGTACTTAATTGAATGTGTCCATAGAAATTCTGTGCAAATGATGGATATGGAAAATCAGATTTTTTTTATCAGACTTGGGTCATTTATAAAAATCCTATTTCCAAACAGTTCAATAGTAACCACTTTTCTAATGAAAAATGTACTAAATTGTAACTAAAACGTCAATGCAATTTGTGTTTTTCTCAATAGACAGAGAAACACTTAAACAGGTATGGGACCTGTTATCTAGAATGTTCGGGATCTGGGGCTTTCCAGATTTTTGATCTTCATACCTTAAGTCTACTAAATAAACCCAATAGGCTGGTTTTGCTTCCACTAAGGATTAATTATATCTTAGTTGGGATCAAGTACAAGGTACTGATTTATTTTTGTAGAGAAATTATTTTTAAAAATCTGGATTATTTGGATACAATGCAGTCTATGGGAGATAGCCTTTCCATAATTTGGAGCTTTCTGGATAATGGGTTTCTGGATAACGGAACATAGTATATTTTTTTTTGTTGTGGTTATTCCCCTCTCCCCCAAAAAATCCCAATCGTTTAAAGCAATTAACTACTAATTAACAAGGTCCATGTTTAATAAGGGTTCCTGTGTTCCAGTCATAGGGCACTTCCATTTATTAACAAATTACTGTTTTTGCACATTTGAAAGGACAAAGGAAAAATACTTACTTTATTGAATAATTGCACACTAGGTATGACGCCTGCCTCCACGTACTACCCCAGACGTTTATATTAGTGCAGATATTGATGGCACACCCTATTCTATTGGATGATGCCCATACCATCTGAAATAGAAAGTTGAACATATTAATGTAGTGTCTTCTGCATTGACCAAACTCTCTCCTTAAAACAAGAATTTCATGTCTGATAGAAGATTCATTCCAGTAATATCTGATGGTGAATTTAATATTTACAATAATTTGACCACTCAAGTTTCCTGCTGTCCTTGTGGGCAGAGAAAGTCTTCCTCTTGGCCATTCTTGTTATGATGAATTTCAATGTATAGCAGTTAACTGTTCATACTCAAGATAGTTTGGTGACCATCCACTGCAACATTCTTAACAAACAGGGTCTCTGGTGGAATGTAAAAATCGAGGTTCGACTGTATATTGTGTGGTAATTCAAATTAATAACTTTAGAAGGTATAAAGATGAGCTAGCAATAATTTGTGAGATGATTATGAAATGTTGACTCATAAGATATGTACTACAAGTCCCAGATGTTTCCTTTTCACCCCCAGAAACCTCCACCTTCCATGCCTTCCATATCCAGTGGAGATACATTTTTGATCAACGGGCCAAAATTAGAGTCTGTCATTGACAAGTGCTGTAGAATAACCTACTGTAAGTAGGGAGTGGGCCAGGATGCTGGACATGCACTGTTTGGCCAAAAGTACTTACCAGTCCATCTCATGAGTGCAATACTGTTTCTCAAACCCCAGAACTAACACCAAGGCCCCTGGTTACGAAACACACTTCTGACTATAATAGCCACCATTCGCTTCAGGAGGAGCCCTCCAATACTCGGTTCCTGCAAGTGTGAGGACCAAGGAGACAGTTCTGGGCAGACAACGGAACCAAACATTTACAGGTATGGGACCTGTTATCCAGGATCTGGGGTTTAACGGATCTTTCCGTAATTTGGATCTTCATACCTTAAGTCTACTAGAAAGTCATGTAAACATTTAATAAACCCAATGGGCAGGTTCTGCTTCGAATAAGGATTAATTATATCTTCGTTGGGATCAAGTACAAGCTACTGTTTTATTATTAGAGAGAAAAAGGAAATACGTTTTAACAAATTTGGATTATTTGATTATAATGGAGTCTATGGGAGATGGCCCTTCCATAATTTGGAGCTTTCTGGATAAAGGGTTTCCGGATAATGGATCCCATACCTATACAGGCAGGACAGGGAACAGGCCAAGTCAGTACAAATCAGACTACAGGACTATCAGAGTGCATTACAGGATCAGGAATATAAGGTTCAGTCCACACAAGCAGATTCGCCCCACAAGGAAACTTTGGGCGACTTCGGAAAACGAAGTGCGTGTGTGAATTGCTGTAGGCAATTTTCATTTTAGCCGGTGGAGGGCAGGGCAAAGGCAGTTCGGGAGGTTGTCGCCCTGAAGAAGAGGCGTTTTGTAGCTGGGGCGACAAATCTCCCCAAATCTGCTTGTGTGGACTGACCCTAAATAGGATAAACAGGCCAAGGTCAAACCAGACAGTGCAGTACAAAATCAAGAGCCAAGGACTTAGTCGAGGTCACAGGCCAAAGTCAATACCAATCAGTAGCGCAGTACAAAGTTAGAAATCGAAGAATTATGAGTAAGAGGCAGGGTCATACAGGCAGTGAATTAGCAGAAGTCAATGGTCAAGAACAAAGATCAGAACTATGAGCGCACCCAGGAACTATTTGAAAATACACCTTCGTTGGGCAATGTGAATAGGGACATGGTACCTTTAAACATTTGAAATTCGCACCAAAAATGATGTCAGGTGAGGTGCACGAATCATAACCCAGAAGTGCGTCATTCTCGAATGGTGCGCAGAAGGGGAGGTGCCAGGCGTCCCTCCACTCCACTAGACTGCCAGGTACTCTCACAAATACATTGTTCTTTAATGCTTGATACTTTACCTGCACCCGAGCAAGCTCTATTCATCAGGTAGTGAATAGACAAATTATATGGCTGCCCCCCAGTAGGGAGAACAAAACAGTTGATATCTACCCAGCCTGAAAGAAGTTTGGGATGAAACTGATATGTTTGACTCTAAACAAGTTCCAAGCTGAAGTGTGTCGAAATCTGGCAGGGTTCTTTGCACAACCCTCCAGGAATTACAACATTCCTTGAAATGGGCTCTGAATACACAAAGTTATATACCCTAAAGCAGAAAAGAAGAAAAAAGGCAGCATAAATACCAAAAAAAAGTGAAATGAATCATCTCTGTGGTTAATTAGAAAGGTAAAGAAAAGAGATGATTACAAAGCTAGAACTGAATCTGAGCATGCAGCTAACATTCCAGCTGTTGGAAAATGAACCGGCCAATATAAACTATGTCAGGATATGTCTGAATGAGATCTTTCACAGAAGACGGGTACATCTACTACGTCAATGATTGGTTTCAATGTCTGTCTGTTGGCCAGAGATGATGCTGTAATGGTTTATTTGACATCCCAAGTTACACTGAATGCACATGGAAAAGACTGGACAGTCAGCAAATTTCGAGTTTTACTTTTTCCCCAAGAAAGGATTTAAGACTGACTGCCAAGGACAACATGGGTTTTATCACAGTTAAGGATTTAGAGTGAGCAAAGTGTGGATCTCAGATGGCCTTTACCATCATAACCGGAATAAAAACCAAACCTCAAAACACCTTGTGGGCATGTGCACTGGTGTCTATGAACGGAGCTACAAGCAAGTCTACGGAGCAGTGGGTGCTCAGCCCAACTCATTCTCTAAGAGCATATACTGGGAGATATAGAAGGACATAATAAATGTTGTCGGCAACTGGAAAATAAGGGTGCTCCTATGTGTAAATTGTACACAGTTTACATGGGTACGGTCATGGGTATTTAATGTATTCAATAATAACAAGGTACGCTTTGGCATCTGCTACTTTGTGTCCCCAAGTAACATTGTCCTTTCCCGTCTATGTACTGGGAGAAGATAGGCTTTTATATAAAATTGAACAAGAAGGAAGAGATTAAAAAAAAATAGAGATGTTTTGAACTGGGGTCTCTTGAAGGTTTGACACCATTGTATTAATAAATTGCAACATTATTTACTTCTTGGCACCTATAGAAGTCTGACCATCAGTCCACCTGAACCTACTGGAGCACTGGCAGTTTTACCCTTATCCAGAGTGAAAAAATACCAACACACTTCCATGATGACACCAATTCACCAAAGCAGTTATGTTAGAGGTGACCTTTTTATGGTGCCATACTCGGGCACCCTTAGATACATCTGTCTTCTGTGTTGGCTGGAAAATGTCCTTTGGAATTACACATATTTTTTCCTTTTGTTTTTATAATTCATTGATGTGAGGGGAGATCGAATTAGCAATACATCATTGAAACCAGTTAGACACACCTTAACTGTTTTCAATTAAGTTAAATTGAACTTCCCTAGACAGAAATTGAGCTGATGCCTTTGCTTATATCAACTGTTAGGTATACAGTTATAAACAGAATATTTCACTGGAACAGCTAATGGTTTCCCCAGCAGAGAGTAGGACCATGTTTTGAAGATAGCAGAAGAATCCTGAAGTTTGTAAGACCAGTAAACTATTTTTAATTTATCCTTTGGGTATATAATGACTTTCCGGTTGGCGAGCTTCCCTAGATTAATAATAGTGTTATTGGCTCAGCTTGAAGAGCATTCCTTGCACAATACTCCATTGTTTCTTAGGTTTTTAAAAAAACAAAACAAAAAAGCACCAAATAGTGTACAGCTATGGGGCCTCTTATCCAAAATGCTCAGGACCTGGGGTTTTAAAGTTAACAATATGCAGAATCAACTGCAATCCTCCAGTCATCATTGGGCCAAATGACGTAATCGTTCGTAATCATTGGCCAGTAACGTAACTAGAGGGGGTCGGACCCTGGCCCAGTTGCACCACCTGCACCCCTGGTAGTTACGCCACTGTATTTGGCACCAACCAGAAACTGAGATAATAACACTTTAGGGACCTTATAATTGCACTGAGAAAAGCTATGGGAATGGCCAAAAAGTATCTGATCAAATCACAGCAGATTGCCCAAAAACCATGAGAGCAGACTATGAAGCATCAATAACATTTCTTTCATTCATGGACTGCACATTGTAGGCAACCCCAGACAGAAGGGACTCATCTAGTACCTGGGTATAGTGAGTGCACACTGCACCAGTGCATTTGTTAGGGCAGCTGGGATTACACTCTCGAGGATGGGGAAAGGAATAATGTTGCCTCTCATCGTACCAACCTTTCACAAGATCCACTATTGACCGATATCTGGAAAACAAGAGGGTTGGTGAGCTCATTTTCTATCACTATTTTCCTATACCATTTGTACTGCCAGACCACTAAAGTGATGACTGAGTTACCTTCATCAGACTAAAAAATTGGTAACATTTTCTAAAAAACAATTGGCCATGTTGAATCAAAACTCTCATTTTCCTCCATGTTGGAATCAGAGTTCTACCACTCAGAAAAACATTACCTGCCAGAATGAACGGAGAGATTTTGCCCTATGTAGCGCATAAGTTGATTAGGTCCATGGTCCCACTTGCATTGATTTGCCCACGACTCTGCAGACTTTGCTAACCTCTCATCCCACACCTAAAGAGAATCATAAGAAAACTGGTTTAATGTTCATTGTATTAGGGTTAAATACTGTTTCAGACTCACCTTGCCTCATGCTATGCACCAACCTTCCTTTTGCATTTTGGAAAAAAATAATAATAGAAAAGTAATTTATTTTCCAAATGAGTTAAAAGAAAAAGATCAGGAGCTATCACAGAAAGGACCCAGAAAACCGACCTTTACCTGTGAGCTGCCAAGCCTTCTGCTCACTTTTGCTTCTCATATTAAAAAGATGAAAATGTTGGGAGACGTATATGAGAAAGATTCTAGGACTGAGACTTCCAAGAAAATGGGTTTTGCTATTAGTTTAGATACCTCATCTGCCATAAACTGTCACTTCATAAACGTATCTCAACACTTCTATCCAACTGTCAAATCATAAAACGGGTTCCAACAATGTCCACTGCAAGTTTCCAAACTACAATCAAACTATTTTTTCCCCACAACTCTTTGGTTTTAGTTGTTCATGTCATACAAGTCTCATGCAGTTCTATTCAACTACACCAGGTACACCTACGTGAAAGCACACATTAGATTTGTACTATGAGCTACTGGACCTGGGCCTTCATTATGACATTTATGACATTACTCCATTTAAGTGTTGCAGTCAGTGGTTTATCCTTAGAGAAGATTTTGGACATGACCCAACTGTGCTTTCTTATGAGTAAAACATCTGGAAGATCTGCACAAAAACCCAGCTGAATATCAAGTCTCAATGACAAACACCACAAGCTTTCCAGTTCCTCTCAGTTGTGAGTCCAGCTGAAAGGAATAATATTTGGACTGTACTTAATATATATCCATCATGAAGAACGTTCAATGTACAGTCAAACCAAAAACAACAGAGCATCTCTAGTGATGGGCGAATTTATTCGCCAGGCGCAATTTCGCAGCGAATGTGCGCGATTTGCCGCCAGCGAATAAATTCGGGAAACGCCCGTGAAAATTCGCGGGAAAAATTCAAAACGGACGCCGGCGTAAAAAACGGGCGCTGGTGTCGAAAAAAAGGGCATCGGCATTGAAAAAACAGGCGTCGGCGTCGAAAAAACGGGCGCTGGCATCAAAAACGGGCACCGGCATCAAAAACGAGACGCCGGCGCCATTTCGCGAATTTTTCGCCGTAAATTCGCGCAAATTCGCCCATCACTAAGCATCTCTAAAGCTTTCTCTAATTTCCTCGATATGTCAAAGTCAGTAGAGCTCATTATTCAGTGCTATATATTTATACACGTGGGGGCACATTTACTATGCTCGAGTGAAGGATTAGAAGGAAAAAAACTTTGAATTTCGAATGTTTTTTTTGGCTACTTCGACCATCGAATTGGCTACTTCGACCTTCGACTACGACTTGGATTCGAACTAAAAGTCGTTCGACTATTCGACCATTCGATAGTCGAAGTCCTGTCTTTTTAAAAAAAACTTCGACCTCCTACTTCGCCACCTAAAACCTACCGAGCATCAATGTTAGCCTATGGGGAAGGTCTTTTTATTATTTAATTTCTGATCGAAGGAATTTCGTTCGATCGATGGATTAAAATCCTTCAAATAGCACTAAATCCTTCAACTTCGATATTCGAAGTCGAAGGATTTAACTTCGATAGTCGTATATCGAGGGTTAATTCGCTAAACGAACGATTATTCCCTCGATCGTTCGGTTGAACGAATAGTGCTAAATCCTTCGACTTCGATATTCGAAGTTGAAGGATTTAACTTCGATAGTCAAATATCAAGGGTTAATTAACCCTCGATATTCGACCAATAGTAAATGCGCCCCCTAATTTCTGGCATGAAGGAAAGTCGGTTGAATATACCGTTTTACTAATGAACCTTTATCTACGTCCGGGAAAATGTTAATGGCTTTTTAGCAATGGTACAACTATCTACAAATCATACTTTATTTTTGAAGTCCCTGTAAAAAAAAAAAGTGTGATTTTAATTTTACATGGAATGATTGAGATAGAACAGGTCAAACAATAAATATTTATATATGGGAAATGTAAATGTTTTAAATGGGTAAAACGTGCAAAAGCCAAGGTGGAAATGAAGAGCGTAGAGCGAAGTCAGGCCAGGCAGGGTTCGGGACAGGCGCAAGGATCAAAGTCGGTAGTCAGGCAGGAGTCAAAACCAGACTTAGTGGACACGAGAAGGGTACATCAGAATCGGGGTCAAAGGCAAGCAGGAGTCAAAAACCAGGATAACAATACGTATAAGCTCAAGCAGGAACAGAGTAAACAGAAGCCAGTTTGGGCAAGGGGGGGAAAAGGAAGCCGCTATTTAAAGGCAGAAGGACCAATGGGTATGGATATGTCTGGCATGTGATAATCAAGCCCTTAAGCATTCAAAGTTATGTGACAGATGCACCAGAAGATTGGCAGGCAACGCTGCTGCAGATACAGCAGAAGTGATGAAGTGGATCAGAGAGGCTGTAACGGAAGGAGTAAACTTAGCTACTAGAAAAGTCAGAGAAGAGATGGTTTATTCATCACATGGGCCGTCTACAAGTTATTCCCATAGTGGATGTCAATCACCTGTGGATTCGGAGGAGGAAGATGTTATAGAGGAAACAGAGAGTTCATCTTTTCAGTTCACGTTAGTGGAACCATTAATAAGGGCAGTGAGAGAACAGTTGGAGCTTCCAGAAAAGCCAGAGCAACAAGTATCATCCTCAAACCCTTTTAAATTCTTGAAGAGAGAGAAATCAACTTTTCCCTTGCATCAGGTAATAAAGGAGATTGTGGTTAAGGAGTGGAGTAAGACGGATACAAAGTTTCCTATTCCACCAAAGCTCCAGAAGCTTTATCCTTTCTCGGCAGAGGAAGAATTAATCTGGGATAAACCACCCAAGGTGGATGCGGCAGTTTCAAGGTTATCTAGAAAGACCCTATTACCTGTGGAAGATGTGATATCTTTTCTAAATCCCATGGATAGAAAAATGGAGGCATCTTTAAAGAAGACATATCTGGCTTTAGGAGCTACTTGTAGACCAGCTATAGCTTTGACATCGGTGTCAAGAGCAATGCAGATGTGGATACAAAATTTGGAGACAGCTTTAAAGGAAGGAGTGGATAGAAGAGACATTATTGAAGCTCTAGCTGAATTGAAATTGTCAACTGATTTCATATCTGAGGCTTCAGTGGACCTGGTCAGATCCTCCTCTAGAGCAATGGCCTTGTCGGTGGCGGCAAGAAGAGCTTTGTGGTAAAGAGCTTGGAGTGCAGACAAAGCTTCAAAGATGAATCTATGCAATTTGCCCTTTGAAGGTGAGATGTTATTTGGGGCAAACCTAGATGAAATAATTAAAAAGGTTACTGGCGGAAAGAGTGTCTTTTTGCCACAAGAAAAGAAGCCTTTTAGATCGTCAAGCTTTGGATTTGGGAAATCTTCCTTTCGAGACAAGGACACTAAGATGGAACAGAGGCAGATGATACCATCACGAGGAGGGGGACAATCATCTTATTGGAGAGGAGGACAATACTCCCTCTTTAAAAATCAGAGAGGTAGAGGGATGGAGTCAAAGACATCTAGAACATTTTGAAGGTTTGGCAGTCCAAACTTCAAAGATACCCAGAAGATTGATACATTTTGCAGAAGTTTGGGCAAGGTCTATAACAGATCAATGGGTATTACGGACCACCAGTCAAGGATACTACCTGGAGTTCAGTACTACTCCGATTCACAATCAATTTATAATGTCAAAGATTCCCAAGATAAGAGAACAGAGGACAGGGGATTTATTCAGCACTATTCATGGTACGCAAGAAGACAGGAGATTTTCGACCAGTGTTGGATCTAAGACCAATAAATGGATTCTTGAAGGTGAAGAGATTCAAGATGGAGTCAATTTTTTCGATCATAAAGGAGATCCGAGAAGGGGATTGGCTCCTATCTTTAGATTTGAAAGATGCCTATTTCCATATTCCTATAGCTGCTTCTCATCACAGGATCCTAAGATTTGCGATAGATCAAGACAGGCATTACCAATTTATGTGCCTCCCATTTGGACTGGCAACGTAGCCTCGAGTCTTTTCGAAGATCCTTCAGTCTCTTATAGCGGAAATCAGAAGGAAAGGAATACACATATTTCATTATCTAGATGATATTCTAATGATATTCTAATGAAATCACAAGATCCCGACAGTCTACTGCGACAAAGAGAATATGTTATTCATTTTCTGCAGGATCACGGTTGGGTTTTCAATATGGAGAAAAGTCAACTAGTTCCCACACAGGATCTAGTATATCTCGGTGCCAGGTTTCGTACAAGGCAGGGGGTTGTAGTCCTGCCAGAAGAAAAGAAGGAGAAGATAGAGCATACACTAAGAGATCTAATAAAGAGAAAGTCGTGTTCAGCCAGAGAGATAAGCAGTGCATTGGGTCTTTTAATCTCAACATTTCCGATGCTGAAATGGGCGAGGTGGCATGTAAGGCCCCTACAGAAGATGTTTTTATGCCACTGGGATCCAAGATTACAAGATTGGAATCAGAAAATATGGATTCACACTCAGGAAATGAAGGAGATGAAGTGGTGGTTAAGAAGAGAAAATTTGGCAAGAGGGCAAGTGTTGACAGAAATCACTTGGAAGGTTCTGACCACAGATTCCAGCCCTTTTGGGTGGGGAGCACACATAGACAATGTGTATTTCCAAGGTCGATGGTCAGAGGAGGAACAGATACTGCCAGCAAACATATTGGAGTTGAGGGCTGTGTGGAAGGCAATTCAGAAGTGTGAATGCTTAGTAAGAGGAACGTCATTGATGATAAAGATGGACAACGTGGCAGCAGTTGCTTATATAAGGAGACAAGGAGGTACTCGGAGCCACAGCCTCATGACAGAGCTGTACCCCATCATGTATTGGGCGGAGGAGAATTTGAAGGATATTTCATCCCTACATCTGCCAGGGAAGATGAACGTGATAGCGGATTTCCTCAGCCGTTCAGTAATAGACAAACACGAGTGGGGACTACATCCGGAGATATTTACTCAGATTGTGAGGAGATGGGGAAGGCCAAAGGTGGATTTAATGGCCAGCCCAGCCAATCAGAAGGTAGACAGATTCTTCTCGAGGTACCGGTGTCCTCAAGCAGTAGCAGTGGATGATTTCCATCAGTCCTGGAGCAAGGGTCTCCTATACATTTTTCCTCCCATACCTCTAATTCCTCGAATACTGAGGAAAATCAGAACAGACAAGGCGGATGTGATAGCCATCATTCCGGACTGGCCGAGAAGGCCATGGTACCCATTATTGAGGTCACTGATGGTAGAGGAACCTCTTTAACTTCCTCAGAGAGAAGACTTATTGGTGCAGGGACCGGTCAAACATCCATATACACAAAGATTATGCTTGAGGGCTTGGAGATTGAAAGGAGTAGATTGAGTAGGGAAGGATTTCCAGACTCAGTAGTGGAGACTATGATGTCAGCTAGAAAATTGTCAACAAACAGAACTTATAACAGAGTTTGGTAAGTATTTTCACTTTGGCTTTCCTCAAGAGAAGTGAATGTGGAACAAGTTACGATTGCTCAAGTCTTAGAATTTCTTCAATTAGGGTTTGAGAAGGGACTAAGTCTCAGAACACTAAAGTTACAGGTTTCCGCTATATCAGCACTAACAGGAAGGCAATGGGCTAAGGAGGAGAACATAATAAAATTTATGTCAGGAGTTATGCATTTAAGGCCTCCAAAGAGGGTTTTTTCTGCTACATGGGATTTACCGTTAGTATTGCAGGCTCTTACGAGAAAGCCTTTTGAACCCATACAGGAGATATCGGATATCAATCTTACGGTAAAGATTCTTTTTCTTACAACAATAACGTCCTCAAAAAGAGTAAGTGATTTGCAGGCATTTTCAACTGAACCTCCGTTTACAGTCATTCAGCCACATCAGGTGATTTTGAGGCCAGTGCCAGAATATCTACCTAAGGTAGTACCTGCTTTTCATATAAATCAGGAATCAATATTACCTGCGTTTATTCCAGAGCCTACCTCAGAACAGGAAAGAGTATGGAGCAATCTGGATCTGGTTAGGTGCATATCAGAGTATCTGAAGAGGTCAAAGAAGTGGAGAAAAACTAAGAGACTATTTGTGGTCCCTGAAGGTAACAGAAAGGGACAGGCAGCTTCGGTGGTTACGCTGAGCAGATGGATAGTAAGATGCATTCACATGGCTTACCAATCGAGGGGGTGTCAGATTCCAAGAGGAATAAAGGCACACTCCACTAGAGCGCTGAGTGCTTCTTGGGCGTTGCAGGCAGAAGTAACATTGGAGCAAATTTGCAAATCTGCATCTTGGTCTTCAGCAAAGACTTTTTTGAGACATTATCATGTTAATTTGTTTTCCTCAAGTGAGGCTTTAGTTGGCAAGAGAGTATTAGAAGCAGTAAAGACTGCAAAATAAATACTGCCGTTCTAGAGGTTGTATAGTTTGTCTTTATTTCCCACCCTGTCTTATTGCTAGGGTACAAACCCAGAGGTGTGAGTGCTGCCATAGTGACCAGGGAAAACAAAAAATTTATTTCATACTTACCGTAATTTTTGTTTCCTGGTTACTATGGGCAGCACTCACACCAAACCCTCCCAAAAGTTAAGAGCTTGAACTTACAAGACACTGATTGAGGGTAAGGGGGTGTAGATTTAATCATGGTTTAATTAACTGAATTGTTTCTGTCCTATTGAGAGCGAGGGCGGGGAAAAACCCAGAGGTGTGAGTGCTGCCCATAGTAACCAGGAAACAAAAATTACGGTAAGTATGAAATACATTTTTTGTTATTGACGCGCATGTGTCAAATATGGACGCGCTGAGCAAGAATTTGCCTGGCGTGTATGCGCCAAAGATAGCCTCAACGAGCGCGTAATCACTGAGCGCCTCTGACCTGGCGGTGAACGTGCCACAGCTCGTATGCGCCGGTCAGCACGTCTAGAGGTAAGCAAGGACAGGCAACCAGCGGGGCAGATTACAGAGTACTTTTTTAATTTGGAAAATTGTGTTTTTGAATCTCTGACCAGGAAAAAAAACGGACTTTAATGAATAACTCCCTTGAAGTAAGAACTAATGCACCGATCACAGATGGGCTGAACAATATCAGTCCAACACCTCCAGCAACATCAATCCACTATGATTCCTTGAGAGAGTGTGGGGGTTCTATCAGCCGCAGCTAAAGTCCTGTCCAGGCACAAAGTGATATAAAGAGGCGCAGGAACAGAAAAGAGGTAAGTACGTCGGGGTAAAAATCTTATAGCTCACGAAGGCACACTTTTTGCCAGAGTCATTTAAATTTGAGGGGGGGAAGGTCCTCCTTACATGCAACCCCAACTTCTTGGCCACTGAGAAGTGCCCTACACTATTCATCATATTGGTACAGGTTCCCATTACAATGGTCCAATGTATTTCCTAGAATCTTTTTATAGTGCGCCCCATTTAATGTAATGTAATTTCATATATTTCAAAGATGCGGTCCACAAACCACACATTTTTTTTTATGCAAAATATAAAATTGTACGAATGGCCCAACTGATAGTCAGCGCCAACATGTTATGGCAGATTTCCCCCCAAAAGAAACTATAGACCATTGCCAGACAGAAAAGGAATATGTTCCCCAGATCCAAAAACATCAGCTAGGACTGCATTCTTGAGTATTTAGTTACTTGATTAACACCAGGACAATCTTCCATTTTCTTCATGGGCCTTCTCTTCATCAAAGTGATTGTCACAAAAAAGGAACTTTGCACTTCTTTCCAAAGTATAACTTAAAAGATCGCTAGCATTTGGCATTTTCGGTACTTCGCAAATTCACTAACGAACGCTGGCGTAAATTCGCTAGTGTTACTTCGCACACTTACGCCAGGTGAATTTTCGCTAGCGATGTAACTACGCAAATTCACTAACTTGCGCAGTGTACTGAACGCTACCTTTTACGCTAGACTTCCTTCGCCACCTCAGACCTGGTGAAGCGCAATAGAGTAGATAGGGATTGATTCAAAAAAAGTTCAAGTTTTTTCTAAGTCCCAAAAAACGCTGGCGTCTTTTCTACATGATGGGTGATAGGCTGAAAAAGATCGAAAATATTTTTAGGGCTCCCCTCCTTCCCCCCTACATTTCCTGACTCATGGCAACTTACCTAGACAGTGGGCACATGTGTAGGGCAAAATAACATTTTTATTTGCTGATTTGAAGGTTTTCTAGCCATTTGTAGTGGTGATACGTGTTCCTCCATTGAAATTTGAATTTCGCGCCGTATGCAAATTAACCATCGCTTTGCTTGGCGAATTAACGCTAGCGCAACTTCGCAAACTAACACTACCCCTGTGCGCAACTTCGGATTTTAGTAAATTTGCGGAGTGCTGGCGAAAATACGCCTGGCGAAGTGCGGCGAAGCTTCGCATCTTAGTGAATTTGCCCCAAAGGATGACACCAGCAAATGGTGCTTGAATGTCATTGTCTATATGCTACTGACAGTTGTCTGTAAGGTAATCTTTCCTTTGCAAGGTATAATAAGATAGAGGTAGAAAATGTATTATAAGTTTGGTTACCAAAGTCAACCAAAAAGCAGCAGCATTTATGGTCCAGTGACTTGGTTGCTATGGGTTACTAGATCTTTGCATGTCATTACATGCCTTATCTAGTAATAACCACTAGATGGTGATATTACGGCCTACAGAGCTGTCCCCAATCTCTCCGACAAACATACTGACTGATAAAATTATTGACCATCCAGACCCATTTATCAACATTCTGAACTAGTGGTTTTAGAAAACACAAAAAAAAAAAAAATGAATGCCAAGTAATTTATTAAAACAACCTAATATAAAAAGCACGAACTAATAAAAAAGCAGAACTTATCCAAATACTAATACGAAAAACCTCAAAATCCTTGAATTTTACAAACAAAATAAACCTGAAAAAATGTAAAAGCTTGAATTAAAAGATTTTACAATTAGAAAAGGACAAATTCCATTGACTTCTACATGGCCTCGACAACTTTTAGCATCTGGTCACACGGGCAGATTAGTCGCCAGGCGACAAATCTCCTCTTCTTCGTGGCAATTCATCTGCCCGATCTGCCTTCCTCCGGCTAAAATGAAAATCACCTGGGGGTAGGCACACAGAGCGATTTCTTTTCCGAAGTCGCCCGTAATTGCCTCACGAGGAAACTTCGGGCAACTTCGGAAAACGAGGTGCTCCGTGTGCCTGCCCCCAGGCGATTTATATTGAAGCCGGCGGAAGGCAGGGGAAGGATTTTGTCATTTGTCGCCAAATCCTCCCCTAGGAAAATTTAACAGCACCCTAGGCTTATACTCGAGTCAATCAGGTTTACCAGTTTTTGTAGGTAAAAGTAGTTACCTCGGCTTATACTCAGGTCGGCTTATACTCGAGTATATACGGTAGCCTCATTTTTGGATTTCCAGTGTTGGTAAACCCGGCAACTAGAGAACCCTTTCAAACTACAAGAGAAGGTTGGAAAAGAAAGGCAAATAATTGAATTCCTGCCCCAACATCTAGGGGCCGATTCACTAAGGGTCGAATATCGAGGGTTAATTAACCCTCGATATTCGACTAGGAATTAAAATCCTTCGACTTCCAATATCGAAGTCGAAGGATTTAGCGCAGATAGTTCGATCGAACGATCGAAGGATAATTCCTTCGATCGAACGATAAAATCCTTCGAATCGAACCATTCGAAGGATTTTAATCCAACGATTGAAGGAATATCCTTCGATCAAAAAAAGTTAGCCAAGCCTATGGGGACCTTCCCCATAGGCTAACATTGACTTTGGTAGCTTTTAGATGGCGAACTAGGGGGTCGAAGTTTTTGTTAAAGAGACAGTACTTCGACTATCGAATGGTCGAATGATTTTAACTACGAATCCTTCGATTCGAAGTCGTAGTCGAAGGTCGAAGTAGCCCAAAAAAAACTTCGAAATTCGAAGTTTTTTACCTTCACTCGAAGTTAGTGAATCGGCCCCCTAAACATTTGGTATTTATAGATCAATTATTTTTATTAAAAAAAGTCAACTTCCCCTTTATTATTATTCATTTTCCAAGAAATAAACATAAAGTGACCGTTTAGCAAAGTTGTCCAAGCCACTGGCAGCTATTTCAGGAAGAGTCTGATATAATCACTAAAAATCCTGGAAGATGAACTTACCATGTATTCCATATTAGCAGCTGGAGGAAATACTTTCGACCGCACTTGGTTATGATAGTCCAATAAAGCGCTCATGTCTCTGGGAGAAATGTAACGCTTCCGCCTGATTCTGGGAATCCCAGTGCCAAACATGTGCTCCGTTTGATTTCGGTTGGAGAGACTCAGCAGTTCAGTAGCTCTGTCCAAGAGAAAAGCGCTTGACAAGGGTGAAATCCATAGGAAAACTCCCGAGAAAAAGACTTGAAGGCGTATCAATGTCATCCTTTTAGCCTGCTGCTCTGTCTCGGATCGTCTTTCCTTTGGGAATCGAAAACAGAATCGTTAATGACCTATTATCCAAATAAAATGAATATTCATTTTACTCCTGTCGATTTAATTTTAATTTTAAAAAAAAAAAAATCCATAGTCTGTTTCATTAAAATACACAAAAGATGTATTGAAAAATGCTGCTACATGTTATATAGTATTTCTTTGGTAAATAATAGAAATTAATTAAAAAAAAAAAAATTAAGACAAAATACTTATGTAAAATATAACATTTTTAGGAGTGCCAAATATCATTAGGATTTTTATTAATAGAGAAATATTAAATTTTTTTAAATTCCTATCTTTATAAAATTAACAAGTTACAAACATTAAAAAGATAATATTCCCTGGTATAGTGTTACCCCTTACTGGGGAAATACAGATTTCGTTTTCCAAGCTAAAACTATACATATAAAATAGTCATCCCAAGCAATTGCCAGAGGATCGTTCCTACTGTACCTGAAGCAGCAGCTGAGACTCCGCTAGGAAATGAAAGCAGCAGATTGAGGACTGACCTCAGCAAGCAACCTGTCCCTCCACATGTGGCGGAGAGATTTACTTTAGGCTAATCCTGCGAGGCTCTGATTGCATCTGGAGCAGAATTTGCATTTTTAACTCTTCCCAAGAGGAATGGCTGGAGATTGGAGAAGTGCTCTGCAAGGTAATTTAATGCTGGCTCTGCGTTACCAAACAGTGAAGTCCAGCAAGTTCATGCTTATGTGTTAAGAAAGCTGAGATTTTCCTTTCAAATGTAGGAATATTCCTGCTAGAATAGAGTTAAACACGTCTATGATTCTGCCTGGCTCTTTAAGTCTGTTTTTGGTGTACGGCAACCCAAAGAACCCAACACAAATACAGAAATACTGGATTTTGTATTCGTATTTCTACATATGGGCGCCATATTGTTTCCCTTAGAAAGTAAAGTATGATACATAATAACAAGCTTTAAATCTCAGGAGATTAAAACAGATAATGAGTATATTAAGCTACACTTATAAAATATTTATAAATATAACCCCACATAACCTCTTGCTGCTTTCTGGCATTTGGTGTTGGTTATTCAGTCTTCCACACTATATGGCAGTGGTCCCCAACCAGTAGCCTGTGAGTAACATGTTGCTCACCAACCCCCTGGATGTTGCTCCCAGTGGCCTTTTTTTTTAATTCCTGGCTTGGAGGCAATTTTTGGTTGCATAAAAGCCAGGTGTATTGCCAAAGAGAGCCTCCCATAGGTTGCAAGGCCACCTAGGGGCTACCAAATAGCCAATCACAGCCATTATTTGGTACCCCAGAGACTTCTTCATGCTTGTGTTGCTCCCCAACTCTTTTAACATCTGAATGTTGCTCATGGGTAAAAAAAAGGTTGGGGATTCCTGCTATATGGCAAACTGGAATTCTCTCTCCCCAACTCAATATTACACTCTCAACCATTTTATAAACTGCCTGCACCAGATGGTTTACTAAGAAAGTCTGTGGATTCTTTGACTAGGTTAGGGCTGAAAATGCATCAAAACTCTCCAAAATAATAAGAAAAATATACAACAATATATATATATATATATATATATATATATATATATATATATACAATGGGAACATGATGGAAAGAGATGCCAAGGTATACCTCTGACAAATAGTGATGAGAGTTTTGATGCAAGAATAACACCCAGATTCCAATAGGTGAAAAAATTGTAGCGTAACAAAACAAAAATTTTGACGCCAATAGACCAATGCATTTTGGTGAATTTTTTTGCTGCTTTGAAAATCTTTGCCAAGGTGAAACGGGTCAGGTTCGCCCATCACTACTGACAAACCATGTTGCAGCTCAATACATCCAGTTCAAAATATGCAAAATATAAAGCAATTGTGGCCACGATGAATGTACAACGGTGGCAGTAAATCCATTTAAAATGAGCAGCAGTAAAAAGCTTAATTCTTCTACTAGGACTCAACAAGGACAAAAGAAATCTACTGGGCATACCTCAGTGCATTAAAACATCATCAGGTAAGTCATGTATGAAGGTTACATAGTCAACAAAGGTTGACTATGTCAACAAAGACATGAAAGATGTATTGATGCTAACCAATGTCTAAGGTGGCTATTGCTTGGTTTTAGAGAATCCAGCACCAAAAGTCTGTAGTAGGGGTCAAAATGAGCATAACAAAGTTATGAGTATTTCATACTTCTATGTCACTTTGAGCTGAAGTACAATAAAGTTTTCAGTCCCAAAGTTACACAGAAGGCAAAGAAATAAAACATGTATTAGGATGCTGGAAGTCAAAGTATGAGTGAAGGATAAGAAAGAGCCAGCCAACATTTTCATTCCTCTCCCACTTTATGTCCCTGTTGGTGGTGGTGAAACCTGTCCAATTAATAGTAGTTTTCTCCAGATCTAGCTGTTGAATGTTGCTATCACAGATGACAGCTCTGAAGAAGTGCAGTAGAAATCTCCTCAACGGTTGGACTGGGGGTTTTCTAAACAAAAAGTACTTTTGAACCAAATGTTATTGACCACCTGCTGGATATGACAAAAGCCACTGGCTAAGTCCTTGCCCAGGTTGTGGCACAGAAAATCTCAACTCAAATACCCTGCACTACCGAAACTTGTGACATCGCCATGTCACACCACCAAATTGATTGTAGAAAAGGAAGCACACATCCGGAAGCCCTTCAGTCTGTTGGAAGTGGTCAGAGAAGCATTTGTACTTTGGTGGTGTGACATAACTATCTCAGAATTTTCGGTGGTTTGAGATATTTTACTTATGTTGCAGTTTTTCTGAACGCTTGCCGGAGTGGAGAATGGGTCTGTATTCCCCTATTTGGTAGAGTTAAGGTGGCCATACACGGGCCGATAAAAGCTGCACACAGACCGAGTCGGCAGCTTATTGGCCCGGGTATGGGGCCCCCCGACGGGCTTCCCCGATCGAGATCTGGCCGAAAGTCGGCCAGATCTCGATCGGATGGGGTTAAAAATCCCGTCGGATCATGGCTGCATCTGTTCATTGATGCGGTCCCGTGATCCGACCGCCCATTAGGCATCGTTAGGATACGATCGTTGGGCCCTAGGGCCCACGATCGGATCAGCCCGATATTGCACACCTCAAGGTGGGCATATTGGAGGGAGATCCACTCGTTTGGCGACATCGCCAAACGAGCGGATCTCTCCATGTATGGCCACCTTTAGGTAGGTAGCTCCTTGGGTAATGGTTGGAGTGAGGCTTATTTTACTTCTGCCATCCAAGTGCAACAAAATTCTGATGGTCTGCATAGTGGTGGTCCATTAACTTGATGGGGATCTATAGACAAGCATTCCAGTTTTGAGTAATGTTTGAAATTTTAAGCTGACATTCTACAGTTATTTTCGATAATACGGTTCATAAAAGGTCTTTATTATAGGGTTATTAAGCGCATGAGGTTCAAGTAGGAACAACCGTTGGCCTTGACGTTGCCCAGGTCAAATATTATTACAAAATGTTTTAGTCTTTGGCTGTAAAAACTCTCTAATGGCCCACAACTCACATTCTCTCTTAGAGAAAATTGAAGCCACAGGTCTTCTCAGAAATGCTGGACGTTCCACAAAACCACATAACGACTCCTAATGGTATAATAAATGCAGAAATAACAGTTTGATTGTGTGTTGCTTAATTCTTTACTAAATGTTAAAGTGGGATTGACCAAATCGGATTCATGTGTGCTTTTTATCATAGTACTGCTCTTGTATATACCTCTGGTTTCTGTATTGTAATGAGAAAAGACAAGAAAGCAAATGTGATTTGATGCATATAACGAAACTTTCAAACTGACTGAATGTTTTCAGTTCATAAAGTGATTTTCAAGACATTTAAAGTTTTATTGTCAAGCAGCTTTGTCATAGAAAGATACACACCTTTCAAGCTGAACATGTCACTCAAACTAACATTTAGCTAATCCAGGGGAAGCCCAATAATACAAATTACCCATTGGTCTCTTGAGCACAGATCCAGCTATGAATTAAGAGTGCTAAAATGGATGCAAAACTCTTAGTACTTGTTGGAAACTTGCAGTGTGGTTGCAATTGCACACAAGGATGCAAGGGAACCCTGGACCTGGTAATTCATTCCTTTGAAGGCACCATAGACTCAACTGATATATTTCAAACTAATCCGATGATAATAGCGTGGATGCCATGCCTGGAAATTGATGCCAGTAGCAGTTTGAAAATTGTTTGCCACAACTCGCCAAAATGACCGCTAATTTGCTTTCGTATTGGTACGAAGCACAAATTACGGCAAATAATATTTAACGGGAGGCCACTTATGTTGCGATTTGTAAAAACATGTTGAATTGATGGTACACAACATATCAATTTGGATGTTGGTTGTGTTCACAAATGAACCCTAGACACACTCAACTTCTCATCAGTGCAAGACAAAGGCTTGTAAAGGGTAGAGCTTGGAGAGTAACAATACAGAAAAACCTATAAGATTTTTTTTAAAAATCGCTTTCGCTACACGCATAGCAGAAGCGACATAAACCTCCCATGCAAGAGTTACTGGGCAACAAATCACAAAATAGTCCAACAAATCACATGTCAGTGGTGAACTCTTAAAGCAATGCTATTTAATGAATATATTGAGGGCCAGTGGTCCATTTGATCCAACAGGATTCTTGAATCGTCCTTGTGTAGACCCACTCCCTGTTCTTTCTTCATATGATCATTTCAGAAGGCATTAAACATCCATAGGCCAAACTTGTACTTTCATAGAGTAGTAGTAGGCAGGATTCTCATTGTAAAGTCCTCTTGTATCCACAGTTAAAGCTGAGCGCCTACTTCCAAGCTAAGAGAGAGTTTTATGGGAAGGTCTTTGTTCCCATGGGCATCATAACTGTTCAAAATGTTTTGCACTGCTCAAGGTTATATGTGTCCCTGGAAATATTTTGCTGCCTTCATCAGCAGTAATTAAGTTAAAAGAATCAAATTTCTTTCAGGAGGCCCACAGTAGCCACATTCTGTAATATATTTTTCCTAACTTCTGGGAAAAGACATTGGCTTGGTTTGCATGGAGCCTTGGCTGTGATGGAAATTTAAGAGTTTTCATGACAGTTCCAGTACATTGTTATCCCGGTGCACTCTGAAACTTTACCTAATCAGCCCTTCTTCTAGTCAAATTTGAATTCCAAGAAGTGTTGGAGTTTTGTGTTTATGCCAGGTGTAATATCCTGCAGCCCAGACTGTGTTGGCTGCCAAAACATACAGTAACTGGTGAGAGCAGACCACTAACAGTCAAAAAGGTCACTGCAATAAAAGCAATTTATGGGAGGGATACAACGAATCATACAACAGTGAAACAGACACCGTTAATCCGAAATAAAAGGAAAGAACAGCTACCTGATTTAATTAAAGCAATAATACGAGCTGGTTCAACAGCCTAATGTTTTAGGCATTCCGGAAAGTAATCCAAGTTTCCTTTGAAGAGATGAGAAGGATTTCTGAAGCCAGAACTTGATCAAAAATTCCAAGAAAGCAAAAGTATATCCCTTATGTTTTACATTTGGTATAAAGGACCCTACTAATGAGGTAAGACAGTTGAGAAGGCTCAGCTTTTGCATTAGACTTTGAATTGAACAAGGTGAGTGGTGCATACAGAATGCCTAACCACCGATATACTCTGCCCAGACATAGGGCAGGGTGAGTAATAGAGAATGAGTAACCACAGATATACCCTGGTCAGACAGTGGGAAAAGTGATGGGGAATACAGAATTATCAACAGATGCACCCTGTCCAGGCAGGACAGCATGGCATAGACGTAAGCACACATGTACTCTACTAAGACATACTGTATAGGGGGTTATTTACTAAACTTCAAATGCAAAAATACTGAAAAATTTGTGATTTTTTTAGTATAAAATCGGACTTTCAAAAAATCACATATATATTTAGGGGCCGATTCACGAAATTCGGGTGAAGGGTTAGAATAAAAAAAAATTCGAATTTCGAAGTATTTTTTGGGTACTTCGACCATCGAATTGGTTAAATTCGATTGAATTCGATCGAATTCGAACGATTCGAACGATTAGAAGTAAAAATCGTTCGACTATTCGACCATTCGATAGTCGAAGTACTGTCCCTTTAAGAAAAACTTCGACCCCCTACTTCGGCAGCTAAAAGCTACCGAAGTCAATGCTAGCCTATGGGGAAGGTCCCCATAGGCTTGCCTGTGATTTTTTGATCGAAGGATTTTCCTTCGATCGTTTGATTAAAATCCTTCGAATCGATCGCAAGATTTGCGCAAAATCGTTCGACTTCGATATTCGAAGTCGAACGATTTTAGTTCCCAGTCGAATATCGAGGGTTAATTAACCCTCGATATTCGACCCTTCGTGAATCGGCCCCCAAGTATACCCCGAGGATGGAAACTAGGTTGCGTATAAGTCAATGGGAGAAGTCCTTATGATTTTTTTGATGTGCTCTGTGTTTCGTGCAATACCCCAAAGTCTTCTGATTTTTTGGTAAAAAAGCATACAAAATCAGAGTTTTTCGGGTGGAAAATCCGAAAAAAAAAAAGAAATTCAAATTTTATCCCGCAAACTACATTTTCAAGAAAATCTAATAATATGCAGAAAAAACACTTTTAGATGTAATCTGAGTTTTTGTCAGAACATGTTCTGAGATAAATTCAGGCTTTGATAAATAACCCCCGTTATGTATGACCCTTCACTTAAAGGAGACACGTGCCAGTGTATTATACTCTTTTAAAATTAAATTATTATACAAGCACATACTGTACACAATACAAGCACATGATTTTCAGTCTGTGAACTGCAGTATAACAATGACTTTTAACGTATACCAGTATACATTCAGATAGATATAGACAGTGGCGGGCCAAGTGGGCCAGGCACCCTAGGCAACCCGGTCCACTATATCTCATCCCACCATTGGCACATGCGCAGACTAATGCAAGCGCTGAGGAAGAAGTGAAGAAGCTCGGGTGCGCATGTGCTGAGGAAGCGCAAGCGCGCATTCGCGTAATAGCGCATAATCGCATTCCATAGGAACTGCTGCCACAGCTCTGGAAAGAAGGTCCGAACTAGGGAAAGGCGTCAGAAGAGGTATGTGCCTGGCGCCCCTCTACCTTTGCGCCCTAGGCACGTGTCTCTTCTGCCTACCCCTAGTTCCGGCCCTGGATATAGATATATACAGTATGTAGTAAGCTCAAACTATTGTGAACTATTAACTGGCTCTTTTTATGAATAAAAACATACCCAATACTTTGCCAGGCTACGAAAGCTCTTGTATACTTGTGTCCATAAAGAACGTTGCACATTATAGGGATCATATCGGCAAACAACCAGTATTTACAATAACAAAAGTGTACCTTCAGAAGTTTCTATTTTTACTGCTCTATTTAAATATTTCCCCCAAAAAATGTTACCACTAGCCAGCCATTCCACTCTACCTACGTCCCAAGATGTGATGAGAACTAGCGGCACCGGTATTTTGTACTGTCTAATGCCAGTCAGTCCCCATCTGCTAGGCAGAAGCTAGCTGGACCTGACAGGGGACTGCAGTATCTATTTCCCTATGTGATTGCAATTTTGTAATTGGCTATCCATGTGCTTCTAGGGAAAGATGTGATCTGGCTCTAAGCCACCCCTCCTTACAACCAAGCCCAGTGGCACTTACTGCCAAAGGATGGAGTATTGTTTCCATCTGTAGTCCAGCCAATGGAAGAATCACACCACCTCCAGCCCAGTGGTGACTGCCAAAAGTTATTTCTATCTAGTGCAACGGACAAATTCCTAGTGATTTCCCTCAAGATTTTAAATAATGCTGTGTGTGTTTTTTAACTACAGAGAATAAAAACAAAGACTTCAATTGAGTTGTTGGTTTAACTCGTTGAAGTGACCTAGCAATCAGTTTCTGTCAACGAATCTGGGATCTATGTGTTTCACAGTGACTTAACTCAAGTCTCTCTAAAGAGTAATGAAACTAGAGCACATTTATCAAGGAGAAGAAATAAGTATTGAAGCAAATGAGGACATGCAAGTGCTGGCCACCATTCAAGGTTTTCCACATCTGCTCTTCTAAGACTATGGACGTGGCTGCAAGAGCTGGATGAAGTTAGGGTTCTCTAGGTATATCCTTTACCTAGAGCCATTACTAAACCATTTAAGGACATTCTCTAACTAAATTTGTTCTAATTTTTACAGTAACAATTTTACTGAAACCCAAAGGGAGTGACAAAAGTTAGGGGCAATAAGTTTAAAATACAAATTTCATATCATAGATCACTGGTTAAAATTTGCGAATTTCCTGCAAAATTCAATAAACGGCAAAAAATTCGCGAAGCGGCGACGGCAACTAGTTTTTGACGCCGGCGTCCATTTCTTTGACATTTTGACAGGCAAAATATTTTTTTTGACACCGGCGAATTTTCATGCCCGTTTCACAAATTTATTCACCGGCGGCAAATCGCTCTACTTTGCGCCCGGCAAATAAATTCACCCATCACTAACGTATTCAGTCGTGCTTTATTACAGTTGTTTTCTCATTTACCATTCTAGACTTAGATTCACCATTAAAGGAAAACTATACCCCCCAAACAATGTAGGTCTCTATTAAAAGATACTGAGTAAAACAGCTCATGTGTAAAACCCTGCTTCATGTAAATGAACCATTATAATTATAATATACTTTTTTAGTAGTATGTGCCATTGGGTAATCATAAATAGAAAATTGCCATTTTAAAAAATAAGGGCCGCCCCCTGAGATCATAAGATTCACTGTGCACACATACAAACCACATGTAAGGTCACATGAGCCAATTAACAGACAGAGTTCTGCCTTTTGCTTCCTCACTTCTTCCTGTTACAGTTAGTGTTGTAGTATTTCTGGTCAGGTGATCTCTGAGGCAGCACAGATAGAGTCACGAAATGGTGGCTCAAGGCAAGAAGGGCAATATTTATGTAAATATATATTCCAGTTTGGTAAGATTCTTTAATATGTCTTTCAATTTGATATAAACTATCTGTTGCTTAAGTATTCATTTTGGGGGTATAGTTTTCCTTTAAAGGGTACTTTGACTATTGAATGGTCGAATAGTCGAACGATTTTTAGTTCAAATCGTTCGATTCGAAAGTCGTAGTCGAAGGTCGAAGTAGCCAATTCGATGGTCGAAGTAGCCAAAAAAATACTTCCTTCACTCGAGCTAAGTAAATGTGCCCCAAAATGAATCAAGTGCAGAGTCTTAAAACATTTCCCTGCACATGTGGGACATAAGTTGAGATGATTGTGCAGCTACGTTAGTCCAGCTCGGATTGTTTTATGAGCATTATTTCTATGAAGCATTTTACATTTCTAGTCAAACCCCTGGTGAATGTCTAATGCCTTAAGTTTGTCGGCTCTGGCTGCCTGGTTCTGCTGACAGGGGCACATTTCTCTGGAAGCGTAACGTAAGCGTGCAGGTCACAGCAGCTGAGTAAATGGTGACACAGTAACTTTAATGTATGCAGCTGCACATTTTCTTTTTAACAAATGTCAGGAGCAACTCTTTTGGTATCAATATAACACAGTTAAAGAAGAAGTTAAAGGGGTACTGTCATGGGAAAACATGTTTTTTTTCAGTTAATAGTGCTGCTCCAGCAGACTTCTGCACTGAAATCCATTTCTCAAAAGAGCAAACAGATTTTTTTTATATTCAATTTTGAAATCTGACATTTGGCTAGACATATTGTCAGTTTCCCAGCTGCCCCCAGTCATGTGACTTTTGCTCTGATAAACTTCAGTCACTCTTTACTGCTGTAGTGCAAGTTGGAGTGATACCACCTCCCCCCCCCCAGCAGCCTAACAACAGAACAATGGGAAGGTAACCAGATAACAGCTCCCTAACACAAGATAACTGCTGCCTGGAAGATCTAAGAACAGCACTCAATAGTAAAAGTCAAGATCCACTGAGACAGATTCAGTTACATTAAGGGCTATTCCACACGGGGAGATAGCCACGCGTTTGCGGTCGCGGCGACAAAGCGCCACGACAGTCGCCGTGACCGGCGCAGGCGACAGTTTTGTTTGGGCGCCTATGTAAAAACGCCTGTGCTAACCACACGAGGCGATGCGCTTTTCAACAGTCGCCTGAAAAAGCCTGGCGAGGCATTTTCAGGCGACTTTTGTGGACTAGCCCTAAGTAGGAGAAATAACAGCCTGCCAGAAAGTAGTTCCGTGCTAAAGTGCAGGCACAAGTCACATGACTGGGGCAGCTGGGAAACTGACAATAAGTCTAGCCCCATGTTAGATTTCAAATTTGAATATAAAAAAATGTGTTTGCTCTTTTGAGAAATGGATTTCAGTGCAGAATTCTGCTGGAGCAGCACTATTAACTGATGTGTTTTGAAAAAAACTTGTTTTTCCATGACAGTATCCAATATATTATATAAATGTAATATGGTGTTACCGTATGGCTAGTATCGATGCCTGTTCTTGTTTTATTGACATTGACCCAAATTAAATTTTTCTCCGTTTATTTTCATTTTTTTTTTTGTTTGCAAAAATTCTCAATACAAAAGTGATCTATATGGCGGCCTACAGTATCTGGGGCTGAAGACTTAAGGATAATTATATAATTATAAGCTCTGATTCTGGAGGTACATGAGGACACTACAGGTCAAGTCATGAATGGCATCATTGTGTCAGACATAACCTTTATTCTGTTCCACGGCAGTCCAGCTACCCTCATTCTGAGAAAGTTAATTAAAAACATATTGTACGCCATTTCTTCTGATTGCAAAAAGATTACTGTATACTGCAAACTAGAATTCAAAATTTCAGAAATGGACGCGCACTACACGTGATGAAGATTGAAAAAATAGCTTTCTTCCATTGACATACTTTGTGCGATCCCACACGTAACCATCCAACATTAAGAGGGTTATTTACTAAAACTCAACTTTTTCCTTTATTTAAAAAAAAAAAATCAAACAAACTCACAAACCCGAATGCCCTTAATTCACCAATAATTATTCGATGCAAGAAAAAGTCGCAACAAAATCTAGCATCAATTCGACTCGAGACTTTTTCCAATTATCGCTCCAGTCACCCAGTCCGAGTCGTCACCTGAAAAACTGAAAAACATGTTCCAACTGTTAAAGGGACCATCTGCCATTGACTTCTACATGATTTTAGCTGGAGTATTTTTGCATTCTGATTTTTTTAGCAGTTTAGGAGCATAATACAGCTCCTAACTTCAGAACAAAATATAAGGGTGTGCAGATTTGACATAGTCTGAAAGTTCATTAGCAGTATAAAAGATAAAAACTTTATTTAGTAAATATCCAGCACCATCTTGTGGTTCTCCTAGGACATTATTGTCTTAGAATGTAGGCAACTGGCTCAAATCTGAATTCTAAGACAGACACATTTTCTAGCTATCTGTGTCTGTATTGGTGTGTTGCAGACATTAAATTAAGGTCTGTCTTTTCAGCACTAGTAATCTTTAAAGGATAACTAAACCATAAAAATGAAGGTGGCTAAAAATGCCATATCTTACATACTGAACTTATTGTACCAGCCTAAATATCGTCAACACTTGACCCCAGTATTACATTGTTTTCCCCTCCATTTGCCTCATATTATTATGTGTTCCCTGTATTGGATCAATGCTTTGTTTCCACTCTGCCTATGTAGGGACCCATAAGTGTAATGGCCCTTATGCTACATTGCCTCCTTTACCCGTTGCTGGGTTACACACATGTAACATATTATACATTATTTGTATACCCATTCTATTGGTTCTAGGATGTGACCACTTCCTGCAGAGCTGTAACAAAGCGCTTTGCAGGGTGGGGCACTTCCTCTTTGGCTGCAGCAGTTGATTTGGGGAGCCTGGAGTCAACAAGGCCCCAAAAGTGTTAGGCCCTAAAGGGACATCCCCTTTAGCGAAGTTGGGGTACAGGGACCCCGTGAACGAGGTAAAGCCAGTGTATTGGATAGCTCTTCTCATAGCACTTTCTAGTGAGTGTGAGTCAGAGAGGCTTAGCTAGTAAGAGCAGCTCAAGCTCCACCAAGGAGGATAATAGGGAGTAGTTCTCCCCCAGGCTCTACTTTGCCTGTAGTGAAGGGACCACAGTACTGACAAGGGAATTTAGTTCTTAACCCTCGTCTGCTGTATGGGATCCAGTCCACATGAGGTACTGAAACCCTGGAGGGTGATCCTATGAACCCCCAATGCTATCTCTACTATGGTGCCTTTCCATGCTGTATCTGCTACACCTATGAATGTACCCGGCATGTGCTGTGATCTACCTCAGTTCTGAGTATTAACCCTGTGGCGCTTTGTATTGAATAAAGCCTGTTCCACCTGTTTGCAGAGAACCCCTGGCATCCAATCTCTTATTTTACATCTTTGGCAGTAGTGAGTTGTAGTTCAACAACATCAACAACGTGTTATTTCCATTTAGCGAAAGCCCATTCTGAAGAAAGAGGGTCGCATATAGCTTATGCTCTATCACACTAGTTACAGCCAAATAGGTGCTACACTTAATAATAATAAAATAATAAGTAATGACCGGGCCACAAAGCCACCCCTTGCTGTCAACCCCATTTCTGAACAGTTTTGACCCTTTCGGAGAGGCCATTCCACCTACTGCGCCCATTTAATGCACAACCTCCCTCTCCCAACCCTCTGTGTCAGAAAAGGCGGGACATTGACTAACACGTAAAAGTTCCACCGTCAGAGGAGGGAGAATAGGCGGAGTCGAAGCAGTCATCAGCTGATCAACCAATAGGAAACAACAAAGCCCTCGCAATTACCCAATCGGAGGAAGGCTCGCAGAATTGGGGCGAAGTAATCGGATCGCTGTGACCTTTCAAGTTTCTGTACCCATTGGTCCGGTGTAGCAGGCGATCTGTGTGGCTGGTTAAGCTGTCACTCTGCTTATGAGCCAATTGTAGGTTACGTTACATTACAAGTCAGTATTAGCAGTGTTGGAGGATGTGGGGGGTCTGCTTGTTCCCACCGTGTGTCAAAAGTCAGCATACACCTGTAATTATAAAGCAGGGACAGGGAGATATTTGGATCCCTTATCCGGAAACCCGATATCCAGAAAGCTCCGAATTACAGAATGGCTGGCTCCCATAGACTCCATTTTATCCAAATAATCCACATTTTTAAAAATCATTTCCTTTTTCTGTGTAATCGCTTGTACTTGATCCCAACTAAGATATAATTAATCCTTATTGGAGGCAAAACCAGCCTATTGGGTTTATTTAATGTTTAAATTAATTTCTAGTAGACTTAAGGCATGAAGACCCAAATTACGGAAAGATCCGTTATCCGGAAAACCCCAGGTCCTGATCATTCTGGATAACAGGTCCCATACCTGTAGTATGTAAAGTGTGATATAGCTTAAAAAGCTGATATTCTTTTCCACAAAAGACCCTCACAAGACTCCATTAAAGGTGGCCTTACACTGAAAGATCAGATCACAATAACAGAGACGCGGGCTGACGGTTTATTTAATGTTTACATTATTCCCTAGTACAGGGGTCCCCAACTGCCGGGCCGTGACACTGCTGCACTGGGCCGCCGAGCCCAGCCCACAAAAACGAGCCAGTGCCCAAATTTGCTGCTGATCCCCGCCGACCCCATCCCCGACCCACTGACCACTCCACCAACCCAACCTCTCCGACCCCATCCCCGACCCCATTCCCAACCCCACTCCCGGTCCTTGTGAAAAAAAAAATTTTTTTGCACCGGTCCCCGGTCCAAAAAAGGTTGGGGACCACTGCCCTAGTAGACATGATATAAACAGACAAATTACAGAAAGATCCGTTATCCGGAAAGACCCACACCCCGAGACTTCTGTAAAACGGGTCCCGTACCTGCATTCAGAATGGGTATTTATGTATTTCTTCTCACACTGCATATCTTTGTTACAATTAAGACATTTTCCAAAAATCCGACATACTAATTTTAATGACTAACAATTCCGTTATGGCGGACAAAATACTGCTTATTATTCATCATAAAATACCCTCAACATTATTTTTGACCCCAGAAAATATGTAGATCAATGTAGTATATTTTTGGTTATTTTAAGTACACATACAGGCAAATTTAAAATTAAACTGCAAAATTGCACAAAAAAAAAAAATAGAAAAAGGGAAATCATTAAAAATTATAAAAAATAAAGAATGAAAAAATTGCTTAGAATTGCCCATTTTATATAATATACTAAAAGTTAACTTAAAAGTGAACCACCACCCTAATTTGGGGTGAATTTTAACCCACCAGAATTGCCAAGGCAAATTATTAGGTGGCAGAAGGGGGGATCGCCCCCACCCACAAATGCTGATGATCATACAATACAAACAGAAGTCCGAATATTATTAGAAATGACTGACCCATATTTGTCCAGCTAATCGGATGACCAGCGCATAAAGAGTTGCCACTTTTAAACTGTCACCTCTTACATGGCTACTTAGCCGTTTAATTCATTTTCAGCCAATCAGAAGAGGAGGAATGTAAACCCTGGCCGTTTTCAAACTGGCAGTTGGTAAAAAAAAAAAAAAACCTTTCTCAGCACAATTTCAAGCATATGGGCAGGTGAGGGTTATGAATGCACCCACAGCATGTAAAGGGTTAAATTTCAGATACTGACACCTGAGGGGTATATGCTTGTGCATTGAAGGGGTAGAAACGGATATATGTATCAGGATACAGGCAAACCTCTAATTTGCAGCCACAGGCTGTTAGGGCATGTTGGGAGTTGTAGTTCAACGATGGAGCTTTAGGTTTAGGTTTAGGTTAACACTGAAACCTACAGTGGCTGTGTTTTCCCACCACGACCCCAAATAAGCTAAGGTTTTTGGTTTTTAACCTTTTGGCTCAGTAGAAGGTGGCAGTTGTAGTTGACAGCTAGTGAGACCCTTGTTTTAATTAATAATACAGTAGGAGCTAATGTGCTGATCAGCAGAGCTCAGTGACAGTGACAGGGGGGTCATGTTTTTTGGATAGCCTCGTCAGATCACATGGTACAGGGAAGGTCATTCATTTTAAGAAGCCCAGCCCCCTAACTCATGTTAGATGGCAGCTCTTGGTGGCAGCAGGAACAGTAAGTCAGTAACAGTAACAATGCTGGATTTGCAGGCAAAGAATAGGGAAACAGAATCAGGGTGTTGCTGTGCTGAATGGATCGTTCGTTTGTATTTGGGTGAGATCCCCTTAAAGGGATTCCAACATGTTTTCCTAAGTGGCAGTTGACAGCAGGCTGACAGTTACAGCTGTAGCAGCTGGGAAGTGACAGGGCAAGATTCCGAGGTTTAGGGAGGGAGTTATGACTACGGGCACAGTATGTAGTAGGCAAATGTGAGAAGAGAAAGCATAGTTATTTATGGGGTGAGTTTCCTTATTAGATGTGTGTTATATCAGGGGGGCTTGTGTTAGTGACTTCCAATAGATCCCCCATTGTTCAAGTGCCCTGCTGTACAGACAATGAAAGGCCGTGATACACCCATAGGATTTATTATCCAGAATATCTGGTTTTCCATAATAATAATCCTTGTGTAATTTGGATCACCATACCTTAAGCCTGCTTTTGAAAAAATACAATTAAACATGAAATAAACCCAGTAGGAATGTCTGCCACCAATATGGGCTCGTGCAGCTTGTTTTAGTATGTTTTAATAGGCTGCAGATTCTGTCTGCATATTTGTTTTTTTTAACACTGTGCAGACTGTAGTGTTAATGTTTTAATTGGTTATCTGTCTCATCTGACCCCTTTTCATTCATTCCGACAGGTGCCTGGTGCTAGGGTCAGATAACCTCATAACCAAATGGCACTCTCCTAAATAGAGAGAAGCAGCAAAGGGGGCACCCCGTTGGGGCGCATGTTGATAAAAAGCATAAAAGGCAGATTACACTGTAGTTAATCCATCAATAATGCCCAACCTATATCCATATATCACTCCAACTTGCAGTGCAGCACTAAAAAGTGACTGAAGTGTATCAGAGCACAAGTCACATGACTGGTGGCACCTGGGATTTCATGTCAGATTTCAACATGAAATATAAAAAAATCTGTTTGCTTTTTTAAAAAACGGATTTCAGTGCAGAGGCCTGCTGAACTATTAACTGATGTGTTTTGGGGAAATTTTTTTGCCATACCCTTTAATTACTACTGTAGCATCTAGTATCTTCACTTGGCCAGCTGTCAGCTGATTATGGCACTGTTTGGGTGTAGTTAGATGAAGTGGCAGTCTGACACCTAGGGGCAAATTTACTAAAGGGCGAAGTGGGTAACGCTAGGGAAAATTCACCAGCTTGACGTCATTTTGTTACTTTGCCAATTTACTAATGGGTGCTGGCATAAATTCGCTAGTGAAGTGGACCCACTCTAGCGCTAATTCGCACCCTTACGCCAATCGAAGTTGCGCTATGGCAAAGGGACGTAACTACGCTAATTCACTAACTTGCGCATTTTACTGAACGTTACCTCTTGCGCCAGACTTGCCTTCGCCACCTCAGACCAAGTGAAGTGCAATAGAATAGATAGGACTTGCTTAAAAAAAAAGTTTAAATTTTCCCAAAAACGCTGGCGTCTTTTGCTTTTTAAAGGCTGAAAAAGATCATAATTTTTTTGGGGGTACCCTCCTTCCCCCCTACATTTCCTAATATACGGCACATAAACTATACAGTGGGCACATGTATAGGGCAAAATAACAACTCTATTTTATTTAATGAAGCTTTCCCAGGCTTGTGTAGTGTAATGTATTTGCTGCTACATATATGTCCGTTGTACTTCAACTTGGCGCCGTATGCAAATTAGGCATCGCTAGCGCAACTTCGATTTGCTTGACTAATTAACACTAGCGCAACTTCACAACCTTTTGCCCTTCCATCAGCGCAACTTCGGATTTTAGTGAATTAGCGGCGCCCTGGCGAAACTTTGTCTGGCGAAGTGCGGCGAAGCCAACGCTGGCGCAACTTCGAAGGTAAGTAAATTTGCCCCCTTGACTGGACCCGGCAAAAAAACTGAATATAGTATTATGTAGGATGGGATTAGGTGGATGCAGTTTAACCTGGTGCTGCTTCTCTATTTCAGATAAAAGCCTCCTGAGAAGTGAGTGAGGGGTGAATGTCCCACTGCTTTACCCTATGGTGCCTGCCCATGATTGTGGTCACATAACTGCTCAGTGTCCTTCCAAGTATCCAGCATGGAGTGGCTGGAGAATTGTGCTCAGATGTTCCAGAGAAAAATTCTGAACAAGGCCTTCCGCCGGCATTGCCCTTCATTGTTGGCTTGTATAGCACTGGGTGGGTCACTGCTCAAGGAACTTTCCCCTCTGCCGGACTCCTATTGGAACAACAGGAGGAATGTTCTGAATGTGTAAGTTGCATAGGAATCAGGAATGATGCTTTAGTCTACTGAAAGGGAACAGAGTGTAGAAAGCCACCATGTTTTTAAAGATTGCACCCAACTGGAGCCCAATGACTCCTGCCTGCTGTAAAGCACACAGAAATTATAAAATGTAAATTATAATCATCTATTGTTTGTGCCACCCATTGTAGTAGTTAACAATTCACTAGCTATGTGTGTCACACTTTTCCTTAGGCTGTTGGTAATGCCTGGCAAATTTGGGAACAATTGTGAACTCTACACCAAACAATCAGACAGATTACATATCTCTCCAATCACAACTGAGCCCCAGAAACTTACTTACTGTATCAGCCAAGTTTTTTCTGCAATATATTTTCAGTGAATGTGTCCTTGGCTAGGGAAAGGCAAACATTATTCCAGTGTGCCAAAACTTTGCCATTCCCTGTGGTGTACGGACGTTTTCTGGCCAAATCTCTCCTTCCACCCAAGGATTAGTTCCAACTAAACATGAATTGCACAAAGCAATATTTCCTTCCAGGAGAGATCAGATATTATAGCACATGTAAGGGGCACAAATAAGACGCGGCAGTGCAAATAACATGTTGTTTTTCTTGGTTTCAGGTATTTTGTAAAATTTTCCTGGGGTTGGACACTGTGGCTGCTTCTCCCTTTCATTGCACTGACCAATTATAAACTGACTAGAAGCATAACCAAAGTTCTACGGAGACTGAGCACCCTGCTGGTTGGCACATTAATCTGGTACATCTGCACCAATCTTTTCCTGTACATCGAGCACATCACTGGCAGTTGCTTTGAGTCTGAGGCCCTGTTAGACCCCAGAGAACACCAAGACAGAAGAGAATGCCAGCTCCATGGTGGATTCTGGAGCTGCTTCGATATATCGGGACATTGCTTTCTGCTTTCCTATTGCATATTGATCATTTTGGAAGAAACTTCAGTTATCCGCAGTATTCCATTTGAGAGACACTGGCACAGAATGGCCATTAATGGCCAGTTCGCTGCCCTAAGCATTTTGATGATAATTTGGGTGTGGATGTTTTTGTGCACAACTGTTTATTTTCATAGCATTTTCCAAAAAGTTATGGGCACAGCCTTTGGCATGCTGGCATGGTATATAACGTACAGATGGTGGTATCTGAAACCAATTTCCCCTGGGTTACCCCCAGCCGGTGCCAGTCACAGTGAAAAGGAACCAGTCTACAAAAACTAACCTTAATACGTGTGCCAGAGACTTTAAAATTATTTATATCAGTTAGAGCTATTGTGTGACATTGCGTGTTATTTACCTTGTATAGGAATGTAAAGTAAAGGGGTAATGTTCACTCAGATTTAGAGGCGCTATAACCTTCTAAAACAGTGTTTCCTCATTCAGATATTGCAGGACTACTACTACCACCATTCTCCAACATATTAGCATGGAATAGAGCATGCTGTAGCCAAGAAACATGAGGGATGTAATCTTAAATCACTGTTAAGGTGGCCATAAAGGGGGAGATAAGTTGGCATCTTATCTCTGCCCATTTATGGGACCTCCCCTACTGCCACCTGATAGATATCTGGCTGAAAAACTGTCAAATATCTATTGGGCAGTATTGAAAATCCTCTTGGGTGTGGACCACTTTGGAACATTGATGCAGTCCACTCCTGGTTCTACTTGTTTGGCAGCCTCACCAAGTAAGTGGATCTTAAGGTGTATGACTAGCTTAAAGGAGAACTAAACCCCCTTTAATAAAAACCCCCATCCCCTTCCCTCGCTGCTTTCTCCCTACATAGTACCTTTCTTGGAAAAATTGCCCATGGCATTAACATTGACATATTCATGCAGAGTAGCACAGTGGAGCTCATGGTCGACATCTTCAGTATCTTCAGATCTTTCGTGTAAGTGAGTGCAGACAACTGAGCTTTTTTGCACATGCGCAGTTGGGGCCAGGGTGGTATTCGTGCCTACTGTGCACCGGAAAGCTCCGAACATAGCCAAAGAATACAAGAGGATCCAAAGATACTGAAGATGGCGCCCATGAGCTCCACTGCACTGTTCTGCAAAAATATGAGAGCATGGGGTGCACATGGGTGGTAAACACCCCTTCAAATCTCTGAAACCTTATCAAGACTTAACCTGTAACTAACAGCCTTTGATTTGACTTGTGTTATTCATCTCAGTGGCACGCCTGGGTAATATCTCATTTCAGTATTTCCAAGGTCATGAAATAGAAAAAAAAATCTATATTGACAGCTCCCGGGGGAATTCTCTGATTTAAAGTCATTCTGACATGTTCTACAGCCACACATTCCATTTGGTCGGTTCATGAACCCACACAGGATTCAGTTTTACTCTGAGACTGACTCCATGATGCTTTAAACCCATATCTGATATGTCAGGTTTGAAAATGTGATCTGCTGTTACACTATGTTGGCCAATGCATGGGTGGGGCATGAGCAGATAAAGAGCAGCAGCTCCTTCACTTCACTAGAAAAGAATCCATCAATTTATGGCCCCTCTTATGTTCTCCTTCCAGGGTGATCGGCCAGAGATGGCCAACAGGCTGATGTCTTCCAATCTGTCTCTACTGTAGGCATATTCCATTGAGCTTTTGGGCATCATCAATCTGCTAAGAACAACTATGAGGTTATTTTATTCATAACTGCAGCTGGAACAACCTCATCCATAAAGTTGCTATAAAACTGTCAGCATAGGTATTACCTTGTACTGAGCCCAATTCTGCAGGAAAATTGTTAATGTGCAGCGGCCCTTTGAGTCATTCAGACAAGCATTATGTACAGGTATGGGACCAGTTGTCCAGAATGCTCAGGGTATTGGGTTTCCAGGACCAGTGTGCTCTATCTCTGCTCTAATATATGAGTAGGTTACCTTCCATCTCTCTCTATCTAAATGTTTCTAATGGAGAGCAAAGTAGAATGAAAGGTGGGAAGACGGCTTGAGATTGATATCTTACTTCTTTATTTTGGTTTTTGATGACCTCCCTCATCTTTCCATTTATTTTATTGTTATAACCAGACTGATAACAGGAGCGATTGTTTGTGCAAGGTGCAATCATCTTATGCAATCTTCTTCTGATAGGGCTACATAGGCTAAAGCTGGCCATAGACATGCAGATTTTACCCTTGTATCCGACAAACGATAGGACGTCGCAATCTTCCCACCTGCCACCAACTATACAGATTAAATAAAGTAGTAAAAGAAGAAATCAGATGATGTTCTGGCCATGATGTCTGACGAATAGAAGTGACAGTCTCCCATTGATATTGTCAGATAGGCAATACATGCAGATATTTTATCATTAGCCGTCAGAAATCTTCTAACCTGTCCCATTGACTAAATGACCAATCTCCATGGTACGAAAAATGTCGGGAGGAGAAGATCCACACATGGTCCAAAAAATCAAAGGAAACAACATGCTTCAAGAAAACTAGTGTGTTTTTGTTATCGTTACCCCGCCCGTTGAAGCTTTTTGCCCCGACCAGAGAGGTGGGTCGGGGGCAGCAAGGACAGGGTGTGGGTCTAGGTCCATGAGAGTTGGGGCCACCAGGTTTTTTCCTAGTCCGACCCTACTTATTAAAGCTGGCTTTTGGTAACCCTACCCTGCCTGATATGCATTTTCAGTTTGTGTTTTTCTTTGAGTTTGTGGGATGTAGGTCCCCTTGAGTTGGAGCTTTCAGGTGCTGTAGAGCCACTTGTTTGGCAGCTACAATAATAGCTGTGCCACCACTTCTAAAGATTTTACATTGTTTTTAATCTCTCACAATAATCCTTTCAGTCTTAAGATTTTTAAAGCCAAAACTAGTTTCCAACCATGAGTTTGGTTCATGGTCTGCCATAGACCATATTGATTGCCAGTCATGAGTATGAATTTCTTTAAAGGGAAATGAAAGGTTCCACTGCACCCTGGGGACTCACCAAACAGCAACTATTGCTTTCCCTGGATGAAAATGACACAGTAGGACACCTTCTCATGCAGCTTCAGGTCCTCTTCACTGTGCTCTTTGCCAGAAGAACATGCACACTTGATCCTGACCTAGCTTCAAGGGGCCATGAGCCATTTTGTTGATCAGTAATGAGGACCTAAGAGGATGTGAGATTGCATCTGCCAACAACATCATGCCATACATTTCTGAGCCACTATAAGCAATAGTAAGCTCTTTGAGCAAGGGCCTCCATAAATGATGATGAAGATGGTGATCTGCATTTTGAAGAATCTCTGGTGTCATCGTTCAAGATGAGAGGCCTATGTTGTCAATTCTTTTCCTTTTTAAAATGACAGCCGCCAAAAGCTGTTCCCTAATTTATACAATATTTGGTTCTCAAATGATACATTGTTGCTACCACAATTTCAGCCCTTTCCAACAACCCCACAGGAGGCCAGATAAATGAACGTTTTTGGTAATCACATCTGGGTCTCCAGTTGGCTGACCCTGAACTAAACGTTAGCGTTAGAATAAGATGAAATACCTATGCATAATGGTTTCTCACCAAAGTTTTATTGAAGATCTGTAATACTTTCTTGGCTCAGAGCTTCATCATTTTTTTTTTCTGATATACAAAAAGGCACAAGAAAGTGTTGAACCCTGTGAAATTATGAGCATGTTCAGACGAAACACCGAACAAAAAAAACTCATCAACAAAAAAAAGGGGGGGAATCAGTCCCCAAAATCTTTGTGTAACAAATTCTGTGTCGCATAGAAGTTACAGGAAATCAGACAAATGGTCACAATCATTTAACTGTTTCAAAAGCATCAAAAGGAGGGGGGGTATCAACACAAATACATAAATTCTAAAAACAGCTCAATTAAAAAATATCTGATTTAATGAAAAATAAAGAGAAATTAAAAAATCACATATATCAATGCAATAATTCACAAAAATATCCCAATCCCCAGAAATAAAATATCCCATTATCGCTAAGATATTTAAAGGAGTCAATGGTTATTTATTTTTTCTGTGCTCTTTATACCTTTAAAAAAATATATAGCGGAAATAAAAACCGTGTTTGAGACAGCGATGGCTTGTATTTGGTCATTCTTAAATGGACCGGGTTGCAGAGTAAACACTTTGGGGGTTATTTATTAAAGTCCAAATGCCAAAACTTTAAAAAAATTTTGTTTTTTTTTACTATAGAATCCAAATTTTTAGTGGGAAAAAAATAATTCTTTGAGATTTATTATACGCCGAGGATGGGAAAAGTCAGAATCTGAAAATACTCCATCTCCAAGCTGTCGGGGTCCTGTAAAAGTCAATAGCAAAGGTCCCGTTCCAAATTTGAAGATATCATTGTCTGCGCTGAGTTTCTGACAAAAATCTATAAAATGCAGGGGTTTCGAGCAATTTGACTAAAAATTCGAGCTTTTAAGGCATAAAACCCGAAAAATTTTGTTTTTTTTCACAAAGAAAACAATGTTTCGAGTTTTTTTTCCAAACCAATTTTATCGAGTTTTTTCAATGATAAATAAGATCAGATTGTGGATTGTAGTTTGGTCGGACTTTTTTTTACTTAAAAAATCGGAATAAATCAGATTTTGATAAATAAACCCCTTTTAGTTATTGAGATTCAAAGCATCAAAAAATTCGGCGGAACTCTCTGAATTCTACTTTTTTTCATCTCAGTGAGACCTATTATTATGGCAACAATCTATCAGCAATGCTTTTCACTTACGGAACAGTTGTACCTTGTCTTTTTTATTTTCTCTTCACTGTTATTCTATTGGTTTCCTAATATGGAATGTTAACATTAGCAGTAAGGATCATTGGAATCATGGCAACTTTTTTTCTTTTTTTTTTTTTTTGAGATTTCTTATACTGTTACTAGGCTCGATAATACCACATAAAGCACAGAGACGTCAAACTAACACCAATAATAAGTCGTTACATGTATTTTTTCTTTAAGTACCAATAAGCAAAATATCCCATTCCTCCCAATGACCCCATAAGGAAAGATGCCCCAAAGAAAGATGGCGGTTTCCGCTTCACCAGCCGGAAGGCATTGGGCAAGACGGCTGATAGCAGGGTAGTGTGGATGTCTCCCAGTACTTTGCGGAATGCATATCGCTTCTGTATTCTGTCAAAGAAGGACTGGAGGTTTGGTCGGCTTCCGTCTTCCCAGTATTTTTTGGAAAGTCCTAGGAACTTGAGCCGATGTAGTAAAGCTCCCAGCAGAATATCAGCTAAGGTAAAGACATGGCCACAGAGCCAAAGTTCACATTTTTGACCTAGTAAAATAAAATAATGATTAGAAAAATGCAAATGCTAATTAATAACCAATAGAAACTAATGATGATTCAATACCAAGACAACATGGTCGCCGACCACCAGGAAAGGGCTTACCAAAAAAGGACACCTTCTGAAATAAAGGTATGGGATCTGTTATCCAGAATGTTTGGGACCTGGCGTATACCAGATAAAGAATCTTCCCGTAATTTGGATCTTCATACCTTAAGCCTATTAGAAATCATATAAACATTAAATAAACCCAATAGGCTGGTTTTGCTTCCAATAAGGATTAATTATATCTTAGTTGGTATCAAGTACAAGCTACTGTTTTATCATTTTCAAAAAATTTAGTTAATTATAATAGAGTGTATGAGAGCCTGTGATTAAGGGAGTTACTCCCGAAACGCGTCAGGTGATGTTGGTCAGTGACCTGTTGAAATAAAACCACCTTTTTATCTTACCGGAGTGCCGCCTTTTCATCTTTTGAGCAATGATGACCATCCTGTAATTCAGAGCTTTCTGGATAACAGATGCCATGCCTGTATGAATTTTCACTGGGGATGCTGTACCTCTTGACTGATAAAGTAAGAGTGATGCATCAATGAATCACTAAAGCGATAATAGCCTAATTACTTTTTGGGCTTTTAGTTATCCTTATGGGATCCATTATCCGGAAACCATTATTCAGAAAGCCCCAAATTATGGAAAGGCCATCTCCCATAGACTCCATTTTATCCAAGTAATTCAAATTTTTAAAAATGTCCTTTTTCTGTGTAATAATAAAACAGTCGCTTGTACTTGATCCCAACTAAGATATAATTAATCCTTATTGGAGGCAAAACCAGCCTATTGGGTTTATTTAATGTTTAAATGATTTTCTAGTAGAATTAAGGTATGAAGATCCAAAATACTGGAAGATCCGTTATCTGGAAAGCCCCAGGTCCCGAGAATTCTGGATAACAGGTCCCATACCTGTAATATAATGCATATATTTTCTCTGATGCAACATCTATTTTCCGCTAACCGGGGAACTCATGAAAATAACTTTTAACAATGTTGTTAATTAGCCATTTAATATATTGTTTCCATTAATGTTAAAAATTCACGAATCCTAATGCCCTTTTTTATTGCTTTGCAATCTACATTTGTAATGCCTTCTTTGACAAGCTAGTGGGTGCTTGAGGCAAGTTTAATTTCCCCTTTAAGAGCCTCCTGTAGTGTTAACGTAAATACAGTATATTTGTAGCCTACCTTCATATTCAAGTTTTCTTTTTTCCAGCTCAGCTTCAATTTGATCTAGAACCATCGATAGCTGTATAAGAATCTTCGTCAAGTAGTTCACATTGTCATGTTCCAGGATCTTAGCCTAAAAGAAAATCGAGTTATTTGCTACCTTATCCTTGCAACCTTCTCATCTATGTTATTGTTTTCATATTCATCCAAATAGAAACTTAAGGCCAGAGTTATTACAATATATAAGAATGCTTATTATTATTATTATTATTATTTTATATTATTACTATATATAAGAAACCTTATTATTATTATTATTGTCAAGTGAAAAATATTGCGTAACCTTTTTCACTCTTCAAACCCAAGAAGGAGGTTCTCAAAGGCTTCCGTTAAATAGACTTACTAATGCAACTCGGTCATTGAGTCTTTATGTACACGGGTTGCAATTCAGCTACCTATAACCTTTATGAGGGCACAGAGGAGAAAGAGGGTCTCACTGTAAACATGCCCTGCCTAGAAATCAGCTGGATTCAGGTATAGCTACCAACATAGGGTTTATATTCCGTTTACAATGATGACTTTTCATTAACATAGAATAGAACCTACGTTCTAGGTGCTACATCATACTTTTCCATCTAATAAAACTTTTTTACCATGAGTTTCTTCTGTTTGGAAAGATATGGCTCTGTGAGCTGAGGCTCCTCGTGATCAAGTTTTGTCAGTTCTGTGCTGGCATTGACCAAATGTCCTACAAGGTGATCAAGAAAAACATGTAAAATTTACAGAATCAATGTTGGAAATGTCCCCAACGTATTCTAGAACTACTGACCTACTTCCTTTGTACAATGATGGTAGAAGGTTTGTGGGACCTTTTTGATAATCACGTTAATTGTGTAGAAGCTCTGTGGCATGATGGCCGGCATGAACTTTGAAAATAAAAGGACTTCCAGGTCACAGGTTCAATGCCCGATTATAGGAATTGCTGAATTGTGTTCCTGGTTTTCCTGAATTCCTGTTTCCTGGCTTCCTGACCCTTGGCTTGACCCTGAATTTGATTCTTGTCGCCTGCCTTATTGAACATTTGCCTGAACTTGACTACACTTACGCCTGACCCCTTTTGGATACCGCAATCTTGAAATTTAACTTCCTCCTTGGCCCGTACTTCTCCGTTAGGAGCCGATAGGCCCCTGACAATGTGCTTGGCAGTTCATACAGAAGCATATGGCAAGGATGAAACAGTGGATAGACATAAAAGAGTACTTGTCCTTATTAACTCACAGATTTATTTTTAAGCCTTGGGGAAGTAATATGGTGTGCACCATACACAGTTAGATATTGGCTGACAACTTGGTCATTATTGACCTAATTCATTGTATGTGTGAAAACAACTCATAACTTGGCTTGGCAGACAAACCTGATGCCATCAGATTGTGACGTGATCTGTAGCCAACATATATCCTACATATTCCTTCAAGGGGATCTGACTGTTGGCCTGGGGGCTTTAGGACCAAATTAGGCATAGATGTCCTCTTACGTGACCTTGCCCAAGAAGTGGGTCCTTCTTTGCATGGTATTGTATGTCCTATGAATGGACATATACAGATAACTGGCCAGTGTCTAAAACAAATATTTCTGAGTTTTAGTATTATGGTGTTTAATGTTTGCTCTACCAGAGTTAGCCCATGAGTAAGGCCTATGGAGAGGCATTTATACTTTTAAATATGATCAATAAAGACTTTCACTTTGCCCTGTGGATTCCAGACTAGCCCTGTCTTTTTGCTGTGCTCTACTAGAGTAACTTTTGTAAGGTGCTTAAATATTAAATATGTATCTTGGTCTATATGTTTCTAAAAGAATTGTTGAGGGCCTGCTGTGTTATGGATACCTGGCAACATGACTTTAAAAGGCCGTCCTTCTCACTTGCTGACTTAGATAAAGGCAGCCAGCTAACATGGCCACTTACGGCGGATTTCAGCAGTGGCGTACTTTGGGATCATGGAATCCGTAGTGAGTTCCGGGTGAAGGATGCATCCGTGTGTGTAGGCATCCATTGGGAGCTTCTCCAAGATTTCTCTGTATTGGAGGACTCTAGAGTGGAGAATTGTCCCAGTTTCCGGTATCAAGTTAGGGATAAGTTCTGGAATTAGAAACGAAAAAATGGGTTAGTACAAACTGCATCTTATAACGCCATCTACATTTTAGAGTTTCCAAGAAAATGGACATTGGGACTGTTATAAAATATCAGGGAATATTAAGTGTCTGAGAAGAATGTCTTGCTGTCATGGAACCTCAAGAAGACTTCTAATATCCACATATTTCAAAAGAGACATAGATCCTGTATTGCATTGTTGCTCCATCCAAATGTGATTGGACCAAATCCTTTTAATTCTACACCACAATATCCAGATTTAAAGAATGATGGGAGCTGTAGCCCAGTGACATTGGTACTGTTCAGTAAAGCTTTTTCCCAGCTCTCCTGGTCAAGCATGGCTCAATAATTGTAATAAAACCCACCAGGCTTTGTTCATGGGATCATCAGTTTTCATCTAACATTTCTTCTAGTCCTGGACACCTAGATGGGACTTGGTACTTGCATAATGAGATCAAACTGTATTAAACCAGCATTGAGATGGTTGAAGCTCTTGTAGTGATGAGTCTCACTGGGAAAGTTCTTGTTTCTGAAAATGGAAGTTTTAGGAAAGAGTTGTGCCGCCTTTAAATTATTACATTATTTTAGTGGGCTGTTTGACATCTCTAAGCATCTGATAACAGGATATATTATAGATGAATATATAAAAAAAGGTAATTGGGCTGAAAAGAAAAATATCTGGCACACAATCACACTCCTAATGGACTGGAATGGTTCCTATAAAAAATTTTACTGTGAACCAGAAATTGGCTGCCTTGATGGCAGTACAACAACTGCCACGGGAAAACACAGACACAAATACAGACATAGGAAGTTATGTGTGTCCCAGTCTTTTTTCTGGTTCTGCTCAACCCAGGACAGACTGCAAGCATGTAGTGACAGGTCCATGTGGCTTAGTCTGTTCTTTAGGTTAATCAATGCACTGCCACTAGGGAAATGTATCATTATTATTCTGCCGCATAAACACCGCCTGGTGATCCAAGCCACTAATTAAAATGCAGGAGACATTGGCCACAAAATCAGCCAACCCCTGGCAAGGCTATTGATTGAACAGCTTGGCCTTGGGACAGGAACGTTATAGATCTTTTACCTTCTCCTGTACAGCGCATACAACTACTAAAAATGCTTTATCCTTTTAACAAAACAGGGATTGTTTGTCCATATATTGCAATATATTTAAGATGGCCAACTACGTCAAACTCATCCCATATCTGGCCAGTCCTACGCTCAACTTTCATCTGATTCATTAAGAATTCTATTGCTTCATTACACATTTTTCACATGGACTAAGTTTTACCTGCAAAATGTCTTAAATATATTAATAATGGGTTGAGTGCAGAGGACTCTTGTGTTTGTCTATATGCATTTATTGGTCACAGCCTCATTGCACCTTATAGTTTATACAGGAGCAGTGGCCAGCTCCATGTTGTAGCTCCGACCCTGAGTGTAGGACTGGCCAGATATGGGATGACTTTGACGTAGTTGGCCAGCTTAAATATATTGCAATATATTTACAAACAATCCCTCTTTTGTTTAAAGGGTAAGGCATTTTTTTAGTAGCTGTATGCACAAAATGCCTCAATGTCTTAAATATATTGATAATGGGTTGAGTGCAGAGGACCTCTTGTATTTGTCTATATGTTTTAGAGTTTATTATATTGCAGCTCTGAACAAGCAGAAATATGGTCTGTCTGTGTGTGGTTCAGGGCATTAACCAGACGTGTTAGACGTTCAGCACACTATTTATTTACCCCACCCCAATTAAGATGTCACTATAGATGACCTATTCAATCCACCAGCCATAGAAGCAGACTGGGGGTCAACATGAACCTCTCAGAGACCTTGAGGTGCCTATAATATCACATACATGGGGACTTGTTTAAGCCAATATGCACAGATGTGACTATTGTATGGGAAATATGCACCAAGGCTGAATAGACGTTGCACAAAGATTGTATACCATAGTTACGCTAAATCAGTCAACCTGTCCACGATGAAAGTGAAGCCAAAGGATCAGACAATTTGACTGCTACATGGGCCCTGGTCTTGGTATGGTTCCTTTTATCTGGGCATCCGTTATCCAAAAATACGCCATGCAATCTCTTATTGCCCGTTACTAAACAGTCCATATAAAAGATCCCTTAACTATACCATTCCTACAACCAGTTCCATACCTCTCCTACGCTTCAGTTTAACTGTCCCCCAAATTTGGTTCATCTCGGAGGGGGTGCTCTTGGTTATTTGATGCAAACAGTGTTGTTTTATGTGAATTTTTGGCATTCCGAGCAAGAGCTTAAAAAAACCCTTGTCTTCATTGTAGAAGGCGTTTTATTCTCAGTTTTATTCTCAGTGCCAGACATAATGAATGTGAGTTTGCCAGTAAAAGAAGCTTCTTGCCATGCAACCTACAGATGTACTGTACAAAATTAGAGCTGTTTTGTTCCCAGCTGTGAGAAGGAGGGCTTCTGTTTTGCTTGAGGAGCTTCGAGCAGCCCCTAAACTCCCCAGTAACCCTAGCAACCTGTATTATATTTACAAGTTGTAAATTTATATCAATCTTCCAACATTCCAGCAGTTGAAACCCCAAAATATTGACTACAGACCTTTTGCAGGTACATTGGCCCACTTATTCCAAGGGGATCTACCTACCTGTATACACTTGGCTGATTGTTCTTTATCATGGAATTACATATCATTTTCACCAGGAATAAACACCACAGTGGAGATTTGATGGAAGGGTTTCTTATCCCTCAAAGAATATATAACCTTTGATAGCAATATTGCTCTGCAGGGGTCTGGCCTTGGCCATTTGTGTCTCCCCTTAACTGAGAAGGATTTGGAGATTTTTGTGGATAACAAGCTGTGCAACTCTAGAAGTATCATTCAGTGGCTATTAAAGCAAATAAAGTACTATATTGCTTAAAAAACAGCATTAACTCAAGGGATGAAAATGTAATTTACCTCACCTTGATTATGCAATGCAGTTTTGGGTCCCAGTCATTAAGTAGCACATTAATGAGCTGGAGGGAGTGCTGAGATTTATAACTAGACTGATAAACGGAATGGAAAGCCCATCATGGTTAGGGTTGTTTTCCTTTGAGAAAAGGGGCTTGCAAGGCAACATGCTTACACCTTTAAATGCGAGTACCTGAACTTTCATTAAAAGCAACGTAGATGTTTTTTCACGGTGAGGTCGAGGAATGACATTCCAGGTGATGTTGTTTTGGCAAATGTTATTAATGTCTTTAAGAGGGGCTTGGGTGATTTCTTGAACAAATATTATATCCAATTAATCCATATTAATCCAAATGAATCCAGATAACATAAGTGCTATTGGTATATTGTGTTGGTTTATGTTGTTACATACACGTGTGAGTGTATAGATAGGTCTGTATATATGTGAATATTGGATGGGTTGCACTTTATGGACTTTTCTCTTTTTGCAACCCAAATATTGCAAACCCAATAGCTGGAAACTCCCAATTTTTTCAGATTTTTTGGCTGAAACTCAGCGCAGAGCAGTGCACTCATTGTATTAGCTATGCAGCCCCCCTTTGACCGGCTACGATGCTAATGTTTTGGGCATGAAGCGGGGGCAGCATCAGGGCAGGATCACCCCTTGCACCACCCAAAGTGCTTACAGTAGGAGTACATAAAAAATAAAAAAAGTTTTGAAGCAATACCATGTATACATACAAGTGCCGCAAAGCACCCCCACAGACCGGTGCCACAGGGACTACTATCTCAGGGGCCCCTTGCCTCTTCCACAAAGCTCCCTCTGTACCACAACCTACGCTTCAGCCAGCCCTCCGTGCACATGTGCATACCTTTTGCCGCAACTGGGGCCGGAGAGGTGGCTCGGGGCCCGCAAGGGCAGGAAGGGAGTTTGGGCCACCAGCCCATGAGAGGCTGGGCCCACCAGATTTTTTCCCGCCGGCCCCGTCCAACCCCCAGTGGGAATTTTGTAGGGATGCACCGAATCCACTAATTTGGATTTGGGCGAACCCCCGAATCCTTTGTGAATGATTCGGCTGAATACAAATACATATGCAAATTAGGGGTGGGAAGGGGAAAATATTTTTTACTTCTTAGAACAATCAATTCGATATGCGCTTCCGTTTAAAAATAAATACACCAACTTTTAGTGTCCCCCTAAAAGTTGGTGTATTTATTTTTAAACGGAAGCGCATATCGAATTGATTGTTCTAATTGTATTTTGGGGTGGAATCCCTTTGTATTTTGCGCATCCGGAGTTCACTATATTTTTTGCGCAAGATTTACACTATTATCTATTTTTTACTTCTTATTTTGTGACAAAAAGTCACGTGAATTCCCTCCCCACCCCTAATTTGCATATGCAAATTGAACTGAATCCGAATCCTAATTTGCATATGCAAATTAGGATTAGGATTCAGTTCGGCCAGGCAGAAGGATTCGGCCGAATCCTGCTGAAAAAGACCGAATCCTGAACCGAATCCTGGATTCGGTGCATCCCTAGAATTTTGTTTAAACTTTCTTCTTGGTTTTATATAATCATTGCTGAACTATTATTTACACCCTTCTAGAGTTGGCAGTAATCTCAGTATATCAGATAACACAATGACTAACATTGGCCTACACAGACAACCCTTCTAATAATTGGAATTGGTTATTTATGCCTCAACCTTCGTTGCCAACACAGGTGCAACAACATCATACAATGACATTCTCGGAAGATAAATAAAAGTGCCAAAAGTCTAATAATGTTAGCACAATTACTGAGAGTTTTTATGCAACTTCACAGGACTCTGTACTAAACCTTTTTACCTACAGACAAATTTAGAACTCATTTGCTGGTCCATAAATATCTCCCCAAAAGGTAACCATTATAAATCAGACTGGGTACTATTTAGCATGACAGCATATAATTAGAGCAAGCCAATGTTATCTCGCTTTATTCTAGCGAATAAACGGTGGTTCTTTCAGAACAATAACACTGCATTAGCCCAACAGCTGAGCCAAGCACATACATTGTTCTGTGCTGAAGCTTTTTTTTCAGAAATGGGACATTGTTTTGTATTTTTATTGCTGAAAATGACCTCTGAATGAGACTAGAATAACCATAGAATGGTACCATTACTGCTTTCCTAGCTTGGCTGCTTCTCAGGAAAGTATAAACTTTGCAAGACCCAAGGACCCTGAGTCCAGATATTTTCTCAACGTTTCACTTACTTAATAAGGGAGGTCACTAGCATAGTTGGTCAGTTTAAATTTATCACAATACCCAGCGTGGGGCAAATTCCCTAAGATGCGAAGTTGCGCCAGGCGCAACTTCGCCGCACTTCGCCACACTTTGCCAGGCGTAAGTTTTCGAAGTTGCGCTAGCGTTAATTCGCCAAGCGAAGCGAAGTTTCGCTAGCGATGGTTCATTTGCATACGGCGCGAAATTCAAATTTCAATGGAGGAACACGTATTAGCACTACAAATGCCTAGAAAACCTTCAAATCAGCAAATAAAAATTTTATTTTGCCCTACACATGTGCCCACTGTCTAGGTAAGTTGCCATGAGTCAGGAAATGTAGGGGGGAAGGAGGGGAGCCCCAAAAATATTTTCGATCTTTTTCAGCCTATCACCCATCATGTAGAAAACACGCCAGCGTTTTTTGGGACCTAGAAAAAATTTTGACTTTTTTTGAGACAATCCCTATCTACTCTGTTGCGCTTCGCCAGGTCTGAGGTGGCGAAGGAAGTCTAGCGTAAAAGGTAGCGTTCAGTACACTGCGCAAGTTAGTGAATTTGCGTAGTTACGTCGCTAGCGAAAATTCGCCTGGTGTAAGGGTGCGAAGTAACACTAGCGAATTTACGCCAGCGTTCGTTAGTGAATTTGCGAAGTACCGAAAATGCCAAACGCTAGCGAATTGACGCTAGCTTTCGGCGCTTTGGCACTTAGTGAATTTGCGCCTGAGTGTCTGAGGCCCACTGGGGTTAGTAAAGAGGACCTTACTAAATATTCTAATATAGTTCTGTTTAAAGACCAGCTAGACTTTTACACTATTTTCTTATATCAGTAATGTTGTTATAAGCTAAGGGGGCTAAGCCTGAAGGCAAGTTAGGGGGAGATTTGGGGTGAGTGCTTATTTGTACCCTGGGTACCCCTGGAACTATAGCAGGGTGAATGTTACCTCAATGTTTCTTTATATCCGTAACCTTGTTATGAGCTAAGGGGGCCCAGTCTGAAGGCCAGTTAGGGGGAGATTTGGGGTGAGTGATTATTTGTGTCCTGGGTACCCCTGGAAATTTAGCAGGGTGAATGTTACCTCAATGTTTCTTTATATCCGTAACCTTGTTATGAGCTAAGGGGGCCCAGTCTGAAGGTCAGTTAGGGGGAGATTTGGGGTGAGTGATTATTTGTACCCTGGGTACCCCTGGAACTATAGCAGGGCGACTGTTACCCCAATGTTTCTATATATCTGTAACCTTGTAATGAGCTAAGGGGACCCTGGCAAAAGGCTGGAACTACAAGGTGGATCGTGAACTGAAAAAGACAACTACTGCATTAAATGTATATGGCCATTAAAATAAAACTAACTATGTACTTTTAAAGATTTTATTTATTTTGATTTATAAAAGCTACTGGGATCTGCTTGCTGGAAATCACGTATTTCAGATCTCTAATCAAACTCAGAAAAGTCAAACTTCAATACTCTAGATGTGTATTTTTTAAACATTATTTCTTTTCAATCTTGTGTATGTGGATGTGTATTTTTAACTATTTGGTTTTAAGCTGCCCTGAGATGAGCTAAAAGGAGCCAAAAAGACCTTCACATGCAAAATATAAAACATAAAGCCTTCTAAAAACAGTAGGTGTTTGTGGTATAAAGGCAGTGCTATATATATGGCACGAGGCAAGTAAATACCTTATGTTTTCAGAAGGCTTTATGTTGCCTAAGATGCCCTTTGTGATCCAATATTTGGCCAGAAGCACTTAAAGCTTACTGCAAAGTTACACATTTAGGATATAGTTTTTTTATCAGCAGTCATGCTTCCAAGAATACCTCATACAAAACAGGGGTTAACATCTAGGAAAATAAACAAGTTTTCTTCTCAAATCTTACTCTAACTGTCCTCCAGGCTAAGCCAACCCCAGCCTCTCCTTTGGTCCTCCTCAGATGGGACAAGGCCAGCACTTTGTGGACCACTGCTCTAGATTATTTAGAAGTCTTTATAGTCTTAATACAGTTTTAATGTATAATACTTAATGGCCTTACCTCCCACAAAATTGTTTTCGATGTAATCGATGATTTGGTTATAGTCACTAATAATGTTGTCCCCATGGATGACCACAGGCACTTCTTCTCCAAGGTTGAGGCGCATGAACCAAGGTTCTTTGTGCTCTGTGAGTGGCAAGCTGACATCTCGCTCATCACACGGCAATCCCTTCTCAGCTATCACCAAACGTATCTGGAATAAAACAAAACAGAAGTTAAAGTTGCTGCCTTGCAGTGGTAAGGTCCTGGGTTGGACTCCAACCACATTGCAGTGGTAAGGTCCTTGTTTGGAGTCTGACCATCTTGCAGTGGTATGTTCTGGGTTGGAGTCTGACTACCTTGCAGTGGTAAGGTCCTTGTTTGGAGTCTGACCCTCTTGCAGTAGTAAGGTCCCAGGTTGGAGTCTGACCCTCTTGCAGTAGTAAGGTCCCAGGTTGGAGTCTGACCACCTTGCAGTAGTAAGGTCCTTGGTTGGAGTCTGACCATCTTGCAGTAGTAAGGTCCTAGGTTGGAGTCCGACTACGTTGCAATGTTAAGGTCCTTGGTTGGAGTCTGACCATCTTGCAGTAGTAAGGTCCTGGGTTGGAGTCCGACTACCTTGCAATGGTAAGGTCCTTGGTTGGAGTCTGACCATCTTGCAGTGGTAAAGTCCTTGGTTGGAGTCCGGCCATCTTGCAGTAGTAAGGTCCTTTGGGTTACTAGATTTGAATGGCAACTATGCTCTTCAGTCTTTCCCTGCTGAATGATGCTTATACCTATGCTGACAGATCTATTTTATGTCTCTATATTCAAGCTATAAGCAAACTTAGAGAGTTGTGCGTACCAAAGCCAGGTGAAAACCAGTACAGGTATGGGACCTGTTATCTAGAATGCTCGCGACCTGGGGGTTTCAGGATAATGGATATTTCCGTAATTTGGATCTTCATACCTTAAGTCTACTAGAAAATCATGTAAACATTAAATAAACCCAATAGGCTGGTTTTGCTTCCAATAAGGATTAATTATATCTTAGTTGGGATCAAGTACAAGCTGCTGTTTTATTATTACACAGAAAAAAGTAAACATTTAAAAAATTTGGATTATTTGGATAAAATGGGGAGACTGCCTTTTGGTAATTCTGAGCTTTCTGCATACTGGGTTGTCGGATAACGGATCCTAAACCTGTAGTAGGAATTTTACAACTGGACATACCCCCCCCAATAACTTCAGGGCACTCCCCCATTGACATTTAGCCACACCCTCTGCAAACCTCTTGTAAAGGAATTAAAGCGATGTATCTAACATAGGGAGATTTCTACCATTTTGAGCTGGTTGATGTCACACTCTAATCACGCTTCAGGTGGGAGCTTTTCAGGTGCTCCTTGCTATGAAAATATATTGAATGGTTCTAGAACAGGAAACTGCGACTGCACAGAGATTGACGGATTCTCATTGGAGGATCCTCTTGCATATTTTAATTAGCAAGTTAATGTAATGCATTACAGTCCCTTGTGTCATGCCCTTCAACAGTACAGGACAAGCACTTCAGGTTTCTGCAGTGGCATCACTAATAGCTGTGACTTAGCAAAATAACTCTGTGTTCTTCATGCTAGGGCAGAAATAATAAGGCAGCAGAACTCAATATGGTATTCATCTGCTCAACACTTAAAGGGGTAGATCACCTTAAAATTAAATGGTATGGTGCAGACAACAGAATTCTAATTAAAATTGCAATTGGTCTTCATCTTTTATCATTGGTGTGTTTTTTTTAAATATCTCTTCTGTATCTTTCAGGCTTGCTAGTCTCCCATTGCCCTCCCATCTCTACATTTAAGGTGGCACACATTTAATTAGAGATGCAAAAAAATCCACCAATGGAAAGCCATGTTGCAGGAATCTAACATAGGGAGAATACTGTGCACATTAGACTTCTTTAACCCCCTGTTTTTATGTTGAAGCATGATGGGAGTTGTATTTCAGCAGCATTTGGCAGTTTTACGCCCTCTTTAATTTAATTTTGCTTTACTTGCCCTTGAATTAAAAAAAACAAATCAATTTTGGTTTGCCCCAAGAGAGCAATGCTATGGAGACGAGAGTGTGATTCAGTAACCAAGCTTTTTTTTGGGTTGGTAATAATCTGTCCCCAAAGGCATGTGTGACTGATCAATTTTTACTCATTTGAGAGAGAAAAAGACCAGTGACTAATTCAATTGAAAAGCCTCATTAATTATTGATCAATATTGTCATTTTCCAAACATTCAATCTTTAGCATTTTTAATTACAGATATATAAAAAAAACACTGAATATATGTCAGGAACTGAATTAGTGTTATAATATTTAAGACTAAAATCATCACAGTAATATATGATGATGTTATACTACTCTATACATAATATTGTTGTTGTCTTATCTGTATCATATTACAGTACAGCATTTATATAAGGGATAATGTACCCCCTACTGTAAATGATAAGGATATTATAAGTCACTGAGGGGTTGTTCTGTGACCATATAAAGGCACAAGGCTGCAGGCTGAGTTATACAGGGAACTCTGAGTATCACTCATGTATTATAAGGGATAATGTACCCCCTACTGTAAATGATAAGGATATTAGAAGTCACTGAGGGGTTGTTCTGTGACCATATAAAGACACAAGGCTGCAGGCTGAGTTATACAGGGAACTCTGAGTATAGCTCATGTATTATAATGGATAATGTACCCCCCTACTGTAAATGATAAGGATATTAGAAGTCACTGAGGGGTTCTGTGACCATATAAAGGCACAAGGCTGCAGGCTGAGTTATACAGGGAACTCTGAGTATCACTCATGTATTATAAGGGATAATGTACCCCCTACTGTAAATGATAAGGATGTTAGAAGTCACTGAGGGGTTGTTCTGTGACCATATAAAGACACAAGGCTGCAGGCTGAGTTATACAGGGAACTCTGAGTATCACTCATGTATTATAAGGATAATGTACCCCCTACTATAAATGACAAGGATATTAGAAGTCACTGAGGGGTTGTTTTGTGACCATATAAAGGCACAAGGCTGCAGGCTGAGTTATACAGGGAACTCTGAGTATCACTCATGTATTATAAGGGATAATGTACCCCCTACTGTAAATGATAAGGATATTAGAAGTCACTGAGGGGTTGTTCTGTGACCATATAAAGACACAAGGCTGCAGGCTGAGTTATACAGGGAACTCTGAGTATCACTCATGTATTATAAGGATAATGTACCCCCTACTATAAATGACAAGGATATTAGAAGTCACTGAGGGGTTGTTTTGTGACCATATAAAGGCACAAGGCTGCAGGCTGAGTTATACAGGGAACTCTGAGTATCACTCATGTATTATAAGGGATAATGTACATGCAGGAGTCAGGGTGTGACGGGTGAATCCTTTCTGTACTGTAAATTAATTTTATTGTACATTTATTGGCCAAAACTTGCTGCCCAATCATATGCCCTGAATTACCCATGGCAGCTGCTGGTCCCTGTATCACAATCAGTTAAGGTTAATGTCTCTCTGTGCACAGAAATGGATCATTAGCTCAATTTTGATTAAATTGTATTTTCTGAATGAAGTGTTCTAATGGAAAGGCCGATCCTGAGCAATAACGTAACATCTTTATCAGGCTTTCAACCTTTTACAAAGTAACTGTTCACTGCCAGGATAACGTCTGTCTGCCTTGTCTACCTCAGAATTATGCTGTCTAATGGTTTATAGACAATTTTAAATGAATCTTTATACCTGCATTCCCTATGGATATACAGCAGAATGTACATAATATTTATAGATATAGATAGATAGATGATCGATAGATAGATAGATAGATAGATAGATAGATAGATAGATAGATAGATAGATAGATAGATAGATAGATAGATAGAGAGGGAGAGAGAGAGATAGATAGATAGATAGATAGATAGATAGATAGATAGATAGATAGATAGATAGATAGATAGATAGATAGATAGATAGATAGATAGATAGATAGATAGATAGATAGATAGATAGATAGGGAGAGAGAGAGAGAGAGAGAGAGAGATAGATAGATGATAGATAGATAGATAGATAGATAGATAGATAGATAGATAGATAGATAGATAGATAGATAGATAAATTATAGATAGATAGATGATAGATAGATATAGAGAGAGAGAGAGAGAGAGAGATAGACGGACAGACGGACAGAGCGAGAGATAGAGAAAGCAAGAGAGAGAGAGAGCAGCGCCGGATTTCACTTCTGCGCGCCCCTAGGCCGCGCGGTCCGACCAGGCGGCCGCACGGTCCTAGCGCCCGCCTTCCCAGCGCGCCGGTGAAAAAACGCCGGCGCAGCTGGTGCACTTGAACGGCGGCTGGGCGGCATGCCGCCCCTATTTCTTTGCCGCCCTAGGCCCGGGCCTATGCGGCCTTGCCGCAAATCCGGGCCTGAGAGAGAGAGAGATAGACGGACAGATGGATAGAGAGAGAGATAGAGAAAGCAAGAGAGAGAGAGAGAGAGAGAGAGAGAGAGAGAGAGAGAGAGAGATGAGCCTTACAGAGCATTTTAGATTTGAAAGCTGGAAAAAGAAGGCCAATTGAAAAGTTGCTTAGAATTAGCCATTCTATAACAAACTAAAAGTTAATTTAAAGAAGAACCACCCATTACTTCCAATGTTTTCAATGAAACAGCTGGAAAACACTAATTGAACTATAGAATCAGAGAGGATGATGCAGCCGACTATAACTGCCCTAGCAGCATATGTTCTTGATGAGAATAAAGGTTCAATAAAGCCAAATGCTCCTTAGGGACACCATATCCCCATAATAATAATAATAATAATATCCATTATGATAATGGCTCTATAGGCTTCTATATAATGGCTCTATAGGCTTCTGCATCAGGAAGCAGTACAGTAGTGAAGACTCCACTGGATAGGATGGAGTTGTCTTTAAGAGATCTCTGCACCATGACGTTCCCCATCTCCCTGTACCGGATGTACTTTAATAAATTATGACATTTCCAGCCAGAGAACTGAGCACAGTGCAGCAGAATAAGTGATCTCCTGTTGGTTAATCTGCTCTTGTGTTAAAATGCTGCTTCATTTAGCAATGGGGTGTGTGCGCGGGGGGGGGGAGAATGTCGAAAAATTTTAAAGGGGAAGGAAAGGTTAAAACTAAGTAAGCCTTATCATAAATACACCAGTTAACCCTCAAAGTAATGCTGCTCTGAGTCCTCTGTCAAAAGAAACACCACATTTCTTTCCTTCTATTGTGTACTCATGGGCTTCTGTATCAGACTTCCTGTTTTCAGCTTAAACCTCCTTGCCCCGGGCGTGAGCATGCTCAGTTTGCTCCTCTTCCCCCTCCTCCCTTCTCTGCTGTAATCTGAGCTCAGAGCTATGAGTGAGCAGGGAGAGACCTCAGACAAAAAGTGATGTCACACCAAGCTAATATGGCAGCTGCTATCCTAAACAAACAGAGAGCTTCTAGAGCTTTTTACTCTACATTCTACAGAATTAATATAGCATTCTAGCTTGCACTATTGCAGCTAATCTATTAGCAATAAAATGCCTCCGTAGCTTTCCCAGGGTTTCCAAATGAATGATAATGAATAATTATGTGAAATTAAATAAATAAACTCACTGGTGGGGGGAGGGATATAAGAGAAAGATGAAGTGTCAGGTCTAATTCATCAGGTGTGTTCCAAGCACAATTTCAGGATACCCCTACTGATAAGCAGAGAGTAAACACACTCTCTTTCACTGGGAACCTCCTTATTCCAGCTATAAACCATATGCACACAATGGGTGGAAGAAACAATAACCTCTGGCACCAGAAATCCACCTGCCCTTGCTTTGGCTGGGGGAGTCTGAGCATTGTGTCCTTGGATTATGTAGTCGTGAAGCTGTGCAGGCTGTACACTTCCAATGGGAATAAAATCTCAGCAACAGGACAATGCAACAACAATAATTACAGCCACCATCCCTATTCTGCACCCACAATTGTCCCATTACCAAGAGTAGAAGATTTACACACAACACACATACTTTGTCTGAATGCCTCCCCCCACTGTGCAATCAGATTGACAGCATCCTCAGTGTTAGCAGACCTCCCCCCATTGTATAGAATGAAAGCAAATACCTTTTGAGAGCTAAACGACTGCGTCCAGTGATACAAAACAAGCGTGTCCTTGGATTTAGGGCTGAAAGACTCTGGGTGATCCTCAAGCTCTTTAGAATTGCCGGCATCATTCTCTACAGCCGAAATGGGCCACCAGCTGCAGTTGGTGGGAGCCACACTGTTAGGAGTCGCCATGACAGCTGAGGATGCAAGAGAAGAGCAGGGGGGAACTGGAGAGGCTGCTCTTGCAGTTGGTCACATGGTCTTGCGAGCACCGTGAGCTGATACTCTGAATATAATTACCCATCACCGACATGGCTGCAGAGTAGGACGAGTCATGCAAGTGCCTCCCCTGTGTGTAGCGTTGTAACAAGGAATAAATGCAATCAAATAGGCGCACGTTCCACAATCCTTCCGTTTTTTATTATTTAATGGATCTCAAGCAATTAAATCTGTAGGAAATTTAAAGGGAAAAAAACAAATTTTGTATTTCAGAATGAAATTGTTTGACCTTCCTTCCCTTCTAAATTTGTGCTCTCTAACACAAGAATAATATCTGATACCTAGCAATGCGCAGGTGAGAGTAACAGGGACGGGGTGCTGAGCATCAATGGGAATGTCAGGTGAGAGTACCAGGGAGTCATGCAAGGAATTAGAGACAATGTGCAGGTGAGAGCAACAGAAAGGGGGTGCTGGGGATGAATGGCAACATGCGGGTGAGAGTAACAGGGAAGGGAGTGTCAGGGATTAGAGGCAATGTGCAGGTGAGAGTAACAGGAAGGGGTGCCAGAGATTAGTGGAAATGTGCAGTTGAGAGTAACTGGAAGGGGTGCCAGAGATTAGTGGAAATGTGCAGGTGAGAGTAACAGAAAAGGGGTGCCAGGGATTAATGGAAATGTGCAGGTGAGAGTAACAGAAAAGGGGTGCCGGGATTAGTGGAAATGTGCAGGTGAGAATAACAGGGAGGGGGTGCTGAGGATCAATGGTAATGTGCAGGTGAGGGAAAAAGTAAGGGTTGCTGGGTGAGAGTAACAGGAAGGGTTGCTGGGGATTAATGGCAATGTGCAGGTGAGAGTACCAGGGAGGTATGCTAGGAATGCAGGTGCAGATGAGAGTAAGAGGGAGGGGGGTGCCAGGGATTAATGACAATATGCAGGTGAGAGTAAAGTTGTCACAAATAGATCCATCCACCAAATGATTGGATGTTTGATTTGGTACCCTCAGGCCAAAGATCAGATCCTAAAGTGAGCCTATGCCGACTCATCAGCACGACAGCATCAGCGTAACAATACAGTCCTTGCCCAACAGGATTTTCAAACTGCCCAATAGATATCTGTTTAGTTTTTGGGTAGTTCACAATAGAATTGAAGGCAAGAGTAACAGTGCAGCATGTTTTAGGGAGTTCTGAATTGTGTTTATTATAATTAACTGCTCAGACTGCACCATCTAGTGGATAAAGTGCTTGGATTCAGCTTCACAAACTAAGATTCTATAGTGATTCTAAAAAGAAAATAAAACGAATCAGTTTATCAAAGGGTAATCAAAGATTAGAATGAAATGCTGGACAATGCATTCATTCTATGGACGAGGACAGGGATTTCAAAGGATTCAAAACAGAACTGTGCCAACCAATCCTTGAATTGCAGCCTAGAAGGTATACGGTGGAAGTAAGTGCTTGTTTTTAAATGTATAAGTTATGAGAATGATATTTCAATATATACTGTACTATAGGATTACCCACTCAGCTATACTAAGTATTTAAGTAATTGTATGTATGTTTCAACTGCAGTCTCTCCTTCATGAGAGGATCCATGCCGTCCTATGTGCCAGAAACCAGAGAAAACCAGAAGACGCGCATGGGAAACATTTCCTAAAGAAAATGGAGGTCATTAATAGAAAGCTTGACACAAAAACAACAGTAAGTCATGTATTGCAACATGGTATTTGAATTTGACATATAGATATATTTAGATGTAAAGATGTATCTTCTAGAGTCCTGCAGCGGGTCGGATACCCGCCGGTTACCCGCAAAAACCTGCGGGTTGCGGTGGAAGTTCCCGGGTGCATGTATAGATGTGGGTCGGCGGGTTTGCGGGTTGTGGTTTGGGCCGCGGGTCTTCTCAATAGCGATTTTTACTAATATTTTCTGATCACGCCTACTTCCTATGATGTCATTCAGGTTTACAATGACAGCACTTGATGGTTACACCTGATTTTTGATGGTTAGCGGGTCACTAGTCCGGGTTGCGGATTAGGTACTTGCGGGTCGGATAGCGGGTCCAAGAATGCGGGTTGCGGGTCTGGGTTGCGGATTGTAGGTTGCAGGTTCCAAAAAATGGACCCTCGCAGGACTCTTCACCGATGTTACATATTGCTTTTTTTGTCATTTCCTTAGACTGAACACAGTTTTGACCAAGAAGTTGAGACATTAAAGAAGCATTGGTGGAAGAAAGTAGTGAAAAAGAAACATGGCGCCCACCTCCAAGGAACGCTAGTTCAGAGAGCATGCGCAGACATGTGGACCTCTGAGCCTGAGGGTCCTGCACAGAAGAAAAGAAAACCCTAGGCTGTATTAGAGCCAGAGGCCAAATAGCTCAAATGAAAGGAGTTTTGAAGAAAAAATGTCACATAGCACACTTGCATGACATCCCTATAGCAGTTCTGGACACCTAGGGAATCTGTGCCATGGGGTGTTGAACCTGTTCTTCTGAGTTGTGGAGGCCAGATGTCCTGTATGTTGAATTGGCTTCCTCCAGATGTGGGGAGACCAATTCAGTAGAAGAATTCCAACATGCAAGGATATAGATACAGAATATAAATATTTCATAAACAGATTAGATGGACCAACTGGTTACTGCCATAAAAACAAATGTTTCAGTGTTATTATTATTTATTATTATATTTATTTTATATATATTTATTGTCACATGTTATGTTGGTGGCACCATTATTTCAGTAGATGCCTCACTACTTTAAATGATCGGATCTTGTTGTCTGGGGCTTATTTCTTCTCATGTGCCAGTTCCATGATTATTGGCACTATTCTGAGCTCCCTCATAATTCATACCGGCATGTATTATTAAAGGTCCTTATTTTAATCTCCAAGGAGCACACATATTTTCAGATCTTCACAGCCACATATCAGACTTCAGTGAACTTCATTAGATGGTAAAGGAGATAAGTATCTATCCTTGCACTGGGAACTGCTAAATCAATCCTTGCTGCTAATCCATTATGGAAAAATGAATGCGCTGTACCCAGGGCATGTTCCAAACTAAGGACGTTCTGCCAGCTGATCCGCTGCCTGGAAAATCGGAACCGAGTCTCAAAACACAGGACAGGTGTAAGACGGCTGTATCTGTATTTACAAGGCCATGGGTATGTCAAGACGTTTCACAAGATAAACACGCTGGGTGTAATTTTAATTATGACTTCATTAATTGCCATGGTTCAATGAGGATGTTTAAAGGGACAGTAACGTGAAAGAGCGTTTGTGGGGAAATATTGGAAAAATCAGGCTGTAGTATAGTAAATAAATAGGACAGTTTGGGGGCCTGAAGACATGCATGGACAGATTTTGCTGGATAGCTTTCTAGCCCATGTATGAAGCCTAAATGATGTCCTCCTAGATGTGTAGAATTTGCTCTTGATTAGATATCGATCAACCAAACTGGATAATCCAAAGGACCATTGTGGCAGGGTTGACTTTGGAGAAATCTCTAATTAAGTTTAGGCTGCCCTCTTGGGAGTTGTGTTGGGTTGAGTTGAGGAGTGCAAGGGAATAGTATATGAATTGTAAACCCCTTAATAAAGTTCTCAAGGCACAGTGCTTTGGAAACCAGAACTAGATTAATGAATTTTCCATTCAGTAAATAACCAAGGGTGATTGCACAATAGGATAAGACAAGATGGAGATCATCTGCTTAATTTAGAAATGTGCCTCATAAGACAGCCAGTCTTGGCATTGCTCCTCGGTAACAGGAGACAGGATCTGGTTTAGGCTAAGACACAAGAGCGTTTACTAATGAAGTTGCTAGCTCTGGGCCACAGTTTGTAATCAGTGTTTAAAGAGGGAATTTTACTGCTGATGTAAGTGATCTAAGCCATGTTGCAATTTTTGCAGAAATATTAATCTTCCAATACCACCCCTTTCATTTAAAATGCTTTCTAGTTGGGAGATTCGTGCTTTAAAGGGATCTAAACCCAACAAAAATGCATTGGTAAAATCTTATTCAGATGCTCTTCTGAGCATTTTTGACATTGACGTTCATTTTCTATTTTAAGTGGATTCTGAGATCAGTGTGTGAAGGTCTCATTGTCCAGCACTCTGTTCAGAGTGAACTCAGATCTATGGTGAGTGACCAGGTGACACTGGGAGGCAGTGGTAGGGGTGTGTGGCACATTGCTTTTCATGGTGGCCTGAGGGAAGGGTAACAGAGACTGGTGGTGCTTCAGGATAGGCATATCCCTTCTTGTTGCCTTGATTCCCTACTCCCCCATCACACCTGCCTTACCCAACACCCTAAATGCCCCCCAACACCTAGAATCCCAAACTCCCTTCATCACTGTTCTACAGGCTATACAGCCTAGACTGGCTGAAACTACATCTGTTCCTGGCAAATGAAAAGCTGGGATCAGGACATGTATTAGCTATGCCAACAGTAATTTACCTTTTCTAAAACAGTAATATTAAGCGTGATTTTTAGCTTACTTCCCCTTTAATCATGAACTAGTGAATTCAAACAGTGATTATTCAGATGTTCCATAGGCATTACAACTAAAACAGTCACTGTTGCACAAGTTGAACTCTATTAGCTTTCTGATTTTTCGGATGTGTCATTGTGTGCTCTAAACAGCAATAAATGATATTGTTAACCTCATGGCTTTGCTCTTTCATCCGCATAATATTCCTGATTACTTCCTTATTACGTATTCCCAGAAATTATATGTATTTCCTGTGTTTCACTTTACCTTCTCAGCGCAGTAACAACCTATTGTTTAACTCAGTAGCTGCTGCTGCTCGTTTCACTGTTATATAATACAAGAACGGGGTCTATTATCCAGAAACCCCTTATAACGAAATCTGTTTCCTTTACAGCAATAATTTCCTTTAGTTTTAATAATAAAACTATTCCTTGTACTTGATGGTAACTGTGCTAGTATAAAGTCATGTTAGTGGAAAAACACTCCTATTTGTTGCAGGAATCTTATTCCCATCCTTCTCTTCAGTTGAAGTTGTGTTACCCCCAAGGTCAGAGTATAAGGCTCTGTATAATTTTAATGAACAGCCACTGGCAGCTAAACCAGAGCCAACTTTCCATGTCTACGTGCCTAAATATGCCTTTCTGCCTAAAGATGGCCATAGACACAAAGATATAATCTTGTGCGATTTTCGGGCAGTGTGTGGATTGTAAATAACATTGGTGTGTGACTCTGCTCTATCACCAAGTCAAATAGTCCATTAAAGAAAGTTATATGGTCGTCTCATCCCAGGGAACCCCCAGTCCAAGGTTTACCGATTGTTTGGAAAATGTTAAAAGAAGAGTTGAAACACAAAAGAAAAAAGGTTTTGTGCTGAACTCAAATCCAAATGAAGGCAGTGTAGAATCCTCATCTTGATACACACCAACCAGATTATTTATTAAATAAGAAGAGACCCACTACTAGTACAGCAGTAGCCAAAATGTTTATAAAATTTATTATAATAAAAATGTTTTTAATTAGGACATGCATAGGCCGTGTGTGGATTGTCCCGACATTTTTCATACCATGGCAATCGGTCGTTTAGTCGATGGGACAGATTTCGGCTTACGATATCTCTGCATGTGTCACTTCTATTTGTCAGACATAACTTTCGTATGATTGCTGCCACGGCCAGAACATCGTCTGATTTGTTCTTTTGCTATGTTATTTAATTTGAATGGGTTAGTGGCAGGTCATAAGATCCTGTGACGGTGGGGTTTGTGGTGTTTTGGACCCTGTGCTAGAATCCTGCAGCGGGTCGGGTAACCGCGGGTTACCCGCAAAAACCTGAGGTACCCTGTGGGTTGCGGGTGGAAGTTCCGGGTGCGGGTATAGACGTGGGTCAGCGGTTCTGCGGGTCTTCTCAATAGCGATTCTTACTCCTTTTTTCTGATCACGCCTACTTCCAATGATATCACTTCCAGTTTACAATGACAGCACTTCCTGATTCTTGATGGTCAGCGGGTCGCGGGTCCGGGTTGTGGATAAGGTACTTGCGGGTCTGGTAGCGGGTCCAAGCAGGTAAAAATGCAGGTTGCTGGTCCGGGTGGGGTATGGGTAGGGTTGCCACCTTTTCCTATATTTGTTACCAGTTGGTGGGGGGCGGGAACAAAAGGGTCGGGCGTGAAATCAAAAGGGGCAGAGCCGTGATGCAAAAAGGGGCAGGGCCCGTAGACGGAGGACAAAAGCTAAGTTACAGGGGATTGGCGGCAGGCCGAGGGGTCTTCTTGAAGGGTATTACAAATTTACCGGCAGCTACATTGCTGGTAAATTTGTAATACAGGCCCCGGCAGGTGTTTTACCAGCTAGGCTGGTAAAATAGTGGTCGGATGGCAACCCTAAGTACAGGTTCCAAAAAATGGACCCGCACAGGACTCTACCCTGTGCCATCTGAGGCAGCCACAGTGATGCCACTAGATTTGCCACCTGGCTGGTATTTTACCAGCCTGGCCGGTAAAAATGATCCCAATGTTATTAATATGGAAAAAAGATAAATATATGAGAAGGCCGGTATTTTTTTCTAGAAATGGTGGCAACCCTAGTGGCCAGTTTAAGATTTCATTTCACTTGTACAAAACTCTTTCCTTTCTGGCCAAAGTGGCCGTGACGTGTCAGGTACCAATGGCAACAATGTCTGGGAACCCTAAATTACGGGGGAAAAAAATTGTCAAACACATGTCAGTTCATGGGGAACGTGGGTGACAGTTAGGGTTGCCACCTTTTCTGGAAAAATATACCGCCCTTCCTATATTCTTGACATTTTTTCATATTAATAAAATTGACATCATTTTTACCGGCGAGGCCTGTAAAATACCAGCCGGGTGGCAAACAACCCTAGTGACAGTTGATAAGGTCGAAGTCCTCCGTGAAACAGGGGAAACCATTTTGGGCCACAGTAACTCTGTTAGGGCCACAGGAAACAAAAGAATAAAAGATGACTTTTTTTTTCAGGCCTCAGATAAATAATAGATCCCTTTAAGAAAATCATTTTCATCTGACTATTGGGCTCTTAAAAATAATAACAAAAATAAGAAATAGACACAAATGTTATGATTATTATGTTATGAACAACATGACAGGACTTCAATTCTGCTTTTATTTCTTTTTGGTTAAGCAAAGTTAATAATGACTTTTAGGGACATATTGGGAGCTGAGGTGATTGAAAGGAACAACATCCGGCCAACAGGAAGGACTGAGCCGCTTTCCACTGTGTCATTCTGACTTGCGCCGATTCGTCACTCCCAACACAAGACGGCTACGTCATGCGTCACTGCGCTTGCGCCCTACGGTGACGTCAGTCTCGCGTGATGAGACTTGTGGCGATGGGGTTTTCTGTGAGGCAGGAGGTTGGGAGGCTGCGGCAGTAAACAGCTGTAGTGGAGGCGTAAGTAGCGACCGGGGACTGCGGAGGTTTGTTGGGAAAAGAGGGGCTGTCGGCCTGTGTGTGTGTGTTTACTTGGATTACGCGGGTCTCTTGCTGTCAGTGAGCTGTGGGCTATGGAGGGGAGGGCGGGAGCTGATGTCCCTACATGTTATTCCCACACCTTATTCCTCTCACACATATACACTATATATATATATACACACACATATACACTATATATATATATATATATATATATACACACACTATACACACACATATACACTATATATACACACACAGTATACACTATTTTATATATATATACACACACATATACACTATAGACACACACTATATTTATATGTGTATATATAGACACACAGAGCTTTCCTTGCTGCTCGTTTTCTCACAGAAGTTTTAGTCTCTGTAGGGACTGAATTGGGGGATGAAATTTAAACTAAAAATTCTGTGAGGGGGGGGCGTATTCTAATTAAGTACAGTCCTGACACCCTTCAAACCATAACATTTCCCCCCTACAGGTGCCCGTCCCATGGGCCTAGAAATAAAACTGTCATTAAATCATGACAGAATCCCTTTGAACTGCCAATACAGGTGCCCGTCCCCCGATCCTACAGGTGCCCGTCCCTCACTCCTACAGGTGCCCGTCCCCCGATCCTACAGGCGCCCATCCCCCACGCCTACAGGTGCCCGTCCCTCACTCCTACAGGTGCCCGTCCCTCACTCCTACAGGTGCCCGTCCCCCGATCCTACAGGTGCCTGTCCCCCACGCCTACAGGTGCCCGTCCCCCACTCCTACAGGTGCCCGTCCCTCACTCCTACAGGTGCCCGTCCCCCGATCCTACAGGTGCCCGTCCCCCGATCCTACAGGTGCCCGTCCCCCACGCCTACAGGTGCCCGTCCCCCACGCCTACAGGTGCCCGTCCCCCGCTCCTACTGGTGCCCGACCCCTGCTCCCTCAAGCCTACAAGAGCCCGACCCCCCTGCTCCTACAGGTGCCCGTACCCCCTTGTACATGTGTACGTGACTATTCTGGATATCTGGGATTTTTTTGTTAGATTTTTTTAGATTTTTTTTAGATTCGTTCAGCACTCTTGTTCAAAGTTTAAATTGATGTTTATAGGTTGTGTTTTAGTATAAATTAAAATGTCCATAGCTTTAAAAAGAGGGTTTAGACTTTATGGCAGTTACAATGGGTCTTTAACGACTTTGTTTTGTGTTTTCCTGAAGATTTCTTGTGACTCTCCTGATTCCCCCCCTACTGCCAGTCATGGAATCTGAGGCTAAAGACGGGGAAGAAGAGAACCTACAAAGTGCATTCAAAAAACTGAGAGTTGATGCTGAAGGGTGAGTAACCCCTTTGCTTTTCAGGTTTGCAGGGCTTTGGGCTGAATATACAATGTGTTATACGTTCGAAGACCAGGTAGAATGAAAACAAAGACATTTAAAGGAGAATTTAAGCTTAACTAAAGTAGTAGGTAGAAATTTTGTACATTATGTTTTGTGCTTCTGTACCAGCCAAGGCAACCACAGCCCTTAAGTAGTAAAGATCTGTGTCTCCAAAGATGCCCCAGTAGCTCCCCATCTTCTTTTCTGCTCACTGCACATGCTCTGTGCTGCTGTCACTTACTGAGCTTAGGGAGCCACTCACAATATATAGTACACATAGAATAGAAATGTCACAATATAAGGCTGATTAGTAATTAATACACATAATTACTACATGGCAGCACAGAAACCAGTGCAATTAGCATCAGAATTTAATAATCAGCCCTGTAGCATCAGCTTATATTAAAGACCAACCTAATTTTCTGCTGGATAATTAGTGGCGAGCCCTAAGCTTAGCTTCTCAACAGCCAATCAGAGCCCACTGAGCATGTGAGTGTCACAGACACTTTCCAAGATGGTGACCCCCTGTGACAAGTGTGAAGTCCTGGATCATTGCTGCTATTGACAAGCTGAAACTTTAGGCTTCAGTATATAAAATATGGCATTTTTAGCCACATTCATTTTTAGGGTTTACTTCTCCTTTAAGGGATATAGAAATCTGCATTTTCCTCCCAGTCACCTGTTGACCTCTGTGTCTGTGGGTAATGCAATTGGGGAACGTTCACATACTGCTAACAATCAGTTCCTGCCCCTTCAGGATTCCCTTAGCAATCACTGCAATTTTCATGTTCCCTCTGTCACTAAATCTCGTGACATGAAAAACCTTGTAGTAGTATAAAACTATGTGAAACCTTTAGATTCCATTTGTGCAGCCCTTTAAAATTCAACATTCTCACAAACCAGTAAGCCCAGCCCATGGATAACATCTCACCAATATTTTATTTGTAATAGGGTACTCTAATGAGATTTCTGCTGTTTTTATTGGTTATAAGTAGGGATGCACCAAATCCACTATTTTGAATTCCCCCGAATCCTTCATAAAAGTTTTGGCTGAATACCAACCAAATCAGGGTCAGGAAAGGAAAAAAATGTTTTTAGTCGCGTGATTTTCCTTCCCATCCCTAATTTGCATATACTAATTTGGATTCAGCATGATCGCAAACTACTAAGCCAGCCCATCAATGCGATTTCTGTTATTTATAATGTTTGTAAGTCAGGATGCACCGAATACACTATTTTGAAATTGGCCGAATCCTTCATGAAAGATGCAGCCGAATACCGAACCGAATCCTAATTTGCATATGGACCTGGAAATTTAAAAGTGAAAAAAAAGTTTTAGCTTCCTTGTTTTGTGATGAAAAGTCACTTGCTTTCCCTTCCTATCCCTAATTTGCATATGCCAGGCACAAGGATTCAGCCGAATCCTCCTGAAAAAGGCCAAATCCTGGGCAAATCCCGAATCGAATCCTGGATTCAGTGCATCCCTAGTTATAAGTGGGGGTTTAAACACCCGACATGAAACAATATTTTATGTGCCTGCTTGTAACCAGACTTAGATTAGACTGAGTGCACATTATGGCTGAACAACAAGATTAAACGGGTCAGTATATGGGAAACAAAAGGTACCAACAACCTAAAGAGCTAGAATGCACCTAATCATAGGTTTTAGAAAAGAAATGTAGGCAATTTTCCTACCATCAGGAAAAATGACTGACAGGTGCCCTTTAAAGGGCATGTAAATGCACAAAAATAAAATCAAGCAGCTTTGTTTGTTTCCCTGTAGAGCAGTCGACGACTGTGTAGAGATTTGTATTGGATTTTATTTTTGCCTTTACATCCCCTTTAATGTTTCCAACTCCAGCTGCAGGGACAAAGATCATGGAGCCAGATTTAAACAGATAAACTGGGATTCTATTTGGAGGATTATTTTGCTGCAGCCACTGGTTCTGCAGAGTTGGAGAAAGTTTATATTAAACAATACAAAAACTATAAAATCCATATTAGATAACATGACAACACAGGACCCAGTGCAGTCTGTATATTCTGATTATTAATCAGTCTTGCTGTATCGGCTTCTGGCAGATATTATTTGACTTGTGCTGTTTTGATCATTTATGATGATCCCTAAGCAGCCCAGACCACACTGAGCATGTGCACAGTCTTGGTCTTGTTTAACAAAGTTACAAGATGGTGATCCCCTGTGGCCAACTTTGAAAGCATAAATCATTAGTTTGATTAGGCTTGTGGTGCAGTAAGTTCATGTTTAGTATACAAAATACAGCATTTTCTAGCCTTATTCTATTTTAGACTTCACTTCCCCTTGAATAGTATTTGGCTATGGAAGAGTTTGTGTGTAACTTAGTTTATCTCTTTATAGGTGCACCACGTCCCTTTGTGCTGCTAATGGATGCAGCACAAGGACATCCGTGCGACCTTCTTTAGAAGACACCAAACCGAAAACATTGGGCTCACTGAAAGAAAGCTGGCATAGGTAAGAGCGCTACTAATATGAGCAGACAAGTGGCAGCAAGTTTGTCAGCATTTTATCTTGTTCACTGTATTGACATCCTACGTTCTGTATACCAAGTAGCACTACAGAAATAGTCTTAAAGGAGAAGGAAACCTAGTCAGCGCAAAAACCCTCCCCCCCTCCCGTGTGTTGCCCACCCTCCCTCCTCCCCCATGGCCTACCCGTCCCGCTGGGCAAATGCCACTAACTTGTTACTTACCCTTCTGCACAGGTCCAGTCTAGGGAGTTCACAGACGACATCTTCTTTCACGCGATCTTCTTCCTGCTTTGACCGGCGCATGCGCAGTAGGAGCATTTCATCGGTACGATCTACTTCGCATGCGCCAAAACGCCGTTCAAAGCAGGAAGAAGATTGCTGGAAGAAGATGTTGTCTGTGAACTCCCTGGACTGGACCTGCGCAGAAGGGTATGTAACAAGTTAGGGGCATTTGCCCAGCGGGACAGGTAGGCCAGGGGGGAGGAGGGAGGGTGGGCAACACACGGGAGGGGGAGGGTTTTTGCGCCAACTAGGTTTCCTTACCCTTTAAGCATTAAGTTCAATGCATCTAATGACAAAACTCCACTTCTTCTGGCTGGGTTTACCTTTTTAGTATGTTGTAGAATGGCTAATTCTAAGCAACTTTTCAATTAGTCTTCATTTTTTCTAGTTTTTTAATTATTTGCCTTCTTATTCTGACTCTTTCCAGTTCTCAAATGGGGGACACTGACCCCATCTAAAAAAACAAATCCTCTGTAAGGCCACAAATATATTATTATGGCTACTTTTTATTACTCATCTTTCTATGCAGGCCTCTCCTATTCATATTCCAGTCTCTTATTCAAATGAATGCATGGTTGCTGGGGTAATTTGGACTCTAGCAACGGGATTTCTGAAATAGCAAACTGGAGAGCTGCTAAATAAAAGGCTAAATCACTCAAAAACCACAGATAATAAACAAATTATCTCAGAATATCACTCTCGAAAGTATACTGAAATTTAATTTAAAGGGGAAAACCCCTGTAAAGTTTCTTCTGTGGGAATAGTACTTTCTGTAGTGGTAGCCTGTACATGGTACAAGCAGAACATAGTTGTGCGCTATGTGTCCTACAAATCCAGTGATCTATATACCTTGCTAAAAATATGTTCCAAATCCACCTTTATACATATTTCCTATAACATTTGGGTACCCACATTTCTAGGAGCAGTAGCAAGAATTAGCTGATTTTTTTTTTTTTTTATACCCAGTTTGAATTTCTCTTCAGAAATTTAGGATGTGTACTGTTTTGCCTTCACTTCTATAAGCCATGCTGACTCTTTGACCTTTAACGTCCTTCATTCTGCGTTTGGCAGCGGAGAGCCTTTTATTCTCGGCTTTATTTTCTGTTGCAGATCATCTAGAAAAACCACCAGAGGAGTGGCGAGAACACCACGGAGAAGACGTTCCAAATCTCCAGTCCTTCATCCTCCAAAGTTTACACACTGCAGTGCAAAAGCCGCCTCTAGCTGCCAGCTAAAACACAAAACCCTATGCGATACCCAAGATGGGAGTGTGAGCAGTACAGTTACCAGTGATCCCTCCAGCCCTGCTCTTGATGTCGGTGGCTACAGAAGATATTATCTCGAGCCATCAGAGACTGTTTCAGAGAGTAAAAAAGTGAATGCTGCCGTTTCATTGGCTTCTCCTGCATGTCTGGCAGCTGGCCATCCCTCGGATTTTCAGTCTGTATCCAAACTCGGCACTGCTGCAAAATGCGCTTGCAAGGAGGAGGAGGAATGCCAGTGCAAGAACTGCTGGCGAAATATGGAAGTGTACTCTTTCTCTGGATTAAGGGACATGCTGTCTGAGTGTGAGAAGACAGTTAAAGACGATCACTCGCAGCCTTTGCAAAACAGAACTCAGCCTTCAGCTAATGGCACTTCCGGATCCCCACGATCTTGCTCGGAACAAGCCAGAGCATCAGTGGATGATGTGACTATTGAAGATCTTGCAGGATACATGGAGTATTACTTGTATATTCCAAAGAAAATGTCCCACATGGCTGAAATGATGTACACTTGATAGGCTTCAGAATACCTTGCTTGACATCTAGTCGCCGCATAGGTAGTTGCTGCAGGAGCTTTCTTGACCTGGAGCCCCTTTCTCTCCGTTTGCCATTAACCACGAGAGTGACCGATTTCTTAATTTAACAACCAGCATTTTTGTTTATTTATATTTATATTAAAGGAATTGTTCAGGGTAAAACAAAAAAACTGGGTATGTGCAAAATAAAAAATCTTTCTAATATAGTTAGCCAAAAATGTAATGTATAAAGGCTGGAGTGACTGGATGTCTAACGTAATAGCCAGAACACTACTTCCTGCTTTGCAGCTCTCTTGCTTTCCACTGATTGGTAACCAGGCAGTAACCAGTGACTTAAAGGGGTTGTGCACCTTTGAGATAACTTTTGGTATGACATAGAGAGCGATATTCTGATATAATTTGCAATTTGTTTTAATTTTTTATTATTTGTGGTTTTTGTTTTATTTAGCTTTTTATTCAGTAGCTCTTCAATATGCATTTTAAGCAATCTGGTAACTAGGGCCCACATTACCCTAGCAACCATGCATTGATTTGAATAAGAAACTGGACTATGAATAGGAGAGAGTCTGAATAGAAGGATCAGTAATAAAAATTGTCAATAATTTGTAGCCTTACAGAGCATATGTTTTTTAGAAGGGGACAACGACGCCCATTTGAAAGCGGCAAAGAATCAGAAGAAAAAGAGAAATAACTATAAAACTGTAAAAAAAAAATAAAAATGATGAAAACCAATTGAAAAGTTGCTTAGAATTGGTTGTTCTATAACATAATAAAAGTTGCCTTAACGGTGAACCACCCCTTTAAGGGAGGGCCTTTTGCTTTTGTATCTGAGCTGAATGCTGAGGATCAATTGCAAACTCAATGTCCCATTTGGCCCCCCTTATAGTCACTGACTAACTCAGAGTTAGAGAGCTGAAAAGCAGGAAGTAGTGTTCTGACTGACATGTTATACATCAAATCACTCCAGCCTTTGTACATTACATTTTTGGCTAACTAACTATATAAGAAACATTTTTTATTTTGCACAGCCTATCTATTTACCCAGTTTTTATTTTTACACTGAACTGTTCCTTTAAAAGAACAACCCTATCCAGATTTGGCGGCGTGGGGGAAGATACCTGCATTGAAACTAGGGATGCACCGAATCCACTATTTTGGATTCGGCCGAACCCCTGAATCCTTTGTAAGAGGTTTGGCTGAATACCGAACCAAATCCTTATTTGCATATGTGGGAAGGGGAAAATTTTTTTGCTTTCTTTGTTTTGTGACATAAAGCCACGCGATTTCCCTCCCTGACCCTAATTTGCATATGCAAATTAGGGTTCGGCCGGGCAGAAGGATTCGCCGAATCCTGCTGAAAAAGGCAGAATCCTGGATTCGGTGCATCCCTAATTGAAACACTATAAGGAGAAAAAAAAAGGTATAAATATGGTCTAACTAAATATAATAAGAAAACAAATTGTCCCTATTTCATGTGTTTTCATTGTACACAAACTCCAGGTCTTTAGATGTGTTCAGTGTATGAGATAAAGACATCTTCACCCATGTCTTGCTTTGATTGGTGACGGAGGTTGCATGCAGGCGTTTGTTTCTGTATCACGTAAAGGTTTCCCGATTGATTTTCCTATAGCTTGCACCCCGGTGGGATCTGATTTTAGTTGTTGAAGTCGGCAGTAGTTACCGTAGGCCTCCATGTACTGGGGGGAATGATATTGTTTTTTCCAAGCAGTATTGTAAGAGCGCTGAATAGGAATGCCTGTGTTCTTCACAGTGTTACATCATCGTTAGTCACGCTAGATAAACATGCTGTTGTTCTATACATAGAACTAGGATTTGGAGCATTCGAGAACCAATGACTAAAAAACATAAGAATGTTTTCCCGCTGGCAGCAATGTTTCCTACATACCTGCATCGAGAATATGAAATTGTTTTGGGTCTGTTAAATGCAAATGCAGTGGATTCATGTTTGCCAAATAAACTTTGCATATAAAAATAAGGGCTGATCTGTGACTTTCTCTGCTTCGTATAGAAGATCAACCTTAACTGAAATGTCCAGGCAGCTTTCATTCTGTACTGAGCACAGACACTCTACACACACTGAGCATTGCTTTAAAGGGCATGTAAAGGCAAATAACTAAAATTTACTTTCTTCAATGAAAAAGAAACCTATCTCCAATGAACTTTAATTAAAAAATGTGCAGCATTTTTATTAGAAACCTGACTGTATGCAGACAAATTCTCCCTTTATTTACTGCTGTGGATAGGAATTGTCAGACGGTCCCTAACTGCTCTGCAGGGAAACAATCATACTTATGTACAGCAGGGGGAGCCCCCGCCTTACTTCCCAGCCATGCAGAACTCAAGCAGCTTTGTTTGTTTCCCTGTAGAGCAGTCGGCGACTGTGTAGAGATTTGTATTGGATTTTATTTTTGCCTTTACATCCCCTTTACTGTTTCCAACTCCAGCTGCAGGGACAAAGATCATGGAGCCAGATTTAAACAGATAAACTGGGATTCTATTTGGAGGATTATTTTTATAAGTTTGTATTAAACAAAGACTATAAAATCCACATTAGATCACATGACAACACAGGAGCCAGTGCAGTCTGTATATTCTGATTATTAATCAGTCTTCTTGTATCGGCTTCTGGCAGATATTATTTGACTTGTGCTGTTTTGATAATTTATGACAATCCTAAGCAGCCCAGACCACACTGAGCATGTGCACAGTCTTGGTCTTGCAAAGATGTATAACAAACTTACAAGATGGTGACCCCCTGTGGCCAACTTTGAAAGTATAAATCATTAGTTTGAACAGGCTTGTGGTGCAGTAAGTTTGTTTAGTATACAAAATACAGCATTTCTAGCCATATTCTATTTTATACTTTAGTTCCCCTTTAATGAAGTGGTCTTAAAGGGGCCCATTTGCCTACAGATCCCAGCAGACTTCAGCATATTCCAGTGCTAAAGCATGTTGGGAACTCTAGTGCAACAATATTATTTTCCTGCCAGATGTGTAAAAGCTTCCACTGTAACCTCTCTGCTAGACAACTACAAGAAGGCTGGTGCAGTGCTGAAAGGCAGGAATCGCATAGGGAAATATACTTGCAGGTGTAATTAAATGTGGTCCACCTACTTAAAGGAACAGTAACACCAAAGAATGGTACTGTTGTGCAGCACTGGTAAAACTGGTGTGTTTGCTTCAGAAACTCTTAATAGTTGATATAAACAAGCTGCTGTGTAGCCATGGGGGGGGGGGGGCAGCCATTCAAGCTCAGGATACACAGTAGATAACAGATAAGTACTACTATAGTTTATATAAACAAGCTGCCGTGTAGCCATGGGGGCAGCCATTCAAGCATAGGATACACAGTAGATAACAGATAAGTACTACTATAGTTTATATAAACAAGCTGCTGTGTAGCCATGGAGGCAGCCATTCAAGCACGGGATACACAGTAGATAACAGATAAGTACTACTATAGTTTATATAAACAAGCTGCTGTGTAGCCATGGGGGCAGCCATTCAAGCACAGGATACACAGTAGATAACAGATAAGTACTACTATAGTTTATATAAACAAGCTGCTGTGTAGCCATGGGGGCAGCCATTCAAGCACAGGATACACAGTAGATAACAGATAAGTACTACTATAGTTTATATAAACAAGCTGCTGTGTAGCCATGGAGGCAGCCATTCAAGCACGGGATACACAGTAGATAACAGATAAGTACTACTATAGTTTATATAAACAAGCTGCTGTGTAGCCATGGGGGCAGCCATTCAAGCACAGGATACACAGTAGATAACAGATATATTTGCTTTCTACTTCTGAATTTTTACAGTTTTTAAATGAGGGTCACTGACCCCAGCAGCCCCCCCCCCAAAAAAAAACAAACTATTGATCAGTGAGCCTTGTCTTAGGATTTTATAATTAGGTTGTCGGTCAGTTACTGACCCATACTGATCACTTTTTCATTCTTGTGTTACCTTTGTGTGTTTGTTAAATACAACTACTCACTGAGTTGTCCTGATAAATCCAGACAGGCCTCGCTGCGCTGCATTGTGGTGCATCTGGTTTCAATCATTAGGTTGCATGTTCTGCCTGTGAGTAATCAAAGAGCACATTCTTGGAAGATATTCTGATTCTGCTTTTTGTCTGGACTAATAGAGTTGTTCTGCCTGAAGCACTTGCGCAAGTTATAGGTCAGGGCCCGTCACTATGAATCTATCATCTGTTATATGGCGCTGCTTGTTTACACAGAATGGTGTTTTTAAAAGGGATGGTTCACCTTTAAAGGAGAATTAAACCCTAAAAATGAATGTGGCTAAACATGGCATATTTTATATAGTGAACTTATTGCACAAGGCTAAAGTTTGAGCTTGTCAATAGAAGCAATGATCCAGGACTTCAAACTTGTCACAGGGGGTCACCATCTTGGAAAGTGTCTGTGACACTCACATGCTCAGTGGGCTCTGATTGGCTGTTGAGAAGCTGAGCTTAGGGCTCGTCACTAATTATCCAGCAGAAAATTAGCTTCCCTGGCTGTAATATAAGCTGATGCTACAGGTTTGCTGATTATTCAATTCTGATGCTAATTGCACTGGTTTCTGTGCTGCCATGTAGTAATTATCTGTATTAAAGGGGAAGTATATTCTAACAGAATTAGGCTAGAAATGGTGTATTTTGTATACTAAACATAAACATGAACTTACTGCACCACAAGCCTAATCAAACAAATGATTTATGCTTTCAAAGTTGGCCACAGGGGGGTCACCATCTTGTAATTCTGTTATACATCTTTGCAAGACCAAGACTGTGCACATGCTCAGTGTGGTCTGGGCTGCTAAGGGATCGTCATAAATGATCAAAACAGCACAAGTCAAATAATATCTGCCAGAAGCCGATACAGCAAGACTGATTAATAATCAGAATATACAGACTGCACTGGCTCCTGTGTTGTCATGTAATCTAATGTGGATTTTATAGTTTTTGTATTGTTTAATATAAACTTTCTTCAACTCTGCAGAACCAGTGGCTGCAGCAAAATAATCCTCCAAATAGAATCCCAGTTTATCTGTTTAAATCTGGCTCCATGATCTTTGTCCCTGCAGCTGGAGTTGGAAACAGTAAAGGGGATGTAAAGGCAAAAATAAAATCCAATACAAATCTCTACACAGTCGCCGACTGCTCTACAGGGAAACAAACAAAGCTGCTTGAGTTCTGCATGGCTGGGAAGTAAGGCGGGGGCTCCCCCTGCTGTTCATAAGTATGATTGTTTCCCTGCAGAGCAGTTAGGGACCGTCTGACAATTCCTATCCACAGCAGTAAATGAAGGGAGAATTTCACTGCATACAGTCAGGTTTCTAATAAAAACAGTGCACATTTTTTAATTAAATTGGCGATAAGTTTCTTTTTCATTAAAGGAAGTAAAATGGTATTTATATTTTTGCCTTTACATGCCCTTTAAGAACTCAAACTCGACTATTTGTCTCTTAAAACCTGCCGAGTTCATGTATAAGTCAATGGGAGAGGTCCAGGGACCAATTTGGACATGTTAGTAGCCTTCCTGACATTCCAGTTTTTTTTTTTTTTTTTCGGAGAAAAAAAAAACTCAAATCAGAATGGTCAGATTCGATTCAAGTTTTCGAGTCGATTCATGTGAGTTTGATATTTAATGTTTACATGATTTTCTAGTAGACTTAAGGTATGGAGATCCAAATTACGGGAAGATTCGTTATCTGGTATACGCCAGGTCCTGAGCATTCTGGATAACAGGTCCCATACCTTTAATATTTCCGCAGGTTTATGGGATGTGCCCAGTTCAGACTGGAAGCTTTTAGGCCTCAGAGGAATCCAGTCAGTAATTTAGGCTGCAGTAACACATAGGGTCACGTTACGTTCCCCTTTGCTTTTTGAAGTAATCTGTTCCCTCTCCTGTTTCACAAGTAGATTAAAGAACGGGTTGAACCAGCAGAATCGAGGGGGAAATGCCCCCAAGGCTTTTAAAGGGAACAGGTGTTTCACCTCCAACACAACCCGACATCTGCTTCAATGCGTTTAGTTTCCTCTCAGAATTCACTGTCAATCTTCTCATTCTGGGGTTAAATCAGATGTCACTGGCTGAATAATTTGATCCCCATGAAGATAAATGTGGGAGCTGGAATTGTGAGCCCCCCCATAAAACTATGGCAGCATAGGTATTCCCTGTACTAAGCACAATTCAGCAGGAACAGTCCCTAAGTTTTCTTATAGTCTGTACAGAGAGATCCCATAAAACTATGGCAGCATAGGTATTCCCTGTACTAAGCACAATTCAGCAGGAACAGTCCCTAAGTTTTCTTATAGTCTGTACAGAGAGATCCCATAAAACTATGGCAGCATAGGTATTCCCTGTACTAAGCACAATTCAGCAGGAACAGTCCCTAAGTTTGCTCATAGTCTGTACAGAGAGACCCCATAAAACTATGGCAGCATAGGTATTCCCTGTACTAAGCACAATTCAGCAGGAACAGTCCCCTAAGTTTGCTCATAGTCTGTACAGAGAGATCCCATAAAACTATGGCAGCATAGGTATTCCCCTGTACTAAGCACAATTCAGCAGGAACAGTCCCTAAGTTTTCTTATAGTCTGTACAGAGAGATCCCATAAAACTATGGCAGCATAGGTATTCCCTGTACTAAGCACAATTCAGCAGGAACAGTCCCTAAGTTTGCTCATAGTCTGTACAGAGAGACCCCATAAAACTATGGCAGCATAGGTATTCCCTGTACTAAGCACAATTCAGCAGGAACAGTCCCCTAAGTTTGCTCATAGTCTGTACAGAGAGATCCCATAAAACTATGGCAGCATAGGTATTCCCCTGTAGCACAATTCAGCAGGAACAGTCTCCTAAGTTTGCTCATAGTCTGTACAGAGAGATCCCATAAAACTATGGCAGCATAGGTATTCCCTGTACTAAGCACAATTCAGCAGGAACAGTCCCCTAAGTTTGCTCATAGTCTGTACAGAGAGATCCCATAAAACTATGGCAGCATAGGTATTCCCCTGTACTAAGCACAATTCAGCAGGAACAGTCCCTAAGTTTTCTTATAGTCTGTACAGAGAGATCCCATAAAACTATGGCAGCATAGGTATTCCCTGTACTAAGCACAATTCAGCAGGAACAGTCCCCTAAGTTTGCTCATAGTCTGTACAGAGAGATCCCATAAAACTATGGCAGCATAGGTATTCCCCTGTACTAAGCACAATTCAGCAGGAACAGTCCCTAAGTTTGCTCATAGTCTGCACAGAGAGTTCCCATAAAACTATGGCAGCATAGGTATTCCCCTGTAGCACAATTCAGCAGGAACAGTCTCCTAAGTTTGCTCATAGTCTGTACAGAGAGATCCCATAAAACTATGGCAGCATAGGTATTCCCTGTACTAAGCACAATTCAGCAGGAACAGTCCCTAAGTTTGCTCATAGTCTGCACAGAGAGTTCCCATAAAACTATGACAGCATAGGTATTCCCCTGTACTAAGCACAATTCAGCAGGAACAGCCCCTAAGTTTTCTTACAGTCTGTACAGAGAGTTCCCATAAAACTATGGCAGCATAGGTATTCCCCTGTAGCACAATTCAGCAGGAACAGTCCCCTAAGTTTTCTTATAGTCTGTACAGAGAGATCCCATAAAACTATGGCAGCATAGGTATTTCCCTGTACTAAGCACAATTCAGCAGGAACAGCCCCTAATCCACTTGCAGTTAACAGCAAATATTCAGATTTTGAATTGTACATTGTGATGGGATATATTTGCCAGTAAAGGTATTTGAAAGCACTTTTTTTCTGACTAAGAGCATAAGTTCCATTTCTGATTAATGTGGACCCGGGGGGCTGTTCCTGCTTCCCCCCACAATGCTACAACTGGAATGGAAAAACAGAGCAATATACAGAGCACCATCTCCCACTGCATATTCTACATTTATGTCCATTGTGAGCCTTAAACCAGATAAAAGCAAGAAAAACTGCTGCTAACAAGTTAAAAACATATTAAGGAAAAATAATAGTCTGGGCTCCTGCTTGGATATAACAGCACAATGCAAGTTAAAATGCTGAAATGTTCTATCACTTTATTATTAAGGGCACATTCTTCTTCCTAAGTTTAGAACAATATAAATATTAAAGGCTCATTTAGGTTTCACGGCTCCTATGATTTAGTAACAGTCTGATGCAAAACGAATCGGCACGGAGCAACCTCGGGATCAGACTGGAACAAAGATTAATAAGATTTTAAAGAACTGAAGGTAAATTAGGGGGGAGATTTGGGGTGAGTGTTTATTTGTGCCCTGGGTACCCCTGGAACTATAGCAGGGTGACACTCCAATGTTTCTATATATCTGTAACCTTGTTATGAGCTAAGGGGGCCCAGCCTGAAGGTCAGTTAGGGGGAGATTTGGGGTGAGTGCTTATTTGTACCCTGGGTACCCCTGGAACTATAGCAGGGTGACACCCCAATGTTTCTATATATCTGTAAACTTGTTATGAGCTAAGGGGGCCCAGCCTGAAGACCAGTTAGGGGGAGATTTGGGGTGATGCTTATTTGTGCCCTGGGTACCCCTGGAACTATAGCAGGGTGACTGTTACCCCAATGTTTCTATTTATCTGTAACCTTGTTATGAGCTAAGGGGGCCCAGTCTGAAGGCCAGTTAGGGGGAGATTTGGGGTGAGTGTTTATTTGTACCCTGGGTACCCCTGGAACTATAGCAGGGTGACACCCCAATGTTTCTATATATCTGTAACCTTGTTATGAGCTAAGGGGGCCCAGTCTGAAGGCCAGTTAGGGGGAGATTTGGGGTGAGTGTTTATTTGTACCCTGGGTACCCCTGGAACTATAGCAGGGTGACACCCCAATGTTTCTATATATCTGTAACCTTGTTATGAGCTAAGGGGGCCCAGTCTGAAGGCCAGTTAGGGGGAGATTTGGGGTGAGTGCTTATTTGTACCCTGGGTACCCCTGGAACTATAGTAGGGTAACGGTTACCCAAATGTTTCTATATATCTGTAACCTTGTTATGAGCTAAGGGGGCCCAGTCTGAAGGCCAGTTAGGGGGAGATTTGGGGTGAGTGTTTATTTGTACCCTGGGTACCCCTGGAACTATAGCAGGGCGATGGCAAAAACACCATTTGTAGTTGAAATGGAGCAGAGGAAAACCTGAGTGAGTTTAATATTTTCAGTTAAATACTGTCGGAGCAAAGGCCATTCTGAGCCCAACTCATTAATATGAATCATCCAAAGCTCCACTGAAAACAATGGAATGTGAATTGTGCAAATGCTTTTAAAGAGCCGAGGTGGCAAGGGCAGAGTATTTGTGTAAAAGAAGTAACAGCTGTTTGTAGCCCAGCGAGTGGCCAATACTTGAGCAGCCGGTGATCTGGTGACACTGAGCCGAGAGCAGAATGTGGAACGTCACTGATTTCCCGGCAAGTCCAGAGCTGATTGTCAGCTGCACTGTTGTCTCTGACTGTCGACAATGTTTTCCCAAGAGTCATTAACCAGACACCGTAACAGCACAGGGATCCGCTGGCATCTAGGCAGCCCTCCAGCCTTTCCATTACACACTTTTTAAAGGGACATCCCTGCAAAGGGAACCCTTTAACTAACCCACTGCAATGGCTTTTTCGGGCCTTGGAGTAATTAACCTGTCGGCCATTGACCCAATAAACAGCGACTGTCTATGGCACCCCACAGAAGTAAGTGTACACTATATACAGGTATGGGATCCATTACCCGGAAACCCATTATCCAGAAAGCTACGAATTGCGGAAAGGCCGTCTCCCATAGACTCCATTATAATCAAATAATCCACATTTTTAAAACAATTTCCTTTTTCTGTGTAATAATAAAACAGTCGCTTGTACTTGATCCCAAATAAGATATAATTAATCCTTATTGGAAGCAAAACCAGCCTATTGGGTTTATTTCATGTTTATATGATTTTCTAGTAGACTTAAGGTATGAAGATCCAAATTATGTAAAGATCCGTTATCCGAGCATTCTGCACCTGGGTTGTAGTTACTAGTGATGGGTGAATTTATTCCCAGGCATGGATTCACGGCGAATTTCCGCACTGCGAATGTTTTCACGGAACTGCTGCGGAATTTCGCAGCGGAAAAATTTGCGGCCACAAAAAAAATGATTCGGAAACCCATTGATGTGAATGCATTCGGACATTGACTTCAATTAGCTTTGCGAGTTTTTTGCCGTTTTTCGGCAAAACGGGACACACTTTCCCATAACTAGTAGTGTTGGGCGAATTTATACGGCAGGAGCGAATTCGCCGGAAATTTGTGTTTCACTGCCGGCGAATACATTTTTCAAAGTTTTTTTTCGACGCTGGCATCAATTTGGGCGACAGTTTTGAAGCAGCCGTCAATTAAATGGATGTCCATTGACTAATGCGCATCAAATGTTGCTGGTGTCGGAATTGTCGCTGGCGTCAATTTTGCGTCATTTTTTGTAGGAGGTATAGGGGCCCCACGACGCCCTAATTCATATAGAATTTTAACAACTATTGGTAAAACAAGTGAACCTCTAAACATTTTGGGGGCCTGAAAAATAATTTTCAGTGGGGCCCAGTAACCTCCCAACATTTTGGAAATGTAAAGACGAACAAAAATATGTCTGACCACGCCCATTTTATAGCCACACCCGCTAATTACCATGTCAATTTTACAAAATTTAGCAGGTTATAAAAGTTTGAACACATTGCTGTGGTTTTTATTACAGTTTTGCCAATGAAGGTAAATTGCCCTTTAATCTGTGAGTCTAAGTTCTCCCAAGAGACTTTCTTATCTTAAACTGTTAAAAAAGTATCTATTCTGGGCTCTCTGCCAAAAAGGCAATTAAGTTAGAAATGTTGTATCTTTTTCTGGCTGTTTAGTGCAGGAGATCAAAGAGAAAGTCGGGACATTTCAGTAACAAACCCGGGACTACGAGTTGAGACGTGAAAATCTGGCCTTTGAAAATGACCCCTCTTGTGTGCTGATTATCATACCCACCTCCCATCTGGCAAGCGCTACCCATTTATTGGGATTAAGAGCGTTGACAGGCGGATGGGGGAGACTATAGACCACCCCTATTTTCCACTAGATGACAGCAGCGGACTAAATGCCCCATGAGCCAATAAATGGACACATTAGGGGGCAGATTTATCAAAGGTCGAGGTAAATTTCCGAATTAAAAAAATCTAATTTCGAGCTATGTTTGTGTACCGCGACTAGGGAATAGTCCAGATTCGATTAGAATTCGAAAGTTCGAATATCGAAATTTATCATGTACCGTTTTTTTTTAAAAAAAATTAGACTTCGACCATTCGCCATCTAAAACATGCCGAATTGCTGTTTTAGCCTATGGGGGACCTCCTAGAACCTACTTGGAGTCAATTTTTTTTGGGGGGAAAAACATTGAAACTAATTCGATCGAATGCGCTATTCCTTCGATTCGTGCGTATTCGCTAGAATACGGACCTATTCGATTGAAAACGGACCTATTCGGCCAAAAAAAAAAAATTTTACTTAATTTCGGTTGGTCTTTTTGAATTTGAATTTCGAAGTTTTTCAAATTCGACCCTTGATAAATATGCCCCTAAGGGTCGAACTGAAAATTTCAAATTTTTGTTTTTTTTTATGGTCAAAACTGTCAAATTCGGCTTGGGAAATATTCAAACTCGACTTGAATTCGATTTTCGAGATTTATCAAACTCTGGCCCTTTTTCGAATTCTAATTCGACTATTCGCCACCTTAAACCTGCCCGATTCATCCAAGTCAATGGGACCAATGACCAATTTGAAGATGTTTGTAGCCTTCCTGACATTTTTTTTTTTTTTTCGGAGAATCAAAGTCGATAAAATTCGTCCGAGTTTTAGCTATTTACATTTTTTCTTTAATAACCTCCCAGTTGAATTTCAAGTATATTCGAATTTCAGGAAGTTTTTTTAAAAAAAAAAAACTCATATGAATTCGACCTTTGATAAATGTGCCTGATCGTGTAAAGAACGATTCCAATGGCGGAATCATTTTATATTTATATTGCAGTTTTCGGATCCCCCGATCAGCCACGAGCTCTATTTTAAGTCCCCTGTTCATTCCCAGTCTGTCCCTCCACTAGTTCAGAGGGATTTTTTTTTTTTTAGCTGCTATGAGAAGTAGCCTGGAGAGGAGTGTTTGGATTGGACTTTATTTTTGGAACAGCTGGGATCCGATAGCCTTGTTAGGTCTGTTTTAACATTCACACAGCTCCTGCCTTCACAGCCTCACTGGGGGACGGTTGTGTTCTGCTGGAGGGGGCAACGAAAGGCTAGTTGTAGGGAAGGTTTTTATCCAAAATACCAGCATGGAACCATGAGAAGGAAAAGCAGAGTAATGCATGGAAGGGCCGCAGAGAAAATTAACCCCTCTTCTCTCTCTGATACAACGTAAACTAAAGAAGAAGAAGAAACCAAAACAGCCCAAACTCACTCTCTCCGGGATTCAGCTTTTTTTACTTTTTTCCTTCATGGGACATCTCTAAACCGTCCCCCAGGAATCCATCATTAAATGATTTGGTTTTTTTTTTTCTTATTAAATCTAGAAAAAAATAATTACGAAAAAAAAAAAAAAAACCCCCGCTGATGATGAAATTCTGAGGGTGTCACGCCAAACTCGTAACATTAATATATTTTTTTCCATGCCAAGTCATTTATGTGAAACATCGAGAGGTTTAAAAAATTTTTTATAATTTTATTCTCACCTAATATATCACTGGTTTGTTTGTTTTTTCTCCATTGAGCAGCAAATTTTTTTTTTAACTCCCAGGGAAGGTGGAGTAAAGAGAAGAATTTTCATGTTCTAATTTATCTGAAAAAGAAAAAAAAAAGAAGAATTTGCCGCTTGTTTGAAGAAATTGGCGTTAGAATGAGTGGCGGGAGATTTGATTTCGACGATGGAGGAGCCTACTGCGGTGGGTGGGAAGGCGGCAAAGCCCACGGGCACGGTATTTGTACTGGTCCGAAAGGCCAAGGGGAATATTCTGGTTCCTGGAATTATGGCTTTGAGGTTGTTGGGATTTACACCTGGCCCAGCGGGAACATGTTTGAAGGATACTGGTCTCAAGGTAAAAGGCATGGACTGGGGATCGAAACCAAAGGACACTGGGTGTATAAAGGCGAATGGACTCATGGCTTCAAGGGACGGTATGGAGTAAGGCAGAGCATGAGCAGTGGAGCAAAGTATGAGGGGACGTGGAACAACGGCCTACAAGACGGATATGGGACGGAGACCTATGCTGATGGTGGTAAGGAGTTCCTCATGTACAATGAGAGGTTGTAGTACTGTCCTGCCAAAATAACATGTTTAATAACTTCATTAAATGTAGTAGATCTATCATCTATCTATCCATCTGTCTGTCTGTCTATCATATCTATCTATCTATCTATCTATCTGTCTGTCTGTCTGTCTGTCTGTCTGTCTGTCTGTCTGTCTGTCTGTTTATCATATCTATCTATCTATCTATCTATCTATCTATCTATCTATCTATCTATCTATCTGTCTGTCTGTCTGTCTGTCTGTCTGTCTGTCTGTCTGTCTGTCTGTCTGTCTGTCTGTCTGTCTGTCTGTCTATCTATCTATCTATCTTTCTATCTTCTATCAATTATCTATCTATCTATCTGTCTGTCTGTCTGTCTGTCTGTCTGTCTGTCTGTCTGTCTGTCTGTCTGTCTGCCTGCCTGTCTGTCTGTCTGTCTGTCTGTCTCCAAGGGTTCCCACCTGGTTGGTAAAGCTGCTACATAATATCCTGTGCCCTTCAGTGTTCCCATGCTCAAATTCCCCACCGTTTCTGTTTATCTTTCCTTTAACAACCCAATCATTTCCAATCATTTCCTGTGCATCTTTTCTCTAACTCTTCACCCATTTGCTGTGTACCCACCCCCATGTACCCCCATTTTTTTTAATCTATCTATCTGTCTGTCTGTCTGTCTGTCTGTCTGTCTGTCTGTCTGTCTGTCTGTCTGTCTATCATATCTATCTATCTATCTATCTATCTATCTATCTGTCTGTCTGTCTGTCTGTCTGTCTGTCTGTCTGTCTGTCTGTCTGTCTATCTATCTATCTATCTATCTATCTTTCTATCTTCTATCAATTATCTATCTATCTATCTATCTATCTATCTATCTATCTATCTGTCTGTCTGTCTGTCTGTCTGTCTGTCTGTCTGTCTGTCTGTCTGTCTGTCTGTCTGCCTGCCTGTCTGTCTGTCTGTCTGTCTGTCTGTCTGTCTGTCTGTCTGTCTGTCTGTCTGTCTGCCTGCCTGCCTGTCTGTCTGTCTGTCTGTCTGTCTGTCTCCAAGGGTTCCCACCTGGTTGGTAAAGCTGCTACATAATATCCTGTGCCCTTCAGTGTTCCCATGCTCAAATTCCCCACCGTTTCTGTTTATCTTTCCTTTAACAACCCAATCATTTCCAATCATTTCCTGTGCATCTTTTCTCTAACTCTTCACCCACTTGCTGTGTACCCACCCCCATGTACCCCCATTTTTTTTAATCCCTGACTATTTGGTAGGGATGCACCAAATCCAGGATTCGGTTCTGGATTCAGGCAGGGTTTGGCCTTTTTCAGCAGCATTTGGATTCGGCTGATTCCTTCTGCCCAGCTGAACCGAATCCGAACCCTAACTTGCATATGCAAATTAAGGGCGGGAGGGAAAGTGCGTGTAACAAAACAAGGAAGTTACAAATTTTTGCCCTTCCCACCCCTAATTTGTATATTCACAAAGGATTCGGGGGTTCAGCTGAATCCAAAATAGTTGATTCAGTGCATTCCTACTATCTTGTCATGACCAAACTTTTCAATTTCATGAAATTACTGTTCCCTTTCATGCCTTTGATAGGCTTCTATTACTGGTGACCATTTGCCCTATACTAACCACCTAGAGGTAAATCCATGCGTTCTACACTTTTTGCTTTTAGAAAACCCTCCCTGATGTTGCTTGACTACAGCTTTCACCATACCTTAACCAGTGGGTGGTAAACTTTTTCAGTTCAAGCCCACTTGTACAAGATAGAGCCCTTGGCCAGGGCCAGCCTTGAAATTCAAAGCTTTGACTAGGGTCCTCCTTGAAGGTTAATCTTTTGGTCTGGTTCCCCTTGGCTCAGGAAATGAATACAGATATAGGAGAATGCTCGTGTCAATCAGTCAAAAGTCATAGTTTTGAAAATAACTAGGACAGCAAATACATACAGTATTTACCCCAAATGCAACCCTAACTGACATTCAAGATGGGCTTTTAGGTGCCTCTAGGACAGCATATGGCTATTCTCACCCTAACTGGCTTTCAAGCTGAGCCACTGCTCCAAGCCCCCCAGGGAGGCCAACCTCACAATTTGGGAACCATTTGGGTCTATGCTGGTTGTGGTTTAGAAATGTTTGGGTGCAGGTTTGCATTATATTTGCATGATTAGAATAACATTTTCTGTACTTGGGCATTAGAGAAGTATTTCCTACTGTACAAGAATAAGAATATACAACCTAAAATAGTATACTAGTTCAACTTTTTAAACAGGGTGGACCTTAAAGCACATAACTGACCTCCATGTTTGCGTAATGAAACTATGCATGCCAAATGTATCTATTTAGGTGGAACAGTCGGGAATCATTGACCTCCTTAAAAGTGAGTGGGATTTTGGGTGGCCTAATCTGTCTTGATTTTTCTGTTATCGTTCTTGTTCCTATACCATTAACCAAAATGGCAGTTGAACAAGCACACTATGGCCACTTTATTTACTTCACAGCAAGCGACTTGTGGAAAACTGGTGGAAGGTGTAACAAGACATGGGATGGGTGGCAAATTATTGATGGCTTTAACACCCCAACATGTCATGGTGTGGTTGAGTATTAGCCTTGTTTGCTCTGCAGAGTGATGGGGAGAATATCCATTTGATCTCCTATATACGCCCAGAAAGCCCAGCTTGAAGGTCACTTAGGGTGAAATTTGTGGATTTGTTGCCCAAGGTATTCTTGAAGCTAAGCCTGAATGACACCAATATTTTCCCATCATTGTGTTTATTTTAGGGGGCCCAAAAACAGGTTGGACCTTCAAGTGGCACTTGAACTGAAAAAAGTTTGAATAAGTATGTTATTTCTAACGTACCAATTTATTCCTATACTCTGTTTAACGCTTTGACACTCTTTGGAGAAAAATATCCCATAAGTTACTGAACATTTAAAAATTTAAGCAATCCCTACTGAGAAAAGGGATCCCCACCTGGAATGGGAGTCAGGGAATGGGAGCTGGTATTTAACATCGCTCCACATTAGTGCTAGTTGTATTCAGCACAGGCCGAATTCTCTGGGTTATGTAAGAACTGGGACTGGTGCCCATGCCAAGGGACATGATTTAAGCCAGGGATCAGTCTATTACTTACTTGTTGCATACATGGCCAGTGTCAGGAGAGAGAGAGGCTGTGTCCCCAGATTTAATACAATTTATGGATGTCTAAACTTTGGCCTTATTCCCTCTGAGCTGTTAAAATGCTGCCCCAGCAAACAATGGACAGCTGCTTGTATACATGAATTGAATCAGACAAAAATGGTGGCAGAGAGGGCAGTGTGGGGGTTGTCACTCTTGTATTATGTTTTTAATGCTTGGAACAATTTATTAAGATAAGGCAAAAACATAGCAACAGTTGTCGGCCAGAGGTGTTTATAGAGGGTTCAAGTGGGCACAACATGACATACAAGATAGTGTCAATAGGACAAGATGGCGTCAGTAGGACAAGATGGTGTCAGTAGGAGAGATGATGTCAGTAGGATAAGATGATACCAAGAGGACAAGATAGTGTCAGTAGGACAAGATAGTGTCAGTAGTACAAGATGGTGTCAGTAGGACAAGATAGTGTCAGTAGTACAAGATGGTGTCATTAGGACAAGATGGTGTCAGTAGGACAAGATGGTGTCAGTAGGACAAGATAGTGTCAGTAGGACAAGATGGTGTCATTAGGACAAGATGGTGTCAGTAGGACAAGATAGTGTCAGTAGTACAAGATGGTGTCATTAGGACAAGATGGTGTCAGTAGGACAAGATGGTGTCATTAGGACAAGATGGTGTCAGTAGGACAAGGTGGTGTCATTAGGACAAGATGGTGTCAGTAGGACAAGATGGTGTCAGTAGGACAAGATAGTGTCAGTAGGACAAGGTGGTGTCATTAGGACAAGATGGTGTCATTAGGACAAGATGGTGTCAGTAGGACAAGATGGTGTCAGTAGGACAAGGTGGTGTCATTAGGACAAGATGGTGTCATTAGGACAAAATGGTGTCAGTAGGACAAGATAGTGTCAGTAGTACAAGATGGTGTCATTAGGACAAGATGGTGTCAGTAGTACAAGATGGTGTCATTAGGACAAGATGGTGTCAGTAGGACAAGATAGTGTCAGTAGGACAAGGTGGTGTCATTAGGACAAGATGGTGTCAGTAGGACAAGATGGTGTCAGTAGGACAAGATAGTGTCAGTAGTACAAGATGGTGTCAGTAGGACAAGATAGTGTCAGTAGGACAAGATGGTGTCAGTAGGAGAGATGATGTCAGTTGGATAAGATGATACCAAGAGGACAAAACAGTGTCAGTAGGACAAGATGGCATCAACAGGAAAGATAGTGTCAGTAGGACAAGATGATACCAAGAGGACAAGATAGTGTCAGTAGGACAAGATGGTGTCAGTAGGACAAGATGGTGTCAGAAGATCCAGATGGCATCAGCAACAATTTATATCAGTTTTGCTCAACCTGCTTTCTACCTTGTCCTGCTACCGCTATAACCCTTTCATTGGCTGCTTATAGCAGAGCATTATGGTCCTTCCTTTGACTTACAGTTTTCCATACACACAGGCAGCTGCCCTTCTAATGCACAACAAACTGGGTTAATGTCAGGATAATGGGGCCCTGTACACCCTTTTGGTAATACCCGTCCTCCTGCCTCTTTTGTTTGGATTGGGCTCCTGACCCCCTGTAGGCACCCTTGGCAACAGGGTTGTAACATTGGTCAAAGAAGACCCAGCTGCTGCTGGAGTACACATGACTGACTAGTGGGCCATTTTAACATAGCTGTGAATAACAGATCATCTTCCCTAAGTTTTTATAGGGAGAGGGGGTCCTAAAAAAATTGCAATTTAAATTCTAGCCAATATTTCCATAGCTTTTACATAGGGAAATAATAAACGACCAATAAAATGATATATTTTTTTATTATTCTCGCCACACATGTACAGCCAAGCAGCTTCTCCTTTTGCTGCAAGCAACATATTTGGAATATAAATTCAGAGTCTGCCAGGCATAGCAACAAGTGGTGTTGCCATAGCAAATTCACGGACATAAAAATGAACTTTAATCTTTGCAGTCAGTCAACACAGATATCAAATCACAAGCGGCTTATTCACGCTATCAATTCGCCGGAAATCTGCTGTTTCAGCAGAAAAGCAGTTTCCATTTCCAATGTCATATCGTTTATTGGGCTCGGTTTTACAGTAAGGGACAGAGGAGGACGGAGTGTCTGGAGACAGTGTTACGACTGTTTATTCTAATTTTTCACTTTAAAGGGATACTGTCATATGGAAAAACATTTTTTTTCAAAATGAATCAGTTAATTGTGCTGATCCAGCAGAATTCTGCATTTTTCAAAAGAGCAAACAGATTTTTTTATATTCAATTTTGAAATCTGACATGGGGCTAGACATTTTGTCAATTTCCCAGCTGCCCCTGGTCATGTGACTTGTGCCTGCACTTCAGGGGAGAAATGCTTTCTGGCAGGCTGCTGTTTTCCCTTCTCAATGTAACTGAATGTGTCTCAGTGTTACCTGGATTTTACTATTGAGTGTTGTCTTAGATCTACCAGGCAGCTGTTATCTTGTGTTAGGGAGCTATTATCTGGTTACCTTCCCATTGTTCCTTTCTCTGGCTGCTTGTGGGGAAAAGGGAGGGGGTGATATCACTCTAACTTGCAGTACAGCAGTAAAGAATGATCGAAGTCACATGACTTGGGGCAGCTGGGAAATTGACAATATGTCTAGCCCCATGTCAGATTTCAAAATTGAATATAAAAAAAATCTGTTTGCTCTTTTGAGAAATGGATTTCAGTGCAGAATTCTGCTGGAGCAGCACTATTAACTGATTCATTTTGAAAAAGAACATTTTTTCCCATGACAGTATCCCTTTAATGTAACTTTCTATGGGTGCCCGGAACATACAAGGCTTGGAACAAATGCTGTTGGATCTCAATAGGTTTCAAAGCTCGGGCCTAGAATGGAACTTTTTAGTAAATGAATGTTCTTTTTTCTACATTGGTGAGAACAGGGCTTATTCGCTTCCAGAACACAAAAGAACTCCCCCCCTCGAAAAAAACTTGTTTTGAAATAAAAGTATGGTTCCTTTATAAATAAAGGGACTATTTGATTTAATGAGGACATTGACTATTGAAAGCAGGTTTTCCAACACAAGAAACTTCCTAAGACATAAGAGTGCAATGCAGCGGGTGAGGAGAAATACGATGCAGCTCCAATTTGGATAGAAAAAGTCGATGGAAAACCTCTTCTCGCTCTAACTTAAGGAAAAGCTCCTCAATTAAGCAGAATTCAGCTGTTTTAGCCATCATTCTAAATTGAGAAAGCCAGTTGGACGACTGTTGAAACGTCTTCAAGAAAAACACGTCCAGTTGATTTGACTTATTTCTACAGATATACCATGACCTGGACGAATGACAATCTTCACAAACGTTTAAGCCAATAATTTTGAGGTTTAAAGTACAACAAACTAATTCCATGGTAGTACCAATTTCTTAGGCAACCTGTTGACTTATATTTTACCCAAAGCAAGAGAGAGACAACCCGGGTACTTTTCTTCTAGGTGCTACACCAATATCTTGGCTTGGCATGCATATTGTAGAGTATATTTTGCACCTTAACTATAATGCAAATGCGCTGGACCATAATGTCTAAGAAAATGAAATAAAGAGGAGATACAGCCAACATTTAAAAAAAAGGAAATTAATTTGCTGGTGGGCGGGGTACATAACAAATTGGCACCTCCAATATTAATTTTCTTATTTCCTAATTCACAAGAAATGCATTTCGGTTGAGGATACACCACTGTTATTTCCAGATTGGGAATTTCCATTAATATGGAATATTAACAAGGCTGAAGCTCAACCACCATCTTTTATAGGACTGCCAGGGCAGTAGACTCATTAGATTCCCAACTACAGGCCAGGCTGTTTCATGTAAATCTGAATTTTAGAAGTGATTCTGAACCAAAATTTTCCCCCAAATTCCTTCTGTCTTGCATACAAACAAGGATAGCGTTTCCTCAACCAAAAAGTTAGATTCCCAACTATAGACCAGGCTATTCCATGCACGTGGAAATTTTAGAAATGATTCTGAACCTCTTCCCCAAACTTGCTTCTGCCTTGCATACAAATGCAATATTGAGATACGAGATAAATATTAGAAAAAATACCGTATCTAAATAAATCTTTTGAATTGTCTGGACTTTGCAGAGGCCTTCAGATGAATAAGGTCAGGACATGGCTAGGTTGGGTTAAGGGTATGATAATTCTGATTTAATATGATGCAACTGTTTCAAAAATTACATATAATCTAAGGCAGGGGAAAGACTTTAAAGAGTATTTAGTCTGAAATCCATCAACCCTGTCCTATTGTCCAAGTCTGTTGAGTAGGCATGGTGCCAGGTGCTACACTCAGAAGACTCAGAGCTGGCACAGTGACTAGGGAAAAAGGGGACGTTTCTCAAGACTTTTCAGTTCAGGAATATTTCCGATGCTTTAAGAACAGAAATATTTAAATTATTTAATAGGGGAGTCCCAGATTTCCAGTGTAGGGTTCATTTCCTGTGAGGACATTTTTATGCATTTCACTAGGGTGTTTGCTCAGATACATACCTTTTATGTTAGTGCATGAAAACATATTTTTTTCTTTTTTTTTTTTGGAACATTGAAATAGAGATTTGCTGGTTCTGAATCTGATACAAAGGAAGATGTATTCCACTACAGGGTAATTATATCTGCTGAGGTTTTTCCACTTTAGACTTGATTAAAGATAATTATTTTTGGAACCCCCTTTCCACACGCAAACATGGTATTTGAAACGGCTGAAAATATCCCAAGCAAGATGGCTTAATGAACCTTAATACAGAGACACATTTCATACATATTTTGTTGCTGTTCCTATTCTGTTCTAAGTTTTAAGTTCTTAGAATTCCAGGGCTTGAATTAGACACATGGGTTGGCCTAGCACTGGTTCTATTCTAATGCTCCAAGTGGGAATGGTGCTTCCCACTTCAAAGGGTGCAACATGGTGGGAAAGGTAGGCCTCTTTAACATTAATGGTTATTTTACTGAAAGGCTGTTATTGATTGGCCTTCAAGATGAACACCAAAAAGATGGTGTGCATCAAGCCTGAAAAAACACTGTCTGGCAAACCAAGCCGACGCCAACTCATACATTCAGTGGCATAACTAGATGTTAATGAGCAAGAGTAAATTCAATTTAGGGTCCCTAAACAGTGGTAAGTTGACCTATTCTAAGATTTATGGAAATTGCTCATTATTTAGGACCTTATTGGGCCATCTACACTCTGGTCCTCCCTGCAACCACAGGGTCTGCTTCTGTTGTAGTTACTCTTCTGCACTAAATAGAAGTAGTTGTGCATGCATATATAATGTATATATATTTTTAAATCTGTATTCATTTTGTACTTTTTAGGAACATACCAGGGACAATTCACAAATGGCATGAGACATGGATGTGGTGTTCGACAGAGTGTTCCCTATGGAATGGCAGCAGTGGTTCGATCACCTTTGCGTACCTCCTTGACATCTCTACGTAGCGAGCACAGCAATGGGACACTAGTACAACATGACAACATATCTGTTTCTCCAGATCATATTGTAGCTCCCACCATCAATCGAGGGGGCTTTGCACTCTCACTCTATGCTGACACTGAATCTGTCAAGGGCCAGAAGAAGGGCCTTTTCCGAAGAGGATCACTATTGGGTAAGCTTAAAAAATCAGATTCAAAGACTTCTCTTTCCTCTCAGAGGAGCAAGCTGAGCTTCTTGAAAAGTGAAAGTGGGGTGAGTTCAGCTGCAAGCGATGCCAACTCTACCGTGAGCTTTGGGGATGGCACTGAATCAGAAGAGTTTCCACCAGTTGAGTCAGATATTGATGCAACCACCACTGAAGTCTACATGGGAGAGTGGAAGAACGACAAACGATCTGGCTTTGGAGTGAGTGAAAGATCCAGCGGGCTGAAGTATGAAGGTGAATGGCTGGACAACCTAAGGCATGGCTATGGTTGTACCACGTTTCCAGATGGAAAGAAAGAGGAAGGGAAGTACAGGAACAATCTTTTCATAAAAGGAATGAAAAAGCGGGTAATACCTCTGAAGAGCGCGAAGGTCAGGCAGAAGGTTGATAGCTCCATTGAAGGAGCGTTGAGGGCAGCTGCAATTGCCAGGCAAAAAGCAGAAATTGCAGCTTCCAGGTAAGATCTCTCTATATTAGTTGCTCTGATACTCCTGTAATGATTAGTTTTCAGGATTTACTAATCTGCAGTCTGTAGCATAGCTCGGAACCCAAAGGCCATGTTAAAGGTGTTTTCCCGTGCTTATAGCATCAGAGAGCTTGCAGGTATGGTGTTCCTAAGTTGTTCCAGCATGACTATGCCAGCATCTGCCTGCCTGCTGTTCTCTTGAATGGTTAGCAATGTGAACCATGGGGTGTTTTCACTGCAATGGTTCTCATTGCAATGGTTCTCCCTGAAAGCCTCATGGAGAGCACCATCATTTCTAAAAAGAACAATATGGCAGCTTCCCTCCATGAGCATAAATTCAAATACAAAGAAATATTCCTTACGGGTGGGTAGCATTAAGGGTCTATTGGGTGCCTAGATATGCCCTTAACTCACTCATCACAAGTCTTTCCCCCTGATGTTTGATTCCTGGCAGGCCAGGGCTGATTTAATGGTGAACATCAAAGGGCATTGACTGAAAATGCCTCTGTACTTTACTTTCTATGCAAGGGAAAGTAAATGGAGAATACTTGTGCATGTAAATATATTCAAGACATGGTAAACTAATTGTTAACTTCCATAACATTGCCCTAAAGAGTCTTATTAATGGTTCATATATACAGTATATATTTGTATATTACATAACAACTCTGCATCTGGGCAGTGGTTTCATATGAAATGAGCTGGTAACAATATAGTCTATATTTAATCTCCAAATACTTTCCAAGCACATTTCCCAAAGTGCAAGGATATGAAGGTATAGCATTACCAAGTGGAAAAAATAGTTCCACCAAAGACGATCTATCGAGCTGAAATGTGGCACAACAGGGGCCAGTATAGGGGGCAAGACAGAGAACTCATGGGTTACTTATCTGTGTTCGGCTAAACCTGCTTGAATAAAGATACACCGAATATTTATGATTACTGCAGTCACAGCAAGTGTCATTCAAGTCAAGGGAGGGCAGAGTTGACAGTTGGAATTGACGATTGCTGGACACAGCAGCACACAGATTGGGTATCACAGACAGAACCATTGCTCCAAATTTAGCCCCAGCTTGTGTCACTCTAATTCTCCGTTACTTAGTATCAAGGTGCTCAGTGGCAGATTTATTTTCCTTAATTAAACAGGGGTTTAGGGAGTAGTTAGCTAGGATCAACATTTGGGCAGGATTGCAATTTTTTTTTTGCCCTCAGGGGCGGGGAGGAGAAATATCTTTGAAGATGATGTACAGGTCGGCAATAGCTTATTTTTCATTCTTCATTTTTATACATCTAATGGAAAGATTAAGAGTTGGGTATAATAAGTATAGGCGAGTATAATAAGTTGACCCTTGATGGATCTCATGAGCTTCCACAAATGTCTTACAGATCCCGCTGTCACTTTCAGTTGGATTTTGATTTTTCACACAATTTGGCAAACGTAACCTTGACCAGAGCTGCTGCTTTGATTTCATCCTGATTCAAAGATATTCCATTCAATCTCATGATTTCTGACTTGCTGTCTACCATTTCTGTGTTTGATTGTCTGAGCTTAGAGCCATGGGTCTGCCATTCTGAATGATGTATGGATAGAAAGTAATGATGCGCTGGTCAACAACCAGGTCAATAAGATCCGTTTAATCCCAGAGAAGGTAGGAACTGCCAAGTTATTCTTGGAGTATGGAGGTACTAAGCTGAAATCTTGGAACTGTGCCTAGGATCTCAATACCTTGCTCAAGTACAGCCTGTACCTCCCAGTGGTCCTTATTTAGATAGGACTGGGGGTGAGGCTTGCAAAACCTTGGTCTATGAGAACTTCTCATGCTAAGCAAGTCTAATGGAACAGGCTGCTTCTGAAAATGCCAACTTAGCTGGTTTTAAAAGGTGAAAGACAGAATGGAGCTGTCAAGTGGGAGTTTAAATGACTCATAAACAAGTCACCCAAGAAGTTTCGAGGTGAGAGGGTTGAGCCAGATGCAATAATTAGACAGGAACGTTGGGTCAGCAGAAGGTTTCTGGAAGATGGATAGAGTTACAACAGGGTGGGACTATTTGAAGATAATTGCAGAAGGAGCATGTCCAGATCTTTGTTGGTGAATTCCATGCACCATTTAGTGGTGTAGAAATGTGACTCCTAGTCTAGAGCTCATTTCTAGGAGAGCTCATCAGAGGAGAAAGGTTTCTACATTTGTTCTATGTGGACTTGAGCCACAACTCTGCAAAGGAAGGCGGATTTCTCATGTAGGTTCCACCCCAGTGTTGCCAAGATGGCTGTGAGCAACCTCTAAAGACTTAATTCCTTTCTGATATTATTGGTGTTAAAACTGCCCCTATGACATTAGACCAGTGATCCCCAGTCAGTGGCTTGTGAGCAACATGCTGCTCACCAACCCCTTGGACCAGGTCTGGACTGGGAGTCAAAATAGGCCCTGGCATTACATGTACACAGAGGCCCAAATAGTCCTTCACCAGCCCACTAAATAGTGACTGTCTATGGGACCTTACAGCAGCCCCTCTGGCATTTGCCAGAACCCACAGATTGCCAGTCCGGGCCTGCCTTGGACATCTTTTCCAGTGGCCTCAAAGCAGGGCCTATTTTTTGAAGTCCTAGTTTGGAGGCGAATTTGGGTTATATAAAAAAACAGCTGTACCTACAAACAGAGCTTCATAGAGGCTTCCAGTCCATATGGCTACCAACTAACCAGTCACAGCCCTTATTTGGCACCCCCAGAAATAGTTTTCATGCTTGTGTTGCTCCCCAACCACTTTTACATTGGATTATGGCTCATGGGTAAAAAAGGTTTGGGATCCCCACTTTAGACCATAACATATCAACTAGGCTTTTTACATGTAATGACAGGTTGGAACTAATGGGCAAGTTTTGGGATATGTGACCAAATGGCTTCAAATCAATCTATCCATATGAATGACCATACAATTTGGTCATGCATGTGGATCAGGGAAGGAACTAGGGTGGGCAGCATAGGCATGTGCCTTGGACGCAATTTGGTAGGGGTGCAACTACAAAAAATATGTTTTTCGTATGGTTCCCTTCCATTACCACTGCTCATAGCATTCGGGAGGGAGGGGTTGTGGAGAGCAGATGAGAGGTGGCAAATGAGTAGGCATGGATTGTAGGTAGACTGTGGCAGTGGAGATGGTGGGGGGATGATGGATTAGCAATGGGTGGCCTTGGGCATCTGTACCTCCTGGCCAGGATCTGATATAGATGGACTAGGAGTCTAGGATGATTATGTAGCCAAATAACGTTAATTGTAAAAAATAATCTGCAAGTAGATTTACTTAATACGCCTTTATAGAACCTAAGGAAAGCCCTGCAAGAGGAATAATATTGGATTTTTTCTCTATAGAATAATTCAAAGACAAAAAGACAATAATTGAATTTGACACCCCCATCATGATTTAAGGGTAGGGCAGTAAGTGCATTTGCCCCGGGACCCCAATATGAAAGGGGCCCCTTGGGTGTAAAATTGTAGCAAAAATGGCAAATTACAATAAATATTTTTGTACTATAATGCTCAGGTATATACAATCTGTGGGCCTGTTGTAGAACTTTAACCTGAGACCAGAGAGGAGTTCCAAGGGCATCACAGTAGGTACACGGTACACCTTGGCCCTAAATACAGATATAAGTTCACGCTGTAGAAATGATGAGCACATGTACTGTATTTGAACTATGCGATTTGGCATTTGTGAGTCTGTTGCACTCGGAGACCTTAGAATGCTGGGGTGTGTCAAGATCTGGGCAGAGAAATGAGCTGGTAACTCCTGCCCAGTCCTAATATGCCAGCTCTCAGAAGCGACCAATCTGGGTGAAGCCGGAAAGGCATTTTACACTTTGGAGGATCAGCCTTCTTTTACTCTTTGGTAATAAAAGAAGCTTTTCCCAGTGTTAAATGACCTGATAGCATTTTGGGTACCAAAACCAGTAATCCAATTCAGTTTATGATGAGGAAATACAGTGTATAAGAATCAATGTCTATTTTTGATTCTCCTATAGAACTGTCTAACGTCTAATGGTATTCTTGGCTCAGTTCATAGAAATTACCTTGCCTCAACTGTCTTTCTCTTTCTATCCGGCTGGCCAAAAGCATGGCTATCACTTACCCTCTGCCTCCTATTTTGTTATAAATATAGGAAGAAAAGTGGCCCAGCAGCCCCAAGCACTGCACAAGCATGATCTCCTAGAACCACGATCTTACCAGGTCAAGAGCTTTCCCTTGTACTAAGCACATTTCAGCAGGAACAGCCCCTAAGTTTGCTCATAGTCTGTACAGAGAGATCCCATAAAACTATGGCAGCATAGGTATTCCCTGTACTAAGCACAATTCAGCAGGAACAGTCCCTAAGTTTGCTCATAGTCTGTACAGAGAGATCCCATAAAACTATGGCAGCATAGGTATTCCCTGTACTAAGCACAATTCAGCAGGAACAGTCCCCTAAGTTTGCTCATAGTCTGTACAGAGAGATCCCATAAAACTATGGCAGCATAGGTATTCCCCTGTACTAAGCACAATTCAGCAGGAACAGCCCCTAAGTTTGCTCATAGTCTGTACAGAGAGATACCATAAAACTATGGCAGCATAGGTATTCCCCTGTAGCACAATTCAGCAGGAACAGTCCCCTAGGTTTGCTCATAGTCTGTACAGAGAGATACCATAATACTATGGCAGCATAGGCATTCCCTTGTACTAAGCACAATTCAGCAGGAACAGTCCCCTAAATTTGCTCATAGTCTGTACAGAGAGATCCCATAAAACTATGGCAGCATAGGTATTCCTCTGTACTAAGCACAATTCAGCAGGAACAGCCCCTAAGTTTGCTCATAGTCTGTACAGAGAGATCCCATAAAACTATGGCAGCATAGGTATTCCTCTGTACTAAGCACAATTCAGCAGGAACAGTCCTCTAAGTTTACTCATAGTCTGTACAGAGAGATCCCATAATACTATGGCAGCATAGGCATTCCCTTGTACTAAGCACAATTCAGCAGGAACAGTCCCCTAAATTTGCTCATAGCCTGTACAGAGAGATCTCAGAAAACTATGGCAGCATAGGTATTCCCCTGTACTAAGCACAATTCAGCAGGAACAGTCCCCTAAATTTGCTCATAGTCTGTACAGAGAGATCCCATAAAACTATGGCAGCATAAGTATTCCTCTGTACTAAGCACAATTCAGCAGGAACAGCCCCTAAGTTTGCTCATAGTCTGTACAGAGAGATCCCATAAAACTATGGCAGCATAGGTATTCCTCTGTACTAAGCACAATTCAGCAGGAACAGTCCTCTAAGTTTACTCATAGTCTGTACAGAGAGATCCCATAAAACTATGGCAGCATAGGTATTCCCTGTACTAAGCACAATTCAGCAGGAACAGCCCCTAAGTTTGCTCATAGTCTGTACAGAGAGATCCCATAAAACTATGGCAGCATAGGTATTCCTCTGTACTAAGCACAATTCAGCAGGAACAGCCCCCTAAGTTTACTCATAGTCTGTACAGAGAGATCCCACAAAACTATGGCAGCATGGGTATTCCCTTGTACTAAGCACAATTCAGCAGGAACAGTCCCAGTTCTTCGCAATGCAGAGAGGTATGGCAGGCATACATATCCCCCTATACTCCGCACTTGATATTGTAGTTTTATAAAGGGCAATATAACACCCGTGAGAATCCAGGGGAAGCAGAGGAATGTTATCAGGTGCAAGGCGTTCTGGATACTTATTCCGGCGCATCACTCAGCTCCCCCAATCCCATCTTCCCTAATCTACTGTCTTGGCTCCTTGACTCAGGCATGAGGGGGGTGTATGATAAATACCTTCCCTGCCATTTCTGGACATTCCGTATGTCCCTGTCGCTGAGTGATACAAAGGAGGCAATTTAAACGATGCTATTTAAGGCGCGATGGGCAGCTGACGGTGTCTGTTCCTCGCATGCGACAGCCTGACACTAATAATGAGATTTTATTATTGAAAAGAAAATTATGTGAATATTGAATACGTCTCCTTCTTGTTTTCCCCCCATGAGCTTTGCTTTATCAATGACGGACTAGGAGAACCTGTCCCTTGCTTAATATCTGCATTGACTGATGGTTCTGACTGTTGAAACAATGCAGCAGAATCCAGCTTTCAATTCCCACAATGCCTTGCTTCCGTGCTGGCTGCTGCTGCATTGTTCAGTCCTCAGCAACGTCCAGTCCCCACACAACCTAAATTACACCTAGGGATACAGATTCCTTTAAAAATGGCTGCAGCAATAAAGGGCAAAGGGCAATGGCATCATAGTCAGTGGGTCTAGTTTCCCATAGCCACCAATCATGTTTGCTTTCATACTGACACAGGGACTGACTGAGGGGCCCGGGGCCCACCTGGGCTGCTGTCTAAGGGGACACCCACCCCTACCACAAAGCCCCCACTGGACCCCCGCCGCAACCCCCCTTTCAGCCCAGCAACCACGCCCACTCCGCATGCACTGAAGCCTTTTGCAGCGACCAGGGCCGCAGAGGTGGGTCGGGGGCCGCAGGGCCCATGAGAGCCGGGGCTCACAGAATTTTTTCCTGGTGTCCCACCGGCCCAGTCCAACCTTGTACCCACAACTAGAGATGCACCGACTCCACTATCTTGGAATCGGCCGATCCCCCGAATCCTTTGCAAAAGATCAAATGCATATGCAAATTAGGAGTAGGAAGGGGAAAAACATTTTTCACTTCCTTGTTTTGTGACAAAAAGTCACGCGATTTCCCTCCCCACCCCTAATTTGCATATGCAAATTACGAATCGGATTCGTTTAGGCCTGATGAAGGATTCAGCTGAATCCGAATCCTCCTGAAAAAGGCCGAATCCTGGCCGAATCCTACCCAAAAAGGCCGAATCCTGGCCGATTCCTACCCACAACCTGTAAATTCTACCAGATGACTGGTTGCTATGGGTTACTAGACTTAGACATACTCAGAAGGGGGTTAATGTAATATAAAGGGGGGTTGTGGAGCGCTAGGGTGGGGGATACAGTTTGGTCAAGGACAAACCCATTGCCTTTTCATGTGTTCCTGGTGCCGTGTAGAAAATTAAGAACTGGTATCACAGATATGCGGGTTACATCAGGAGGGTAGGGTGGGCAGTGGGGTTATGTATAACTCAGGGCCTGACTATGGAAAAATTCTATTATCGCTACTAAAGTTAGGGTGCTACTGGGCTGGATTTGGGGAAAGGGTGGCACCAAACAACAAAGCAAGGCAAGGCAAAAGTTAGGGCTCCCATATTTATTTGGGGGGTTCATAACTTGAAAGGTAAATGAAAATGGAGGCGACGTCTCTAAACCAAGGGGGTCTCTACACTCCAATAGATGCAGAACTGCTAATCCCAGCATCTCCTGCCAGCAAAGTTCTACAAGGCTTGCACTGCCTATACCTGCTGAATAGGAAGATGTGGGATGTTGCTCTGCCCAAGGATCCTTTCCTTTAAGCTGGAGCTCAGGATCAGAGCAGCAAACTGGCGGCCTCAGCTGTCACATTCTCCCGCGGCCTCTGATAAACCGTTGCTCTGCATTTCCATATTTAGTCAGGGAATAGGTGCTGACTGCAGAACGTTCTGTACGTCACTTATATCCCAGTGCAGCTTCCCAGGAGAAGCCAAGCCCAGCACATGTAATGTAGATTGGAAGTGCTAAGCATGGAGGGACATAGGGAACTTGGCCGGAGGGTGAGCCTGGCATGAAAGTGATATCAAGGGAGATTCAGTCTCAGACAGTCTCTGTTATTTCAGGAGATGTCAGTTTCAGTGTGCCACATGGGCTCTCCTTAAAGGGATACTGTCATGGGAAAAACATTTTTTTCAAAATGAATCAGTTAATAGTGCTGCTCCAGCAGAATTCTGCACTGAAATCCATTTCTCAAAAGAGCAAACAGATTTTTTTTATATTCAGTTTTGAAATCTGACATGGGGCTAGACATATTGTCAATTTCCCAGCTGCCCCCATTCATGTGACTTGTGCCTGCACTTTAGGAGAGGAATGCTTTCTGGCAGGCTGCTGTTTTTCCTTCTCAATGTAACTGAATGTGTCTCAGTGGGACATGGGTTTTTACTATTGAGTGTTGTTCTTAGATCTACCAGGCAGCTGTTATCTTGTGTTAGGGAGCTGCTATCTGGTTACCTCCCCATTGTTCTTTTGTTTGGCTGCTGGGGGGGGGAGGGAGGGGGTGATATCACTCCAACTTGCAGTACAGCAGTAAAGAGTGATTGAAGTTTATCAGAGCACAAGTCACATGACTTGGGGCAGCTGGGAAATTGACAATATGTCTAGCCCCATGTCAGATTTCAAAATTGAATAAAAAAAAAAATCTGTTTGTTCTTTTGAGAAATGGATTTCAGTGGAGCAGCACTATTAACTGATTCATTTGGGAATTTTTTTTTCCCAGGACAGTATCCTTTTAAAGATATAGAGAGGGATATTCTGAGACAATTTGCAGTTGGTTTTCATTTTTTATTATTTGTGGTTTTTGAGTTATTTAGCTTTTTATTCAGCAGCCCTACAGTTTGCAGTTTCAGCCATTTGGTTGCTAAGGTCCAAATTATCCTAACAACCGGGCACTGATTTAACTGGAGACTGGAATATGAATAGGAGAGGACCTGAATAGAAAGATGAGTAATAAATATATAAAAATACATTTGTAACTTTACAGAGCATTTGTTTTTAGATTGGGGTCAGTGACCCTCCATTTGAAAGCCGGAAAGAATCAGAAGAAAAAGGCATATCATTAAAAAAAACTATGAAAGATAAACAAAAATTGTTTTTTAATAAACCTGACCCATCTGTTTTCTACTAAAATAACCAAACAGAGGGTCTTTAAGGCATTGGTCCTGGGAAAAGTTTTCTCTCTGACCCACCCATCCCAGTCATCAAGGTTCCAGACATATTTCACAATGTACTTGCTCGTGTGAAGTAGAAAGCGATATTCTTAGACAATTTGCAATTGGTCTCTGTTGTTCCCTAGAATCTCGTGCCATTGCCCTAACGCTCATTTATAAACAAAACCGTCCTCTCCGTAAAACCCTAGGTATGGAATGCCCGAGACCTGGGATTTTCAGGAGAAGGGGTCTTTCTGTAATTTGGATCACCGTACTTTTAAGTCTACTATAAAAAAAATAAAGATTAGAATTGTTTTGCCTCCAGTAAACGAATAGGGATATCATGGGATCAAGTACAAGGCATTCTATTATTATTACAGTGAAGAAGGAAATAAAAAAGGGAGATAGCCTTCTAGTAATTCAGAGATTTCTGGATGAAGGGTTCCCTGATAAAGTGGTAAAGGATTCCATAATGCTTAAAGGGCATGTAAAGGCAAACAAATTAAATCCCATTCTTACTTTCTTTAATGAAAAAGAATCCTATCTCCAATAATTTTTAATTAACCTGAATGCATGCTGTGAAATTCTCCCTTCATTTACTGCTGTGGATAGGAATTGTCAGACGGTCCCTAACTGCTCTGCAGGGAAACAATCATACTTATGAACAGCAGGGGGAGCCCCCGCCTTACTTCCCAGCCATGCAGAACTCAAGCAGCTTTGTTTGTTTCCCTGTAGAGCAGTCGGCGACTGTGTAGAGATTTGTATTGGATTTTATTTTTGCCTTTACATCCCCTTTACTGTTTCCAACTCCAGCTGCAGGGACAAAAATCATGGAGCCAGATTTAAACAGATAAACTGGGATTCTATTTGGAGGATTATTTTGCTGCAGCCACTGGTTCTGCAGAGTTGGAGAAAGTTTGTATTAAACAATACAAAAACTATAAAATCCACATTAGATTACATGACAACACAGGAGCCAGTGCAGTCTGTATATTCTGATTATTAATCAGTCTTGCTGTATCAGCTTCTGGCAGATATTATTTGACTTGTGCAGTTTTGATCATTTATGACAATCCCTAAGCAGCCCAGATCACACTGAGCATGTGCACAGTCTTGGTCTTGCAAAGATGTATAACAAAGTTACAAGATGGTGACCCCCTGTGGCCAACTTTGAAAGCATAAATCATTTGTTTGATTAGGTTTGTGGTGCAGTAAGTTCATGTTTATGTTTAGTATACAACATACAGCATTTCTAGCCTTATTCTATTTTACACTTTACTTCCCCTTTAACCTTAAACATGCTCACTATAAATGGGTATATTCCAGAGAGGGAGGGTGTTACTGTATGGAGCCCCCTGGTGCAAAAGTCAGGCATCCCCTAGTGTAATACTCTTACTATAATGTTGGTAGTAATACTCTTACTATAATGTTGATCCAGGGACTTGATCCCATTGCTATTTTGGGGGATTCCTTTGCCCTTGACTTCCTCTGGTTGGATTTGGTACATGTGACACAGGATCAAGGTCTCCATCACCCATAACCAATCCACAAATCATGTATTTGTTTTCCGTTTTATAAATGCACTAGATGACTAACTGCCAAATGCTGACTGGCAGCTGCAGGGGTCATGCATACAGCAGGCCTGTACAACTCAGGGCCGGCCTTAGGCCTATTGTACCAGTTGGGCCCAATAGGGCCCCACTCCTGTGGGTGCCCCGCACCAGGGGTGAGCACAGACAAGAATTACCCCAGAACATAACACTGCCTAGCACCCCCCAACTTTGTAGGTCCAGCCTGCCCCCAACTACACAGGTCCAGTCCATCCCCAATTCTGACTGAGCCCACTCCCAACCAGTATCGGTCCAACTTGCCCCAATCCTGACTGGTCCAGTCCACTCTGCTATTTCCTTCCTCTCTCTCTCTCATGCCCCTTTCTCTCTCACTCTTACCCTGTGTGCTCCAATGTGCTCCATTTTTGCTGTTCCTTTGGGCTCTATTTGCTTTCAATCTTTTGTGCACTATGTGCCCCTCTTTCCTCCCTCTCTCTCTCTTCCCCTGTGTGCCCCTATTTCAATTCTATCTTGGTCCTGTATGCCCCTATTTTCTTATATACTTGGTGTGTCAGTAGTCTGCCCTGTCAAAATGGTCCCAATTGGGCCCCACATTTGATAGGACCGGCCCTGGTACAACTGTACTGCCTGGGCCCACACAGTCTTTTATCCCCTGCCAAACTGTCAGTTCCCAGTGGTAGCTACTTTTTGCCTGGCCAGTTGCGTGAGAATCCAGCCCATTAATTTCCATGGGAATTAGAAGCATCTGCTTACACTATCCAGTCTGGTTTACACATCCTGACATTGCTTTATTCATGGATACCAGATATAAATCCCATTGTTTCTAAGGTGAGAGCAGCAAAACCATCTCATATAGTTTTATATAATCTAGGGAAGGCATCGAATCCACTATTTTGGATTCGGCCAAATACTTCACGAAAGATTCGCCCAAATACCAAACCAAATCGGAATCCTAATTTGCATATGCAAATTAGGGATGGGAAGGGGGAAAACATTTTTTACTTCCTTGTTTTGTGACAAAAAGTCATGCAATTTTCCACTATGCGTATGCAAATTAGGATTCGGATTCGGTTTAGCCAGGCAGAAGGATCCGGCTGAATCCAAATCCTGCTAAAAAAAAGGCTGAATCCCGACCCGAATCCTGGATTTGGTGCATCCCTAATATAATCATTCTGCTCTTACAGAACCCCAAGTGATCATATTGGATACTGTAGCTCAAATGGGTAATGAAGCGGTATCCAAACTGCAACGAGATTTATTCCTGAACACTAGAGAGCGCCGTTGGGCCGTTTCTAAACACGACTATAAACATTAGTCTGTAGCATTATAAAATGTGCTTCCAAGCACAACGTCTACTTTGTTGGTTATTCTCAGAGGGGCCCTGCACTTGGTGTCTTATATTTGATATAATTCATTAAAATAACTGTTAATTGGGGGTTTGCTGAGCAGATTAGAGGCCAGGATGGAGCAGGTGGTGTTACTACTGTAGAGGGTGCAGAGGTTGAAGTAGAAGTTTTAGGAAGAAAAATCATTTTTAGGGCCCACTAAAATTTAAGAATTAGAATTGCTGCTTATTGGTCCCCAGAAGCCAGATATCTGATGGGCTAGTCAGGCCTGGATTTACAAACTAGGCACCCCTAGGCTGGCTCTGTTCTTCACCCCCCTTCTCGTCTGCGTCCCCATCCCTGTCACCGTCCCCGTCAGTGTCCCCATCTCCTCCCCCAAATGTGCGCACCTTTAAAGGAAAACGATACCCCCAAAATGAATATTTATAGGGATGCACCGAATCCAGGATTTGGTTTGGGATTTGGCCTTTTTCAGTAGGATTCGTATTTGGCCGAATCCTTCTGCCCGGCCGAACAGAATCTGAATCCTAATTTGCATACGCAAATTAGGGGCGAGGCGAGAAATCGCCTGACTTTTTGTCACAAAACAAGGAAGTATAAAATGTTTTCTCCTTCCCACGTCTAATTTGCATATGCAAATTCAGATTCGCCATTCGGCCAAATCTTTCGCAAAGGATTCGGGGGTTCGGCCTAATCCAAAATAGTGGATTTGGTGCATCCCTAAATATTTAAGCAATAGATAGTTTATATCATATTAGGAATTAATTCGATTTTTAACTTATTAAAGAATCTTAACAAACTGGTATATATATTTAAGTAAATAGAAATGAATGGAGAGTGGCGGAATTTCATTCTAGCGGACTATGGCAATCGTTAACTTCACTCTTTGATAAATATACCCCAATGGCGGAGCTAGCAGGGGTGCAGGGCCCGCCCACCAGCGCTTCGCAAGCCAGCGTATCCGCCATGAAAATTTCTTCCGTAGGGTGGGGGGTCCGCCTGCACCCGGGCCTGACACCACTTACTTTTTCTCCAGCAGCTCTCCAATTTGGAATTTCAGCAGCTAACTGGTTGTTAGGGTCCAACATACCCTAGCAACCAAGCAGACCTACAAATGAGAAACTGGAATATGGATAGGAGAGAGCAGAATAGAAAGATAAATAATACAATGCAATAACAGCATTAAAATTTGAGGTTCGCAAAGCAAGTTTTTTGGCTGCTGGGGTCAGTGACCCCTCCCTCTCATTAGAAACCTGGAAAGAGTCATAAGAAAAGGCAAATAATTCAATAACTATGACTAGTAGAAAATGAAGACCAGATGGAACGTTGCTCTGACTATATATAACATACTAAAAGTTAACTGAAAAATGAACCACCCCTTTAACAATCTGAAAGAAGGGAAAATGAAACAAAAAAACAATTTACAATAAAACTGAAATCTCTTCTCTATGGGAACACTTTCCCTAAAAAACTGAAAGGGCCGGCTGGTTCATCTTGATCGAATAGATTCCTTTTTTAATTCAGCAGTTTGCAATTTCCGCAATCTGGTTGCTAGGGTCCAAACGACCCTAGCAACCATGCACTGATTTGAATAAGAGACTGGAATATGAATAACAATACATATGTAGTCTTACAGAGCATTCGTTTTTTTAGATGGGGGTCAGTGACCCCCCCTTTGAAAGCTGGAAAGAGTCTTCAGAAGAAGGCAAATAATTCAAAATCTACAAAAATAGAAAAAAAAAAAATGAAGGCCAATTGAAAATTTGCTTAGAATTAGCCATTCTATAACATATTAAAAGTTCATAACGGCCCAAGAGGGTTATTTAAGGATGAGGCTACGGTTTCAGTATTTCAGGAATGTCACTAGTCAACATGAAGTCCAGCAACAGCCCCGAGGCAACTAAATATTTCAGCCGAAACTCGATGCTCTCACCTCAGCAGATTTCTGCATTGTCCTTCAGTCAGTTCAGTCCATCTGGAAGGCTGAGCGACAGCTGCTGATATTTACATAGTCGCCCGCCCAAATGGCTGCATTTTACTGCCCTCGTTAAATTTAAAAGGACTGCACTAACTTGAGTGTGTGCGGCATCGTCTCTATACGTATACGTCACTTTATACAGCGACTGAAGCGATACCCAATTATTCCGGACGCTGTTCTATGTCTTATAGCAGAAAGTCGTTTTACAGACACTGTGGAAGCAAAAGCTTTTAAAAGGGCAAAAGTTTAATTTCTTGTTTCAGCTGGCAATCTTCCTATCCGACAATGCACTCTCAATAAAGAATCTACATCTAAATCGAATTATCCCTTTAAATTGGATATGTACACAGGGGCGCTGAAGTGGGAAATCCAGGCCTCGTCCAGTGAGGGTCCTCTTAGCTCAAATCTCCCCCTAACTGGCCTTCAGATTGGACCCCCTTAGCTCATAACAAGGTTACAGATATATAGAAACATTGGGGTAACAGTCACCCTGCTATAGTTCCAGGGGTACCCAGGGTACAAATAAACACTCACCCCAAATCTCCCCCTAACTGGCCTTCAGACTGGGCCCCCTTAGCTCATAACAAGGTTACAGATATAGAGAAACATTGGGGTAACAGTCACCCTGCTATAGTTCCAGGGGTACCCAGGGTACAAATAAGCACTCACCCCAAATCTCCCCCTAACTGTCCTTCAGGCTGGGCCCCCTTAGCTCATAACAAGGTTACAGATATATAGAAACATTGGGGTGTCACCCTGCTATAGTTCCAGGGGTACCCAGGGTACAAATAAGCACTCACCCCAAATCTCCCCCTAACTGGCCTTCAGACTGGGCCCCCTTAGCTCATAACAAGGTTACAGATATATAGAAACATTGGGGTAACAGTCACCCTGCTATAGTTCCAGGGGTACCCAGAGCACAAATAAGCACTCACCCCAAATCTCCCCATAACTGGCCCTCAGACTGGGCCCCCTTAGCTCATAACAAGGTTACAGATATATAGAAACATTGGAGTGTCACCCTGCTATAGTTCCAGGGGTACCCAGGGTACAAATGAGCACTCACCCGAAATCTCCCTCTAACTGGCCTTCAGACTGGGCCCCCTTAGCTCATAACAAGGTTACAGATACATAGAAACATTGGGGTAACAGTCACACTACTAAAGTTACACCCCGCCACCCCAACATCCCCACTGTTTTGGAACCACTGCTGTACTGGGAACTAGTCAAGGTAAACGCCATCCGCTCTTCCTTATTTCCATCCCTGGCCTGGATAACACCTACATTACGTAATTCATAGTTATACAAGATAAATGTATATGGTTCATGGAAAGTACATTTAATCATTGAGATGGGGGCCTTGGGTGGTTCTGTGGTGGGTCCAAGGGGTCCAGTCCAACACTCTTTAATCTGTTGAGAGAAATGTTTTTCTCTTCTGCATCAGTTAAGCTTGGGTCTATGTTGAATGACATTGCAGTAGGTTCAATACAATTAGTTGTAAGTTACACAGAGGAGGCCGGAGAAAGAACCTTTTACATGAATACATTATCCATATTAAAGGCTGTTGGAGGCTATTCCCAGAGTGATTTCTCACATCTTCATCTGGTCTTGCAATGTCAGGAATCTTATTCTAAACTTTTCCAGGATCCATTTACAACAATTTAGCAAGATTAGCGTTCAGGGTCAGTAACAGAACCCGGTGTGGTTTAAATAAAATCTCCCTTCTCCTGTCACGGACATTCTTGCCCCCAGGCTCTGCCCATGAATCTTCTCAGGTCAAGAAAAATATGGATTTAGAATGGATCATTTTAGTTTCTTTTCTTTATTTTATGTGGCATTTTTAAGGGGTGGCCCCTTAAATCCCCTTTTTTTAAAGCCTTCTGCTAGGCTCTTGATGCAAAATCCATCAGTGAATCTAAGGGACAGGGGGGGACAACTCTTATACCTGATTGGTGCAAGTCCATAGACAATGGCGCATGTTCAATTTGCAAAGGAGAAATGATGGGTCCACTTTTCTTCTGCAAATAAATCATCGGTTTCACTATTGTACTGGCCCATCAGGACATCGGGCAAAAGCTGAGTGGTCACCAGTCAATAGGGGTGGTGGGGCGCTAGAGCTTAGCTCTTCCAGTGGACCCAAGAGTTTAGAGTTACTTATTCTTGAGGATATCCCTGGAACTATAGTAGGATTACCTGTTAAGACTCATTAAAGAGCATCTGTTGGTCAAAAATATTATCCTCAACCAAATGATTCTATTAGCTGGCACCTTTGGTTGGGGATAATATTTTTGCCCAACAGGTGCCCTATAAGCTCATTATAACCTTGTTCTGAGTCTTGAATCTGAATCTTGGATCTTGGACTCGAAAGGGGACCATGATTCCAAAAACATCTAGGGACCTTGAGTTTGTAAAATATTTGAGGCTATAACTGAATGTTGCCTTTCCCGCAGGACCACTCACGCTAAAGCCAAGGCTGAGGGAGCAGAACAGGCGGCACAAGCAGCCAATAATGAGTCCAGTATAGCAAGAACCATGGCGAGGGAGCTGTCTCCAGACTTCTACCAACCAGGTTTGTTGCCCCAATGAGCTACATTATTTGAATTTTGCTGAAGCTGCACCAACACATAAACATGTTATTATGGTATGTAAAGACTGTGGCCCTGGTAGGACTTTATAATGTATTTTATAATGATCTTCCTGGATTAGGATAGAGAGGTTCAAGGCGTTTCGTGAATTTTGATGCCCACATCAATTTTAATGCCAGCTTTAAAGTCAATGGACGTCCGAATAATTTTGATGCCCAAACGACTTCTCCAACACGTGTCCAAAATTTCTTAAGAAACGGGACAAAAATTTCTTTAGTGAAATGGGACAAATTCGCCCATCACTACCCCTGTTCTTCTAGCCTAGTCCTACCCTCCTGTCCATGTTTGGTCCTTGTGAGGAAGATTCCCAGATGCAGATTCCCAGATTCCCAGTGCACAGATAACCCCTGCATAATGGACACCTGCTCATCTGAAAGCCAAAACAGTTACAACAAAGTGTGGTTGTTTATACAGAGCTCATTATCTCTGTCTCTGCCCAATGTGACATTAGCCCAATCATTTCTTTCTGCATCAGAAGATAAGAAATCAAACAAGAGAATATGATTATTGTAGACTTTTTCCTCTGCCTGTAAAACAATTAAATCTACTCCCTCGAAGAAGAGGGGCTGTATCGGTGTTTTAAAAATACATTATTTTTCAGGTACTAAGCCAATTAACTCAAGGACAGGCATAGTTTTAGGACAAAATCCTTTCAGGGTGGTGGTACACGGGGAGATTAGAGGCCAAGCGATAAATCTTCGGCTACTGTGGGCGACTAATTCCCCGAAATGCCTTCCCATTGGCAACACAGTGAATCACTGGTAGGATGGCATTTGCGTCAATTAGGTTTCTGAAATCGCCTAAAGATTACTTGTTAGGCAGCTTCGGGCGACTTTGGAAAACTGAAGGAAGGCTTATGCCTTTCCCATTGTTGCTGGTGGGACAACATTTTGGGGAAATTTATCGCACACAGTAACGAAGATTTATCACTTGGCCACTAATCTCTCTGTGTGCAACGACCTTTAAAGTGTGAGGTCTGATTTATGCATACATAGGGGCATGTTTACTAACATTGGAGATAAATATCTGGAGAGATTTCTGGAGATGTTGCCCATAGCAACCAATCAGATCTTTGCTTTTGTTTTCTAACTTGGCTGTGGCTGTTTAAATCTAATTGCTGATTGGTTGCCATGGGCAACATCTCCAGAAATCTCTCCAGATATTTATCTCCAATGTTAGTAAACATGCCCCAAAGTGATAATTATCTATACTGTTTGCCAGAATAGATCTGAATAGATACAACACATTATTTAAAGGGCAAAAAAATTTAATCAAATTTTTACTTTCTTTAATAAAAAATATTAAATAAAAAAAAAAAAAGTGCACTGTTTTTATAAGAAACCTGACTATATGCAGTGAAATTCTCCCTTCATTTACTGCTGTGGATAGGAATTGTCAGACAGTCCCTAACTGATCTGCAGAGAAACAATCATACTTATGAACAGCAGGGGGAGCCCCCACCTTACTTCCCAGCCGTGCAGAACTCAAGCAGCTTTGTCTGTTTCCCTGTAGAGCAGTCAGCGACTGTGTAGAGATTTGTATTGGATTTTATTTTTGCCTTTACATCCCCTTTACTGTTTCCAACTCCAGCTGCAGGGACAAAGATCATGGAGCCAGATTTAAACAGATAAACTGGGATTCTATTTGGAGGATTATTTTGCTGCAGCCACTGGTTCTGCAGAGTTGGAGAAAGTTTGTATTAAACAATACAAAAACTATAAAATCCACATTAGATTACATGACAACACAGGAGCCAGTGCAGTCTGTATATTCTGATTATTAATCAGTCTTGTTGTATCGGCTTCTGGCAGATATTATTTGACTTGTGCTGTTTTGATCATTTATGACGATCCCTAAGCAGCCCAGACCACACTGAGCATGTGCACAGTCTTGGTCTTGCAAAGATGTATAACAAAGTTACAAGATGGTGACCCCCTGTGGCCAACTTTGAAAGCATAAATCATTTGTTTGATTCGGGTTGTGCTGCAGTAAGTTCATGTTTATGTTTAGTATACAAAATACAGCATTTCTAGCCTTATTCTGTTTTACACTTTACTTCCCCTTTAAGCAATTATGTTGAGGGAGAAGTTTGCAGTCAACACAGAATAAGGCAAAAAAGGAGTTTTTCTCCTGCTTCTCTTTCACCTGAGATGCCTCGGCACATTCAGCTTTACTTGCTTTTTCTGCCACTGATCTCGCTCACAGCTATAATTTTGTCAGCAGCAGCAAAGAACATGATCGTTTTCCATTTCCCCCGCAGTTATATAATGTGTATGTTGTTATAAGATAAAGCAATAGCCGCGCAATCCTAAGGAAACTCAGCAAGGGAGAGAATAGCAAAATTACACAATAAATGGGAGTATAACCTGCATTTACTGCACAGGAATCGCTGGCTTTTCAGCCGTCTCATCAAGACTTGAAGTTGATGCCTACACCACACAATACTGTTTGTCACATCTTCATCACTGATGAACAAGTGAAACCGTAATTAAGATGATATACGGGTATTGTCCCAGCCTTATCATTTAGCCTGTTGTGTTTCCGCTGTTGGAAGTTTTTCCCCCACTTTTTGTTTAGTTTTTATACATAATCTAGAAACTTTTGATGATGTTGGGAAGAAGATTGTTGTAAAAAAATACAGTTTTTATATTATTCTGTCCCAGTGGCTGCACAGATCCTATCTGATCCCCATTATAAGCAGCAGTCCTGTCCTGCTTTATGGCAGCTGAGATTCTAGCTATCTGTATAACAGAGCATTCTGTCCCAGTGGCTGCACAGATCCTATCTGATTCCCATTGTAAGCAGCAGTCCTGTCCTGCTTTATGGCAGCTGAGATTCTAGCTATCTGTATAACAGAGCATTCTGTCCCAGTGGCTGCACAGATCCTATCTGATTCCCATTGTAAGCAGCAGTCCTGTCCTGCTTTATGGCAGCTGAGATTCTAGCTATCTGTATAACAGAGCATTCTGTCCCAGTGGCTGCACAGATCCTATCTGATCCCCATTGTAAGCAGCAGTCCTGTCCTGCTTTATGGCAGCTGAGATTCTAGCTATCTGTATAACAGAACATTCTGTCCCAGTGGCTGCACAGATCCTATCTGATCCCCATTGTAAGCAGCAGTCCTGTCCTGCTTTATGGCAGCTGAGATTCTAGCTATCTGTATAACAGAACATTCTGTCCCAGTGGCTGCACAGATCCTATCTGATCCCCATTGGAAGCAGCAGTCCTGTCCTGCTTTATGGCAGCTGAGATTCTAGCTATCTGTATAACCAGGCCTGGATTTGTGGAAAGGCCACCTAGGCCCGCGCCTAGGGTGGCAGGATTTTAGGGGGGCGGCATGCTGCTCAACCACACCCACATTTGTTCAAAAACACTGGGGATGCGCTGGAGATACAACCATTTTTTAAATTTCCCATGCGCCAATCCCCATTGCTCCTGTCCCCCTGGAGGGGAGAGGGGCGACGAACGGCAGTGGGCCTAGGGGCGCCCACTATGTAAATCCGGCCTTGTGTATAACAGAACATTCTGTCCCAGTGACTGCACAGATCCTATATGATCCCCATTGTAAGCAGCAGTCCTGTCCTGCTTTATGGCTGAGATTCTAGCTATCTGTATAACAGAACATTCTGTCCCAGTGGCTGCACAGATCCTATCTGATCCCCATTGTAAGCAGCAGTCCTGTCCTGCTTTATGGCAGCTGAGATTCTAGCTATCTGTATAACAGAGCATTCTGTCCCAGTGGCTGCACAGATCATATCTGATCCCCATTGTAAGCAGCAGTCCTGCCCTGCTTTATGACTCTGTAATGTAAGCCATTGCTGGATGCATTTAATAATATAATTTCATATCTTGATATAATATCTTGCAACACATTGGTTTTAGAAATGTTGACCAAAAAACAAGATTTCATTCATAGGGTTATTATGAAATATTTATAAGTATATGACATATTAATAGTTTTGTATTTTTATCAGGGCCAGAATACATCAAGAGAAAGCTGCTTCAGGAAATTATAGAAAATGCAGAACAAATGGATCACAAAGAGTCAACAGTTCCAGCCAATCAAGAACCACAAGCAACTCCTTCAGAAAGTCCCCTGCTTCATGTGAAGCAGACCTCAAAACGTGAAGTCTCCCCAGTGCGGACCCCTTCACCTACCTCTGCTGAATCCCCTCCAGATGCCAAAAAACCTAAACAAAGTTCCAAGAAAGAGAAGGGACTGAGCCCCAGCAACTGGAATGGAGATCAGAACCGTGCAGGAAGTAGATCCATCACCCCATCCAACATACCAGTGCAAGGAAACCATAAGAAATTGATGAACAAATTAGAAAACAAATTGTCTGATGCTGATATTGAGTTCCATAAGGGCTATCATAGCTATGCTGTTCGGACCTCCCCAGTGACTCCTCCACTGGATTATGAGGAGCAAGCATTCCCATCGCCAAAAGCAACTCCTGAAACTGGAACCCCAGATATAAAAGAACAAGTCAAGGATGTTGTACCATCTTCCTCAAAAGACCAAGATACAAGAGCAAAAACAGTCTCCAGGAGATCAGAGATCAGCAGAGAGTCTCAGTTAAAGCCAAATGATGAGCAGAAGTCAGAGGGAAGAGAAGAGAAGTCACAATCGAAGACCTTCTCCAAGTCTGACTCTAAAAGTGATATTTACGAGACCAAGTCAGTCCAGAAGCCTGAGCCTAAAGCAGTCCAAAAACCTGAGCCTAAGGCGATACAGAAAGCAGAACAAAAGGCTACACCAAAACCTAATGTGGCAAAACCAGAGACAAAGGCAGCACCAAAAACCACCCCACAAAAACCGGAACCAAAGTCAATGGCAAAGCCTGAGTCTAAGGTATCACTGAAGGCTGAAACCAAAAGTCTGGTTAAAAAGGGAGTCCAGGTTGCAGCGGTAACAAATGCAGAGGAGGAGATCGAAGAGGTGAGGCGTCTCACTTCATTGATTGTGTAGCTCAGTATTTATTACACAGCCAGTTCCATTTACAAACATGTCCTCTTTTGTAAGCGGTCCACTGGTGTGACAAACATAAGGGTAGACCAGGGCTGTTCAAGTAAGCAGGCTGACTGTAGACCTTCTGGAGAATTTATAGCCCCGATACGTCTCAAACTCTCCATAGACTTATTTGTATGGCAGCAGAATTTGAATATAATGTCCCCCATCATGGGGTATATTGTAGAATAGGTACATTACATGGAAAAACTTGCCCATGAGAATTCTTTTGGTCATTACATCGAATCTTCTTCTGTTTTTGTCTTTTCCCATATCTCTTCTTCACACAGAAAGAGAGAATGGTCATCGTATATACAAAAGAGTGAACCTGGGTGGACACAGCACCCACTGATGCCTTGGTCTCCTAAGAATTTATTGGTACTTTTGTATGGGTGGGACAGGCCAACCACAATAGGTTTTTGTAATGTTCCTCTTGAATTCCTTCTTCTAAACGTTTGATGATGGCGTACCAGTGCATTGTATAATGAAAGTTAAGGGGTGCCTTTGAAATTAATTTGCTCTTTCTTTCTCTGTTTTATTCCAGAGACCTGATACAATCATGATCTGTATGGTAATTTTATTGAATATTGGATTATCCATCTTATTTGTACATTTACTGACATGAAGTTAAGCTGTAAGTATTTGTTCCATTTATTTCAAAGGTTTTTTGAACAAGCATGCCTTTGTCAGGGAATATGCTTAGAGAGCAGATACCACCTCAATAGTCCATCCACTTTGACTTGCATCTACTGCTTTCTGACCATGGAAACCTTGCTGATTCTATAAATGTTTCTTAAGATCTTGTGACCACTGAGGCTATTTCTAGTTCTTGGGGGCCTTACACTTGGTTGTTACACTCTGTTGGTTGAACACCCTACCCCATACCTCAATGATGGTTCTCTATCATCCTCTGGGAGCACCACTTTAAAAAAGAAAATAGTTTAACTTGTAGCAGCTAGTTCCTAGGGGGTTGTAATCACCTCAATGGTCCATGTACTTTATTAGCTGAACAAATACTGCCTTGTGGATGACCATGGAGACCTTGTTGGTTTCATAAGGGATTATTGAGATCTTTGTAGACACCAATGATAACCAACCAACGTCTGCCTGTGATGGTTGGACTCCTACTCCATAGCTACAGATTCATTCTGTATCCTAAATGCTCCTGTGGCACTACTTATAAACCAATTGTTTAAATTACACCAGCTAATTTCTTAAAGGAAGATCTTTAGAGAGAAGTCATCAACTCATTAGTCTGTGCCCTTTGTTTGACTTGTATCTACTGACTTAAGACTATGGAGAACTTGTTGTTTGCATAAGAAATTATTGGGATCGTGTAGATACCAATGATTTCATGTTCTTAGGTCCCCTACACTTATCTGTCTCTGTTGGTTGGACACTGTACCCCATACAGTGTCAGACTGGCCCACCAGAAAACCTTAGACCATGGGCCCACTCTCCATACTAATTCTCCTCTTCCTCTCTGCACTCAACCTCTATTCTCCAAGTGACTTTTCTTTCTATTCAATAATCTATAATTTTATTTATTTAGCGTCTTTGTTCCCATTCAGAAGTAGGTAATGACAATGAAATAGGCCAAATAGTTAGAAGCAGGAGGGCACACCGAGACTTGGGCCCACCGGGAGTTTTCCTGGTATCCGGTGGGCCAGTCCGACACTGACCCCATATGTCCAGTTTGGTTTTCCATCCTAAATTCTCCAAATTCTCCAAACCACTTTTAAACAAACTGCTTACATTTCACTAGCTTATTACTAAGGGGATGTCATCACCTCAGTAGTCCATGTACTTTGTTTGCCATATAGTTGCCGCGTTATGACCATGGAGACCTTCATTCGGTACTTGTGGATTGGATTCACTATGTTTAAGCTCCCCTTTCAAATATCAAATATCAGACCTGTTATGTATTGGTTTATTTCCAATGTTCACCTCTTATGAATGAATTTGATTTCAGTTGCATCCGTATCATACATTCTTCCTTTTAAATTTTGCCTGTCCAGGAAAATATTGAATGGCAGCCATGGGTTCTCACGAGCAGCCTTTCTGCTAGACCACGCGTGATGATGTCAAAATCTACATGACGGGCGATGAAGCAGCGGCAAGTCATCAACAACCGATTTAATCTTCACCGCTCCTTATTCGCTTGTTGTATCGAAGCGATGAGACCTCCCACCGCGCTCAGATGCTAAGTTGGTTTTGTTTGGAAAGAGAAACATTGAGTTAGGTTGACCTACATCACTGACAATACACAAGGAATTTTTTTTTTGTAACCTGTGAATTCGAGCACTCGAGAGAAAAATATACCTTTTCTTTTTTCTTAAGATACGAGTACGTATGTGTTAGGCGCTCCATAAATGGAACCATTAAACGCAGATAAAAACTTATCTTCAGAGAGACCCTAAATCCATTTTACTCTTTGGCTATTTGTACTAAGTTTAAGATGTTGCTGACAATTTGTTTTTTGTGTGTGTGTGTGTGCGCCGGATTTAGCTGTAGGAATCAAATGTTCATGGATCAGTTATTTTTGAAGGCAGGGTGCAGCTATATAAAGATCGGTATTTAGCACTCTCCGGTTTAAAACCCTTAGTCTTCAAGGGAAACCAATGCAAACATAAGGAATCAACCAATGAAAGTCAGAATAGGTAGAAAATGTAAAAATTAAAAAAAAGCCCTCAGTTGTTTTTGTGCATTTTTGTCATTTTAAACATTTATCGTTTTAAACATATCTGAGCTCCTTTGCACCTGTTTTTAAAAATGGCTGCTCCATTATGAACGTCAATCAATTTTGTTTACACTTTTATTTCTATAAATCCATAAACACACACGCAATCCACCCCCATGTCTTAAATATAGACTTTTTCTGCTATATTTTGCATGTGATAACGGCTTTTTTTTTTCCTAAGGGGAGTGCACATTTTTTTCTGTTCAAGATTTCTGCAGGCTGTGAAACGTCTACAAAGAAAAGTCCCTGCTCGTAGTTTGCATCTTTCGCTTTTGTGTATTTATGAATGTTTGGCCCCTCCTTGCACAAACATGGTAAAAAATAGAATTACAAAGGGGGGAGTCTTGTAAGTATGTTTTTTTTCTGTCAAAGTGGCAGTATAACCCCCCATAAATGCAATGAATAGAGCTTGAGTTGAACAAACTTTGCCTTATGTTTCAATCATGAGAATTCCATGTTTTAGCAAGTGGGCATTTGAAGCTCCTCCATGTTTGGTCCTTGTAAGGCACAGTGTTGGGCCGTGGCGGCTGGTCGCCCTAGGCAACAATGAATAAGTGCGCGCGCACATGCGCATGATCAAGCCAGCGCGCCGGTGGAGCACAAGCGGCTGGAATTGCTGCTGCCAGTAGGAGCACAAGAGTCCGGACTAGGGGGAATCCGGCAGAAGAGGTACCATGCCTGGCACCCGTTCAACTTTGCGTCCTAGGCACGTGCCTCTTCTGGCTACCTCTAGTTCCAGCCCTGGCAAGGCAGATGATAAAATGACCAGTATACAATCACTTCTGCCTTCATCTTTTGTTGTGACTATTTTGTTAGTAGAAGTTCATTATGCAGGGGTGTTTTCTGTTCCCCTGTAATCTAATCTTCAACCTCACAAGGACCAAACATGGAAGAACTTAATTTTCCCTGTTTACATATCATTTTTGTGATTAAAATCACAGGCAAAAACACAAACCCTGTTCATTGCACTCATGTTGAACACAGGGGTATGGTGCCCTTTTAATTTAATAATCAGATTTATTGATACTGCCAAATATGTTTTGGACAGAGCAAGACTTTGGATGAAGCACAAGGTATTTAGTGGTGTTTTATGCTATTTATTTATAACTTGTAGAACAGGGATTCTTAACTAGGTTGGGATCTAAAAAATGGGCCTCCATTGGGTGGGTCTTCATGATAGTCATAATAAAGTGACAATCCCTGTTCTAGAGGTACCTGGAAGGAATGTTTGTTAGACATTACCCACTGTGAACAGAGCCACACGAATTCTATCCATGAAATCGGGGTTCACGTATGAAGGAGCTAAAGTTGTTGTGTTATTCGCAAGTGTATTTGCTTCCCTCTTGGTCGAACGTGTCTGCAAATTTGTTTGCTTAGAGTTCCCAATAAAGTGCTGAGACTGACCCTCTGACCCTCTTGTTGAGTGTTTTGTTGCCACTACCCATTGAAGAATCCTCAATGTGTCCACCGAGTGGGGTCTGTTTGTAGTCAGACTTCCAGCAGAGGGTGTATAAGTGCCAACTATTCTTTGGTTTAACTTGAGATTGGGGGAGATGCTCCAAAATGGTCCAATAGGTGGTACATCTTGTCCCTCCAATTCAAGGAAGTTGCCTTAAATTGTGTGTCCACTGTAACCTTCTATGGGCCATCAACAACTGCTACTCTTCCCAGAATGAAACTTCTTTATATAAAGTTATTCATTTCAATAATACAAGCTAATACTGGAGAATTTACCCCATTTTTGTTACCCATACCACCAGTCAGCGTTCATTGTTTTACCTACAGTAGACTTATCAAGCTAAGTTCTGATTGGCCAGACTGAGGCAAATTTGCCCATAAGCACCAATGTGATACTGTGTTATATTTTATTGTGGTGTCGAATATAAAAGTGTAAAACAGTAGGTTTAATGTATTATTTTATGTTCTCTCTGAATGTTGTACAATGTCAGTTTCTTGTGATATTTCTGCCCCGATGGGACTGGGAATCACTTTGCAGTATTCAATGCTTTCATCAGACCTTAGATACTACAAATAAATTATGGGAACTGGTCTAGGATAGAATGGAGTATGGTAAATGATAAGGATATTAGAAGTCACTGAGGGGTTGTTCTGTGACCATATAAAGGCACAAGCCTGCAGGCTGAGTTATACAGGGAACTCTGAGTATCACTCATGTATTATAAGGGATAATGTACCCCCTACTGTAAATGATAAGGATATTAGAAGTCACTGAGGGGTTGTTCTGTGACCCTATAAAGGCACAAGGCTGCAGGCTGAGTTATACAGGGAACTCTGAGTATCACTTGTGTATTATAAGGGATAATGTACCCCCTACTGTAAATGATAAGGATATTAGAAGTCACTGAGGGGTTGTTCTGTGACCATATAAAGGCACAAGGCTGCAGGCTGAGTTATACAGGGAACTCTGAGTATCACTCATGTATTATAAGGGATAATGTACCCCCTACTGTAAATGATAAGGATATTAGAAGTCACTGACGGGTTGTTCTGTGACCATATAAAGACACAAGGCTGCAGGCTGAGTTATACAGGGAACTCTGAGTATCACTCATGTATTATAAGGGATAATGTACCCCCTACTGTAAATGATAAGGATATTAGAAGTCACTGAGGGGTTGTTCTGTGACCATATAAAGGCACAAGGCTGCAGGCTGAGTTATACAGGGAACTCTGAGTATCACTTGTGTATTATAAGGGATAATGTACCCCCTACTGTAAATGATAAGGATATTAGAAGTCACTGACGGGTTGTTCTGTGACCATATAAAGACACAAGGCTGCAGGCTGAGTTATACAGGGAACGCTGAGTATCACTCATGTATTATAAGGGATAATGTACCCCCTACTGTAAATGATAAGGATATTAGAAGTCACTGAGGGGTTGTTCTGTGACCATATAAAGGCACAAGGCTGCAGGCTGAGTTATACAGGGAACTCTGAGTATCACTTGTGTATTATAAGGGATAATGTACCCCCTACTGTAAATAAGGATATTAGAAGTCACTGACGGGTTGTTCTGTGACCATATAAAGACACAAGGCTGCAGGCTGAGTTATACAAGGAACTCTGAGTATCACTCATGTATTATAAGGGATAATGTACCCCCTACTGTAAATGATAAGGATATTAGAAGTCACTGAGGGGTTGTTCTGTGACCATATAAAGACACAAGGCTGCAGGCTGAGTTATACAGGGAACTCTGAGTATCCTTACTAAACCTTATATGACCTTACTAAAATATACTCTTTCATAACTCCATGTAGAAATGATTTTCATTGGATAAACCTTCTGCCTCTCTAATTAAGTTTTTACATGCCTACTTTGGACTGCTAGGGGGCATGAGAGAGCCAGTTTTAAGGAAGTTGCACATCCCAAGTACATAAAATTCACCATATTTGTTCTTCTGATGTTTGATTGAGATATAATTTTAGCAAGCCTAAACTGACTGTTAATCTCTGTATCTGCAATACGTCTAATATAGCAAATATTCTTACTGGCTAATTCTTTTGCATCCTAATTAAGTTTATAACACTTACTTTGGAGAGGGAAGGGTTGTACAGTTTCCACCTTGCTTTAATCCTTAATAATAATATTAATAATAATATGCTGCAGAATTCTGAGTAGCCTTTTGGTGGAAAACCATTAGTATGAAAGATCTACGTCATCATTTATAACTGGTTACAGGCATCCCAGTCTAGACCACACTCAATTAATCTCTGATCTGCCCATTCTCTTTCTGCAAAGCTCCACTTCTCATGAATTCATGAGAATAACTCAGCCTGCAGCCTTGTGCCTTTATATAGTCACAGAACAACCCCTCAGTGACTTCTAATATCCTTATCATTTACAGTAGGGGGTACATTATCCCTTATAATACATGAGTGATACTCAGAGTTCCCTGTATAACTCAGCCTGCAGCCTTGTGCCTTTATATGGTCACAGAACAACCCCTCAGTGACTTCTAATATCCTTATCATTTACAGTAGGGGGTACATTATCCCTTATAATACATGAGTGATACTCAGAGTTCCCTGTATAACTCAGTCTGTAGCCTTGTGCCTTTATATGGTCACAGAACAACCCCTCAGTGACTTCTAATATCCTTATCATTTACAGTAGGGGGTACATTATCCCTTATAATACATGAGTGATACTCAGAGTTCCCTGTATAACTCAGCCTGCAGCCTTGTGCCTTTATATGGTCACAGAACAACCCCTCAGTGACTTCTAATATCCTTATCATTTACAGTAGGGGGTACATTATCCCTTATAATACATGAGTGATACTCAGAGTTCCCTGTATAACTCAGCCTGCAGCCTTGTGTCTTTATATGGTCACAGAACAACTCCTCAGTGACTTCTAATATCCTTATCATTTACAGTAGGGGGTACATTATCCCTTATAATACATGAGTGATTTGCTATAGAGCCAAATGAGTAAGCTGCTCCTATTGTGTATTTATGTCGCTATTTATGGATCTGCGAAATTGTTGGCTCACTTTGATTATTGACTTTGTAAATGAAAATGAATATTCCAAAGCAAAGACACAACAGCAAAATAATATTCTACTTGAGAATTCCTCAACTCATTGATTGTTACAAGAACAGAAAACACAGGCAATAACTTAATAGCGATTGACTAACCGTCTGGAAAACCATTGGCCATCCATGCGTATTTAAAGCTGGAAATAAAATAAGGAAAGATTTGCTCAGGAGACACTGCCAAACACCCTGACCTTGGGGGCAAGAGATCCTTCTCATAGAGAGGCTAATTGGAAGACATTGCACATGGATTTTCTGTCTGCGTTGAGTTATTGGTTGAAGGACACATTTATATTGGAGGACCAAGGCCAAAATCAGGACACTGTTGTCCCATATTTTCAGTGTCACCATTGATTCCTATGCCTCCACATTTTATATATATATATATCTGGGCAGAATCAGCCGAGAGCTACTGAGCATGTGCAAAGTCACTGGCCTCAGGAAAAGGGTTTTTTTAAAAAAAAAAAAGCTTGAGAGCACTAGGAACAACTTTGGGAAACATTGATCTTCACTGGAGATGCTGTACTTCTTGGATTGTTCATTAGAGTTATTTTTAAGGCTTCTAGTCCTACTTTAAATCAGCTCGTTTTATGTAAAGTCTTATTGTAGAGGAGATAATACTCAGATACAAGGAGGAACATGGAAAAAGTTTGCCTCTGGGTTGCTATTTTGTTACTATAAGGTCATAAACATCTTCTGCATGGACCTTCCCTTATGGGAGATTCACTTTTTCATCACTTCTTTTCCATGGATTTAAATTTCTTTGAATCCTTCATTGTTATATCATTGCTTTTAATGTTCTGGAAAGGCAAAGAGATACTACTGTATCTATAGCTTGCTCTTTTGATGCGAAGGTCTGACACTTGCAGAATTTAGCTTTAAATGGCTAGAAATAAACCCAAAAGTCCCACTGGATTTCTCAGTAACTTTTGGCTTTAATCAAAATAAACATATAAACTATAGAATTATAGTCAAGTTAATATTTGCTCTATGCATACAAGGAATTCTTCATTATTTATACAGAGCAGTGCTGCCCAAACTAGATCAGCTTGTCCAGTTGTCCCTACCCCAACAACCCTTGGGTATTGGCAGTTGTAACCCAACAACAGATAAAAGTCTGGGTAACCCTGATCCAAGTGGTCCCTATAGCAATAACATTAATTGAAATGTGACAAGTGGAGTTGAAACTAGATCAGCTTGTCTATTTGTCCTCACCCCAACAACCCTTGGATATTGGCAGTTGTAACCCAACAACAGATAAAAGTCTTTTAGGGTTGGGTAACCCTGATCCTAGAGGTCCCTTTATCAATAACATTCATTGAAATGTGACAAGTGTAGTTGAAAAAAGATCACAAGTCTAGGGTTGATTTATAGATACTTTATTGAAAAGTTGTAGACTAGCCAATCACATGTAACTGGCTGTAGAGTTAACCACAAGGGTAAGCAACATGAAGATGAGTCAGATAGTATGGGTAGAATGCTGCCATGAATTGTCTATCTTGGAGGCTTCCTTGGGAAAGCCGTCATAGCCGTGACCTAATGACAAGAAAAGCAAAAGTAATTAATATAATATAATGTAATATACACACAGGGATACAATGTGTTTACACTAGGCCTCTCATTGTAGGGATATGCAAAGCCCCCTTTAACAATAGTTTTAGCATTCCAAGGTCTGAGTCAAATGTTCTCACCTGTGGCTATGATATAGAAGTCCAAGTGGCTCATTGTATTCTGTAGTATCATTAGGGCTCACTCGGCCAAGCCCGGACTGGCAAACTGGGGTTTCTGCCAAATGCCAGAGGGGCTGCTGCTGTTAGATGCCATAGTCATTATTTGGTGGTCTGGTGGGGGCTGTTTGGACCTCTGTGTACTTGAATGTCAGGGTCTATTTTCAATGCCAGATCTTCCCCCGAGCCCGTGTCAGCTTTGCTCTTTAGCTGAATAATTAACATTGCCATAGTCATGATACAGCCTAGGATCTTCTTTTCTTTCTTGCAGGACCCTCAGGCTCAGAGGTCTTTATAAAATCTCCTCCGCATTTCTGCTCATGTTCACGGAACCAGCGTTCCTTACAGGAGGGCACTCGATTGCTCGCTCTTTTCACGATTTTTCCGCAGGGCCCATTGCGTTCCCACTGATGCTTTTTCAATATCTCAACTTCTTGTTGGTAGGTGTGATAAATCTGAATAAAGAAGAAGCAACGTGTAAGCCCAGCAGATACGTAACTACATTCCAATAATGACATACCGCTATGGGATCTGTTATCCAGAATGCTTGGGACCTGGGATTTTCCAGATAACAGATCTTTCTGTAATTTGGATCTTTGTACCTTAAGTCAACTAGAAAATCATATAAACATGAAATAAACCCAATAGGCTGGTTTGGCCTCCAATAAGGATTAATTATATATTAGTTGGGATCAAGTACAAGCGACTGTTTTATTATTACACAGAAAAAGGAAATCAATTTTTAAAAACCTGGATTATTTAGATAAAATAGCATCTATGGGAGATGACCTTTCCATAATTTGGAGCTTTCTGGATAATGGGTTTCCAGATAACAGATCCTATACCAGTATTTGGATAAAATGGAGTCTACGGAAGGTGGCTTTTCCGTAATTCAGAGCTTTCTAAATAATGGGTTTCCGGTTAACGGATCCCATACGTTGTACTAGGAAAACATGAAATAAACCCAATAGGCTGGTTTTGCTTCCAATAAGGATTAATTATATCTTAGTTGGGATCAAGTACAAGCGACTGTTTTATTATTACACAGAAAAAGGAAATACTTTATTAAAATTTGCATTATTTGGAGAAGACCTGAGGTTTTCCAGATAATGGATCTTTCCATAATTTGGATCTTCATACCTTAAGTCTAGTAGAAAATCATATAAACATTAAATAAATCCAATAGGCTGGTTTTGCTTCCAATAAGGATTAATTATATCTTAGTTGGGATCAAGTACAAGCGACTGTTTTATTATTACACAGAAAAAGGAAATCGCTTTTAAAAATGTGTATAATTTGGATAAAATGGAGTCAACGGGTTTCCGGATAACGAATTCCATACCTGTATTCCAGGAATGCGGGAGGCACTACGGATGACCGGATGACGTCAGGGGTGGACTTGTGATGTTGGGGGAGGGACTGATGATGTAGGGGCGGGACTGAGACATGGCGAGGCGATTGGTTGTCATAATCTTCAATGTCCTGTCCAGATTTCCTAATTCGGAAATCTGGACAGGCAGTTTTCACCCGAAAAGCAGGTCTGGAACTAGGGGTGGGCAGAGTAGGCACGTGCCTAGGGCACAGACGGCACCTATTTGTGCATGCGTGTGAGCATTGTGCATCCATTTACGCATGAGCGTGCCTATTGAGCATGCGACCAGCCAAGTTGCCTAAGGCACCTGGCCAGTCTGGCCCACACTGTCGCACAGCCCTTCCAAAAACCGCACTATCCGGGTCAAATCCAGACAGGTGGCAACCATATTTATAAACTGGGCACCAGGTCCCATGCCACCATCTATTCTGCACATTATTATAGCCTGAAAATACCCCCAAAACAGATGATGAACTTTATCTTTCTGGCAAGGATTCAATGCTCCTCTTTGATAGTGATGAGCGAATCTGTCCAGCTTCGCTGAAAAGTTCACTAAATGTGAAGAAATACGCGAAAACGGCAAAAAATTTGCAAAACGCACTAAAGTCAAGGGGCGTTTTTACGTGCAACAATTTTTGTCGCTCCAAATGCATTAAAGTCAATGGGGTTTTTTTCTTATGGTGACTTTTTTGTCCTAATGTATTAGTCAACGGGCATTTTTTCTCTGCAAATTTTATGCGGCTAATTTTTTCTGCAGTTTCCCCAAAAAATTCGCACATGGCAAAATGCAGAATTTCGCTGAAATCCATGTCTGGTGGATAAATTCGCTCGTCACTACTCTCCAATGCATAGCGGCTAAATCCACACACAGTACCCCAACGACATTCTTTTCACATAACAAGGCACTTACGGAAATATTGGCACCAGTCGCCATATTAATGGACGTCATCATCTGCTCAAATTCCAGCCCATGTTGGTCGTGTTCATCGTCCATTTTAGTGACACACAAGAACACGTGGTTAATCTTATGTAGGAGGGTCTGTAGAGGAATAAAAAATCATTTATTTACATATTCTCTCATATTTATCGTCTCAAAATGGTATTTTTATAGTGGAAGTAGAGTACCAGTAAATGGGTCACTCGCTGTATGATAACCTGCAAGCTGGAGACATGGAATACCTCTATCGTTATCTATAAAGTACAGGTATGGGACCTGTTATCCACAATGCCTGGGGGGGGTTCTGGATAACGGATCTTTCAGTAATTTGGATCTCCATACCTTAATGTTTAAGTCATTTTAATCTGTGCAGTTTCGCTTCACCGAAAAAAGGATTTACAGTGAAATTCGCAAAACGGTGAAAAATTTGCAGTCAATGGGCATCAATTCTGTCAATTTTGACGCGAGACGAGCAAGTATTTGGTCCAAATGCATTAAAGTACAAATAATTTTGATGCGCAACCTTTTTTATGCGCGCCAATTTTTTTTTTTTTTTGCGTGACGCATTTTTCGGCGGCAAATTGTCGCCACAGCTTTGCGAATTAATTTGCTTGCAGCGAAACATGGAAATTTGCAGCAAATTTGTGCCTGGCGAATTTATTCCCATATCACTAGTCATTTGAACATTTAAATAAACCCAATAGGCTGGTTTAGCTTCCAATAAGGATTAATTATATCTTAGTTGGGATCAAGTACAAGCGACTGTTTTATTATTACAGAGAGAAAGGAAATCATTTTTAAAAATTTGTATTATTTGGATTAAATGGAGTCTATGGGAGATGGCCTTTCTGTAATTTGGAGCTTTTTGGATATAGGTATGGGACCTGTTATCCAGAATGCTCAGGGCCTGGGATTTTCCGAATGAGGGATCTTTCTGTAATTTGGATCTTCTTGCCTTAAGTCTACTAGAAAATAATTTAAACATTAAATAAACCCAATAGGCTGGTTTTGCCTCCAATAAGGATTAATTATATCTTAGTTGGGATCAAGTACAAGCGACTGTTTTATTATTACAGGGATGCACCAAATCCATTGTTTTGGATCTGGACGAACCCCCGTATCCTTCGTTAAAGATTCGGCTGAATACCAAAGCGAATCCGAATCCTAATTGGAAGGGTAAAACATTTTTTTACTTTCTTTTTTTGTGACAAAAAGTCACGCGATTTCCCTCCCCACATATGCAAATTAGGATTCGGATTCAGTTCGGCCGGGCAGAAGGATTCGGCTGAATCTGAATCTTGCTGAAAATGGCCGAATCCCGAATCTTGGATTTGGTGTATTCCTTCTATATTACACAGATTGAGTGTGTCACGATAAGAAAAGAAAAGAATATACAATGCTGTATAACATGCCAAAGATACAAACACATATCTATAAATATATACACATTCCAAAGGAAAATAATTAACATAGTAAATAAAATAATGAAGTAAAGCGAATTTATTGACCCATCACTATTTTCTAATGACTTAAGGTATGAAGATCCAAATTACGGGAAGATCCATTATCAGTAGCGTAACTAGAGTGCGCCGGGTTCCCCTGCAAAAAAATCTCCAGTGCACTCTGACCTCCATCCTCCCGCCCACTTCCTGTCCTGCCGACATCCGACCCCACCCACTCCCCTGTCCCGACCCCTCCCACTCAATGCCGAATTGAGTCCCCCTTCCTCACCGCAGGTAACAGAGCAGTTGGGGAGGAGGGGGTTTTCTTATTAGTTATAGAGGACGCTTCCCACTGTCTGTTATCTGGAAAACCCCAGGTCCCTAACATTCTGAATAGCAGGTCTCATATCTGTACTTGATCCCAACTAAGATATAATTAGGCATTATTGGAGACAAACCAATCCAATTGGGGTTTACTTATTATGGTGTATGGTGAGCAAATTACAGAAAGACCCCTTATCCAGAATACCCCAGGTCCTGAGCTCAGGTTGAGGATTATAGACGGCTTGGGGCCTCTGCTCTCCTGTCTTCTTTCTGGTTCCACAGCAATCACTTCTGTATATGACCAGTGGCCACTGCTACATCATTGTTATGCCCCACTGCCTACAAGACCTTCCCATTGATGAAACAGGCACAAACAAGTTACAAAGCAACTGCCGCTTCCAGGACCAGTCTAACAGTTTAACAACAGAACAAAATAAATGGCTCTGAAGCCTCAAGTTCAAAAGAGGCTCGACATAAGCTCCATTTATGCCTGTGCTGTGACGCATTATCTCAATCAGTCCATGATTCATCTAATAAGAAACAAACTGCTCTTGCCTCTGGGCGGCTGGACAAAACAATGTCAAGAGTGTGGGGTTGGCTGGAAATTGAAGGCCAGGCAAAGGACAAACCCAAGGCTTCGTAATGGAGTTATGAACCAACCACATGAACCCTTTCTCTAAGGCTCAATTGAAACTCTCTCTTTGAGGGAGGTAAAAGGAGAAACCAATGCAAGTGAGTAAAAGGGTAGTCAATATGCAACTGGATGTTACTAGGCCCAATAGAAATTGCTTTGTAGGGCATCAGACAAGGATACGTTGACAATGACGTGTTAATGTCCCTGTGGTATTCTAATAGGGAGCAGTGGGGAAATAAAAGGTGATTTGGGGCATTTTGATGATGTTTTTAGCAAGGAAAAAGTGGAGAGTGGAACAAGAATCCTCTATAGGGTTGCCACCTGTCTGGTTTTGACCCGGGCAGCCCGTTCTTTTGGAAGGACTGCCCAGGTCAAAACTGCCTGCCTGCTTTTCCAAATTAGGAAAACTGGACAGGATTCCCTATGATTGATGCAGCAATCGACCAATCACCGATCACCATGTCATAGCCCCCCTCTCCCATTACGTCACATCTCCGCCCCTTGCCTGGAGTCAGATCGGGCAAAAGGTGGCAACTCTAATCCTCTAGAAAATGTGTATGGATAAAAAAAACACCACTCATATTACTTTTCTTTCCTTAATCCCACTACTGTCAGGGCCTAACAGCTCTAGTTGGTTCAAGTCGGGAACAAGGAGGAAGCTATATGCAGAAAAATCCAATTTGCTGTATCCAAAGGGTTAAAAATTTAATTGTTTACCAGGCAAAAGATCAGGGCAGGTAGCGAGTAGCAAAGTCTGGGCAGGAGGTCAGAAACGGATGAATCAGGGTAAAATAGCAATTTAGGAGCACCCAGCAAGAAAGACCTATAATTGGGCATTGAACCAGGGTTTCTGGGGTCCTTTTGTTGTCCTCAGTATGCGACCATGCGTGCTGCCATCTTAGATCTGAAGTGGATCACTCCACAATGGATTGCTCCCAAAAACGACTTAACACTGCATAGACCACTCTGTGTCCATACAGCTCACTGCATTGTCTAGAAGTCTTCCTCCAGCACAGAGCTCAGTCTTTTATTATAAATCAAGTTTCTTGCCTTGGGTCACCAGAGCATGTTCAATGATGGGCAATTCTTTTCATTCTTTTTGTACGGCTTAGGATTCATCTTCTTTTTGAATGTGTATGTATGTGACTCAGGTGAGATGAGGAGTGGATACTTCTGTGTACATTCTTCAAGTGGATAATCTAGAGCAGTAGTTCAAACCCTTTTTCTTTTAAACCCCTCAAAGTTAAATCTTTGGTCTGGGTACCTTGTGGGCCTTTGGTCAGGGTACAGAAAATATCTGTGTTTCCTTTATTTGCCCACAGCTCCTAGAACTTCTATAACATATATATATTCTCCCCAAATCTCACCCTAACCTTCAAGCCGGACTTTCAGGTGTATCTAGAACAGCCAATGACCATTCTCAACCAAACTGGTCTTTAGGCTGTGCCTCCCACCACTGCTCTAAGCTTCCCCTTGAGGGACAGATTCATATTTTGGGAATTGATCTACAGTTTAAAGTTATTGTAATGTAAGTGTCCTGTCTCAAACGTCAAACTGGTGCCCAGCAGTAGCAGCCGAGCAAAAACAGCTTCATTATGCTACAATTCTGGGTACTTTAGCCAATTAATCAGGTTTTTAAAACAATGCTGTAAAAGATGGGTCCACCATGGGCTTCAACAGATGCCACGGCAAACAGTGTTGTGTTTGGCATGGATGTGGTATATGATATCATAACTGGCACAACATGATAAAAGTGATAGAGAACTGTTCTTCTAAAGGTCTCATGGCTCTATGTTCTGCTCCTTCCCACCAGAGCTCAGAATGTTGACAAAGGAAGAATGGAGATGACCCTACTCAGGGTGTCTTCCAATTGAAGAAATTTTCCGAATAAGTAGTTACCCCTTGGGCTTCTCCTCCTCCAGGACCATTGCAGGTGCTCCTTCCAACCAGAATCTAGAACATTGACAAAGGAAGGATGGAAATGACCCTGCACAGGATGTCTTCTCATCTGAGAAACCTGCCGCATAAGTAGTTACCCCTCAGGCTCATCATCCTCCAGGACCATTGCAGGTGCTCCTTCCCACCAGAGTCCACAATATTGACAAAGGAATGATGGAGATGACCCTACACAGGGGGCCTTCTCAATCGAGAAACCTTCCGCATAAGTAGTTACCCCTCAGGCTCATTGTCCTCCAGGACCATTTCAGGTGCTGAGAATAATAATTAGTAAATGATCATATTTCATTTGATACAAAGTTTTTAAACAACTGATTCACCTCTCTTTTCTTTAGATTCTTTGCGATAATTTCAAAAAGCCATTAAAAGCCTAGGGATTATACACAAATCCATGAATGTTAATAAGATATTATTTTGTTTCTGCCTGGATTTCATACTTATCCCTCTAGGGATTCTCTATAGACCTGTTTAAATGCAAAGCGCTATTTATAATGGATATTTGCTTTAACTGACCTCTCTTTCATCTGGATTTCATTCCGAAGATAAAAAATGGTATCTGATTAAAATATAAAACTGTCGTTTCTGGGAGTGCTGATTATTTCTGTGCTAAAAGGGGACATAAACATATCTGGGTGGCATAAACCCCAATATATAGACCCTGTGTTGGCCATGTGTTAGGCCAATTTGTTAGAGGCATATACCATATTGTGTATATCCAAGGTATGGTCTTGGTTAAGATTCCCAAGAAGTTTCTTGCAGTGGGGGGTTCCCAAAGGTCTGTAGTTCACACTGAGCACTTGGCAGGGGGATTTTGTCTGTTCCCAAATGTCAAATGTTTGGGACAGGGCCTTTCCATCCCTCCATCTTCAAGGATGGAGCTTCCTCATCCGCCAATGTCCTCTTGTGATGCTCATCAACTTAGGTTTTCTTCTTTCTCTAACCTTTTGTTTGAAATACGATTTAACTTTATAACAGAGTATCATGTAGGGTCCTGAGTTTGATTCTCACCAGGACACTATATGCAAGGACTTTATATGATCTTCCTATGACTTCATGGGGTTCCTCCAGGTACTCTGGTTCCTCCCACACCCCAGAAACCTACAGGCAGAAACCTAGTGGAGATAAGAACTGTCCCCAAATGTCAAATATCAGGGATGGAGCTTCCTCACCCACCCATGTCCTCTTTTGTTGCCCATCAACTTGAGTTTTCTTCTTTTCTTTCACATTTTGTTTGAAATATGAGTTAATATGAGTATGTTCTCCAATGACTTCATGGGGTTCCTCCAGGTACTCTGGTTTCCTCCCACACCCTACCACAACCTACAGGCACATTAACTGTCTCCTGATAATATGATAATGTTATATGATAATATATGAGTATGTGAATGTGATAGGGATCTTAGATAAAACAGTATCTGCTTATATAGAAAGGTCACCTTGAATTAAGGTTTTTGGTTTGTTAGAGATGGACCTTTTCTAAGCAACATTTTGGTTTTTATGTTTTTAAACTATTAGTCTTCCAGTGTGACCGAAAATGCCGTTGTGATTGACCAGATTGACTGCCTGGCTTCAATTTTATTATTGTTTTTCTTCTTTTATTGTGTGCCTTGATTGGGTCTCATGGAAATTATTAGATTTAGAAAAACACTAGTAATGGCGAATGTATTCGCCTGGCACGAATCTGCAGCGAGTTCCTGCGTTTCGATGCGGGCAAATAAATTCCGGCGTCAATTTCCGATTTTTACATGAAACCATTCAAATTGCTTGATTTTTTCATGAAAAGGTTCAAATTGCTCTATTTTTTTTGTGAAAACATTCTAATTGCTTTATTTTTTCGTGAAAATGTTGAATTGCTTTATTTTTTCGTGAAAACGTTCGAATTTTACTATTTTTCCATGAAAATGGTAGAATTTCACTTTCAATTTCACTTATTTTTTGCAAACTATCCGTTTTCACTATTTTTCGCGAATTTTTCACCGTTTCATGAATTTTGGGATAAATTCCCGCATTTTTCAGCAAAACGGGAGAGATTCGCCCATCACTAAAAAACACCACTTTGTTCAGTAAATTGACCAAGACTAATGTCCCAGTAGATGAACCTGTATTACAGGTATGGGACCTGTTATCCAGAATGCTCAGGACCTGGGGTTTTTCAGATAAGGGGTCTTTTTGTTATTTGGATCTTCATACCTTAAGTCTACTAAAAAATCATTTAAATATTAAGCAAACCCAATTGGATTTATTTTAAGCATTAATTATATTTTGGTTAAGATAAAGAGCTCCGAATTACGGAATGGACTTCTCCCATAGACCCCATTTTATCCAAATAATGCAGTTTTTTAAAGTATATTTCCTTTTTATCTGTGATAATAAAATAGTAGCTTGTACTTGATCCAAACTAAGATATAATTAATCCTTATTGGAGGCAAAACCAGCCTATTGGCTTTATTTAATAGTTACATGATTTTATAGTAGATCCAAATTACAGAAGGATCCATTATCCAGAAAAGTCCAGGTCCCGAGTATCCAGGTCCCATACCTCTATTACAAAGAAGATGAAAAGAATGGACCCTATACCTGTATTAATATTGTGCTTTCCAAACAAAAAGAAAATTACAGAAGAAGAAATAAAAAAATAAATCAACATGAACCATAAATAAAGATGAGTCCATTATATTCCCGGTGATCATTTTCAACTGAAATGCTGATGAGAAAAATAATTACAGGAATTTGCAGTTGGGAATATTAATTAGAACAAATGTAGGAAAGGGCATTAGGAGACATTGTACTTGTTGCCTTGCAACGCTCTCTGCATCTCTCCGTGAGGCCCAAATGGCATTATAACACAATGGGAAGATTCTATATAATGTTCTAGTTAACCAGGCCTTAAACCACTTATTAATCTGCTCTAATTCTGATTTAGGGAAGATTCAATGGCGTTACATACAGCCCCATGCTGTGGCACAATATAACCGTCACCGGGAAGACAAAGCACCGGCTCCTCAGATGGTTGGAAATTGCTACCCAGATGCTGATTTCATGTTGCTGGCTTTGCATTAACTCTGTATATCTATTGAATTTATGATTGATGGTTGCACTTGGCTACATTTTTTCCCTGCAATAAACATGGAAACCTCTATAAGGTGCATCTTTTTAAAATACAATTTTCTGTCTTGCAAAGACACTGGACATTTATTTTTTTTCATTTAGTTGACATTAATATATGAATAGAGGTACATACGTGTGCATCTGGTATCCTGGGTTGATCTATCTTGTGGCATCTTGTCTCCTCCCCCATTTTGTGTACTGGGGCAGGGTCCACTCACCTTCACCTCTGTCTGGACAAGGTCCATCTGTGGTTCTTCATTCTGTATGTACCACTCACCTTCCCCTCTGTCTGGGCAGGGTCCATCTGTGGTTCCTCATTTTGTATGTACCACTCACCTTCCCCTCTGTCTGGGCAGGGTCCATCTGTGGTTCTTCATTCTGTATGAACCACTCACCTTCCCCTCTGTCTGAGCAGGGTCCATCTGTGGTTCTTCATTCTGTATGTACCCCTCACCTTCCCCTCTGTCTGGGCAGGATCCATCTGTGGTTCTTCATTCTGTATGTACCATTCACCTTCCCCTCTGTCTGGGCAGGGTCCATCTGTGGTTCTTCATTCTGTATGTACCATTCACCTTCCCCTCTGTCTGGGCAGGGTCCATCTGTGGTTCTTCATTCTGTATGTACCACTCACCTTCCCCTCTGTCTGGGCAGGGTCCATCTGTGGTTCTTCATTCTGTATGTACCACTCACCTTCCCCTCTGTCTGGGCAGGGTCCATCTGTGGTTCCTCATTTTGTATGAACCACTCACCTTCCCCTCTGTCTGGGCAGGGTCCATCTGTGGTTCTTCATTCTGTATGAACCACTCACCTTCCCCTCTGTCTGAGCAGGGTCCATCTGTGGTTCTTCATTCTGTATGTACCACTCACCTTCCCCTCTGTCTGGGCAGGGTCCATCTGTGGTTCTTCATTCTGTATGTACCACTCACCTTCCCCTCTGTCTGGGCAGGGTCCATGTGTGGTTCTTTATTCTGTATGTACCACTCACCTTCCCCTCTGTCTGGGCAGGGTCCATCTGTGGTTCTTCATTCTGTATGAACCACTCACCTTCCCCTCTGTCTGAGCAGGGTCCATCTGTGGTTCTTCATTCTGTATGAACCACTCACCTTCCCCTCTGTCTGAGCAGGGTCCATCTGTGGTTCTTCATTCTGTATGTATCCCTCACCTTCCCCTCTGTCTGGGCAGGATCCATCTGTGGTTCTTCATTCTGTATGTACCATTCACCTTCCCCTCTGTCTGGGCAGGGTCCATCTGTGGTTCTTCATTCTGTATGTACCATTCACCTTCCCCTCTGTCTGGGCAGGGTCCATCTGTAAGTTACTTACACTGTGTTTGGCAGGGTATATTGATGGATGCCTACCCTGTTTGTACTGCGCACGTTGCTCTATGTCTGGGCTGAGCACATTTGTTGTTACTGATTGAGTACCACTGACCATTCCCTCTCTCTGTACAGGGTATATCTGTTGTCTCTCACTATTTATCAGGATGGTGGATTCACTAAGCTACCTCATGTCCTGACAATCAGAGTAATAGTGTCCCCTTAAGTCTAGAAGGGCCCCACACAAATGGTCCAAGTTGGACCCCGCTTTTGATAAGATTGACCCTACTTTCCGTCTACTTACTTCTTTTTTTCAATCTATTCTCCCCATCTTTCTTCCTTCACTCCCCCATTTTTCTCTGCCCTTTTTCTTCTATACCATTGATTCCGCTTCTGTTCTCTCTTTCCCCCTATTTTCTCTTCCACGTTCCACCCTTTTCCTCCAATTCTTCTCCTTTTTTATTCCTGTTCTTCTCCTTTCAGCACTCCCTCACTAATGCTTTGGCCTGTTTTCTCCTCTGCTTCTCTTGCTCCTTCCCCCCTAATAACACAATAAAGAAGGAAAGAGAAACTAAGTAAGCATTCAATATGGATCCCACTATTTCATACTCAATAATATAACCTGTTATCTGTGAGTCGCCCTTTAGGTTACAAGTGTCAACAAACCCTGACCCATAACTACATGACATATTAATATATCCATTCACCAGCTATATATAATAATTAAGCAGACAGTGCAATTACTATCACATCAACGTAGAAGATATGAAATTGACCATAAGATAATTCATAAGATATTATCTCAGATCATTCATTACTTTGGCCTAAATATGATCAATAAATGCACCCATTCTGTGTAATTTGTCATATTTTTCAAAATAAAATAAATGATTCGTTCATAAAAACTCCTCCAGATGGGACCCCAGGATATCAATCTGTATAGATCACAGGATCCTGGTGTATTCGTTAAGAAAATATTCCAATCCGTTTCCACACAAGGGGCAATTCCCATATGATATAAGGAGCCCCAAATTGCAGTCAGCTCAGTTGTTGACCCCCGATAACTAAACCAGATGCTTATCAGCACCTCAACACGGCAAATAATAAAGTCATGATGTCAATTTGCAGCTCGTGTTGGAATAAGGCCCCACCAACTCCAGAAGATCAGAAGTTGCCACAGGGACAATCAAGGCAAGGATTTATTATGGAAAGCCCCCTCTTGCCAATCGATGAGATTGGGGTACCACCCTCTCTTCTTCTGGATTTAGCCATAAAAATCAGGGGAATTTTTTAAAAACTGGGCCACCTTCTCAAAACCAATACCCTAGGCATGGGTGCAAACATCTCTTAGTGGGTGTTTCAATATCCAGCCTAAGAAACTCTTTCCTCCAATACAATAAGGCAAAGTCTGAACGCTGCAATGAGCAGATCAGCAGACTGTTTATGGGGTCACCAGCGCATATTTAGGTCTGTGAACATTTTAATTAACTGGAATCAAACGGTGGGCGAATAAGGTCATTAACTCTCCTTTTATGTTTTAATGGACTTTCTTCTGTTGCCGCCATTCTCTCTCTCTCTCTCTCTCTCTCTCTCTCTCTCTCTCTCTCTCTCTCTCTCTCTCTCTCTCTCTCTGGCATAGTTTATCCTCAACCCACACCACAAGTGGAAAGTCATTTTCCAGATAGATGTTCATTGTTCAAGGAAACATCCGTTGCCTGTAGGGACCTTGGTTGAGGTTGAGGATCGTTAGTAGGTAACTGCTTGCATTAATTAGTATTTTTATTAGGAATGTTCATCCGGAAGCCTTCAAACTCGCAATAATTGGTTTATCTTCATAAAAATAAACCCGTGCCATTTCTAAAGTATCCTTGTAGGCATAGCATAGTGCAAAATGTGTATGACCCTATAAGATGTTGAGGCACACTGGCATTTCAGGAACTGGAGATTCTCGAAACTCCAGCGAAAATTTGCTGGTGTCAAAAATTTTTGGACGCGCATCTGAAAAGTTGTTCGCGTCGAAATCGCGTTGCGTCAACATTATTCGGATGCCCATTGACTTTAACGCCAACATCAAAATTGACGCGAGCGACTTTTTAGACACATATCCAAAATGGACACGGGCATCAAGTTTCGAGTTTCACTAATCTTTCGCCGTTTCGTCGAAGCGAAACGGGAGAAATTTGCCCATCACTAGTGGAGATCACTCAAGCTGAAAGGCAAGAACTCAAGAACAAAAAGGCAAGAACCACGAACAAAAGCAGCGTCAGTCTGCTGCTGCTTTTGTTTATGGTTCTTGCCTTTTTGTTCTTGAGTTCTTGCCTTTCACCTTGAGTGATCTCCACTAGTAATGGGCGAATTTCTCCCGTGGCCCACAAGGGCTGGGAACCCACCAGGTTTTTTCCTGGTGTCCCGTCGGCCCAGTCCAACCGTGAACAAAGGAATCACTGAGTTGTGTAGACTTGGGAACGTATGACATGAGAACATACGGGAGAAAAAGGGAGTTGGTGATGGGAGAGCATTGAGATCTCTATTAATTAGTATTTTGGCAACCTAGGCAAGGGCTTCAATCAGTGCCCCCCCACCCAGTCCTGCATTACCATTTCCCACGTTACCATTCATATTGCCCCGTACCTGTGCCCATGGCATTCAATCCCTCAGATTGCCCCCAATCTGTAGCTGTGCCGGCAGACACCATATTGCCCCATGGACCTGAGCCAGCAGCAGTCAATCTCTCATACCGTATCATACATTTTCCTGTGAAATTAGCGAAAAGATGGCGACATTTACGCTTATTAAAGTCAATGGGCGTCCGTTAGTTGTCACCTGCGTTGGAATTGTCGCCGGCATCAAAACAAACTTTGACACCGGCGAACGGCAAATTTATTCGCCAGCAGCGAAACACGGGAATTTGCGCCTGGCAAATAAATTTGCCCATCACTAGCCAGCAGCAGCCAAAAAATCCACAATATTGCCCCTAAATATGCACTGGTACCAGCAGCAGCCAAAACCCCATCATATTGCCCATAATAATCTGTTTACCTGTGCCAGCAGCTGCCATGATATTGCCCACACATATGTACCTGTGCCAGCAGCTGCCAAAAGGGAGGTGGGAAGTGTTTTTGCCAAGAGGGGGTTGAAACAGGCAGTTTATGAAATGGAAAAACGATTAAAGGCAAAGCAAACTAGGGTTGAAAAAAAGAAAAACAAGTCCCCTTAAAAGTGTGCCAACCTCCATGATTGTGCCTAGGCGGGCACCTACTCTGCCGACCCCTAGTTCCATCCCTGCACCTGCCAAAATCTCCATCCTTTGCCAATTAGCCAGTTACTGCCAAGTAAGAAACATAATGAAGGATTAAGTGTTCTGTGTCGAAGTCGATAAACAGTCTCTCTTGTGTTTTTGTGATTTCACACACTACGTTCCCAATTTGTTCCTCACCTGCCATTAAGCGCCGCCGGGCTGGTTCGGTAATTACAGCGGGTTCTGCAGCAGAAAACAATCCTGAAACCACAAGGAAAATAAACAAGAGCTGTTAATGAAAAGCAACGCGGCGTCGATTCGAGATGGTCACCGCCAGGAGGTTTGTGAAACAGATGCGCAGTCTGAAAGGTCACAGCAGTGGGCTGAATATTAATGTTTAGGAACGTCATGATCAAGGCTGTTGTGTTCTACTTTATGCAAGAAAAAAAACGAGACAAACTAAATAATGAAGACCAATTGAAAAGTAGCTTAGAATTGCCCATTCTGTAACATACTAAAAGTTAACCTAAAGGTGAACCACCCCTGTAAGTTCTATGATTCAGATGCAAATAAAGTGACAAAAGTCTGATATTTTTATACATTTACTTATCAGGCAAAGGGAATTGGTCCAAATGAGCAATGAGTCACAAATGAGTCAGACGCTCTTCTGGGAGACGTAAACAATCGTTAGGACTGAAATGTCTCAGGGATGCTTTTATATCCGGCTGCGTTTCTTTGGCGACGCATAAACATGTGAAGTGTACTTGCCCTTTTTTATGGAAAGCTGAAAAAGGAGAAAAGGCACAGGATACTCAGCAGATAACTGATAAGCTCTGTAGTGTACAATGGGGTTCTTCAGAACTTATCTGTTATCTACTGTGTATCCTGTGCTTGAATGGCTGCCCCCATGACTACACAGCAGCTTGTTTATATAAACTATAGTAGTACTTATCTGTTATCTACTGTGTATCCTGTGCTTGAATGGCTGCCCCCATGACTACACAGCAGCTTGTTTATATAAACTATAGTAGTACTTATATGTTATCTACTGTCTATCCTGTGCTTGAATGGCTGCCCCCATGGCTACACAGCAGCTTGTTTATATAAACTATAGTAGTACTTATCTGTTATCTACTGTGTATCCTGTGCTTGAATGGCTGCCCCCATGGCTACACAGCAGCTTGTTTATATAAACTATAGTAGTACTTATCTGTTATCTACTGTGTATCCTGTGCTTGAATTGCTGTCCCCATGGCTACACAGCAGCTTGTTTATATAAACTATAGTAGTACTTATCTGTTATCTACTGTGTGTCCTGTGCTTGAATGGCTGCCCCCATGGCTACACAACAGCTTGTTTATATAAACTATAGTAGTACTTATCTGTTATCTACTGTGTATCCTGTGCTTGAATGGCTGCCCCCATGGCTACACAGCAGCTTGTTTATATAAACTATAGTAGTACTTATCTGTTATCTACTGTGTATCCTGTGCTTGAATGGCTGCCCCCATGGCTACACAGCAGCTTATTTATATAAACTATAGTAGTACTTATCTGTTATCTACTGTGTATCCTGTGCTTGAATGGCTGCCCCCATGGCTACACAGCAGCTTGTTTATATAAACTATAGTAGTACTTATCTGTTATCTACGGAGTATCCTGTGCTTGAATGGCTGCCCCCATGGCTACACAGCATCTTGTTTATAAAAACTATAGTAGTACTTATCTGTTATCTACTGTGTATCCTGTGCTTGAATGGCTGCCCCCATGGCTACACAGCAGCTTGTTTATAAAAACTATAGTAGTACTTATCTGTTATCTACTGTGTATCTTGTGCTTGAATGGCTGCCCCCATGGCTACACAGCAGCTTGTTTATATAAACTATAGTAGTACTTATCTGTTATCTACTGTGTATCCTGTGCTTGAATGGCTGCCCCCCTGGCTACACAGCAGCTTATTTATATAAACTATAGTAGTGTTTCTGAAGCAAACACACCAGTTTTTACCATTGTAGGGCAACAGTACATTATATTTTCATTCCTTTCATGTTCTGGTGTTACTGTTCCTTTAAGCCTCGACAGAAATTCCTTTCTTCATTTATCATCTTCACCAATTCCTGTTGTGCCCATTAGCAAACTGTGCCCCGACTGTAATTATGGATATTTAGGAAACGTTTTGTTTTTCTTACTTTATTTCTGATATGTAATTATTAATGAAAGCTCGGCTGTCCTTATTTCTGAAACATAGCGAGGTGCTACTTAGGAACGTTAGAATATAAAAGCCGTGTTTATGTTAATAAATGACAGAGTGCCAAGGGACATTCTCAGAAGCACAGCCAGGTTTAGTGATTAGAATAGTTCTTATGTCCCGCTGAATGGAAATGAGGTGCCTTAATTAGTAGTGGGGTGATTTCCCTGCTGCTTTTAGAAACTTAGCAGAAAGCCGAGTATTTTTTAAAGGGGAAGTACGTTTTCCATTGCTGTCTTGCTACACTAAATGTCCCATCCCATGCTGCCTGTTTATTTTAATTTTATCAGCAGAAATAAGAATCCCTAGCGCTAGATAGATTGATAATATACAGGGACAAAGGCAAGGAAAAGTGTTAGAAGGGTTACTGTCTGCTCTGCTCTCATTTCCCTACAGAAATAGGGATTGATAGCACTAGATAGGTACCTAATATATAGAGACAAGAGGAAAGTGTTGGAAGGGTTACTGTCTGCTCTCTCATTTCCCTACAGAAATAGGGATTGGTAACACTAGATAGGTACCTAATATATAGAGACAAGAGGAAAGTGTTGGAAGGGTTACTGTCTGCTCTCTCTCATTTCCCTACAGAAATAGGGATTGGTAACACTAGATAGGTACCTAATATATAGAGACAAGAGGAAAGTGTTGGAAGGGTTACTGTCTGCTCTCTCATTTCCCTACAGAAATAGGGATTGGTTGCACTAGATAGGTGCCTAATATATACAGACAAGAGGAAAGTGTTGGAAGGGTTACTGTCTGCTCTCTCTCATTTCCCTACAGAAATAGGGATTGGTAACACTAGATAGGTACCTAATATATAGAGACAAGAGGAAAGTGTTGGAAGGGTTACTGTCTGCTCTCTCTCATTTCCCTACAGAAATAGGGATTGGTAGCACTAGATAGGTGCTGGAACTGTAAAAAATAATCCCATGTTTTGCTCTCTCCTGGGTTTGAAGCAGTTTCCTGGTGCATTTGTGCCTTTTTCCTATACCTCTATTCTATTCCGGCAACTTAATGGAATGGGCTATCCATGCGCTGAGGTTTCTACGTTAGTCGGTATCCCTTGTGCTGTCAGTTATACTCAGCTGTTCCGTGTTAATTGTCAGGTGCAGCCAATCCCTAATTACCTCCCAGCAGAGATCCCTTATATAAACCCTGAGCTGGCTTTAGCAGTTGCCAGTTCCTAAAGGTCTCTATGCATAATGGTCACTGTGCCGGCCTGAACCTGAACCTGAACCTGAACCTGAACCTGAACCTGAACCTGAACCTGAACCTGAACCTGAACCTGAACCTGAACCTGAACCTGAACCTGAACCTGAACCTGAACCTGAACCTGAACCTGAACCTCAACCTGAACCTCAACCTCAACCTCAACCTCAACCTCAACCTGGCTTTGAGCTCCGTTTATCATGCTGTTCTTTGAACACTGGACTCTGAAGCCAGTAAGCCTGCTGCTTTTTGTTATCCTTGACTGTGTTTATAACAGCTCTCTTTTGTTTTTCTGTTTTGCCGAATTATATTTATTGTGAGCAAGCATCCAGTCTGCCTTGTTTTCATTCTTCTCCCTCTTAGTCTGTACTGTAGATAGTAGGGCAGTGGCCCTTGTGACCCTGTTGTGCCCCCTGGGATCTTGGATCAGTTCAGTTGAGTAATGAATGGCAACATTTTGAATACATTTTCTATTTAGCGGTGAGCGAATTTGTCCTGTTTCGCCAAAAAACCCCACAAATTTCCTGCAAAATGGCAAAAAATTTGTGAAACGCATTGAAGTCAATGATCGTCAAAATTATTTTATTTTGGCGCTCGTGACAATTTTTATACGCACGCTTATTTAGTCCAAATGTAAGTCAAAAGGCAATTTTGACACGACTGTTCTGACGCGCGCCCAAATGTTTTTGACGTGCCAGATTTTTTGCCAGCTACCTTTCTCTGCAGTTTTGGGAATCTATTCGAAGGCTGGGAAAACCCAGAAATCCAGCATGAATTCACGTCTGGCGAATTTATTTGCCCATCGCTATTTCTAGTGGAACAGCAGAACAACATAATTTTTCGTAATAACCAGGATTTGTGTTTTTTAATGCTCTACCTATAAATGTTTTTCTTGCCAAGCACCCTATGCTTTCCCTAACAAGTACGGGTGATGAAAAGTCCAACGATGGAGATCACCAGCTTTTAGCATTTAGTTTTGGTGCTTGGCAAAAACATTTATAGGTGGAGCATTAAAAAACACAAATCCTGGTTATTACGAAAAATGATGTCTGATGGGATATTGTCACCATTAAATTGTCATTGGCCCTTTAACAGAATTAAGAGAGTTCTGCCGAATGGGACCTGAGGCATCTGCAGCCAATTATTCAGATGTTTCTCCAGGTACAGATAAGACTCATTTAGTGAAAGCTTTTATCCTCTTGATGAATTTATCTATCCGATTATTTGCTTTTCTTTCTCGCTTTTCAAATTAATTACACTTCTGCTACATTTTTTTTTTCAGCTGCAACGTTCATTATGTTGCTTCGTTAATGAAAAAAAAAAAATGCACAATGTGACCTTTTCCCAGAAAAAAATAGCAACGAGAACAGAAGAGACGGGCGGATGAAAGTGGAGCCGAGAAGCTATTCGTGTAGGTGAGGGTGAGCTTACATTACATAATTGCTTATATCACAAGGACTGTATATCTATAACAACCCTACATTGGGAGGCAGGTTTCAGTTTTGTTTGTATTGTATCCACTTTTTAAAACCAAGTAAGGAAACTGCAAGGTGATGATAACCCATTAGGTCTTCGTTGTGCCAAGATGAATCACTGGGTAGGTGAATTACGTGCTAGATATAGATATAATAGTCAGATCAAGTTCCTTTATTAAAGGGATGCTGTCATGGGAAAATGTGTTTTTCTGCACTGAAATCTGTACTGTACTGATTTTTTTATTTTGATTTAATTTTGAAAGCTGGCATATTGTCAGTTTCTCAGATCCCTCCAGTCATGTGACTTGTGCTCTGATAAACGTCAGTCACTCTTTACTGCTGTACTGCAAGTTGGAGTGATACCACCCCCTCCCTTTCCCCCCAGAAGCCCATCAGCAGAACAACGGGAGGTAACAAAATAACAGCAGCACTCAATAGTAAAATCCAGGTCCCACTGAGACACATTCAGTTACATTGAGTAGGAGAAACAACAGCCTGCCAGAAAGCAGTTCCATCTTAAAGTGCTGGCTCTTTCTGATGATGTGTCTGAACTGAATGCTAACTCTAAGTAGTTGAGCATGCATCATGATCTACATTTTGGGCACCCCTGCACTAGAGCATGTTTCATAAGTCTGCATCCAAGGTGTGATGGATCTTTCTGTGCATCACTGCAGAACCCTTGTCCCAGTTTGATAAAGAAGAATAAATGCTGCTCGGCCCAATAATTACGTTTAAAGGCAAACCATATGAATCGGTTAGTCCAGTTGTATAAGACTCCAGGCTATTTTGTGTTGTTGTGCCTTTATATGGTCAACAAACCGATCAATGACTTCTAATATCTTTATCATTTACTGTAGGGGGTACATTATCCCTTATAATACATGAGTGATACTCAGAGTTCCCTGTATAACTCAGCCTGCAGCCTTGTGCCTTTATATGGTCACAGAACAACCCCTCAGTGACTTCTAATATCCTTATCATTTACAGTAGGGGGTACATTATCCCTTATAATACATGAGTGATACTCAGAGTTCCCTGTATAACTCAGCCTGCAGCCTTGTGCCTTTATATGGTCACAGAACAACCCCTCAGTGACTTCTAATATCCTTATCATTTACAGTAGGGGGTACATTATCCCTTGTAATAAATGAGTGATACTCCGAGTTCCCTGTATAACTCAGCCTGCAGCCTTGTGCCTTTATATGGTCATAGAACCCCTCAGCGACTTCTAATATCCTTATAATTTACAGTAGAAGCTGAGGTTCATACACACCTTTTATATACTACTTAAATTGATACTGTCATAGGAAAACATGTTTTTTTCAAAACACATCAGTTAATAGTGCTACTCCAGCAGACTTCTGCACTGAAATCCAATTCTCAAAAGAGCAAACAGATTTTTTTAAATTCAATTTTGAAATCTGACATCGGGCTAGACATTTTGTCAGTTTCCCAGCTTCCCCCGGTCATGTGACTAGTGCCTGCACTTTAGGATGGAACTACTTTCTGGCTACTCAATGTAACTGAATGTGTCTCAGTGGGAGTTGGCTTTTACTATTGAGTGCTGTTCTTAGATCTACCAGGCAGCCGTTATCTTGTGTTAGGGAGCTGCTATTTAGTTACCTTTCCATTGTTCTGTTGTTAGGGCCTTGGGCCCCGTGGGTGGGCACTTCGAAACGGCAGCCCCTGTGGGCCCCCAGTCCGGCTCTGTGCCAAATTCTCAGGTTTGCTGAAATTATTTGTGCTTTCAACTGCCCTTTGTTTTATATGTAATGTAAATGTTTGATCTTTTCAAATTAAAAAAAATGTCTTCCCTGGGCTGCCAGTTTCCATTTAAATAATAATCTGTCATGTGTCTTTGCCTGTCTCCGATCGAACAGTTATTATCAGTCCCAGTCAGGTAAAGATAAAGAGGTTAACATTGCTCAGCTTGACTCCTTCTAAAGCAGCAAAGGCCTAATCACAGCTCAGCAGGTCTATTTCACAGGGAAGGAACAATCTGCTGTCTTTTAGGGCACTATCTTCTAGGCTGAGAGGTTTTCGCTGCTGAGATAGTAAGTGGTTAATGGTCTCACAACACATCCCTGGGTCGCTGCAGAACGTCTGATTATCTCCCTAAATCAAGCCTGTGGTTTCCAAACTGTAGCAACAATCCTCAGCAGCAGGATAACAAAGTACCTACAGATCAAGAATAATTGCCATCACTGCAACAACAAAAAAAAATCCTAATTTCACAAAATTGTTTCCGCTGCTGAGAAAATAGAGTCATTTAAATACAAAAGGGAACATCCTCTTATGTAAAATAGAAATAATAGCATCCCACGGTCTTGTTACTTTTTATACAAAGCTTTTTTCCCCCACAATCCAATTTGCCAGCAAAGTAACTACATTGTGATTACATGAAGGGGAAGTCACGAGTAGGTATTCCTCCTGCACAAGCTTTATAATATGAATATCGGGGAAAACTGTACCCCTATCATAAAACACAAAGTCATTGAGGTGTTTCATAGCTGTATACAGGTCATGAAACTTAAAGATGACTTCTGGCATCCTAGAATGTTGTTATTTATATAATAAAACGTATTTTGTAAGGTGTAGAGCAGTGATCCCCAAACAGTGGCTTGTGAGTAACATGTTGCTCCCAATGGTCTCAAAGCAGGTGCTTGTTTTTGAGTTATTGGTTTGGAGGCAAGTTGCAGTTGCATAAAAAACAGGTGTACTGCCAAATAGAGCCTCTTGTAGGTTGACAGTCCACATAGGGGCTTCCAAATGGACCAGTGTCTGACTGGTATGCCAGGGGCTGACCACAAAACCTTGGACCATGGGCCCACCAGAAAGCCTTAGACCATGGGCCCACTAGAAAGCCTTAGACCATGGGCCCACCAGAAAGCCTTAGACCATGGGCCCACTAGAAAGCCTTAGACCATGGGCCCACTAGAAAGCCTTAGACTATGGGCCCACCAGAAAGCCTTAGACTATGGGCCCACCAGAAAGCCTTAGACCATGGGCCCACCAGAAAGCCTTAGACCACAGACCCACCAGAAAGCCTTAGACCACGTGCCCGCCAGAAAGCCTTAGACCACGGCCCACCAGAAAGCCTTAAACCACAGGCCCACCAGAAAGCCTTAGACCATGCACCACTTTGTATTGTTCTTCCTCTCGTCACTCAACGTCTTTATTCTCGTAGTCTTTTGTATCTACAGTATTTACTATATTCTTCCATTATTATGCATTTTTCCCATCAAGTAATAGGGAATGACCATGAAATAGGCCAAATATTTACAAACAAGAGGCCCCACTAACACCTGGGCCCACCGGGAGTTTTCTGGTATCCCGGTGGGCCAGTCCATTTTTTTCAAGATTGTGTTGCCCCTACCAACTCATTTTTACATCTAAATGTTGCTCACGGGTTCAAAAAGTTGGGGACCCCTGTCCATAGAGGGTAAATGATGACTACTATAGTCATTTTTGGTACTCCCATTGACCCGAGAGCATAGCAAAATTCTTTATCCTCCTTAAAGCTGAAACAATGTATAATTTGCCCCACCAGTACATGGCATGAAATAATCCCAGAGTCTGATTACTCGATTTATGTGCTGTGGTTGACTTTCTCTGTGGTCAATTTCACTGCTTTATTTTTTATATTTATCTGTTATACCCTATAGCTAAATGTTTATATTTGTTCTACAGAGGAGCTTTAAATGGGGTTTGATGGTCACTTAAAATTCTCTAAGCACATGGCACGTTTCTAACCACCTAGATGTCTGTGTTGCTTAAGAGAAAAAAAGTAATCTGTCAACATTAACCAAGCATGACATTCCCAATTTAGAAGCATGGTATAGATAATGCTGGAAGCCATTCACTCTCCTGTACTGGAGTTGCCTATAGTGGCTTCTACAGGGACATTTGTGGTTGGACATCCAGCTCTTATCTACACAATCAGCGATTTAATGGCCAAGTATTGGGGGGAAAATTAAGATGCATTTCCACCTTAGTTGACAAAGACAGTTTGTTTAAGGATTAGCAAGATTGTATGTTCCATGTGCCTGTAAACATTAAGTAATATTGTGTTTTTTAAGTGGAAAACAAATAGATCTGCTTTAGTGTTAAAAAAGTATAATCAATTTATGTGCTTGCATAGGGAATGCTAATTTACTTTACCTGATGCCTCCATAATCATAGTAGAGCTGACGCTAAAGCCATGTTTTCATGTTATCGACCTTGTTAAGGGCTAAGCAACTAAATATTGGACTACAACGGGGTGAACTTAAATTGTCAGCCTGGACCTACGTAGATGCATTCTCCAGAATAGAGTACAGTAGGTATCATAGGGCAGGTTCAGTCACTTCTTCATTAATATATTTCTGGTAGGAGAGGCCTGTTGTGTAACAAAGAGAGAAAGACAGAGGAAAAGCTAATACAGATGGAGCAAACAAATACACTTATTTTCTATGATATTGGGTCCTCTGCAATTCAGTTGAGTTGTGAAAGAAAAGAGGCCAAAGAGGCCTAACGTGACCCAGAACCCTCCAATGGGAGAATAGGGTTGGGGGTTCTGAGGCTTCCATTATGGACTCAATGTAACTGGAGGAGTTGCACTGGGACTTGGAATTTTGCTATTGAGTGCTATTCTTAGATCTACTTGGTGATGGGTCCATTGTTCTATTGTAAAGGTGGCCATAAACACAGCGACAATTTTTTCGAATGATAATCGTTGCGTGTATGGTTGGAGACGAGCCAGCCGATATCAGCAGAAGACTTGGATACTGGTCTGCTCGTTGATCGGGCTATCTGGAAAATTTTGATTGGGCGCCTTTGAAGGCACCTGAACATCGGCCATTCGTCAGATACAGGTAGAATTCTATTGTTTCTACCTGTATATCTGACGATTAAGTTCTACACGTGTGTTTTGAAACGAACAATCTTCCCTGGAAACATCTTTTCCAGGAAAGACTGTAATTGCTATATCTATGGCCACCTTTAGGCTGCTGGAGAGGAAAAGGGAGGGGGTTGATATCACTCCCAATTGCACTGCAGCAGTAAAGAGTAAATGAGCACAAATCACATGACTGGGGGCACCTGGGAAACTAACTATATGTCTAGCCCCATGTCAGGTTTTAAAATTAAATATAAAAAAACAGGATTTCAGTGCAGAATTCCCTTTAATGTATTGCCTGAATACCCAGTTTCAATGGCAATTGTTAAAATGATAAATGATAAAATGATTGTACTGTGATATTTAAAAGGTTTAGCAGAAACGTTCCACCTCTCAGAATTCCAAAGTGTTTATGGTCAAACAGCTGGAGGTCCTTAAACCACTAAATGAACTTTCATTCTTAAGGGTAGGGCTACATGGCCGATTCCGCCACGCAAAATCACAGATGCCACGTCGGATGCGACGGAAATAAGGTAAGTAATGCCAGTGTTGGATCGTGTTGCATTGTTGATGCCGGATACAGAGCGTGCATCGTCTGCATCCGACAGTCATGTTGCATCAACACTGCAACACAATCCGACAATTGAATTACTTTCCTTATTTCCGTCTCATCCGACGTGACGCCTGCGATTTTGCGTGGCGGAAGTCAAGCTCCCAATCTATTCTTTGAGTGATCTTGAAGTGTTGTAGACTTCTACTACTACATTTTGTGGCCCACACTAGATACACTGTCTATCTCTTGACCAGCCTCCATATATACAATACTTGTCATTATGACTTTATGTTGATGCTAAGCAATAATTAGCATTGTACAAATCTATCCTGTATGCTGTTGCATCTGGATATAAAATCTCCCCCTTTGTGTTCCTTGCACCATACGCTTGATAATAAATAATTAGGTTTCGGATATGCAGACTGATTACAAAATGCTTTTTCCTTTTCAGTGTTTTTCGGAGCACAATGGTTCCCTGTTCAATCAGTCTGTGAAGCTACAGTGTATTTGTGCAGTTAGACCGGTCGATATTTGTAATGTAGCATTTAAAAAGCAAACACGTGTTAAGTTGAGCCAATATTGCTTGTTTGCTAGGCTGCAGCTTTTTCAGGCGGTATTTGGTTTGAGTCAGTTTCTAAGCTAGGGATTTGGAATATATATATATATATATATGATAGTTATCGGCAATGAAAGCCTATATGTATACAATTGGCAGATCCCTGTCCTTCAGGAATAAAGGAAGGCTCCATTAAATGAATCTGACCAGGCTGAGATATTGGATGAATCAGGTGATTTGTATGAGAACTGGTGGAAAGGGAATTGGGGTACTTTTTGTTTCTTCTTCAAATGAGCGTGCTGATGAAAAAGAAATTCAGCAAAATGATTGTACGGTATGAAATCTCTCAACAGATGCAAGAGCCATTTTTCCCAGGTGACAGATTAGCGATAATCCCCCCGCAGATGGATATCAGCACCGACTTAAAAACCTGCGTTTGTGCGGAACGGATTCCTCATTTCAACTGACAGTAGATTCAGGATTTATTGAAGTGGGCTGCCAAAGGCTAAGGCATAAGTATATGTAGGTACAGACCATATAGCAGTAGTCATTTATGATGTCCGAGTCAAAATTTGCATTGCCAATGTGGAGGGCTAGGAATGTCTTTTTGTCCCCGATTCCATAATTGGAAAATGTTTTTGTGTCATGGTGACAAATTGGTCTCCTGTTGGGCAGCAAATGACCTTCGGATTGTTCTGTTTTGCAGAATATCCAGTCTCCAGTTATTGATAGGAAGATGATAGCCCTGGCTCTTAAGAGGACACCCAATGTTGTTGGACTTTTTCAGTTTAGGAAGTCCTTCTCTAGATCGAAAAACCATCTGTGCTTGTTAGTTTTGCCTGCTTGCCCAATAAATCTATTGATGTAACAGTTAAGAAATTGTGTTTTTATGAAGCCCCCTAGATGATAATTGACAGTATTCCATTCCCTATCAACATAATCAATTATTAGATAAATCAGTAGACTTCATCACTGTAGCACAATGATCCCCACCAGCAGCTCATGGGCAATGTGTTGCTCTCCGACCCCTTGGATGTTTCTCCCAATGGCCTCAAAGCTTGTTTTTGAATTCCAGGCTTGGAGGCAAGTTTCTCTGGACCCTCTCTAATTCAATAACGTTCTGTTTGAGCATAGTAACAGATTAAAGATCCCTAGTCTCGGATCAGAACTGAAGGGAAAAGCACAGGATACTTTCCTTGGGACACAGCGTTAAGTAAAACTGATCAATTATTATTCTCCATTCAACCTTGGAAATAATCTGCTACATGTCCACTGTATTAGTGACTTTTGAGTCCATTAAACAACCCGAATCCATTACCTGCTCCCTCTCTGCCCTGTGTGTTATCAATTGCTGAGCAAGTGTGTCCAATTCAGCATTTCCCAGAGCCATAGAGCTCTAAAGGGTAATTGAATGTGTTTTGGTTATACAAGGACATAATTAACCCCTTTCATTTTTAGAGTAGTTTGGGATTTTACATGCAAAGTGCTTGGGTGTCAGTATAGGGGCATAAGTTTTCCCTGAAACACATTCTATTTCCTTGTTATTTATAACACATAGGTGCAGACCACCAGCAGCAATTTAATGATGCCCCTTGGGTACTGGTGCAAAATTTACCATATGCCTCCACCTCAAATTCCAGCATCTGTACCTGCAACTGGGGCAACTGTACTTAACACACGGTTTGCATTGTGCCTTGATATTGCCAGCGAGGCCCATAGAGATGGAGTAGTCACATCCCAACCCCTTTCCAACCCATGTGGGCTGCTAGCCTGCAGGAGACTCCGTTGGAGTAAACTTGTGCCTTTAAGGCTTAAAAAAATTAAAATATTTAAGTCAGGAATTTAAAAATCAACATCAACATCAATGGAAGTGGAGAGCAAAATGTTGCTTACGAGCCACTGGTTGGGGATAACTGATATAGAGAATAGATGTGTTTATTTAAGGTAAAAATAATGATTTTCCCCTTGAAACCGAGCCTTCGTGCTACACTGGGATTAATATCTAAATGCTACAGTCTTTCATTTATCTGGTGTTTAACTGCTCTCAACCCTGTGTCAGTGTTCATTAATGGAGGATCGATCCAGATACAACACAATGGAGGCTCCCGAATAGGCTGATGTATGAGCCAGCCAATGTGCATTGACAAAGGCAGGTTTTAATTCCAATGGAAAGCTTGGAATATTCATCTAAAGTCCTTAATGATAGTATGATTTGCTGAGTTTGGAACTAGATTCCCCTGCCTGTGTGTGCAATAAAGTCTGTTGGCTCAGCAGTTATAGGAATAAGAGGGAGATATGAGTATTATAGCATGGGGTGATACCAATATCAACATGATCCCAATGAAGCCAACGACGGAAGCTTCTCTGTATAAGGTGTTCTACCTATATTTTTTATACCTCTACAGTCTGGTCACTGTGCTAGAAATACAGTGAAAAAGACTTGAGGTAGGCACTCCATACTAGTTGCTTCCTTTATTTCATTATTGAGGTAGCCATCATGCACAGTGTTGCCAGTGCTTTCATACTGAAGGCATTTAATTCTCCCTCCAAGTTAAACCCCTTGTACAATTAACTCCTCCTTATCTATAAGGCTGAGACAATGGGGTCACTGGGAGGCTCAATGTCTCTCTAACTCCATAATAACAGTTTGACGTTTTGGTACGGGCATAATAAATGTAACATCAAAACTTTGATAGATTAAAAGAATAGGCAAGAAAAACTTTTTTCAATACAAGCCCAATGAATTAGAATTTAAAGAATTTGCCAAAATACACTCAAGGCTGAAACAATGAAAGATGTTTAATTGATATGTTGAACTGAGAAAAATAAAGACTGCTTTTACTTAGGCTTATTATATATTTATGTTTTTGCACACATAATAGAGTGAAAAGAATGTGATAAAACCCATGTTTCTCACTATTCCAGGTAACAGAGATTTAACAGTTCTTGATGGACTATATCCTTCCAACAGTAGCCGTTGTCCTAGCTTTCAACCCCATTTAATTACTTAATTGAACAGGTAGCAATTGAATAACATCATAAAATTTGTGCAGTTATAAAAACTACAGAATAAATATCATGGTGGAAGAAGGTATAGGATTTCAGAAGACAGTAACGAGGACAACCATGGGTAGAGAGCCTCTGTTCTGAGGTCTAACCATTGGGTATGGAATTTTTACATGGTCAATCTGCAAGTGTCTCTTGTTATATTATATGTTTGTACCTTAGGGAATGGAAACCGTCACTTCTCTTCTGGGTATATTGAGATATCAAACTCAACGTGGTTCAGGAGGTGGACACATTGGGAAGTCTATTTTATATGGCCACTTCAAGACTTCAAGAGTTGGTTATAGTTATAACAAACAGATGTTTATTTATAATTGTATGACCTTGGGACATAACAATAGTCATGAAGTTGAACATAAAACCCCCAATGCACTTGTAATGTGGCATCTTTTTAGTTTATCAGTGACAAAAGAACAAGACAATTATATATATATATATATATCGTCACACAAAGTCAATATCATTTATTGGGTTGCTGGTCGACATGTACCCCTGGGAAATAAAACCTAGGCTCAACTATGAAACAACTATTTGATGATCTTCTTGAAATCCTTCTGAGGAGAACTGACAACTCCACATCAAATTCGATTTCATCAGGAAGCATATGTACAGGCCATATCATACAAATGGCATGACTCTAGAACACTTAAAGCAACATAAGCAAGTGGTCCATGGTGTAATCCATGGTTTGGCATAATCACTTTAAAATCAAAGCCCCCCCTACAATGGAAAAAAAAACCCTCAGCAGATGTGGAGCAAGTGTCCCAACATCTTCAGATCCTTCTCTACACTTTTTCGTAACATTATCTCAGGAGCTTGGTGGTGTCTTCCGAACACAACGAAATTAAGTTCTTGTATAGTTGAGTGGTCACCACATGACTCCAGGAGAACTTCTCCACTCCAGCAATCTTGAATGATCAGATTAAAACTACCCACACTTTGCAATCTCATCGAATCCATTACAAAGTAAATATATATATATATATAATTATGGGTGGTACTACGCCACACTGTATGTTGTCGTGGTATCGACACAGTTCTGTGGGAAGTTTACTTTTTTTGTTGGAAACCCGTTGAGATCCTCCTGAACTGTGACATCATGATCTGGACTCTCGTGGGAACTGTCCTTCATGACGCTGTAATATACGGGAATGTTGTACTTGGCTGCCTTCTCGGTCCTCTTCTGCTCACACTTGCACAGGTTTTTGAAGGCAGCTCTGAACTTTTGGGACATCAGGTTGTAGATGATGGGATTGATGGCGCTGTTAAGGTAGATGCACAGTCTGCAGAATAGTACGAACCATACGTTGAGATATGGAGGGTCCATAAAGGAGTTCACAACCACCAGAGTGCGGTATGGCATCCACAGGAGAGCAAACAGGATCACTACAACTGCTAGCATCTTGGTCACCTAATGGAGAAAAGGAATACGGCCATTATACAGTGCTTAATGATAGGTCTATTGTCTTGGCAAATGTACAATATCAGTTCAGCAATATCTCAATCTTTTTATCACACAACCCAGGGCTTGAACTAATGGTAGACATGTTACACACAAAAGTTCAACCCCATCATTTTCTTGATCCAGCAGATCATTGTGCAAAAACTGGAAGTACCTAATGTATTAGCTACCTCTTAAAAATAGGTACTACCTAGGCAGTTTTTTGGCTTAGCAAGTGGGAAAACAAATCATCCTAATACAGTACATATGTTTATGCAGTTAATGTAAATGCATTTAAGAGCTCTTTATTCACAAGATCACTTGACGATATTGTGTATAAAGAAGCCTGACATCCTAGCACAGACAATTTCATTAATTTGTATTGTATTCAAGGATGGTTGGAGTCTGCAAACTTGAGCTGTGTGGATTAGATGTATAGACAAGCAGGACATATATACCCACCAGGATAGGTATCAATGTCAGTGGTATACCTGTGGCTCCAGTTCTATATCTGGCCATGAGCTTCCACCCTGTATCTGCTGCTTTCATCCTTTGCTCAGTGTTGGACTGGCCCACCGGGATACCAGGAAAACTCCTGGTGGGCCCTCCTGCTAATAAACATTTGGCCTTTTTCATGGTCATTACCTATTTCTGTATGGGAACAGAGAGGCTAAATAGATAGAATAATAAATAATAGAATAGAAAGAAAAGAGACATGAAGAATAGTGGTTGAGTGAGTTGAGGAAGAGGAGAAAAAGTTTGGAGAATAGGCCCATGGACTATGGTTGTCTGGTGGTCCCCTGGCATCCTAGTCCAACACTGCCTTTTCAAGAAAGACAGGGTTGTGAGATGAAAAAGCTAGAATAGAATTCTAGATGCCATCTATTTAAACTAGCTTCTAAAACTCTTCTGCATGGATAACAACCCTCAATTTCAAACTCCAGTTGACTGTAAATGCCTATGCACTTCATATAAGATATTCACTCACATTTAACACATCCAAGGGATTTGGATGGTCAACACTAGATAAAATCTGGAACTATCTCTCTCCCTGGTTCCTCCTCCCAGATATAGCCCTCCCCACTGATTGCCTGGAGCTCTTTGGTTCTTTCTGATCCTACACTACCTAAGATCTCCTAGATTTCTTCTATCTTTCACACTGCCTCCTTCTACCACCCCACCAGGGGTTTTCTTCTACCACTCCACACAATACCTTCTTCTAATCTACACCATTAAATGTCTCCTTTCACATCTGCCTCCCTTGACCAGTTTTCCTTGTTGCCAAATAATTGCTGTTTCTGGTCATCAGCGTTCTTCTATCTGCTTCTACCTCCTCACCTGATGTCTTGGTTTGATGCCTTCTCCAAATGTTACATTGTGTCTGTGATCTCAACATCTAAAATATATGGTAAAGGTGGCAAGAAGAAGAAGAGGAATCAAATAAAAAATGATCTGAAGCAGAAGACTAAATGCTGAAACCAGAACGAGTACTTAGTTTTCTCATGAGGGGGAATAAACCTTCTATAAAGCTTCACAATTGCCCTCCCAAGCTGTCTAACTCTCCTTCCCAGATACTAGAATACAACTTTGCTCTTGATAGTATGTTGGACTATGCAGGGAGCTGTAGTCCAGCAGCATTTATGAAGATTTATGGTTTCTTTAATCTCCTAGGTGCATTTTTAGACATCAGCACAATTAGGGAGATTTCCTGAAAAGTTTAGGATGGAGATATAAATTTGGAAAGAATTAAACAACACAAGTAATAGAATATTTATTAGCAGCTGGAAATAAACATGTGGAGTGCTGGTTCTTTGTGGCACAGAGAAGCCAAGAACATCAGCAAAATAATTGAAATCTTTTCATTGCCTGGGTATGTGAATGGCAATAGCCTCAGATTAGCCAAAAGTGCAATTATTTGGGCACCCGGTGGCAGACAGAACAAAAAAAAAAAGCCTCTTAATGGAGCAATTATCCGCTGCTGCAAACGAGCAGCTTCCAGCCTATACAGGAACAGTAACGCTAATTGTCACAAATATTTCAGAAAATAATGTGTTATTCAGAGAAAGATGAAAATGGGTTTAGAAGTCGATTTATTGTGCCCACACGAGTGGTTATATCTAATTACGTTTATTTTAATCAAAATAAATTCTCAATTTACCATCCATGTGTATTTATTTTAGGCATGTTTCCTGTTATCCAAAGGATTTAGCTTCATTGGACTGGCTGAACAGATATGCATAGATAGTGCTTGAAGGCAATGGAACAGTTTTAAAGGAGAACTAAAGCCTAACTAAAGAAGTAGGTAGAAATGTAGTACAGTATGTTCTGGGCTTCTGTACCAGCCCAAGGCAACCACAGCCCTTTAGCAGTAAAGATCTGTGTCTCCAAAGATGCCCCAGTAGCTCCCCATCTTCTTTTCTGCTGATTCACTGCACATGCTCTGTGCTGCTGTCACTTACTGAGCTTAGGGAGCCACTCACAATATACAGTACACATAGAATAGAAATGTCACAGTATAAGGGTAGGACTCCACGAGCGATTTTGTCGCGACCCGACGTGCTGCGACAAAACGCATGCGACAAAAATAAGGCAAGAGATAGAATTGTCGCATGCTGTCGCAGCGTTGCTCCGATGCGATCCGACCGCCGGATGCGGCGCTGCGTGCAGCGTTGCATTGGATCAACGCTGCGACTTTATCCGACAATGCATTCACTTACCTTATTTCCGTCGCATGTGATTTGTCACAGGCGTTTTGTCGCAGCTTGTCGGATCGCACAGAAACGCCCGTGTAGTCCTGCCCTTAGGCTACAAATGCATTGTTATTGCTACTTTTTATTGCTCATCTTTCTATCCAGTCCCTCTCCTATTCATATTCTGCAAATTGAAGAGCTGCTGAATAAAAAGCTAAATAACTCCAAAAAAACCCTCAAATAATAAAAAATTAAAACCAATTACAAATTGTCTCTTCGCTCTCTACATCATAATTTAAAGGTGAACAACCCCTTTAAAACTCTTACTGTACTCGCAATCAGTACATAAGAGATATCTGTACTTTTTCTATTACTGCAATGGGCAATGTGAGGGCTTTTTCCGATGCAGCATTGTTGGGACTTGTATTCTCATTCACAAAATAAAATATGCAAAAGGATCATTGACTGGATATCCCTTGTTTCCACTTCAATTTGGGTCTCGGCCTTCCTGAGATGCCTGTGACTCTCTCAACCCCAACTCATGCCAAGTTCTTGTTATAATTCACATCACAGCAGAGAATTGGCTCAATGCTTCTCCGGCTGTGTCTCCTTTCCATTCCCCCCACGAGTACCTTCTATATAAATGCGACGTGCTTTAGTGATTGGCATAACAGCACAGAATTTAATTCACTGGCTTAATTACAGCTGGCATGGTGCCCACAGTTGGCTTTCTACACACATTAAGCCACTTTACTGGCCAAGGCTGGTTATAGACTTACTAAACCCTTGGCCGAAATCTAGAGAAGGACCTTGTAACTAGGGTTGCCACGTTTTCTGGAAAAAATACCGGCCTTCCTATATATTTAGCTTTATTCCCTATTAATAACATTGGGATCACTGACCTTCCTATATATTTATCTTTATTCCCTATTAATAACATTGGGATCACTGACTTTCCTATATATTTATCTTTATTCCCTATTAATAACATTGGGATCACTGACCTTCCTATATATTTATCTTTATTCCCTATTAATAACATTAGGATCACTGACCTTCCTATATATTTATCTTTATTCCCTATTAATAACATTGGGATCACTGACCTTCCTATATATTTATCTTTATTCCCTATTAATAACATTGGGATCACTGACCTTCCTATATATTTATCTTTATTCCCTATTAATAACATTGGGATCACTGACCTTCCTATATATTTATCTTTATTCCCTATTAATAACATTGGGATCAGTGACCTTCCTATATATTTATCTTTATTCCCTATTAATAACATTGGGATCAGTGACCTTCCTATATATTTATCTTTATTCCCTATTAATAACATTGGGATCACTTACCTTCCTATATATTTATCTTTATTCCCTATTAATAACATTGGGATCACTGGCCTTCCTATATATTTATCTTTATTCCCTATTAATAACATTGGGATCACTGGCCTTCCTATATATTTATCTTTTTTCCCTATTAATAACATTGGGATCAACCATCATTTTTACCGGCCAGGCCAGTAAAATACCAGCCAGGTGGCAACCCTACCTGTAAAGCTGGCCATAGACACAAAGATCCTATCGTACAAATCGAGGATTCGTACGATTTTCGGATCGTGTGTGGAGAGTGCCGACAGCTTTCATCCGGCGGAGATCGGTCGTTTGGCCGATCGGTCAGGTTTGATTTTGACCCGACCGATCCCGCCGGAGCCCATTGCGCATCATAATCGGATCTTTCGGCCATACGGCCGAACAATCAGATTACCCCCGATATAGCCATGCTCGTTAATGGCATATCGGGGAAAGATCCGCTCGTTTGGCGATGTCACCAAACAAGTGGATCTTTGCGTCTATGGCCACCTTAACCGTAACAAATACATAGATGGCTATAGACAGGGTTGGACTGGGCCGGCAAGACAACGGGAAAAATCCAGGTGGGCCCACCGGCCCAGACCCGATCCCCGCCATCGATACCCCAGGCTGCTGATAGGGCGGGTGGCAGGAAGCCCCTGTGGGGGGGAATAGTGGGGGGCCCTTGGCGAGTGCTAGATTTTTGTTTTAGAATGGCTGATTCTGATCAGCTTTTCAATTGGCCTTTCTTGTTCATAGTTTTTGAATTATTTGCCATCATTTTCTATTTCATATGAGGTTCCCAGACCCCATCATTAAAAACAATTACTCTTTACATCTATTGTTATCGCTACATTGCACTGCTCATCTTTCTATTCGGGCCTCTCTTATTCCTATTCCGGTCTCATATTCAAATCAGGGCATGGTTGCTAGGGTAAATTGGACCCTAGCAACTAGATGGTTAAAACTGGAGAGCTGCTGAATAAAAAGCCAAATAACTCACAAACCACAAATAATAAAAAATTAAAACCAATTGCAAATTGTCTCTCTACATCATACTTAAAGTCCATTTAAAGTTGAACAACACCTTTAAAGAGTACAGAATCTCACATTATAGAGTAGGCAAGTCCATCCAGCGGCCATACTTGCCAAGTGTGCCAAATTAGTCGGGCCAGTCCCAGCAAGCGGTTGCAAAAAAAGGGGGTAGGGGTTGGGCAGTTTATAGAAATAGCTGGGCATTAAAGGGAGTGGCCTTATCATCCCAGTTTGACCCTATTAGCAGCTATTCATTTAGCCAACTCAACCTTTCCCATCATCCTCTGCCATACAGCTTCTGTATGCCATTCCTATGTATCTCCTGACGCTTCTCTGCTCAATTCAATGGCTCATTGTGGAGCCAAAGGCTAAGGGATTATCGGCAGCTTCTCCTGCTTGGGCTGCCAAACCTACAGCACTAGCGATGGGCGAATAAATACGGCAGGCACGAATTTCTGTGTTTTGCCGTCGAAAATTCACGGGCGAAAAATTCCCGTTGACAAAAAAAAAAATCCCGCACTGCAGAATAGTCGCACGCATTAAATTCTCGCGCTTCAAAATTATTCAGACGCCCGTTGACTTCAATGCATTTGGACAAAATAGCCGTGCATCAATTATTTTGACGCCCATTGACCTCAATGCGTTTCGCTAATTTTTCGGCTCAGATTCGCCCGTCACTATACACCTCATCAAAGATGCAGGTCGAAAAGTGCGAGGACGGTGAAATAAAAGCGTCAGGTTTGTCAGGAGTTTAGATACGACTCCCAACATCTTAATAACCAACGCAGAAGAGCCTGGTGAAGGCAATTTAATCAGATAGGTATCAGCATCTCCAGTAGAGTGAATTAATGATCTGCTTGAGTTCCAGTAATGAAAAGCCACATTATACAGTAGGTTTCTCAGAAGCCCAGCAATCTGCTCTCACACACAGGTGGCACGTTTCCACTTGTTTGGGCAAATTGCTTCTTGCTTGGGTGCCCACTCCCCGTGGCTTCACAGCACATCAAAAAAAACCCTATTTGTATTCATTTATGGAATGTTCTCTCCTATCATGTAAAAGAATGGGATGTTCTTTTTTTCGGTGGTTCATTTTAAAATACATCAGTGGACGATGAAACTGGAACTCAGCTCTTTTTTTTTTTTAGGAAAGAAATAGGAGTTGAGTTGCTGGTGATTGTTATGAGGCTGCGTTGCACCCGCTTCTCTTGTAGGTTATAAGCAAGTCAGATACAGGGGGTATGGATAGAATTTGAGCTCAATATTATTTGTCAGTCATTACATTCTAAGCTCCTGCTCCTCCCAGTGGCGGAACTACCGGGGGGGCAGGGGGTGCAATTGGGCCAGGGCCCCCCGGCACCTCGCGCACTGCCGATTTCCGGCCGCATCGGCGATTTTGGGGCAGATAAATTGGTACGGAGGGGGACTGGGGACCCAGCTGCACGTCCCGCACCAGGGCCCGCCCCCATCCAGTTACGTTATTGGCTCCTCCCACTTGTTTTTCTCAAATTTCTTAAATTTGAGCAATTTGAATGTTTTGGAAATCGTTTTACTGCCATTTCTACCCATTATCAGAAGCCTTGTGCCTTTATATGGTCAAAAACTCCTCAGTGACTTCTAAAATCCTTATCATTTACAGTAGGGGGTACATTACCCCTTATAATACATGAGTGATACTCAGAGTTCCCTGTATAACTCAGCCTGCAGCCTTGTGCCTTTATATGGTCACAAAACAACCCCTCAGTGACTTCTAATATCCTTATCATTTACAGTAGGGGGTACATTATCCCTTATAATACATGAGTGATACTCAGAATTCCCTGTATAACTCAGCCTGCAGCCTTGTGCCTTTATATGGCCACAGAACAACCCCTCAGTGACTCCTAATATCCTTATCATTTACAGTAGGGGGTACATTATCCCTTATAATACACGAGTGATACTCAGAGTTCCCTGTATAACTCAGCCTGCAGCCTTGTGCCTTTATATGGTCACAGAACAACCCCTCAGTGACTTCTAATATCCTTATCATTTACAGTAGGGGGTACATTATCCCTTATAATACATGAGTGATACTCAGAGTTCCCTGTATAACTCAGCCTGCAGCCTTGTGCCTTTATATGGTCACAGAACAACTCCTCAGTGACTTCTAATATCCTTACCTATATAATATAATGAGGTTGATGCTGCTCTATAATATATACCGTGAGACTCTGTTCACCCTGCCTGTCTTAGTAGGGTAAACGTTTTCCAATCTCCTTAGGTCTTAGAGCAGTTAATTAAAGTTGTTCTGTTCCAACTCATTATAACATGCTATAAATACTATATATATATATTCATATAAATACTAATAACCCTTGTCTTGTGTTTGTAATGAGAAAAATGAAATTACTTTTAAAAAAACACTTTTTCCTCTTATATTGGAAGGAGCGATTACTTGGAAATCTTAATCAAACTTCTGTAATTGGGTTCAGATTGGGATTTGTCTTGTCACCAATTAACTGTTTTTCACTGGAAATTATGCAGTCGAAAATTCATTGGTCTCTTTTAATTGGAAGTACGGGGATTTGCATAAAGTTGTTTAGCGCTTAAATAAGGCATATTAGAAGGGAAAACGCAATGCGGGAAGAGAGGCTCCGTCGGATAGAGAGTGGGAGGGTTACAGCGGTAGTGAAGGCTGATTTATAATCCTGTTGTCAGACTCTCGGGCTAATCGTGTTCCAGACAGCAGAGAGAACATTGACTTTGTTTAGTAAAGTTACATCTTTTAAAGATAAAGGTACTGGTGCTAATTCGGCATTTAGGTTCAGCCTTGTCTAAGCTTCCATTGTTTCTAGATCGGCCACAACCCACCTTAAAAAAGATCTAGTGTTCTAAATGTAGAGAACACTTGACGGAGACAAGACGACCAGTATCAGCAGAAGACTTGGGGATCGGTTGACTCGTCAATCGGACTGGCTGGAAAATTTTGCTTTTAAAGCAAACTGTTAGTGCTGAAATATCAGATATAGGTAGAATTCTATTGTTTCTACCTGTATATCTGACTATTCATTTCAGTTAGTATTGCAATGCAAACAAATGATCTTTCTGGTAAAAGGAAAGATCGTAATTGTAACATCTTTTACCACCATAAGCCTCTAAGGATAATGGAGACATTCAGGTGATTTGAGCACAGTGTTCAATGCCTATAAGACCCCTTCATGCACCATTGAAGGTGCCATTATGTTTGTGGTTTAGAAAAGAAAAGGCCAAACAACCCATTTCCAAGCCTCGTTGTTCACCAACTATGGGGAAACTTCAGTTCCTTAAAGGCAATAAACAAGGGAAATACTTGGCACTTTTAAAAGGGCTAGAGTGGAATGCACATACTGGGCCCATAGTTCAGGGGTCCCCAACCACCGGGCCGCGGCCCACACTCCTGCACTGGGCCGCCGAGCACAGTGCGCAAAAATGAGGCACGACAAATTGGACGCCGGCATGCCAAAATTGGACGCCTGCACGTCCAAATTTGCTGCCGACCCCGCAGACCCCGGCCCTGACCCCTACCGACCCCACCCCGCGACCCCATCCTCTACCCCACCCCCCCGGTCCTCGCAAAAGAAAACAATTTTGGCACAAGTTCACGGTCCAAAAAAGGTTGCGAACCCCTGCTATAGTCTACTCCTGTAAAGCCAATGAGTACTTGTACTTGAGCCAGCAATACTTCCAGGTATGGTATGTTACCAGGCCTTCAGTCTACCCAGCCAGTTGACCTAAGTTATGTTGCCTTGACTCTCTTCTGATGCTGGAATTTAAGTGCTGAATCTTTCAATGTCACAGTAGATAACCAGTTAGCACTATTCAGCAAGCTAACCCTCCCACCCCTATAACTTACTTGGCAGTTTCCAATATTACATGGTGCCAAACTTGATGGGGCTTTGTTCTTTAAATGCCCGTTTTCTTCTAAGAAAGGGGAAAGAGATATTGGGGCAGATTCACTAAAGGACGAAGTGGCTAATGCTAGCCACAATTCACCACCAGGGACATCGCCAATTCACTAACAGGCATCAATTCGCTAGCGAAAGAGACAGTCAATAGCATTCGCACTCTATTGCCAGGCGACTTTTTGCTGTGGCGAATGGTCGTTACTCTGCAAATTCAGAAAAGTGCAAGTTTTACTGAAACTTACCTCTTTCGCAAGTGGTATCTTCAAGCATTCGCTTGAAGATAATAAAAAGACGTCTTTACAACTTTAAATTACCTGCCCTATGCAAATTGACCTAAGCGCAAGATCACTAGTGAATTGTCGCTAGGCACAAATAGGGATGTAGCGAACTGTTCGCCGGCGAACTAGTTCGCGCGAACTTCGACTGTTCGTGTCCGCCGCAAGTTCGCGAACGTCGCGCGACGTTCGCCAATAGGCGTTCGCGTCAAAAATCGTTCGACCATTCGACCATTCGATTCCTTCGACCGCTAAAATCGAAGGATTTTCGTTCGAATCGAACGATCGAAGCCATTGGATTGAATTAAATCATTCGATCGAATGGCTTCGATCGTTCGATTCGAACGAAAATCCTTCAATCGAACGATTAAAATCCTTCGATCGTTCGAATCGAACGATTTTCGGATGTTCGAAGTTCGCAAACTGTTCGCGAACTGTTCGCATTTTTTGCCGGTGTTCGCGAACGGCGTTCGCGAACACATACTCGGCGGTTCGCTACATCCCTAGGCACAAACGAATGCTAGCACATGTTCACTATTAAATGCTTGCAATGCTGAAGTAACGCTAGCGAAAAGTCGCCAGCATTTGATGCCCGGGACGAAACTTTGCATATTAGTGAATTGGCATAGTCGTAGCACATTCACGTCTGGCGAAGTGGTGCGAGGTGTGCTAAGCAAGATTCGCCCGTTAGTGAATCTACCCCATTGAAGGTTAAAGAGAATGAATGGGGCAGGATTGAGTCAAAGAATGATTGAAAAGCCAAGGGGAAGGAGAGAGTCTGAGACTCAGAGAGAAGAAGAAAGAGGTTGGAAAGGGTTTCAGAGTAGAAATGAAGAAGAGATCAGATATACACAGGAGGAAGGTTGAAAGAGTATAAGTTCTCGTATTATTTTATTCTCATAAAAATTGGAACAGAAAGGAGAGTCCTAGGGTTCCTGATCACCTTTCCCCAATCTGACACTGGTTACAGAAACCATAGTGGATCCAAATTCATTCCCACAAACAGGAATTCTGCAACACATCCCAACACCCTGGGACCAATTTCCCCATCTCTATGTTTATTTTAACCAGGCGAATTTCTCAGTGGCTGCAGTCAGCTCACACATGCACGATGCAGCACTCTTTATCAATATGAATTCTATCAGCGAGTGAGACCAACCCCCGGCCAAGCAATCTGTCATTTTCTTGTCTACTGCAGCCTGGATTCCAGCCGCATTAATTGCTTAGAAACCCAGGGAAGCAAATGGATAGTTCTTATTCTGAATGTTTTTCTATATCCCCATGTAAGGGGAAACATTAATTTGAAAATTGGCCATTGGCAAGAGGAGAATAGCCTGGCCATTAACTAACTAGAGAAGTAAATGTATTTCCTGCTTTAAGAAAAATAATGGAAAACCAATGTTACTGATACAAAAAGGTATATTTTTCCTCTTTCTGCCTTTCTTCCTTGGGCAGATTATAGCGGACACAACATGGAGCCTTCTGCTGAAAACAGCTAAGTGTCCACTTAAGGATTAAAGCAGGAGGGAGCCTTAAGTAGGGAAAGATGAGACTTGTAAACTATAAATTAAACTGATTATCACAATAAGCAGCAGCGGCTGGGCAGACTGGGTATGTGTGATCCATCAGAGCTCAGTGGAATAAATTCTATCCTGCCGACTGCGCCAATAACTCACTCAGAAATAGAACAAAAATGCTGCTTTTAGCTCTAGCCATTGGATAAATGATGGCTATAGGTGACCAGTCAGGACATAAACATAAATAGTAGGCTAGGGAAGGGAATGCATAGATCTTCCAACCAGGGGACCCTATTAAACCCAACATCTATAATGGCTTCATTCATCCTACGTAGTGATGGGAAATCTGTGGCAAAAAATTTGCAAAACGGATTGAAGTCAATGGGCGACAATTTTTTTATGTGTGCAACTATTTGGTCCAAATGCATTAAAGTCAATGGACGTCCGAATAATTTTGAGGCATGTCAATGTCTTTTGGGATTTTTTGGCAGTGGCGAATTCGTGTCTGGTAAATTTAATCGTCCATCACTAATCCTGTATAAAAAAAGCTGTACTCTTCCTTTTTTCTTGCTTCTCCCTTGGCCTTTGTTCTCCCTTCTGGCTCTTTTTTTCTCATTCTTTTCTCTCCTACACGTGTCTCCCATAAAGATGACAACTAACCTCGTGTCGTAGGATGATAATGATCCACGCTGGGTATTTCTCACAACTTATTTCATGTTACCACTTAGAATTAAGAGTAATTACTGTAGGTTTAGATCAGTCTTTGACTTGACCGTCCTGATGACATGGGGTTAGTTGACATCTCTGTCCCACCCTCTTCTCTCCTTATCTAATCTGTACAGTCAGTTACTCCTTCAATTATTTTTGATGCATTCTTATTCTTATTCTCCTCCACTTATTTGCCATCTCTTTCATTTCTCATCAGCTTTCTACGTTTCACCCTTTTCTCTTCTGTACCTTTCTCTCTTCTGTTCTCCACTGCAGGTTTGTGAATATCACCTGGGTCTGTGAAATATAACTGCTTCCAACCTCAGTTGCTCTGCTTCAAGAACACCATCTATTGGCTGGACAGCTCAACCATTTTTCACATGGCTCATGCCAGTGGCCTATAAAGTTTCACAAAAATCAATGTTTTTTTGCCCTGCTGCAAATTACGGTACCATGTTCCTGTAACTTAATTGTCCCTTACCCTAGTTCCCCTACCTTCATTCTTCCCTTATACTTGAGCCTCTACCCAGTGTGTGTTGCTAATTTGTTAGCTAGTCTGTTCCTACATCTATATCTTCCTGATCCACCTGAGTGTGCCTTGCCTGGTCCTTTATCTCCTTGTTCCACCAATTTTTAATCATTTTTACTGCCTTACAACCTTGATCTACTACCTTATTCCACTACCAGTGCTGCTCTCCTACCCAACATTTTCCCTCAAGCTCTTTCGATACCAACCTTTTCCTGCTGTGGTTCGCGTCTTCTTTGTCTTTCACCCTGTTCCTCTACCATGGGTTTAACAGTATATTGTATTTTCCAAATCTCACCCTTAGTGTTCCTCTCCTTCTGTTTTGACCCCATTTCTGGTGCAGCCCCACAGTCTGGGAACCAATCATCTACCTCCTACTTTATACCTTTCTGCACTAGCTTTGTCTTTATCTAACTTGCTGCACCTTTCCACTTTTGTAAAAATTGACCCAACCTTAAAAGCAGGATGGACCTGTATTAGGGTCCTACCCCCAAATGATAAAACCATAAAATTCCCTTGCCCAGTCTCCACCTTGTTTTGCAATGTATGGTGGAAAAGAAACATCATATCCCGGCTCTATTTGCATTCCCCGTATCCCAGAAGATGTTAATGTAGTTCACAGCTGGAGACTGACACCCGCAGTGACTGAGACAATATAATGAGTTTCACGCTGACCTTCACTTTTACAGTTTCGGTGACACACTGGGGTAATTTGTGTTATACACAGTCTGTCAGTGTTATCTCCTCTGATTACTGAACAGGCTGATGTTTGTAGAGTTGATAGGAGAGAACCTACATTGACTCCAGCCTTGGTCACAAACACCAAGAGGTCGGCGCTTATAGACAGTTAAATCTGGTGTTGCACATGGAGACAATAGAACTTCCCTTCCTATTCAGTAATTTTTCATTGCTCCAGTTGTGCTGCCACAAATCAGATACAATTGCCAGGATCCTTGTTGAATAATAACATCTAAAGCAGTGGTCCCCAACCAGTAGCTCACGAGTAACATGTTGCTCACCAACCCCTTTGATGTTGCTCCTCGTGGCATCAAAGCAGGTGCTTATTTTTGAATTCCTAGCTTGGAGGCAGTGCCCGGCCAAGCTGGTCAGTTGCCCTAGGCAACCCGACCGACCATGCCTCCTCTCCTAGTAGCATGACCAAATAAGCCCAAGTGACACGCTCATGCGTGGAAGAGGAGCCTCACGCGCATGTGCGGAAGAGTGCACACACTAAAGCACGCAGAAGAGTACGCTGCAGTTGATGAGAAACAAGGGTTAGAACTAGGGAAAGGTATCAGAAGAGGTACGTACCTGGCTCCCCTCTACCATTGCGCCCTAGGCACGTGCCTCTTCTGCCTACCCCTAGTTCCAGCCCTGCTTGGAGGCTAGTTTTGGTTGTATAAAAACCAGGTGTACTGCCAAATAGAACCTCCTGTAGGCTCCAGTCCACATAGGGGCTACCAAACAGCCAATCACAGCCATTATTTTGCATCCCTAAGGACTTTCTCATGCTTGTGTTGCGCTCCAACTTTTTTTACATTTAAATGTGGCTCACGAGTAAAAAAGGTTGGGGACCCCTGATCTAGAGGATACCTACACCTAGTCCAAGATCTCAGATTGAGGTCTCAGCACCTGGGCCCTATGGGCCCCACATGACTACAAGACTCGCCAAAGACAACCCGTGCCCCACATATAATAAAGCAATAAGCTGCCTAAGAGCCACTTAAGGTAAAATTACTCTTAGAAGCCATACTTATAAATAACCTATTCTCCTTCAAGAGGAGGTTCACCATCAAGTTATCTTTTAGTGTGTTGTAGAATTACTAATTCTAAGCAACTTTTCAATTGAACTTATTTTTGTTAATTATTTGTCTTCTTCTTCTGAATCTTTCCAGCCTACAGATGGTGGTCACTGACCCCATCTGAAAGCAAATGCTCTGTAAAGCCATTATTATCGCTATTTTTATTATTATTATTATTATTATTATTTTTTCTGTTCAGGCCTCTCCGATTCATATCCCAGTCTCCAGTCTCTATTCAAATCAATGCATGGTTGCTAGGGTAATTTGGATCCTAGTAACAGATTGCTGAAATAGCACACTAGAGAGCTGCTGAATAAAAAAAAAAAACACAAATGGTAAAAAAATTAAAACCATTTGCAAATGATCTTCTGATATCATTCTCTACGCCATACTAAAAGTTCGTTTGAAGGTGAACAACACCCTTTAAAATGAAATCAGACAAAATAATTGTGATTAGACTTTGTTTCCTTAAATTGTTTTGATTACAGTGATCAAGCAGAGTGGCCCATAAACAGCAATCATTTCTTTCTAAATAAACCTTTATAGTGCCAAACCATTCTGACCACTTGATGTCTTAAATCTAATCCCCGTGCCCATGTGGGCTTATTACTAACGGCGAGCACTTGGGTAAACAAGATGCCACTTCTGCACTGCAGTATGTGACTGTATAACAAACACTTCCATCAGCGGAAACAATTACACAAGTCTCTGTGCAGGTTCCATAGAGCTTCCCACAAGACATATTCAGATATCAGTTATGAGGCATTAGATGGCGGCCCTTCTTGTTCAAAGCAAAGTGGGACTGGAAGCATCAGGCTACAGATGGTGGTGAAATCTCTTCCATTCCTCTTGTCCCCACTAAGGTGTATTTAAAGATTTTTTTTGTAGTCTGTACATGAAAAAAGATGCTGATACACGTGGGAAGGGAAGCGGAGAGCGTTTCAAAACAAAATATTGGAAACATTTTCTAGAAAATTCATCAGTAAGATGAAGGAAAAATAGATGCATGTGGACCAACATCATTTCATGTTGAGATATGTTCCGACCCAAGAACTATTGATGCTCTAGACCCTTGAAATTGGTCAGTCTGAAGCAGTGGTTTCCAGACTTGTTTGGTCAAAAGTAGTACTTGACGTAGAGTCCTGCACTCCTGTGCAAAGCAGTGGGGTTTCAGGCAAAAAGACCCTGATTCTCTGCCAGTGCAGTAAGTCCACAAGCAATTGGCTGGGTACCCGACAAAAATGTGGGCTTGATCCCTCTAAGTCTTCCTTGTGGATCTGCCGGTTTTTTAATTTTTTGTGTTTCGTGTGCCCCCTGGGTCAGAAGGGTAATTGCCCTATTGCGGGTCGGGTAGCGGATCAGTGGGGGAAAATTGAGTTTGTGGGTCCCGCTTGCTGTCATAGGTAGCGGGTATGTTTCGGGTATGGGTATCAGAAAATAGACCCATGCAGGGCTCTAATTTGAGGTCCAAAATCTGGCCCTTAGCTCATAACAAAAATGGTCCTTTGAGACACATGAGGCAAAGTGTGGTTTGCACCTCACACTGGATTCAGACCAAGGGAAGAAGTACCTGGTTATCTAAAATGTCCCCCAAAATTATAAACATTGATGCATCAGCCATTAAAACATCTGCAGTGTTTGCCTTAAAACAAACTCCTTTGAACAAGGGCTTCCAAGAGTTTCTAACAAAGCAAACACTACACCCTAAAGGCGGCGAAACACCATCTGGCCTAATGATCGTATATTGTACCAACACCTTCCCAATGTTTTGCCCTGGGAAGCAACCCCACAGTTTGGGTCTCACTTGTCTAGACATTTGAATATTTCAATGATCAAGTTGTTTAGAGGTTGGACTTTCTGAAGGTCTGGTAGAACACTGGTCTGTAGTGAGTGATCCAGTTGACTGAAGACATGGTGGCCTAGACGTGAGTATTCCAATGCTCTCACTGACTAAAGGTTGATCTAGATGTTCCAGTCATTCTAAACTGTTAAATATTCCACAGGTTCAGCCAGATGTCTGACTATTCTACTGCTCTGTTGAAGCACATCATGATCTGGTTCCATTCGCTTTGTTACACATGGATAGACACAGCAAACATTATTACAGTGGGTCATATGTCACAGTTAATACATCTCGGAAGACAGAACTCAAGATTCTTCTTGCACAACAAAATACAATCCTAAGAATATGTTACAGGTATTGGCTTGTCAAAGAAAGTCATCAAAGCCAGGCTTCAAGTAGAAGCTCCACTGACCCTAAGCATGCACCTTCCCCTAATACAGAGTTTCTTCCATAATCAGGAGCCCTAAATAAGAGATTGATGGTTTTTCATGAATAATCAGACCCAATGGACATATTCTTCAATACCCAGTGGCCTCACTAGCCCTACTTATGACCTTTCTCATGATATACGGTTTCCCTTCAATGTGTGATATTTTCATCAATACACAGTGACTTCCATTGACCCTGATAATGACCAATCACATAATTTACTTTATTTAACTATTGGCATATTGGACATTTTTCTCAACGTAAAGAGGCCTTATTAGCACCAACTGGACCCTCGACTGCTGTTGACCTTGGTAAGACAAAAAAGGAATCTAAGACTATAAACAACATGACCCTGAACCCAATTAACTAATGAAGTCTCAAGTTTGGGGGAGATTTTCAATGAAATATTCCCCATCACCAGTCTTAAAATTTCCTTATAAACATATGAAGCCCAGCGTCTACTCTTTTGTACCTTCAATTTGAAGGACCTGGAAATCATGGGTGAAAGTATAACGTAAGTAAAGGTGACCATACACATAGACAGGGGCGCTTCACCAATGAGGCGAGTTGAGGCTGTCGCCTCAGACGGCAGCACCCCACTATGTACCAGGGGCGGCAAAAATGCCGCTCCTGGTACTTTAAGAGACGAATTTCCGTATTTCAAACTGGAAATTCGGCTCTTCTAGCACAGAGAGCGCAGTTAGGCTCTCTGTGCAAGCGTACTGGCCTTCTCTGCCACCCTCGTGGACCCCCCTGGACCCCCTTAGGTGCAAAAAGGTAAGCGCACAGGGGAGCGGCGGCAGCAACTGCTGCTCGGGAGGCGGAGGGGCCAGGATCGCCCCTGCACATAGAGATACGCTTGTTTGACGATTTTGCCTTCAATGTGGGCGATATAAGGCTGATTTGATTGTGGGCTCTAGGGCCCAACGATCGGATCATAATGAAAGCAATACCGGTGGTCGGATCTGACGGGATTTTTACCCCTGTCGGATCAACATCTGACAGGCTCTTGGCCAGATATGGATCGGGGAAGTCAGTCGGAGGGCCCCCCCACACAGGCCAATAAGCTGTCGGCAACTTTTATCGGTCCATGTATGGCCACATTAAGATAATGTACACCTTTCACTTTATATATGTTGTACCTTTTACTAAATTTGTTCTTGGATGACAAAGTTATAGTATTTTTTTATCATTTTTTTTATATTTGTCTTAACTGGAAATATTAATAGATTATATAATAATACATATATATTATATATAATATTTATAATATTATTAATATATGTGATTACTCCTATTTAAAGGGCATGTAAAGGCAAAAAAATAATATCCCATTATTACTTTCTTCAATCAAAAAGAAACCTATCTCCAATATACTTTAACTATAAAATGTGTACCGTTTTTATAAGAAACCTGACTGTATGCAGTGAAATTCTCCCTTCATTTACTGCTGTGGATAGGAATTGTCAGACGGTCCCTAACTGCTCTGCAGGGAAACAATCATACTTATGAACAGCAGGGGGAGCCACGCCTTACTTCCCAGCCATGCAGAACTCAAGCAGCTTTGTTTGTTTCCCTGTAGAGCAGTTGGCGACTGTGTAGAGTAGTGAGGTGTGGGCCGGCCTAATACCTGCGGGTCGGGCGGGTTCAGGCCGACCTTGCACCCCTCTTTCCGGATCACGGGCAGGTGCGGGTTGAGCTCTTCCGACTGCTCTTTGCAACCTTACAAATGCCGGCTTTGACTTCCGGGTTGAACTTTTATGGGAACGTGCCTGTGCGCCCTGTCCCTTTTGTGACATCATCTGAGGGGTGATGACGTGTCTATAAAAGTTCAACCCGGAAGTCAAAGCCGGCATTTGTAAGGTTCATTTTTTAAATAAAGTATATTGGAGATAGATTTCTTTTTCATTGAAGAAAGTAATTTTTTTGCCTTTACATGCCCTTTAAATAGGAGTAATCACATGTAATTTCCAGTTGAGACAAATCACTCTACACTAGTGATGTGCAGAAGATCCCGACCCGCACATCACTAGTGTAGAGAGATTTTCCAACTCCAGCTGCAGGGACAAAGATCATGGAGCCAGATTTAAACAGATAAACTGGGATTCTATTTGGAGGATTATTTTGCTGCAGCCACTGGTTCTGCAGAGTTGGAGAAAGTTTATATTAAACAATACAAAAACTATAAAATCCACATTAGATTACATGACAACACAGGACCCAGTGCAGTCTGTATATTCTGATTATTAATCAGTCTCGCTGTATCGGCTTCTGGCAGATATTATTTGACTTGTGCTGTTTTGATCATTTATGACGATCCCTAAGCAGCCCAGACCACACTGAGCATGTGCACAGTCTTGGTCTTGCAAAGATGTATAACAAAGTTACAAGATGGTGACCCCCTGTGGCCAACTTTGAAAGCATAAATCATTTGTTTGATTAGGCTTGTGGTTCATGTTTGTTTAGTATATAAAATACAGCTTTTCTAGCCTTATTGTATCTTAGACTTTATTTTCCCTTTAATTGTTTTCCATGGGTGGCCCCAACTGCTGGCAGTTTCAGCTTTGCTTTCTGGCCTCAGCCATATTATCTACATCTAGTGGTATTTCCCTTTACTGAACATGGACCAACAAAGTCGTGCTCTCCAGTAGGGAGTAATGATATTCAGCTCCACAACTCGGTGTGCCCTGGGGAGATGTGATCTAACAAGTGGATGAGTCTATTGCAAAGGTGCCGATAAGCAGACGGTTGTGACATTTCTAATCATAACTGAAAAGCCATTAAGCCCACAAACCCCATTCCAGCTTGGCACGGAGGTGAAGAGACTAAATCACAGGAGGGGCACAATTTCACTTGGAAAAGGGGGGGCAGTGATTTGTGTGTAACAGCAGCAGGGACCAGCCATCAATCCTTCCTTATGTTCAATCCAGAGCAACGTGCAGCACATATATCTGTAATCAAGGCAACTCGGGGTACAGGGAGACATTAAACCCCCAAATCTCCCTTTTATTTATGTCTTTCTTTATTCCTAACCAATTCAATACTGACACACGCTTTAATAACCCCACTCACCCCACCCCGACAATACTCTTTTTGAATGCAACGATGAATAGGAGAGAGAACACAAAAGAGAATGAAAATATACAAAAAGAGAAAAGGGAAAATATACAAAAATGAAACCCATAAAAGCAAGTTTGCCCGGTTGTTGAGATTTACAATATAGTAAAGGTGTAGGATCCGTTATTCGGAAACCCATTATCCAGAAAGGATGCCTCCCATAGACTCCATTATAATCAAAATAATCCAGATTTTTTTTTGATTTCTCTGTAATAAACAGTAACTTGTACTTGATCCCAACTAAGATATAATTAATCCTTATTGGAAGCAAAACCAGCCTCTATTTAACGTTTACGTGATTTTCTAGTAGACTTAGACGAAGATCCAAATTACGGACAGATCCCTCATCTGGAAAACCCCGAACATTCTGGATAACAGGTCCCATACCTGTAGGGGTAAGGGATCCGTTATCTGGAAACCCATTATCCAAAAAAAGGCTGCTTCCCAAAGACTCCATTATAATCAAATAATCCAGTTTTTTTTTTTGATCCACGATTTCTTTTTTTCTCTTTAATAAACAGTCGCTTGTACTTGATCCCAACTAAGATATAATTACTCCTTATTGGAATCAAAACCAGCCTATTGGCTTTATTTAATGTTTATATGATTTTCTAGTAGACTTAAGGTATGAAGATCCAAATTACAGACAGATCCCCTTATCTGGAAAACCCCATATATTCTGGCCAACAGGTCCCATACCTGTATGGCTAAGGGATCCATTATCCGGAAACCCATTATCCAAAAAGGCTGCCTCCCATACACTCCATTATAATCAAATAATCCAGATATTTTTGATCCATGATTTCTTTTTTCTCTGTAATTAACAGTGCCTTGTGCTTGATCCCAACTAAGATATAATTAATCCTTATTGGAGGCAAAACCTATTGGGTTTATTTCATGTTTAGTAGACTCATGGTACGAAGGTCCGAATTACAGACAGATCCCTCATCCACAAAACCCCAAACATTCTGAATAACAGGTCCCATACCTGTTTAAGTTGATTTAAAGAGAAATATCCAGTTAACTTGGCAACTTAATTTTAGGTCTCCCAACATATCCAGAGTTTTTCCTGTTTTACCAATAGTTATTGAAATTGCTCATTATTAGTCCCCTATCCCTCCTGGGCCCCCCTGCAGCCGCAGGGTCTGCTACCTCTGTAGTAACACCCCTGGGCATGATTCAGGCAATTTTTACTAGGGATGCACCGAATCCACTTTTTTGGATTCGGCCGAACCCCCGAATCCTTTGTGAAAGATTCGGCCGAATACCGAACCGAATCCGAACCCTAATTTGCATATGCAAATTAGGGGTGGGAAGGGGAAACCATTTTTTACTTCCTTGTTTTCTGACAAAAAGTCACGTGATTTCCCTCCCCGTCCCTAATTTGCATATGTAAATTAGGATTCGGATTCGGTTCGGCCAGGCAGAAGGATTCGGCCGAATCCGAATCCTGCTGAAAAAGGCCGAATCCTGGCCGAATCCCGAACCGAATCCTGGATTCGGTGCATCCCTAATTTTTACCCCACCAGAGAAATCACAAGTGGGAAATTATCTTCAACACAATCATTCAATCAAGTGACTAAGAGCTAACACTCCATTGAGACTGGGGGAGATGGGAAGCCGCAGCAGAGGAGGATTCCAGAGTAATATGAAAGTAAAAAATGCTAATTATAATATCCATCGCACAACCCTTGTCTCTCCATACTGTAATGGCCTCATATAATAATAACCTTTCACATGGAGGGTGTAGAGGGAAACAGACGCTTTGTGACAACTGCGCCTCTGCCCCCTTTCTTGAAGGATAATTACGAAGCCTCCACTGTGCTGCCATCGGGCGAGAGGAATAATTATCAAGCGACGCTCAGGAAAAGAGATGTCACAAACAAGTTACATCGGGGTCAAGCGAGTGGCCACATTACTAACTCCTGTGGAAAAGGTGCTTGTGTTTATATATATTTATATATAGAGAGGATATTGGGGGAGAGGCAACAGCACTGTCTCTCACCTTCCCACCAGGGACTAGAGGAGCCGCTGATCCCAAAAACACAGGTGGGCGGCCCATCTATTTTTTTTAATAGAAAGTTTGGGGCCCTCATTCCCCACTATTGTGGGAAGCTGGACAGATCTGCTGCATTGGAATGAAATCCTCTCTATCCTGAGTTCCAATTGGGATTCCTTAACTCCAAACTAACTGACCAGCGTCGGACTGGGATATCTGGGCCCACGGCCTTCATGGGCCCCATGGACCACCGACTCTACCTTGGCAGGACCCAATCACAGTGCAAGGGACGTATGTCACATATGGGGGGAGCAGTGAGAGGTTGGCCGCCGGGTGGAGGGCCCATTCATTTCATACGGAGGCCCCTTTGAAGGAACAGTTCAGTGTAAAAATAAAAACTGGGTAAATTAGATATTCTGTGCAAAATAAAAAATGTATCTAATATAGTTAGTTAGCCAAAAATGTAATGTATAAAGGCTGGAGTGACTGGATGTGTAACATAATAGCCAGAATACTACTTCCTAGTGATGGGCGAATTTGCGCCGTTTTGCTTCGCCGAAAAATTTGCGAATTTCCAGAAAAATTTGCGAAACGGCGAAAAATTAGCAAAATTCCACCGTCCATTTTTTTGGACGCCGGCGACATTTTTTCTCTTGGTTTCCACTGATTGGTTACCAGGCAGTGACCAATCAGTGACTTAAGGTCTGTTTGTGTTTGAATCTGAGCTGAATGCTGAGGATCAATTACAAACTCACTGAACAGTTATGTCCCATGTGGCTCCCCTTATAGTCACTGACTAACTCAGAGTTAGAGAGCTGAAAAGCAGGAAGTAGTGTTCTCAGGGTCGGACTGGGGGGCCCAGGGGCTGATGTCTCAGGGCCCCCCGACCCTGCCGCAAATCTCCCTTCGGACCCCGGCCACAGCCCAGCCCAGTCCAACCCTGAGTGTTCTGGCTATAATGTTAGACACCCGCTCACTCCAGCCTTTATACTAGGAGTGCCCATACTTTACTAATGCGAGGTCTACTTTTAGCGATGTTGTCCCATTATGATCTACATCCATAAAAGCTTTCTTAGCATTCTGCTCCATGGCAAATATTACTTAAATATTATATTGATTTATGGGAAAAATATATTGCTATATTTAACAAACACCATTTCCTTGTGTAACCTTAACATAATAAATATCTGAATGAAAAGCATGAAACGGGAGGGTGATTTGTTGATCTGATCACCAGCTAAAGGGCTACTTGTACATCCCGATCTACCTTTTTGGGCACCCCTGCTTTATACATTACATTTTTGGCTAACTAACTATATTAGAAACATTTTTCTATTTACCCACTTTTTATTTTTATACTTAACTGTTCCTTTAAGTCCCTCGCCTGGTGGACCCCTAAACGCTCAAATCTGACCCTGTAACTGACTGACAGTCGATGGAGCATAATCATAATTGCAATTCCCCAATGGCAAATGAGCCTTAGGTGTGAGGAGGGGGAAACATGCATCAAGAGCTAAAGCATATGAACTGTGTCTTACTTCCCCTTTAGGAAACAGCATTTCCTGTACTTCCCCTAAATGAAGGCATGTATTAATTATTAGAAGCTTGCACAAACAAAGATAAGCGATGCCGTCTCATAAATAACCACCTGCAAAGTGACAACGCATTGATTATTGCAGATTTACCGGCTCCTCCTGCACCGTAGGAAAATCATTCGGAAAAAATGCTGACCAGCAGGAGGTAGATTTGAAATATGCGGATACCAATGATTTTGACGGATGAGGGTGATTGTGTCTTCTGGAACGTTATATTACTGCCTTCCCCCAATCACTCATGGCCTTAAAGGGGAAATAAAGTCTAAAATAGAATAAGGCTAGAAATGCTGTATTTTGTATACTAAACATAAACATGAACTGACTGCACCACAAGCCTAATCAAACAAATGATTTATGCTTTCAAAGTTGGCCACAGGGGGTCACCATCTTGTAACTTTGTTATACATCTTTGCAAGACCAAGACTGTGCACATGCTCAGTGTGGTCTGGGCTGCTTAGGGATCGGCATAAATGATCAAAACAGCACAAGTCAAATAATATCTGCCAGAAGCCGATACACAAGACTGATTAATAATCAGAATATACAGACTGCACTGGGTCCTGTGTTGTCATGTAATCTAATGTGGATTTTATAGTTTTTGTATTGTTTAATACAAACTTTCTCCAACTCTGCAGAACCAGTGGCTGCAGCAAAATAATCCTCCAAATAGAATCCCAGTTTATCTGTTTAAATCTGACTCCATGATCTTTCTCCCTGCAGCTGGAGTTGGAAACAGTAAAGGGGATGTAAAGGCAAAAATAAAATCCAATACAAATCTCTACACAGTCGCCGACTGCTCTACAGGGAAACAAACAAAGCTGCTTGAGTTCTGCATGGCTGGGAAGTAAGGCGGGGGCTCCCCCTGCTGTTCATAAGTATGATTGTTTCCCTGCAGAGCAGTTAGGGACCGTCTGACAATTCCTATCCACAGCAGTAAATGAAGGGAGAATTTCACTGCATACAGTCAGGTTTCTTATAAAAACAGTACACATTTTTTAATTAAACTATATTAGAGATAGGTTTCTTTTTCTTTAACAAAAGTAAAGATGGGATTTTATGTTTTTTGCCTTTACATGCCCTTTAAGGAGATGCAGTAAGTTCCAGTTCAGCAGCACATGCTCAAGGAAGGCAGTTGGCGGAAAGGAGAGATTTGCAGGGCCACAAGCTGACAAAACCCTAATATATATATATATATATTAAGTAGGTAATGCAACAGAGGACTGGGACCCTGTATTATATTGAAGCATGCATTAAACCATCATGGGCTGCTTTGTTTCTGTTTCCTAGGGGTTAAAGGGGACATAAACCTTCTGAAAACGTGTTTGCACCCCCCTCCCCATGCTCTTTTAAGTTGGGCAGTCCAACTTAAATTATGGATGCCGTTGAAAAATAAATTAAATTTTTCCCAGAGCTGATCATAAGAACAAATTCTCATTGGACGATTGTCTTGTGTGAAAGGTCTGTCCTGGTGGGGAAACATTTTATGAGCAGCGTTGCTTTAAGAATTCAAATTGAATGTTGCTAAACTGCAGCTCCCTGTGCAGGTAATTGTAGTCCAGCAACACTCATATACAGTGTCAGACTGGGAAAAAAAAACCCTGGTGGTCCCCAATCCTCATGGGATGTTTTTCTTAACCAATGGGGTTATTCATTTAGCTTTCATTATGTCTCTATTATAGTTTTTGAATTACTTGCCTTCTTCTTATTCTTTCCAGCATTCAAATGGGGGGTCACTGACCCCATCTTATAACCAATGCTCTATAAGGCTACACATTTAGGGGCAGATTTATCAAGGGTCGAATTTTGAGGTGATGCAAGTTTTTTTAAACTACCATCAACTCGAAATCAGAATAAAAAAAGACCAATCGAAATTTATGAAAACATCTGGAGAGTGAATAGGCTGTATTCGATCGAATTAGATTCAAAGTATTTTTTTTTTTAAAAAAAAGTCCACCAAATGACTTCAAATAGGTTCTAGGAGGTCCCCCATAGGCTAAAACAGCAATTCGGCAGGTTTTAGATGGCGAATGGCCGACGTCGAATTTTTAAAGAGACAGTAGATGATATTCAAATTTTTTTCAAATCCAAATCGAATTTGGACTATTCCCTAGTCGAAGTACACTAAAAAATTAGCTCGGAATTCAAATTTAAAAATTAAATTTTTTAATTCAACCCTTGATAAATCTGCCCCCTATTGTTATTGCTACTTTTTATGACTCCTCTTTCTATTCAGGCCTCTCCTATTTATTTTCTCTTATTCAAATCAGTGCATTGGTTGCTAGGGGAAATTTGGACTCCAGCAACCAGATGGCTGAAATTGCAAACCGGAGAGCTGCTGAATAAAAAGCTAAATATATAATAAAAAATGAAAACCAAATTGCAAATTGTCTCAGAATATCCCTCTCTACATCATAATTTAAAGGTGAACAACCCCTTTAAAATGCCAAAATATAAAAGACTTGTAAGTTGAATGTGGACGTGCCAAGATGCTGATCCTTTTTTATTATTTATGTCTTTTGAGTTATTTCGCCTTTATTTTTTCAGCAGCTCTCCCGTTTGCAATTTCAGCCAGCTGGTTGCTAGGGTCCAAGTTACCCTAGCAACCATGCATTTCTTTGAACGAGAGACTGGAATATGAATAGGGTCAAACTGTTCTTTCTGCTCAATACATTTGCAATTACCCCGGTGAAGGAAGAACATTAGGACAATATATATCATATATATAAATATATATAATTCATAAGCAAATCAACAAACCAGCGCTGAACTGTGGGCAGTGGAGCACTAAGGGGTTAATGGAGGATTCATTATCATTATTATTATTATTATGATTATCTATTCTGCATCTCACCGAACTTCAGCTTGGCAACTGCAGGCTCCCGTGAATAAATATTAGGCTACTTGAACATGATATCAAATTAGTAAAGGACGTCCAAAGGGTTTTGGATTCAGTTCTGTTATTAAGAGATTGATACTTTTTGTTCCAGCCGGCTGGACTTGCTCCTGTACAACTTAGATTTAGTGATGAGCGAATCTGTCCCGTTTCGCTTCTCTGAAAAATGTGCGAGACTGCGGAAAAATCCTCAAAACGGCGAAATGCATTGAAGTCAATGGGCGCTATACATGCGACAATTATTACGCACGCAACAATAAATGCTTTAAAGTCAATGGGCGTTTTTTCTTATGGCGACTTTTTTTGTCCTAATGTATTAGTCAATGGGATGTTTTTTCTTATGGCGTTTTTTTTTCACCTAATGCATTAAAGTCAATGGGGTGTTTTTCTTCTGGCGACTTTTTTTTGTTCTAATGCATTACTGGCAATGGGCATTGTGCGAGACTGCGGAAAAATTCTCAAAACGGAAATATTTTGCGAAACACATTGAAGTCGATGGGCGCTTTACGTGGGACAAATTAATATGCACACGACAATTTTTCTCACTCCAAATGCATTAAAGCCAATAGGCGTTTTTTCTTATGGCGACTTTATTTGTCCTAATGTATTAGTCAATGGGCATTTTTTCTTATGGCGACTTTTTTCTCTTAATGCATTTAAGTCAATGGGCATTTTTTCTTATGGCAACTGTTTTCTCCTAATGCGTTAGGGGAGGGGCACACGGGCAGATTCAGGGAGATTCAGTCGCCTGGCGACTAATCGACTCTTCTTCGGGGTGACAATCTCCCCGAACTGCCTTCCCCTGCTAAAATGAAAAATTGCCTGCACCAATGCACTCTCGGCACCAGAAGTTTCCTTGTGAGGCAACTTTGGGCGACTTCGGAAATCGAAGAGCCGCGAGTGTCACTGCGCTGGCATTTTCTCATTATAGCAGGCGGAAGGCAGTTCGGGGAGAAGAAGAAGATTAGTCGCCAGGCAACTACTGTAAATCTCCCCAAATCTGCCCATGTGCCCCTGCCCTTAAAGTCAATGGGCGTTTCTCTTGTGGCAACTTTTTTTGTTCTAATGTATTAGTCAATGGGCATTTTTTCTGATGGCGACTTTTTTGGCCTAATGCATTAAAGTCAAAAGGCGTTTTTTTTCACTGCAAATTTTGCGAAATTAAATACTTATATTCATAGGGTGCTGTGTAGGGCACCATTCAACCCATACTTGAGGGTGGCAATGCACATACATGGATAAGCTCTGCCAGTTAATTCAATACTTACTTGTTTCCTTGAGTTGGCTGTGTTCTTATTGCCTTTACCGGAAAGTTTAATAGAGTTATAGGGCTTCCCATAATGTTTGGAGCTCATTCTGCTCAGATCCTGGGGGTTAGAAGGTAAGGGATTCATGAACAATATCCTGGCTATGAGTCCATACAGAACCGTGGCCAGCACCAGTGGTATCACGTAGAAAATGGTAAAGTCCAAGAAGTAAATGGGGGTGTAGAGGTTTCTGGAAACTCGGTAGCCGCAGTTGACTTGGACGCCATCAGCAAACTTGACCTCTGTGATGTCCACCAGAAAGAACCACATGACGCAGTACATGGAGGTGAAGACCCACACGAAGGCGATGATCTTCTTGGCTCTGGACACGGTGCAGATAAATTGGGCTTTGATGGAGTGACAGATGGCGATGTACCTCTCCACGGTGAAGGCTGTGATGGAGCAAGCTGAAATGTTGATCCCCAGATACTGAAGATAAGTTATGCAGAGGCAGCCAACATAGCCATACACCCAAGAAGCCACCACTTCTGAAATGTTGGGAAGCCCAGCAGCCAGAAGGACTATCAGATCAGCAATGGCCAAGCTCACTAGGTAACAGTTAGTGGGGGTCATCATATGTTTGGTTCTTAAGACCACCAAAACGACCATTATATTGCCTGCAATTCCCACTCCACAGATCAGCAGAACAAGGGATATTGTAACCACTTGTACCTCTAGGGCATTCTGGGGCATATTCCCAAGTGTTTCATTCATTCCCGTGTCATTGATGGGCGGCATTCCTATGGACAATGTCTGGTTTTCCATGCCTGCCCAATAACCGATTCTTTTCTAGAGATCTATTAAATGTTCCCCTGTTTAAGAGTCAGATCCCCTTTGGGAATGAAAGGGCAGTTTACACACTTTAAACCCAAAGTATCTCATCAAAATCTACAACTTATAAGTCACAATCAGTTAAAAAAAAAAATAAAGGGTCTGGTTAAGTTTTCCTTTTGCATAGAAATGTCTTCATCTACCCCAAAAACTTTTAAAAAGGTGTTTTATCCAATCAGACTGAGTAAGGACAATGTCGGCTGCTTCAGTATTGTCTAGAGAGAGAGAGAGATATAAGTATCAAGCAGAGAAAATGTTACCATGTCAGGCAGCTTCCAAATGAAGAGAGAACAGTGAGATCCAGTAGAATTCAGGCTGCTCCTGCTTTGTCTTCTCAATCCCAGTTGTCTATTTGCTGCTCCTGTGCAGAGAGAGAGGAAAGTGCCGTTCAGCACCAGATCTCATCAGCACCATAGACAGCTCCCAAAGCGCAGCCGCGTCTCTGCTCCAGCCCTCGCCTCTAATAACTGAATAACTGGAGTCGCACAGAGACGCATGCGACAGACAGTTGCAGGACACCTACTTTAACCCCTCAATCTCTGCTGTGCTAAGCACAAGTGACAGAGGGGCAGGAGAGTGGATATAAGATAAAAGGAATGCGCTGGGCAAATGACATTCTGTTATACAGAGTCTCTTTCTCTTTCATTGCGCATTGGGGAAATTGGTTATTTATTGGTGCGGATAAGTCCGGGGGAAATGTAAATTCTCATCCATTGTTGTATGTTGTAAGTATGAACCTGATGGGACTTGTCAGATTGAGATATGTATATAAATATATAGTGTGATTTGTTTGTATGGAGCCCAAGCAAAGCTTCTGCCTGCTGCACAAATGATCACAGATGCCTATATATATATATATATATATATCCAGAAACTCATTATCCAGACAGCTCTGAATTACAGAAATTCCATCTCCCATAGATAGATATTTTATCCAAATAATCAAAATTTTAAAAAATTATAACCAAACAGATGCAAGCTGAGATCGAATTTATCCTTATTGGGAGCAGAACCAGCCCATTGTTTATGCCTATGTTTACATGATTTTCTAGTAAATGTAACAAATGAAGATCCAAATTACGAAAAAGATCAGTTTTCCCCAGGTCCCAAGTATCCTGGATAATAGTTTCCATACCTGTACCGACATTTGCTGACTGAAATGTACATGTTCTTTGCTTTTGGTTACATTGTATATGTGTATCAGTTATACTTATAATTGGGGCTGCCATACTTTCAAGCAGTCCTGGAGTCAGGAGGTGTGCAGCAGGAGGAGGAGTGCAGCAGCAGGAGGAGTGCAACAGGAGGAGTGCAGCAGGAGGAGTGCAGCAGGAGGAGGAGTGCAGTAGGATGAGGAGTGCAGCAGGAGGATGAGTGCAGCAGGAGGAGGAGGGGTGCAGTAGGAGGAGTACAGAAGGAGGAGAAGGAGTGCAGCAGGAGGAGGAGTGCAGCAGCAGGAGGAGGAGTGCAGCAAGAGGAGGAGTGCAGCAGGAGGAGGAGGAGTGCAGCAGGAGGAGGAGGAGTGCAGCAGGAGGAGGATGGGTTCAGTAGGAGGGGTACCGTAGGAGGAGAAGGAGTGCAGCAGGAGGAGTGCAGCAACAGGAGGAGGAGTGCAGCAGCAGGAAGAGGAGGAGTGCAACAGGAGGAGTGCAGCAGGAGGAGTACAGCAGGAGGAGGAGGGGTGCAGTAGGAGGAGGAGTGCAACAGGAGGAGTGTAGCAGGAGGAGGAGTGCAGCAGGAGGAGGAGGAGTGCAGTAGGAGGAGGAGGAGTGCAGCAGGAGGAGGAGTGCAGCAGTAGGAGGAGGAGTGCAGCAGGAGGAGGAGGAGTGCAGCAGGAGGAGTGCAGCAGGAGGAGGAGTGCAGTATTAGGAGGAGGAGTGCAACAGGAGGAATGCAGCAGGAGGAGTGCAGCAGTAGGAGGAGGAGTGCAGCAGGAGGAGGAGTAGGAGGAGTGCAGCAGCAGGAGTGCAGCAGCAGGAGGAGTAGGAGAAGTGCAGCAGGAGGAGTAGGAGAAGTGCAGCAGGAGGAGTAGGAGAAGTGCAGCAGGAGGAGTAGGAGAAGTGCAGCAGGAGGAGTGCAGCAGCAGGAAGAGAAACCTCACAGATTATTATTTTTTTATATTCTGAGAAAGAGATTGATTTCCAGCTAACCACTGCTGGTGGAGCCACTGTCACTGCTCCACCAGTACATCTGCCACTTTGAGCCATATTTTCCCAGCATGCCGAGTGTTTATTTTTGTTACCCACCTTGCCAGGCAGTAGCGGCACTCTGCTCACTCAGCTCTATGGGGTATATTTATCAAAGAGTGAAATTAGAGATCAACACGGTCCCCCTAGCGTGAAATACCGCCTCTCTCCATTCATTTCTATGGGATTTTTAAAGGTGTATTTATCAAAGGGTGAACTTTCACTTCCCCCTTTGATAAATACACCTTTAAAAATCCCATAGAAATGAATGAAGAGAGGCGGTATTTCACGCTAGCGAACCGTGTTGATCTCTAACTTCACTATTTGATAAATATCCCCCTATGTCTTTACACAGTCAATCTCTCCTGAATGCCAATAACTGGGCCAATCCGCTCGGTCTCTTACTCTCAGCAGCAACTGCCGTCGTTCATTGGCCTGAGCCCTTGCTGAGCACCTTCCATGGCACTTGCACCATGATTTGTTACACAGAGACAGATCAATGGAAAAGTCAGATATTTTATGATGAAAAAGGCAAATAATTAAAAAATTCTAAATAGTAAATAATGAAGACCAACTGAAAAAGTGCACGGACTAAAATGATGTACAAGGGAGTATCAGCACTCTAAATCAGATCCTGGTGTCGTCAGTTATTTTCTACACGCAGCGTGTGTCACATTTAATGTGACAATTATGTTGTTCGGGGCAACAGGAAAATCATAGGAAATATATACAGTAAGTATATAATTTTTCCCAGAAATGCTTAAAATGTCATAAAATGAACACGAGCCTGTTATCTGGGACCTGCCAGCGCAGCTTGGAATGACAGACTTTTACTAATAAAGTGAAAACATATAATATTTATTAGCACTGGTTACCGCCTCATTCATTTCCCTCAAAGGGAACGTTCGCCGCTAGTTAGGAGGTCACTGACCCCCAGCTGCCGCAAAACTTGTTCTGTCAAGCTACAACTGATACATTTATTATTTTTCTTTCTATTCAGGCTTCTCCCACGCAAATCACACCTGGTTGCTAGGGTAAATAGGACCCTAGCAACCAGGTAGCTGCATAAAGTCCAAATTGGAACAAAAACAGGGTTGGACCAGTGGGTGCAGTGCCAATCAGGGCTGCCTCCCCAAAGGCCCCTGCACCCCCAAATAATTAGCAATTTCAATATCTATTGGTAGAACAGGACATCCTCTGAATATGTTTGGGGCCCTAAAATAAGTTTGCTGTGGGGCCCAGTAACATCTAGTTACTCCACTGCCCCTCTCCCAAGTGAACATAAATTAAACCAGTGCATCGTGGGAGGAAGATCACCAGCCTGGGGGAGCACCGGCAGGGATTTGGTCTGGACCAGTCCTGAACAAAAAACCCCATATAATAACCAAAATAACATGCACAAATAATAAATAATGAAGACCAACTGAAAATTATCATAGAAAGCACCATCTACATTATAATAATAGTTCATTTTGGTAGGTGAATAACCCCAAAGTGGAGGGGTGTAAAAATTAGGGAAAGATGACCCTAAAACTGCAAAGGGTCCCCGGCCCTATTTAAAGTCATTATAGACAAGAGAGATCAGGACTGATTGTAATTAGGGGATCCTTAAAGGGCATGTAAAGGCAAAAACATAAAATCCTATTTTTACTTTCTTTAATGTAAAAGAAACCTATCTCCAATATACTTTAATTAAAAAATATGTATAATTTTTATAAGAAACCTGACTCTATGCAGTGAAATTCTCCCTTCATTTACTGCTGTGGATAGGAATTTTCAGATGGTCCCTAACTGCTCTGCAGGGAAACAATCATACTTATGAACAGCAGGGGGAGCCCCCGCCTTACTTCCCAGCCATGCAGAACTCAAGCAGCTTTGTTTGTTTCCCTGTAGAGCAGTCGGCGACTGTGTAGAGATTTGTATTGGATTTTATTTTTGCCTTTACATCCCCTTTACTGTTTCCAACTCCAGCTGCAGGGACAAAGATCATGGAGCCAGATTTAAACAGATAAACTGGGATTCTATTTGGAGGATTATTTTGCTGCAGCCACTGGTTCTGCAGAGTTGGAGAAAGTTTGTATTAAACAATACAAAAACTATAAAATCCACATTAGATTACATGACAACACAGGACCCAGTACAGTCTGTATATTCTGATTATTAATCAGTCTCGCTGTATCGGCTTCTGGCAGATATTATTTGACTTGTGCTGTTTTGATCATTTATGATGATCCCTAAGTAGCCCAGACCACACTGAGCATGTGCACAGTCTTGGTCTTGCAAAGATGTATAACAAAGTTACAAGATGGTGACCCCCTGTGGCCAACTTTGAAAGCAAGAATCATTTGTTTGATTAGGCTTGTGGTGCAGTAAGTTCATGTTTATGTTTAGTATACAAAATACAGCATTTCTAGCCTTATTCTATTTTAGACTTTATTTCCCCTTTAAGGCCATGAGTGATTGGGGGAAGGCAGTAATATAACATTCCAGAAGACACAATCACCCTCATCCGTCAAAAGTTCATGTTTATGTTTAGTATACAAAATACAGCATTTCTAGCCTTATTCTATTATACACTTTACTTCCCCTTTAAAAAGAAGCTACTCTTTAAAAAGAAGATTGCCAGTACAAAATGACAACCTGCACCTTCCATTATTATTGTTGCAGAAGAAACATTTGTATTTTAGTTCTGGGATTTGTTATGAACCCATTGGGGCTAATTTACCAACACAGGTGCTTCCGGCAGTGCTGTTACCTGGAGCAACAATTCGTTTTGATCAGTCTAAGAGAAGTTAGAAAATAAAAGCAAACATCTGATTCCGTGTTGTAACTGCAGTAGTGCAAGCTCTTGTGTTAGTAAGTTATCCTCGCTGCATTCGGGTTTTGGATCTTCCTTTTAATTTTTGTAATTTGCCGTCTTTTCTTTCCTACCGCCCGTGTTTGTCTGGCTTTTCGCTGCCAAATTCTGCTGATCTGATAATTCATGAAACATTTTTATTGTAAAATAATTGCCAAACCCAGAATGAACAGGAATATTAGCCACAAAATGGAACGGCCGGGGCAGGAGCTCATTCTCAATGTCATCCTGATTCATCCGTCCAGCGGGGAGACGAGATAGAATGGGTAAGTAGTTCTTTTGGAGGAACACATTAATTACCATCACAGCGGCAAAGTGTGAGATCAAAGGAGCAGCAAACATAAAGCACAATCCATTACCTGAAACAACAGCCCCCTTGAGAGAGAATAAATGAAGTATCATAAGTGATTTGGTTATGGGAGAGGGAGCGAGAGAAGGGAAGGTTGTCATGGAGGGAAATAACCCTCAAGATCGTCACATAAATCATGTTTGGAAACAAATAAGCAAATAAGACACAATATGATAGACCCTGTATATACATACGGCTTTATGTTTCTTTTCCTTTTCTATATATTTTCGATAAGAAGATGTTACCATTGGTTATTCTACACCAGTGATCCCCAACAAGTGGCTTATGAGTAACATGTTGCTCCCCAACCCCTTGGATGTTGCTCCCAGTGGCCTCAAAGCAGGTGATTATTTTTGAATTCCAGGTTTAGAGGCAAGTTTTAATTGCATAAAAAAAAAGTATAGTGCCAAGTAGAGTCTCCTGTAGGCTGGCAATACACATAGGGGCTACCAAATAGCCAATCACAGCCCTTATTTGGCACCCAAGGGACTTTTTAATGCGTGTGTTGCTCCCCAAATCTTTCAACATTTGAATGTGGCTCATGGATAAAAAAAGGTTGGGAATGGGGACCCCTGTTCTACACCAAAAGCTTGGTTTTTCTGGGTTGTGGCAGAAATGCAAAAGATACGGTGTAGAATGTCTAGATGAATTCTTTATTGACTGTAAGTCCTTATAAAGGGACGTATTGGAATGATATCAACAATCGTTCTGCCTGCAATCAAGTGGAAAGATGTACAGTATCTAATAGAATTATGAGATACTCTCCATCATTCAATTCAATAAAATAGGAAATAGGAAATGGAAGTTCTGTTTAATTACAGAATAATTTCATTTTAGCTGGAATAAGTACAGAACCTAAATCTAGTGCTGAATTCATTAGCAAACAATTCATAGACTCGATAGTGATGTGCTATAAATGTTTTACTCTCTGGCACCTGCTGCTGCTGCCGACACTCTCCTCCTGATTATTATGATTATTATTATTATTATTATTATTATCACTCTCACAATATCATGGAGCGATTCTGACCAGGCCTGCTGTGTCCCCCCACCGTCATCAGCTTGGGGACATAATGATATGTTGATTAAAAGAAATACTTTTATGAGAATCTCAGGGGCAACGCCATTCAGACCAGTTCATGGGCTTCAAGGGGAACACTAAGTTACTTTAGACTTCCATGAAAAGCCTATAGCATCCTGTCTTTATATGGTCACAGAACAACCCCTCAGTGACTTCTCATATCCTTATCATTTACAGTAGGGGGTACATTATCTCTTATAATACATGAGTGATATTCAGAGTTCCCTGTATAACTCAGCCTGCAGCCTTGTGTCTTTATATGGTCACAGAACAACCCCTCAGTGACTTCTCATATCCTTATCATTTACAGTAGGGGGTACATTATCTCTTATAATACATGAGTGATATTCAGAGTTCCCTGTATAACTCAGCCTGCAGCCTTGTGTCTTTATATGGTCACAGAACAACCCCTCAGTGACTTCTAATATCCTTATCATTTACAGTAGGGGGTACATTATCCCTTATAATACATGAGTGATACTCAGAGTTCCCTGTATAACTCAGCCTGCAGCCTTGTGTCTTTATTTGGTCACAGAACAACCCCTCAGTGACTTCTAATATCCTTATCATTTACAGTAGGGGGTACATTATCCCTTATAATACATGAGTGATACTCAGAGTTCCTTGTATAACTCAGCCTGCAGCCTTGTGTCTTTATATGGTGACAGAACAACCCCTCAATGACTTCTAATATCCTTATTATTTACAGTAGGGGGTACATTATCCCTTATAATACATGAGTGATACTCAGAGTTCCTTGTATAACTCAGCCTGCAGCCTTGTGTCTTTATATGGTGACAGAACAACCCCTCAATGACTTCTAATATCCTTATTATTTACAGTAGGGGGTACATTATCCCTTATAATACATGAGTGATACTCAGAGTTCCTTGTATAACTCACCCTGCAGCCTTGTGCCTTTATATGGTCACAGAACAATCCCTCAGTTACTTCTAATATCCTTATCATTTACAGTAGGGGGTACATTATCCCTTATAATACATGAGTGATACTCAGAGTTCCCTGTATAACTCAGCCTGCAGCCTTGTGTCTTTATATGGTCACAGAACAACCCCTCAGTGACTTCTAATATCCTTATCATTTACAGTAGGGGGTACATTATCCCTTATAATACATGAGTGATACTCAGAGTTCCCTGTATAACTCAGCCTGCAGCCTTGTGTCTTTATATGGTCACAGAACAACCCCTCAGTGACTTCTGAAATCCTTATCATTTACAGTAGGGGGTACATTATCCCTAAACTTCTGGGAACATTATGGTTTCAGACATACAATACTAAACTGACAGACTGAGAAATGTTATTAATAGCAGATTACTAAAGCTTTTGTGAAAGGCGATTCCTCTCTGACTGTCTGCAGAGTATTGTCCAGGGAAGCAAGGGTGCACATTCCCGTTGCCTAGCAACAAATAGGAATCTGTAATACTGTGAACTTTTTCATCGGTACGCGACTGTTTAGAAATATAACTCATTTATATTTTTTTCTTCCCATGACCTAATTTGTTTCTTATGTATTTATAAGTACAGTGCACTTTATATTACAGCAGTGCAGTAAAATATTTATGGCCATTCAGATACTGTCTTGTGGGATAGCGACTGTCACCCTGGGTGTACAGCTATGCGACCTGTTATCCAGAATGCTCAGGACCTGGGGTTTTCTGGATAACAGATCTTTCCATAATTTGAATCCTCATACCTTAAGTCTACTAGAAAATCATGTAAACATTAAATAAACCCAATAGGCTGGTTTTACTTCCAATAAGGATTAATTATATCTTAGTTGGGATCAAGTACAAGCGACTGTTTTATTATTACACAGAAAAAGGAAATACGTTTTAAACATTTGGATCATTCGATTATAATGGAGAAAAGTAATGCTGCTCTGAGTCCTCTGTCAAAAGAAACAGCACATTTCTTTCCTTCTATTGTGTACTCATGGGCTTCTGTATCAGACTTCCTGTTTTCAGCTTAAACCTCCAGGGCTAGGGCTTGAGCATGCTCAGTTTGCTTCTCTCTCCCTCCCTGCTGTAATCTGAGCCCAGAGCTATGAGTGAGCAGGGAGAGACTCAGGCAGGAAGTGATGTCACACCAAGCTAATATGGCAGCTGCTAGCCTAAACAATAAACCGCCTCCATAGCTTTCCTACTCTTTTAGGAGCCCGCATACGTCCTGTATACCTTGTTCGCCTCTTGCAGCCTGATCGGGGTCGGGGAGCAGTGCTCGGAGAGTCCGTAGCGTTGAGGGGGTCTGGGTTGGGGTGGGCACTGTTTTTTTTTTACCATTAGGTGCAAAAGTTATTTTGTATGATGTGTCTTTATTCACCATAACATGTTTAGAGCTATACAGGCTCTTTCTCAAGTATGAACAAAAACACATTGATAGAAAATTAAAATACACGGACAGCCTATCCAGACCTAATCGTTTCACAAGATTCACATAATGGTCCATGCAAGGCAGTCATTTCTATCTGAAGTCCCAGGTCCACCACAGTCCATTATAGGGGCAAATTTACTAAAGGGCGAACCGACTAACGCTGGCGAAAATTTGCAGATTTACTAACGGTCGCTGGTGAATCTTTGCTAGCGAAGGAGATAGACTCTAGCGGTACTTCGCTCTGTAACGCCTGGCGAATTAGCGCTCTGGTGAAGGGACGTAACTACGCAAATTTACTAAGATGCGGATTTTAATGAACGTTTTGCGCCAGACTTGCCTTCGCCACCTCAGACCAGGGGAAATACAATAGAGTAGATAGGAGTTCCTCAAAAAATAGGTGAACATTTTTCTAAGTCCCAAAAAACGCTGGCGACTTTTCCTTTTTCAGGGTGATAGGCTGCAAAAGAGCAGAATTTTTTGGGGGTAACCGGCTTCCCCCCTACATTTCCTAACATATAGCACATAAACTATACACTGGGCTCATGTGTAGGGCAATATAACAACTTTATTTTATTAAGGTTTCCTGGACTTGTGTAGTGTAATGTATTTGCTGCAACATCTACGTCCATTCAACTTTAACTCCCGCCGTATGTAAATTAGGCAACGCTAGCGCAACTTCGCTTCGCTTGGCACAGTAACGCTAGAGCAACTTCGCTAGCGTTCGGCACCCTGGACGCAACTTCAGATTTTAGTGAATTAGCGCTGTCCTGGCAAATCTACGCCTGGCAAAGTAGTGCGCTGTGAGCAAAACCATCGCTGGCAAATTTTCGGAGGTTAGTGTATTTGCCCCATAGGCGCAAATTCACTAAGCGCCGAACGCTAGCATTAATTTTCTAGCGTTTGGCCTTTTTTCGTTACTGCGCAAATTCACTAACGAACACTGGTGTAAATTCGCTAGTGTTACTTCGTACCCTTACGCCAGGCGACGTAACTACGCAAATTCACTAACTTGCGCAGTGTACTGAACGCTACCTTTTACGCTAGACTTCCTTCGCCACCTCAGACCTGGCGAAGCGCAATAGAGTAGATAGGGATTGTTTCAAAAAAAGTCAAAATTTTTTCTAAGTCCCAAAAAACGCTGGCGTGTTTTCTACATGATGGGTGATAGGCTGAAAAAGATCGAAAATATTTTTGGGGCTCCCCTCCTTCCCCCCTACATTTCCTGACTCATGGCAACTTACCTAGACAGTGGGCACATGTGTAGGGCAAAATAACATTTTTAGTTGCTGATTTGAAGGTTTTCTAGGCGTTTGAAGTGGTGATATGTGTTCCTCCATTGAAATTTGAATTTTGCGCCGTATGCAAATGAACCATCGCTTCGCTTCGCTTGGTGAATTAATGCTAGCGCAACTTCGAAAACTTACGCTACCCCTGTGCGCAACTTCGGATTTTAGTGAATTTGCAGAGTGCTGGCAAAAATACGCCTGCCGAAGTGGGGCGAATTTGCGCCTGGCGTGACTACGATTCATAGTGAATTTGGGCCATATTGTCTATAGGTTAAAGGTTTTTTTGCTTTAATTGAAATGTCCATAATACTTGGAAGAGAATTGTGCAAGACGACATATTCCAGAGTTCCTGGGTTTTGTCCCCAAGTCTAACACTCTATGATCCCAAGTTCCCGGAGGGGTTAAACTTTGAATTAAAAATCCCGCATTCCTGGACAATATAAAAGGGGCCTCGTTAAAGGGTCGGACGTGTTCCCCAGAAGGGAACATTTTCCTCCGTCGTCGTGTTTTAGTTTGAATGGTTTTGGCTGCCGTTAGAAAAGCAATTCTCTACAAATGGATTTATCACAAACTGCCTTCACAATCGACACGGTGGTTAATGACATAAAAGACCCGCGTGAAACAGAAACCTTTCAATTTAATACCAGTGATTTAAAAAAAAAAATCTATTTTTATGATAAAGTGCTCCATTATCCGAGACCTTATGTACAGACAGGGAGTCGATAAACAAAATTCCTTATTCATCTTAAGTGAAGGGATTCTCTGCTGCTTTTTACTCTTCCACCTCCTCCTCCTCTTCCTCCTCTTCTTCCTCCTCCTCCTCCTCCTCTTCTTCCTCCTCCTCCTCCTCCTCTTCCTCCTCTTCTTCCTCCTCCTCCTCCTCTTCCTCCTCCTCCTCCTCTTCCTCCTCTTCTTCCTCCTCCTCTTCCTCCTCCTCCTCTTCCTCTTCCTCACACTTTAACTTTTGTTCTATACACTTATCACTCTATGATTTTGTTTATGGACATATTCACATTGTAACCCCACCACACTGATGTTATCCAGAATGCTCGAGAGCTGGGGTTTTCCAGATAACAGATCTTTCCCTAATTTGGATCTTCATTCCTTAAAGGGATGACGATCCAAATTATTCTCTGCTGCAAACTACCCTGGGCTGGTTCAAACCCCCCACACCAGTATATTTTAATTCCTTGTGTAATAATCTCTAATTATGAAGAATAGTTTAAAACCATTAGAGTTTTGCGATTCCCTTCCTGGAAAATAAACTTTTTTTTTTTTTTTTGAAAATGTGAAGTATTTCTGGAACTTGATATTAATTTTTAATGTAATTAGTGCCGCTATAACGTCTCTTTGTACAAACATGTCAGTGTTATTCAAACATATTAAGATTAAGTCAAAGTTTTTAAAACTCGGTTGAATTAAATCGACCCAGAAAACTCAAGTCGAATTCCAATCCACTTTAAAAAAACTCGAGTTCTTAAAGGGCAGTATGATAAATCTCGAAATTATTTTTAAAAACTCGAATCAAATTTCAATAACTGCCTAGTCAAATTTGACAGTTTTGACCATAAAAAAAAAATCGAAATTTTCAATTCGAAATCTGCCCCTTGTTGTTATTGCTAGTTTTTATTACACATCCTTCTATTCAGACCCTCCAATGTTCACATTTCTGTCTCTTCTTTAAATCAGTGGATGGTTGCTAGGATAATTCAGACCCTAGCAACCAGAAATTGCAAACTGCAGAGCTGCTGAATAAAAGCTAAACAGCTCAAAAATCACAAATAATAAAAAATGAAAACCATTTGCAAATTGTCTCAGAATAGCATTCTCTACATACTAACAGTTTACTCAAAGATGGACAAACCCTTTAAGAGCAGAATTTCTGTTTTTAAACTGGAAACTCCCTGGATCTACCAGGACCCCTTCTGGCACCCAAATAGGTCAGCACTGACGGGGGGCAACAAAGGGCCTAGGATTGCCCATGGGTATTACATATGGGTACCCACAGCATACCTCCCAACTGTCCTGTTTTTAGAGGGACAGTCCCTCTTTTGACATCTCAACCCGCAGTCCCTCGTTTTGTACTGGAAAGTCCCATTTTTCTCTGCACTGAACAGCCAGAAAAAGAAACAAAGTTTCTAACTTAATTGACTTTTGGCAGAGAGCCCAGAAGATAACAATGTAACAATTGTAACAATTTTGAGATAAGCAAATAAGAAATTGTAACAATACAAGATAACAGGTCTCTTGGGAAAAGTCAGACTCACAGCTTAAAGGGCAATTCACCTTCATTAGCAAAACTGTAATAACTGAAAAAAAACACAGAAATATGTTCAACCTTTCATAACCTGGCAAATTTTGTAAAACCAACATGGTAATTAGAGGGTGTGGCCAAAAATGGGTGTGGTCAAAAAGTCACCGCGCAGCAACTTTTTTTGTCCCTCTTTTTATTTCCAAAATGTTGGAACGTATGCCACAGATTTCATGAAAATTGGTTTCAAACCTTTGTAAGCCGGAACTGACTCATGGCAACCTGATTTCTGCAGATCAAGTGCCAACATAGAGATAGATAAGGGGCCAACGGCTGACACTCATTGGGATTATTTGGATAAAATGGAGTCTATGGGAGATGGGTATTTTGTAATTCAGAACTTTCTGAATAACGGGTTTCCAGATAATAGATCCCATACCTGTACTATGGTTATACTTTGGAGGATTTCTTCATTTTACGTTATTTGGTATAAATAACCTGGGCCCACCTGGAGTTTTCCTGGTATCCCTAGGATTCTTATCGCAGAAGCCAGACACGTATTGTATTTATTGACCACACCACGAAAAAATTGCATTAAACGGCTGGCATGTAGCTTCCCAGCAGATGGTGAATTATGGGGACATCAATAAAGAAGTCTGGGTCCCGTCTGTGACACGTGATACACAGGTGATTGCTACTGACAAGTGCAAGCGACTGGACGAGTCTTTTGGTATAAACTCAAAAACCACAAATAATAGAAAATGAAGACCAATCGCAAATTGTCTCAGAATATCACTGTCTACATTATACTGAAAGGTGAACAAGCTGAGGATTGGCAACAGATTCACCCTTGAGCAAGGGCCACAGTGGCCTTATGGCTTGTTGTCAAATCACCCTTAGATTCTCTGCTAGACAAGATCACAAGCTCCTACTTTGGAGAGATGGGAAGAGCAATGGACAGAACCCCAACACCCCAAACACTCTCCAAATTAGACAAACTTAATGCTGGTATCAACCATCCCAGCTGGCACTGCAGCAGTCCACTTGATGTTCTCCAATGTTCTTGGTTTCCCATGATCATCCCCTCCAGTTTATTTGAACTCAACACAATTGTACTCCATGTTGCCAGCCCCATAGATTCTCCAGGTTTCTTTCATTCTATGCCATGCATCTCATTTACAGCCAACTGATAAGAGAATGGCACGGTCCATAGGTCCCATGCTAGTCAAACTTTAGACGGGCACATGTAGTTCTCTTTAGGCATCCAATTCAAATAAAATGGTTTAATGCCTTTGAGGATGACCATGTGAAACTAACAATATAGCAGAGTATACCAGGATACTTCTTGATCCATTGAAAGAAGAGAAGCGTCTTATTGTGCAGCTGGAAGAACACTTACTATAGTTGTTGTACTACAGTTCCCATCATGCTTTAACTCTTGGACAATAGTTTGAGTTTAGCAGCACTTGGTTGGGGCAATACAGTTTTGGAAGGCTTTAATGTGGAAGTCTAAACTCCAGACTTCCTTATAACGAGAGAGTCTTGTAATTCCACCCATCTATCTTCATCAATAAACTCCAAGAATAATAGTGTTTATTTCCCAGCACAGTACCAATGTTCTACCCGCATTGGAGATTAGCTCAGCAAATTAAGCCATGACAGCAATGGAGACGAATATATCGAAACATTCATTGTCCTGGGCTTTTCTTCTAACAAATACTTTCACTTACCTGCTTATTATGCTCATATAAATGGGTTGTGTTCTGCCTAGTGAATGCTATAGAGCCTTTTTTCATGTAAAACCATAGTATATCAGCATATAGATTGCATTTACATTCTTCTCTCACCATGTTGCTTTGTTTTGCCTATTGAAACAGGTTAATACTTGGCAATATGTTTGAATTTAGCATTTGGCACATAAAAAAAAGGCGTTCTCCGCTACTGGAGTAATTACATTTCAATGGGATTGTGTGTTATAAGAGGTTAGTTGGTAAAAGTAGAGCCAACATTGGTAAATTATAGGCTTTGATTATGGAAGACCCCAGTGATGGATGAACAATGAGGAGGATGGAGTAGATGCCCTCTGCAAAAACAGTCCCACCACAGTCCAGACCTTATATTCTAAAATCTTTCTGAAGAATAGGCTGCCTTCAGCTCCAGGCCTGTTAGGTGGGACCAAAAAAAGAAGCCCACTAAGAAGCTGCAACCTTTAGGCCTTTAGTATGTTCTTCAATAACAAGCAGAAGGTTGTTTGGCCAACGCTTTTGTCATCTTGTCCTACTGTGTTCTTCTTGTCCTACAACTGCCATCTGGCCCTACTATGGTTTAATTTTATCCTACTGTGGTCCCTTGTTCTGCTAAGTTTGCGCCCTCACATTCTTTATAGCTACAACTGTTTATTTTTAATGGTCCATAATTTGTGTATATCAGGGTAGTTCCCTCTTTTTAAAGACCATTTCGGTGACAACTCTATAAAAGGGAGTCACCCCTTCTTAGGCTCGATAGGAGAACTGCAGGAAGAGCTAGTGGCAGGCATCCATTGAGACCTTGGACATATTCCTAACTTGTTTTGGGATTGGCCACCCAAGTGGACTTGATGCAACAGCGGGGGGGGGGCTTAGATGAAAAGCATGTGAGAATTTGGGAGAATGGATATTTGCTCTCCTAGATATATCTGAAAGCCCAGCTGAAGATCAGTTGAGGTGAGAATTGATGTCTATATGTTTTTGCTGTTCTACTCTGACTAAATCACTGCAATGAAACCAAGAAATATAATTATTTTATAAGTGGAATATTTACTCACCGCACATTGGAAGTGGCCCAGGTGCACCTCCCTGAGCCCTCAGCTTGGGGAGGGGACAACCATAAACAAATCTGGTGGCAGGCACTCAAATAAAGGCAATCTTCCAACAAATTGTAGAAAAGATTTATTGTGTCCTCCGCCTTACGCGTTTCGTGTTCATAGGGTTAAATCATAGACTAAATCACTGGCACACCAACATTTTCCTATATCTGTACACCAATCATGAAATAAAGTCTTGACTCTCA